>OX384541.1:47049543-47675877 GCA_947538895.1 Neoitamus cyanurus
ATATGTTAAATATAAAGTAATTCTTAATTAATTATAAAAAGTACCTAAAAGTTATCTATTTTCCACCGAACACTTGTCACAGTGTCACTTATAGCACTTCAAGTTATGAGTACGAAAATCTGGTCCATTGATTTTAATAATACTTACTCGCCACTTTTGTACTTTTTCGTCTTAACTTTCATTTTATATTTCCAATTTTCTCCGCCAATTGGGTTGCAACCATACCTGAAACTTCATATGTTGTAACACTTTTCATAATAGTTACCATCCCGCAAATAATCGGAGAATACGTCAACATTTGTGAGCACTCTAAGTATGTTACATATGGCCAAAACTAAAGAATTTAAAAGCAAATGTTCCCACCTAAAAGCCTTCTGCAGTAAGCATTTAGAATGGAGGCAATTTCAGTAAAGTGATGAGGAGAAAAAAGCATATTTACCAACCACCATACCAAAACATTTCTTTTTCTAATTTTTACAAATATCGCAAAGTGCTCGCAGAGAAAGCATTTCCCTCATACATAAGAAAACGCTGTTGAATTCTTCTGATAACAATGTGCGGGCACTTCTCTTTCGAATCGTCTTGTTTCAGTAGCACAGATGCATCAAGCAACAATTTTACAAAAGGCACAGTGTGTTGCTTTCTTAAGCGCTCTTTACGTGAAGAAGCGAGCGCTCTGGGACGTTCAGTTAGACAGGAAGAGAACCCCTGTAAAGGCTTTCTTTTGAATTCCTTGGACCCATTCTTGTAGTCATATGCGACGATAGGTCTTATGACGCTTCTAAAAATCGTCTCGCTTTAGTAACCTAATTTTTTAACAAGTAGAGTACGCATTTAATGGCCAACCATCCATCAGCTTAATGAAAGCTTTATCGATATATTGGAAAAAAATCCGCATTTCTGTTTCATCAAACAGATTACGACAGATTTAATCGTAAAAAAATCATAGTAACTTTCTGTCTATTATTGTTTACTATTTTCTCCATAATTTTTGCCCTCCCCGTAGTTTCTAGACTGAAGTATTCGTACCCTAAATAAATGTACATTAAACGAAAGCCACAAAAACGAAGCAAAATCAGGTATACATATCCGAAAGTTCTGCAAATTCAACTAAAGTAGTAAATTGGATATTAGTTGTGTTTTTTCATCCGGCTAACGCTCTGGATCAACGCTTTAACATGGAAAACAACAACAACAGTACCTTGGTCCACATATCTATCCAGCTCTGGATAAGAAATCCGAAAAAATAGCTTTAACATAAGCTAACAGAGATCACTGTTCTTATATTATGTTCCTCAAAGTTGGGTGAGTTGGGATTGTTTCGGGTTAAATTGAAAGTGAAGTGGAAATTAAATTATTTCCTTTTTACAGTAGTTAGTAGGGGTAATCACGCTTTGGTGCAAATGGATTTTGCATCGTTGCAAACAGTCGGTTGCCATAGAAACAACTAGAAAATTTTAAATTTTACACTCGATGCAAGGGTGCAAGGCTTGTTTGCACCAAATCGTGAATACCCATATTAATTAATAAAATTTGATGATTTATAATTAAATAATAAAATCGCAACAGGAGAACATAAACAACTGCATTTCTATACCGTCAAATTTCTCTCTTTCAAAAAGTTCAAATAGAAACACCTTCGAACTTCTGAAACCCAAAATCACTAATCCGGTAATTGATCTGGGTCGTTTTTTTCACTTGATATTGATTCAGAGCGTGAGACGAATGAAGAAAACAGAGCAATTATTTCATTTCAATTGAAATTTTCTAAAGAAGAAGGCGGAAACATTGCGGAATAAAAATGGTAAAAATAAAACACATTCCACAAAATTATTTTAATTATTTAATTATACTCTATCCGTACCTATTTTACGAAATAAAAACTGCGCGCACTATCAAATACCGACCCGTCCCTCATAGACAACACGATTCTTGATTTATCGATTTTCATAGTGTTAGGTATGTACATAAGGAATATCATTGCCACGCGGAATTGTATACCTCCGATACATTCCTCTGTGATTTATCAAGCAGCTTTTTGTATTGGCATCGTTAGGTGTAAATAAATAAACAATACCATATATGTATATAATTATGGCAAGAGTATGTATGTAGGCAATCACAGTAAGTCGTCTGTCAGATTAGGCGTCAGTATTTATGGACCCAAAAAAAAATAAACGTCGGTAATTAAAAGTAAAGATAATTAACTAGGAGTTGCCCACAAAAATAACATGTAATATTACTATAGCCTTAATGAGCCTTGTGCACCTGTCGGTGTATTACTCCTCTAAACTAACTTTAGGAATTTGGTGTTTTGATTCCGCCGTCTTGAATTCTTACAATTGAATATTTAAACTCATAGGATCCCATCTGCCCGCTGCGCGCCTGCATATCCACGGACAAAATATCCGGGTCAAAATATCTGCGACATAATAATGTTCCTTCTATTAATATATGGTGTAAAAAATCTCCGCGACATAGTATCCGAAACTTATTTGAAAAAAATTGAACTTCAATGGACGGCCATGAAAGTCAATTTCGCTGATATCGAATCTGCCATCAAAATCACCGAATTCAAAATGGCGGATTAAGGGGGCAGATACCTTTAGTTCACCCGTTCTAAAGTCAAAAAATCAGTCAATTTTAATGAATTTTTTTCAAGGTGATGCAATAATTGGATGATTTATTACTTTTAACATATTGTTAATACATTATTAAAGTGTACAAAAACATGAGATTTGTTTTTTTTTACAAAATAACGGCTCTGCAGAATATTTCCTCAAGCATCTCCCGCGGGTCATCGAAAACTGCTAACACTGTCAAAATGTTTCTGTTTATCGGAAATAAAAAAGTTTTTTGTTGTCGATTCCTAACATATTAAAGGGAAGGATAAACCTACAAAATAATAAAAAAGTTAAAAATTAAAATTTATATCGGCTGTTTAATCAAAGGTCCAGATTTTTGGCTATTTTTCAAGAGTTTTGACCCCAAAAAAAATTATTTATTAACCCGATATCTTTAAACTTTTAGATACATCCTTCCGATAGCACTATAAAGAGAAACTTCTGAATGTTTCAGCCTAATCGGTCAATAACTTTTTGTGTTACAGAGCTAGCAGTTTTTGAAAACACAGTTTCGAGATATTCGCGTTCAAAGTGTGTATTGAAACTTTCGTTGGCATTCTGGGTATGGCCACCGAAGCATCTTTCCAGTAAATATTTTCTGGACAAATCTTCATAAATTGGTAGAAGATGTTGTTTTATATCGTCGCCAAGTAAGAGAGTAAATTATGAATGAAACAAAAGAATACACAAACGTACTGTGAAAACGCATTGCTCCGACCCAAGTTCTCCGACTACCTGGTTAATGACGATATGCGGGCTCTGACATTTTTCCCAATATTTCGATTTGTCCTTTTGACAGTATACAGTTAACATATTATATATTCGAATTATGTAAAAAAAAAATTCGATTTTCTGAAAATTCTAAAGGTAGGTATCTGCCCCCTTAAGCAATTTTAGTGAAATTTAATGTTAAGTCGTCTTTGGGGTTACAGAATTCAAATCTACCCAAAATTCAAGATAGCGGACCCAAATACGCTACCGAAATAAGGCAGATTTTAGTTAGTAGACATTTTCAGGACAATCCTTTAAAGTTTAACTTTTTAAATAGCCATGTTGGGTCAAGTAAGTTCCAGATATTATGTCTCGGATATTTTGACCCGAATATTTAGGCATGTCATGCATTGGCCAACTTTAGCAATTCAAGCAATTTAGTATTTTCAGTCCGCCATATTGGAACCTCCATGTGGAATTTGTGAAATTGGACAGCATATTTGCCATCAGCGACCCCAACATCTCCATGTACATATTTCACAAAAATATAAAGAAACTTAGTTCAGTCTTAAAAGAGGGTTGGCTTTAAAACTGGAGCGGAGGAGGCATGACGGTGGTATTTTTCTTATCATTGATTAAAAACCCAAGTTATATTCATCGATAAGTTTTTACGGCATTATGTTTTGATCAGACACCAAATTCGAAATGTAAAATAAAGCGAAGATAAGAACTCATGCTAATTTTTAAAAAACAAGAATATGATTGAAATTATTATGGATGTAATATTTGAAGCTCGTTGGGATGGCTGGTGAATATTACATGACTGCTGAACATTTACCCTGGCGTCCTTTCCATGCATTTCCCAGCTCATTTCCATTTTGCCAGTCATCAGAGGTTCATTTTGTTGCGTAAGAGCCGCATTTTTTCATTCACACACATCTCGTTATGCAAATCTCAGCTTGTAACCCAAATTGGTCGTCCATTATTACTTCCTGTTAACTTCAATATCACAAAAGTTCCCGCTGGCTGAGTAGGGAATGCCACAACACACAACCCACAACCCACATGCAGCATCGCTAACATCTGTCGCTCGTTAAGGAAATAATTTCATTTTGTTTACTTTAGTGCCTTTAGTGCACACAGCAAATGTTTTGAGCTTTGAAATGTGCTTTTTCTAGCACAGCAAGGAAATAGGATAGCTTCCATCATCCTCATCCTTCCATTTGCCATGTGGCCCCCGCTCACTGCTGCCCGGATACATGTGCAAGAAACCACACAGCACCGACTGCAATACTTGCGCCAAGGGAGGCTGGAAAGTTTTTAAGTTTTCCACAGCCCTCGGGGAAATTGCAAAATAGATTTAAAGCAATTTGTAATGAGCAACTGCCGATTCCAATATCGCATTTTCAATTGAACGGAGCAGTTGCACAGACATAAGTTTACTCGAATCCCATTCACTAGCAGTGAAACAATAACAAGCCCCGGAGAATTATCAGAAGCGATTTGCATTTTAATTAAAATTAAATTAGCCTTCTAAGAACGTGATGATACTCACAGTTTTAGGGGCCATAGTATAAATTTTGATTCAATTTGCAAAGTAAACAATTTGAAATTCACTAGAAGTCCTAACGAATGTTGGAAATCCTTTAGACAGTTTGGAATTAAGCCTAAACTCATTCGTTCTGAGAGCCGATTATCAGATGTCCGTTAATTAGTGAACGCTAATCACGATTGACAGTAAATAGCTTTCGCATACCTAATTGAGAATTGAATTTGAATTGTAATCACGTAATTTGAATAATTTCAAAGAATTTTCCATAGCTTCTTCGCAATGTATTATAATTTTCGAGCTTGTGTTGTGAAGACACTAACAAGAAATTTAAATTTTCAATTAAAACAGTTGGCAATAAACATCCTTAAATTCAAAAAAATTCCTAAATTATGCGCTGCAATGAAGGACAAACTAAGGTTGAAGATACAAAGAGTGTTTGTAAATGTACATATTTTAAAGATGGCAATTAGATGCCACCATTCAGCACTGCGACATTACAACTTGGAAATGTGTCATCACTCCAGGAAGCGAATTTGGCATACTAGTTTGTTTTTTCAGAATAAAAAAAGGCAAATGAGATAAATCAAAGAAAATTGCGTGAAATAATTACACAGTAAAAAATTCGATGTGAATTTAACTCCAAACGGTTTCGAATACGGTCCATCCTCTTGGAATATTTATTTTTATCCGATAGGTGAAACACATTAGCATTAATTTAAACACTCGGGAGTTATTGAATGCATACGAATAGGTTTTAAATGTTATAACCAATGAAGTAGAAACTATTTATCCGTAAGGTGTTCTTGGAATACGTAGGGGGGAATGAGTTATAATCGCACCACCAATCCGACAACAGCTTAAAAATAATGTCTGCATAACTACCCAAGCCCCTTTTTGCCCTCCAATTGACTGGACTCTTATCTTATTCTTGAGGATTTTGCAAGCCATTTACATCCGTTCAGCTTTATCCCTAAGGTTATTTTTTTACTTTTATCCCTACAAGGATAATAAACCAAAAGAATTTCACTCGGCAACCATTTAATATTAAATCTTTTCGGATAGTTCGATAGATAGAAACAGAATCAGTTTTAATAATCCAAAGAACAGTAAATATTAAAAACTAGAATCCTCATACTTCCAACTTTGGTTTAACCAGAAAGATATAGGGTCTCTCAATAAGGACGGTCGGCTTTTATCTGTAAATAACACAAGATGTACGTGAGATATGGAATATAACGTCGTTTAAATGTCCGCCGCGGCTATTCTTGGTGTCACTTATTGGGGAGGACCAATTTTCGATGACATTGTCGCATAAATCTGGCTGAAGTTGCTGACTGACGTTTGTTATGTTGACTTTGAGAGTATCAATTGTTTGCGGTTTATTCGATTTAAGATAGCCCCAAAGAAAGAAGCCTAAAGGCGTTAAATCGCACAATATCGGTGACCAGTTCTCGTCGCCTTCAAATCGCTCGTACAGAATGTCCATCTTGGCATGCGGTGTGTGGCACGTAGCGCCGTCCTGTTGGAACCACATGTCGTCTGTATCCATATAATCTAGTTTACGCTCACTGCTAAAGATGATTTTCGCTGATGAACGTTTCATAAACGTTTCTCGAACGGATCGCTGATTTTGATAATAAAATTTGATGATTTGCACACGTTCTTCAAACTATATCCTTCCAGATTTGCCACAAATTTGACAGATGTTGTTTTAACAACATGGCCGCTATAATCTAAAAAATCACCACGTCCAAAATATCAAGATCACATACATATCATCTCTCGTGTGCGTCTGATGTGAAGTTTTTCTAGATCTACCCCTACGGAAAGTGTTCACAGAGTTATTGGTGTGTTAATTCTTGTCAAGTCCATGCACTACAGAAAGAAAATGCTTTTCCCAATACTGTTTTTTTCCGCTCAATCAAAAATTATACTTAAAAATGGTATTAGCTACATCGTGCCATATCTTGTTGGTTTCCTTACTTCCTTCCATATTTATTAGTATTCGCATAAAAGTTGAATTTAATAAGTAGCTCATCTCCCAATTGCTCTAGATGAATAAAACTGAAAGCCAACTATTTCTATGCGTCATTGCCAAAAACTGCAATAGAAATATTTGTTTTAACCTTACGGAAAATGCAAGTGTAACCATATTTTGTTTTTAATTTCTTATGGATTTGTTGTGTTATGGAAATTTGTTGTAGCATTAAATATTAAATTTAAATAGAAAAAATAAAGATCATTAAAGTAATTGATAATAACATTTCGTAATACAATAACTACTTTGAATATAAGTTCGAAAGAAATTCATTTTATTGCATTCAGCATGTCTAACAATGTATATAGTTCGAAAATAATAGAGTTACCACCTTGAATTTGCACCATATTCAAAATCAGTGACCCCAAAAACTCTCATGTGCAAACTCTTATAAAAATCTGAAGATAAATATTATTTTAATTCCACCATATTAGTGCGCGATGTAGGGACAAAGTCAGCCATAACATATTTTGTTTTAAAAATCAAGATGTGGGTATATTTGATGAAAGTGTGCTCATATGATTCGATTAGTTAATTGCACAGTTTCCAAGATATATTGTGTCGAGGGAAGTAGGGAAAGAATTTTATCTGTAATAACTTGTTAGTGAATAAAAAAGTTATTTTCTGTTGGAACGTACTCATATAGATACACTGCGAGACAAGCATTTCAAAATTAAGTGAAAACTTTTTTGAATCAAACATTTTCAGATATATGAGAGTCAGCTAAATTTAGAAATATGTAGGGGAGGTTGGGGGAGGACGGTTGTAACAAGTTTGCTTTTATCGCTCATATCATTGCTATCACAAATCTAAGAACTAAATACAACATTACAAATTGAAGAATACTCTTTTGAGTTAACATCACACTGAAAATAAATATCATATATGCAGTATTTTTTTGTCAGCAAGGCATTATTCAGTTTGTGTGCCACTGTTACAACCGTCCTTATGCCGTGGACGGTTGTAACATATCCAAAATAAACAAAAACAAGTACTTTCAATGAGTTTTATTACAAAAAACAATCAAATTCAACAAAGTTATTATAATAATAAAATAAATATCAAGAAAAATCTATGAAAAGTAATATGCATTATTAATAAAGATAATTTGAAAACTAAAAATAATTACTTTTGATGCACAAAACACAATATAGCCTCCTGCACGCGCAATAACCACTGTGACACTGGTAATCGTGTTTATACCTGCCCGCCGCGTCTTTTTCCCCTTATACTCTTCACTCTCCTGTAGATAGTTTAGGAAATATTCGAGCTTTTACAACCGTACCCTGTTACAACCGTACCCAGTCTCACCTACTTAATTTAAAACCGCCATTTTTTAAATAACGTAATCAAATGCAACCACTTTTAAATTGAAAATAAGCTTTTGTTTTAAAGCCGTACAATTTTAGTAAAGTATTAAAATACAAGAGCTTTTAATTCACATACAAATGCATACACTTTTAAATCTATTTTATTTTTATATTGATGAACAGTTGCATAGGAAACGAATCTCAGTAGATTTTTCTTGAATTGCCTTCTTATGTAGGTAAAGTTTATAACCGGTACAATATTACCGATATCAATTGAAGCTTTTTAACAAAACTCAGTATTCTTCCATAATAAGCAGGCAATTGAACTTTTGACACATTTGTATTTTTTCTATACATTATTCACAAGTTTTTTTGTAATTATTACACATATGTATATGGATAATGGAGCTTTTGGCCTGTGGGAGCTTTGGTCAAGGAATTTATTCAGCGTCCTATGTTACATCCTTGGGGTTTCAAAAGAAAAAAGGAATTCAACGCGGGCCAACAGCGCTTACTTGAACATTTATTACTATAAGCACATCCTTAATAGTTGCCTAAATTTGAGCGGCAGGTTAATGTTTTTTTTGGGTTTAGGCGCTCAGCATTGCGATAAAACGTATTAATAGTGTATTATAGGCACATAACAGCAACAGTAATATTTCATGTGTCGCCCAATGGTTTTATTTTTACAAATGTTGAAAGTTCTTCTGATGCTTTTTAGTTCATTTTAGTTTTAAAAGAAAATCAAAGGCCAAAATTTCATTTACTCTGGATTATATTTTCTCATTCTGTCTAACTCTAATAACGCTTCATTATTGCACGGTTTTTTGTCAATAAAATACAAATTAATTAATTACCGCAAATTTTAAATATTGGTTACCTACTGATGTTTTTTTGTAAATTATTTTATTGTGTGCAATGAGCCAAATTTCAGCTTAATTGGAAAACGGAAAGTCGGTCTAATTGCAATCATTAATTTTGACACATACATAAAACCATTGAAAGATGTGTCCGAAACGTATACAATTTTATATTTTTTTACTGTACATTGTATGCAATGACTCTGCAGTATTCCTCACATCGCAATAATTTGTCTTTACTCTACTTAGAGAATAATATTCACCATTCCAAGAAATAAGAAATAGAGTTGCGGCATGGCATTTACCCTGTTCATGTTTTACGTAGTATACTAAGCTCATTTTCTTGCTTTTATATTCCATCATATTTCTATGATTTATTGCTGAGTAACGACATCTTAAATAACCCACTCAAGCAGCTATCACTTAAGGAACAATTGGCCAATTGCGTGTCTTTGTACCGAGGAGAGAAATGTTTGCCGCCAGACCCGATTTGCAGAACATAACGGAAATAATAGCCTTTCTATTTATTACATGTAATTACACGTCTTCCACATGAAGCAAAACTTAATGAATCGACGCCCACTCAGGCGGGGCTGTTTTGTTCTTCTCGCCGAGTCTTTCAGGGTGTCACGACACGTAATTAACTTAATAAGATCCTCACCTCAGAGCGAAGAATCGATTTTTGTGAAAACAAATTTCTGCAATGAAGCGCATAAGAAAGCGACGAAGAATTGCAGAGTTTCATTCACTCAAGCGCCTTTTCTCCTACTTCCTAAGAAACATTAGCATGTCATTTCCCAGAGATTGAACTTGAAGCAAATCGAACTAACCGAACTTTTTTTTCTGCTTTTTTCAGATTCGTAAACTTGAAATTGAAATTGCGGTCTTGGAGGACATTGAAAAATGGTAAGAAATCAATCAAGTGGAGAATCGCTTTCCTCGCCTGCTTAAGTTTTCTTTGCGCGGGACCGGTCGTGGAATCGTTTAACTATTTGCAAATTGCAAGGGAACCTATTTTTGAAAGATTCAAAGAAAAGGAAAGGGAGCGCTCGCTCGTGCGGCACTGCGGCACACCATCGCGAAATTTCTCGTGGAGGCATCGCATTGGGGCTTTGAGAGTTTATTGCTCGAGAGCACTTGATCGGCCTGATTGTGGAAAGAAAGCTCTCCGCTGATAACTGCGTGGGAAGCTTCTTAGTCATAAGCGCCAATTAGCAAAACGGCGATAATTTTCTACGCGGATTTCGCAAATAGACTTAGTGTTCCACTTATGTGCATTGTGCGTCATAGTTTTCGAGTATTCTTACAGGACGGGATTCCTTGAATGCGTGATAAGTGTGTCTCTATTTAATTAGCATTATTTGGCACTTTGGAAGAGATTTCCGTGGACCTCAGGGGCAGGCATGATGCTAATATATTCACGCTCAGAACGATCGATGCAAGAGCTTTTCAGGCGAAGCGCAGCACTCGTAAAAGTATTCACAACAATTAATACTATTAATTAGTTGCCACTAACTGCAGTTTGTTTTGGGTTTGTTTTCGAACAGAACACGAATCTACAAAATTCTGGATACGGTCGGTTCTTGACATCGGTTAACTTGACTTTTTGACTTTTGCCAGGGTCAAATCAATTTCCAACCAAAACGCGTTTTTTGTCTTTAGTTCCATTTGTTTACGGAAAATCAGTTCCGTTTTGCTGTAAAAAGTATACAGTGAGGCGCTAAAGTGGAGAAATGATTTCTTCTTTTGACTTTGAAGGTGATTATTAAAGCTCGTTCAGGAGTTTTTGCTATACTTCCGTATAAGCCATTAAGTGCGAATCACGGTTAAAAGTTAAAGACGGGCAGACATATTTTGTTTTAAGGCTTGTGCAGTTTTTTACCCGACAACGGAAGGGTCTTCAGTCTATATATGCATGAATGAATGTATGTTTGTCCAGGTGTTACGGCCTAAAGCCCCACTGGATTTATCGAACCGATTTGGATAAATGAGGTGTTGCGTCCACTGTGACTCCCACTGGTTTTACCATTAGATAAATGGGGTGTGGTCAGAATCGTATCAATCCTCTGGATGACGTCAGCAGCCTATATGATGTCACAAAAAAAAATTTAGTTATTAGAACTCAAAATGTATGAAAATTTAAAATGACAATACACCACATATGTATTTTCAATTTCACGCTTTGCCCTGTACTTGCATAAATACCTACGTTATTGTTGCGTCACGCGACCGCGGTTATACTCTGAAAACAATACCGTACATATGTTATGTGTCGATTTGAATTAAGTAAAGATATAAAACCGTTCAAGCGCGATTCGGACTCGCACACGAAGGGTTCCGTACCATCGTTCAAGATATAACACTACGTATAATACTACACTACGTATACTTTGTGAAAGAAATAAGAGAGGCGCTATAACATAATCGCAAATTTTTTTTCTAATTTGCATGGCGGCCATTTTGAAATTCGCCATCTTGGTTTTTTCATTATTTGTTGCTGTAGCGGAAATAGAAATACACACTCCGTGAAAATTTCAACCCTCTACCTATTACGGTTCATGAGATACAGCCCGCTGACAGACAAACGGACGGACGTAGGGACAACGGATGCTTAGTAATCGGGTCCCGTAGGGCACCCTTCGGGTTCGGAACCCTAAAAAAGCATATTTTCTTGTCTCATACTTTTGAGTTCGTTTGTTCCATACTAGTGGTGTTTTTATGTTTTTCAATGGTTTTATTAGTGCGTTTTTTTGATGCTCGGAGACCCGGAGTAGAACAGCAAAATTAGCAGCGATTTATGCGTCACAAAATTAATCCAATATTTGTGCAGTTCAATTTTTAATGTTTGGATGGATACAAGTCATGGTAATTTGTTTTCCTTTTCACAAAATTAAATATTTTTGCTATGAGGAACTACTCATACATTTCAATCCCATGCAAATTTTGTTGTTCTACTCTGGACATAAACAAACGCAACTTTTGTTCGATATACTGTTTGGGCCAAAATTCAGTGATTGAAAATTTCCCAATCCCCTTTATGCAGTTGATCTGAAGTTTGGAACACTGCTTCGGTTCTGATGACAAGACAATATTTGAAATATCGATTAATCATCAATTAATTAACAAATTGACTGTAATTAATTAATTGGTATTTATAGAATCTTAAATGCTCAATTTAATATATTTTTGTTAAGGGGGTAGTACACTACTTTAGCCCGTTTTTTTAGAATTTTTTTTTTTGTATAAATCTTTATTTAAAAATGAAAGTTTTCTTACATATTATAAGGCATATTATCAGCTGTAAAAAAAAATTATTTTCAAAACATTTTAATGCTGTATATCCTAGAAATGGATGGCCGAATGACGTCACTTTTTTTTATGGCGGACATGGTTTCTCACGTATGGATCATCGGAAACAAAAAAATTAAATTGATTCTTAAAGAGTACATGAGTGGTTATCGTCCCTACCTCAATCATGAAAATATGTTGATAAATAAACAAGTAATAATTTTTTTTTGTTTTTTTCAATTTTTTCCCATGTTTTTGGACATAAATTTTGTTGTTATGTTGTTAATAATAAACTCAAAATTATGTTCGAGGTAGGGACAATAGCAAGGCGTTTTGTGAACATTCATGCAAAATTTGGTGGAAATCGGTCAAGTAACTCGGCCGGAAACATGTCCAAGAGTTTGAAAAACACTGTTTCGAGAAAAAAGCGTTTAAAGTTTGAGGTAAGAAAAATGCATACAGAGATTGACATGAATGCATAATCAATACGACAGTTTATTGGAACACGTTTTTTCGACACACGGATGCAGGATTACTGTCGCGACACAGGTTTAGAAAGAATACGTGGATGACAGCGTGAAACCAAACGATTTGACTCCGAGCGCCAGGTGTATGTTACGTTTCGAGCGTCCCGAACGTCGTGCGGTATTGTAGTTTTTGGGCCCCTTCCGAGAACTTTTGCGGTAAAAGTAGGTTTCTAAATAAATTTTGAGGGTATGAGGAAACGGAAAATGCAACAAACAAAAATTCGATTTTCAAAAAAAAAAGTAGTGTACTACCCCCTTAAGTGACAAAATAATGCATTTTTCCAATTGCATGAAACTAGAATAATTAATAAATAATTAAGACTAAAAAGTATAAAATAAAGAAATAATTTTTTTTTCAAAACAATGTTTTTCTTTTAAACCCAAATGCACTAATAAGTAGAAAATGTTATTTTTTCAATGATTATGACCTGATCAAGAAAATTTTCAACTTTGTATTAAGACAACGATTGGGCTCTCATAAAATATTACTGTTGCAGTTTTGTTACAACAACATACTTTTCATAATTGAAATGGAAGGGCTTTATGAGCAGAATACGATTAGCTGCATATGTTACATTATTGCCATGCCCCTTTGCTCTATGAGTTCTTAAATATAATAAATACGTTATTATTACGCCATGCGACCATGACTATACTTTGAATATCACTGCTCCTATGTTCATATGTGTCGATTTGAATTCAGTACAGAAAGAAAAAATTTTCATGTTTCATACTTTTCAAATTATCAAAGTCAAAATGTCGCCTTGTTATCCCTGGGCAGATGCACGACAAAGTGAGATTACAAAGCGTTCTTTATGGGACCTTAAAACCGACTACGCCAGGTTGTAGACAAATTTATTCCAAACAAAGTGAAAAAACTACTACTGTCGAGAAAACGTTTTTTTTGTGGGACCAAACACGGGGTCGGTCTTCACATTAATGCTACACTCCCCCAATTAATAAAGTTGTTTTATCTGGAAAAAATTGCTTTCTTAGGCATGTCAATATGGAATACTGTGAATATATTAAGCCGTCCAATTTCGGCAAATGTTAATATTCTTGATAACGAAGACAAATTATAAAATACTCAGCGTTGGCATGCAAAAGCCATACAATTTTTATCAAAATATAAACGTTTAGTTTTACGATTAGGATGAAAAGCACTTACGGAGGGAGAATATTTTTAAAAAATTGTTCCAACCATTTGTTTAAACAAAACCAGTCCCTTCTCGTAACGGATGGACTAGAAAATAAAGATTATAGTAAATTAGCCGTGGTCCACTACTCCGCAAGAAAAAGACATTATGGTGTT
Source organism: Neoitamus cyanurus (assembly GCA_947538895.1). Taxonomy (NCBI): domain Eukaryota; kingdom Metazoa; phylum Arthropoda; class Insecta; order Diptera; family Asilidae; genus Neoitamus; species Neoitamus cyanurus. Next base: position 47,063,766 of record OX384541.1, read on the forward strand.
ATGGGTGGGGTATATGGATTTTTAGGCCAGGAAAAATTGAGTTAGCTTCGGAAGAAATCCTAATAAAGGGTTTTCTTCTGAATTTTGTTTATTTTGGTACTAGAAATATTTTACCAAAAGTCCTAAGCAAAATTGTTTTTTGGCGTTTCAAATGCGCGAAGGCCAAAGGTCGCGAAAGTCGTTTTTCTCAATTATCTCGTGAACTATTTTTACGCGACGCAAGGAACGAAAATTGTGGAGCGAACAGCCCTAACGGGCAGGCGTCGTTCACATTCATTTTTCCACCACAGCGCAGACGCGTTTCATTCGGTTTGGGATCTCCAAAAACAATAATTTTCAATTTGTTAGTGCTTTAGTTTTCATTTTTATCAAAATGATCTTATTGTTAACTTTTTAGCTCAGGTCACCGTAATATTTTATTTTCATTAGAAATACATCTACATAAGTGCCAAGTTATATTAAAATCGGTTAACGGGAAGTTGGTGAAATTCAATCAACGGTATTCATCCCCTACTTTTCTACTATTTTTTTTATTTTAAGTGTCTATTTGCACTCTCTGTGTCCGTGTATTATTCGTGCAATCTCCGTGTAACGGAAACACACGGAAGTAAACGCACATCGGCACAAAACAATTCGTAAAAGGAAAATTTACCTTTTACAAAATGTCTACTGACTGAATATTTTCCTTTTACAAAATACTTTTCTTTTAAAAAGCCCTCTGTACTAAAATTGTATCCGTGTACACGGATATCACACGGACATGGAGAGTGCAAATAGACACTGCCTTTTCTATTTGTATAAGACCATTTTTATGAAGATTTTGATGAGGAACAAATTTTATAATAACTAATATTCACGTGAAATCAATAGTTTACGAGATAATCGAGAAAACCCATTTTCGTAATCTTTGGCCTTCGCGCATTTGCAACGCCAACACGAAAGACTTCGCTTAGAAATTTTGAGAGAATAGTTCAAGTGGCCACATAAACAAAATCCTGAAGGGAAATCTTCATTAGGATGTCTTCTCAGGATTGTCCATTATTTTGCCTATTTTTCCTAAGCTAGTTATGTAAAAGCAGTTATTGCAAGTTCTTTTAAAATTTTAGTAATTCATGAGATTTTTACAATAGCTCGCTTAATTCCCTTTTTACGCTTTAACTTTACTTTTGTTTTAGGTTTGCTTCAAATTTGATCCCTACTTATTGAATTTCAGGATGGCAGAATAGAATCCAGTTTATTTTATAATTTTCATAAAAATAACAATCAGGGGCTTAGGGTTGCTGATTTTTAATATTTTATGATCAATTTTAGTAGCAGACTCTTTGTGCGACCCGTAATGATGAACTTATCCACAAAAGTTCGCAAGAAGTCGTCCTATCACTTAATTACATTGCTCGATTGTATTCTGCGTGACATTGGATTACACACTCAATTAGTTGGAGAGAAGTTATACCGAATTAAGAGCTCTCCTCAAAAACTTACAAGCAGAAAAGCTTACAAAGCAAAATCCCCAGGGAACTCGAACAGAAAGCGGCAGGTTCAAAGCTACACGTGTGCGCTAATCCAAAATTAATTCTAATTACATAAGTAGATTAAGTCAAGCACCACGTACATTTCTAAATGGTTACCCCGCTACGTAGTCGGGAGTAGGGCAGCGCTGCCTGAAGATTCATTCACATTAGGGAGAGTCCTTGATTACAGGTAATTTCCATTTGCTTATCTCTAATCAATCACAATTACATGAGGCAGCGGGAAAAACTTTTCATTTACTCGGAGAAACAAGCCTCGTCTGCCTTCCTGACATATTGGACCAATTTTACATGTCGTTGGCTTTGCGATAAATCACTCGGTAGCTGTTAGCGTGCGTACGGAACAAATGGTTTTATGACTCTCCTCCCTTGTGGTTGCAACTTCAACGCGCGGAAGGTAGGTAAGCGAGTTGCCGCAAGGCAGAGTAATTAGCTAAATTGCGACGTCATACTTTAGCCACCTCTGGGGACACCACAATTTATACCTTTTTATATAAAAGTTTGTTTCTACAGCATTAATATAAAATTTCAGCTACATGGGACTCTTTCAGAGCCCTGGGGATGAACAGGAGTTATTTATTTAATATACCATGGATGTAAAATAGATATTCTGAAAAGAGTTTCCGTAATAGCTCGGTCCCTCGATCTGCTATTTTGAAATCAAGTTGTTTTTAAATTTCGTACTTTACTTTTACTGCATTATTTAAATTTTGTATTATTAACGAGGTAACTAAGCAAAATAATTTTTGGACTTTTGGCTGGTCTGTCCAGTTGTGACAGGAGGACCTCACAAATTTTAATATAAAATAAGGCAGTTGCTGTTTGCGTCACTCGTGTATGTGTGAAACCCCATGTACACGTGACTTAACGGAGCTACACGAGTCGTGCACCTGAGAGTACCGTGTACACGATATTACGCAAAAGTACACGCGATAAAGGTTATCGATATGACAATTGAGGTTATTGTCACATACTGTGAAAAATAGCGTTTCGGAGTGACTGCTCCAAAGCAGATTTGCTGCAGTTTTGTCTCTTTCTGACCAATGAAAAGACAACGATGAAACTGCTGTGGATCTGCTCTGGGCAGTAATATGTATTCACTGGATAGTGGATACGGTGGTGGGAGGTGTTCCACGTTTTCTTCAAGATTTTTATTAAGTTGGCAATGATTCTACTCTAATACCATTGACACACTATGGCTAAAATATCGAATTTCAATCTCAATTTCGCAACCCCCAGACACACTGCTATTTTTATTTCAATAGTCAAATTATTAAGAGCGGAGAAAATGGATTCCAAAATCCAGATTTTAAATTTAATGAAAAAACAAAACAGATATTTTTATGTATAAGAGACTTTACTGTTGGCACAAAATAAATTTAAAAATGTTGGGAAAGAGAAGAACAAGATAATTAAAAGGCTGCAATAAAATTATTGCGTTGATAGGTAGGAAAATCAAATCGGTTAGAAATCGTAGCAGCCTTGCTTTTCAGTTTGTACGCCAAGTTTCTCAATTTCTCAAAATTGAGTACGAACAGCTTCTTTTCAAAATTGGCTTGAAACGTAGATCGAAATTGAGAAAAGGGTCGAAATTCTAAATTTCGCGCATAGTGTGTCAATGGTATAAGATTCAAAGAATGATAGAAAATTTCATTAAAAAAATTCCTCCCAATTAATGTATACATATGTATATATCCATTAAGCCAAATATACTGTTAACAAACAAAAATACCAACCCATAAAGGTAAAGACGCCAATAAAGTGAAAACATTAAATAAAGCCCAGCTTGCAAACACTCACCCCCTATTTCACATATCCTCATCGTCAACTCAGATGTGGACGGTTTGCAGGCAGAAGGCCTTCTTTTAAACAAATTGCGCAAATTTTTACTGGTAAACATTTTTAACTGAGTGCGACAAATTTACCGAAAATTCCGAAATCAATATAATAGTCCCAAGTTCCGAGCAGAGCACAAGAGCATTTTCACGGAATTCGCTTCTCTTACTATTCAACTGAAAAATAAAAACTTAAAAAAAGTATAAAAACCCACTTCAAAAATTTAAACGGAAGCACTAAAAAGTTGAAAACATAAATGTTCTTAGAGTCGGTGCCAAGCTGTACGATACACGTCTGCGCAGTGCTGTGTCGAGTAGCTTGCGCGTTTGGGTTTCCCACCACACCACGTTCGCCCCTCGCGTCGCGCAAGCTACTCGACACAGCACTGCGCAGACGTGTATCGTACAGCTTGGCACCGACTCTAAGAACATTTATGTTTTCAACTTTTTAGTGCTTCCGTTTAAAGTTTTGAAGTGGGTTTTTATTTTTTTTTAAAAGATTTTATTTTTAACTTTTTAGTGGAGGTCACCATAATATTTTATTTTCATTGGAACTACACCTACATACATATGTATTAATCAAGTTTTATTAAAATTGGTTGACGGGAAGTGAGTGAAATTCATTAAACGGGACTCATCGCCTAATTTTCCACCCTTAGAGGTGTAATATTTTCTTCAAATTTAAATGGGACCATCCTCGATGTATAGCCTATTCAATAACAGAAGAATCATTAAAATCAGTTCACAATCGGCGAAGATATCGCGTAACATACACACACAAAAAACATACCAGTCGAATTGAGAACCTCCTCCATTTTTTGAAGGGTACGCGTCGTTTATTTCCACACAGCTTCGCTTGACTCTCTAGATGAGAAGCAGAGCTCTTGCCTGCAATGCTTCCGATGTCGATCCACGCAAATTTTCAAGATTTCGGCCGAGCCTTCGCGTGTGAAACCTCTTTATACATTAAAGGTCTTTAGTATTATTTTTTTAAAATGAAAATTTATGAAATTTATTTATGTCTAGTATTTAGTTAAAAACTTTTACTTGCTACCTAAGTGCTGCAGACTGCAGTGGCTGTTGGGCTTGAAGCTAAAATATAGCCGTTTGTACCATACAGTGCCGCCAAACATTACCGTAATTGACACGAAGAGATTTAATGAAAAGCAACGGGTTGCACCGGTCATTTAATTTGAAGCAACTTTTAGTTTTTTAAACGCGAACTCTCATAATGGACCTAAAGCTCCAGTGGAAATTTATGAAAGTCAGGAAAACCTCATTTTAAATCGTTGAAGCTCTCATTAAATGTGAAATAAAAGTTTAGTGACGTGCGTTGGGTAATCAGATTAACTTCGGGTGCCTCCTATGCTGGAGGGAACCGGGTGTGCATCTAAAAGGTGAAATGTGGGAAGACCACCTCAGGAAAATACGGACTTTTCAGAGGGCTCAGACTCAGTCACGGATAAAATTAATCAATGAACATAAATTGCTTTGGTGGAACTTCTCAGCATCCTGCACGGAGGAGCGCTTTTGCTCCCATTTTTCGTGAGGTACTTGCCTTGCAGTCAGGACACAGTCATGCGAAGGACGTTTCTTCCTTCAGGAAGACATGCAGTCGGGCGGCGCTCTTAAGCTGTTCAGCAAAACCCTCAATCATTTTCTTTTTATGAATTAGTCATAAGACGATGTTTTCTGAGTTTGCGAGGGCGGGAGACAAAAATTCTCGGTTCATGGTTGGTTTAGCACGAAGATGTGAATTGCGGTGGGAAGTGTAGTCGCCGTGTTTTTAGAAGTCGCGGGATACGGACGCTTTATACCCTACGCTCGAATTGCGATTCGCATCAGGAAATTCTTTGACAAGCCTCTTCTGGGCGGAATCTCTTATATATCGTGTGCTGGTTCGTAATTTAATTTGGTTCCTCCTACCTCGGAATTTTTAAGTGATTTTGGCGAAAATTCTATTTTCTCAGGAATTGCTACGTGCTTGGTACTTTACCCTCGAAAGTTAGTTTTATAGTCGCGATGATGTACAGAGCATACTGTGCCCATTCGTAAGATATATTGAAGCTACCTGTGGGTTTTCAAAGGGTTTTCGGTCTTTATTCTTCGAGTATATCTCCGGCTTGCACTGCTAATATGGAACACAATAAATCAAATAAAGGAGGCAGAATTGCCACTAAAAATTAAGAATTTTTTAAGTTGGTGTTTAAAGAAAAAATAAACTAAACAATACAAATTATTTTCTTTGTCTTTGTGTAATTTAAGGATGTTCCAACGTTGAAATGGTCTCGTATAATTTTTGTTAGCATAATCCAACAAACAAAGTAATTCCAAGTATTTTATTTTTCCAGAAATTGTATTGTTATCGTGCTGTTATCTGTAATAAAGATCTGTTCGATTTCTTTCTACATAAGTTAGATCGTGATATCTATGTGTACCTGTGCTGATTTGCTATGTTTTTACTGTCTGATAGATATACTTGGAATTTGAAGAATAACTAAGGCTGGGATAACAAAGAAAGATGTTGACCAATTTAAAAAAAAAATATTTACAAATATTGTGTAAGCTCATCTCGTCTGTTCAAGCTGGCAATTTTTAAAGTAGTAGTAGGTAGTGTCGGAATCACGGCCGCTGATGTTTCGGACGGAAAACGTCTTACTTAAGCGGTGTTGTATCACCGGCAACATCTATACTCGTGTTGGTTATGAAATTTCGTCAGACGTTGCAGCGTCCGTGCGACTTGTGTCCGTCTCATAGGCGGAGAGGCGACCGCAAAAAGTGGAATCTTTTACTCGGAACAGTTTTATTTTATTTAAAAAAAAAACTATGATTTCGCGAGTCCCCAAAAGTTTTTTAGATGAAAACAAACCGCTTCGAGTGGAAGCATGAAATTGCGGTCAAATGAAAGCTCAAATTTTTTGCTTCAGAAGAATATGTGTTGTTCTTTTGGTCAATTTGGTTAAATGTATGAAAAAAAAGGAATCATTAGAATTCTAATCTTCGTGAGGCACTTAAAATAAAATCTACCGGGAAAGCTCACTCTGTATTTACGCGGGGTGGGCGCATCTACATGCGTGTGAAAGCGGAGGAACAACCAGTTCATATTCCGTCGTTGAATACCTTGAGTAAATTGGAAACTGGGGGTGACCTGCCTAGCCCTGATGTCCCTGTACCAGTGGTTAACACGTTGTCTTCTGGTTATCCGTCATAAGATGCCAAGTTCGATGACATGCATCGAAATGCTGCAAGCAATGCAGATAAGTTGGAGTCGATTTTGATTTTGTTTTGCTTTAAATTATTTTGAAATTCTTTTTCTTTCTTCCCTTTTCATTTCTTGTAAACTATTGAATTCGCAATTTTTTAGTATTTTTCACCTTGACCTTAATTCCACTTCTTTGCTTAGTTATTAATGTCTTCATTTCTTTGTTCAGTTTATTCTTTGCTTAAAATGAGCGCATCGCGTTTGTTGATAAGTTATATGTCCTATATCTGTTGGGCTTTGTGTGGTGATCAGTTCTGGAAGTTCGTCAACTCTAAGCGTAAATCTGACGGTTATCCATCTTCTTTCTTCTATGGATCTACTAGTAGTAATGACTCCAAAGTAGTTTCTAATCTTTTTGCAGACTACTTTAAGACTGCATTCTGTAATACCAACTGTGATATTAATTCTAAAGACTTCTCGCATGTGACGAAGCTTCCGACGATATCTCTCGAACTTAAGGACCTTATATTTTACGAGATTACAATATATAATCATATCTCTAGATTAATTGAGAATTTATCGAGTAGCCATGATGGAATCCCATCTTGTGTTTTGAAAAGATGTGATTTTACTATTGCCCCCATTCTTTGTTATTTATTTAATTTATCTCTTCGTACTAGGATCTTTCCTATGTCTTGGATCTAATGATCATGGCTGTTAAACTCGGACCTAGACTCCTTTCATAAATGGTGTTCTATTAATCTGCTCCCTCTTAACATCAATAAGTGTACTTGTATGTCCTTTTCACGCAAACAGAGCTCTCTGCTTTTCAATTTCAAGATCGATGGGCATCCCCTCACACGGCATACTGCTGGTGTCATAGGGGCCTTTTTGAATTCCTCATTTGCTCTTCTTTCACTTTGTACTGTTTGCGATACTTATTCACTTCATTGTTTTGAATATATTTCGACATGTTTAAAGTTTAAATTTAGTCGAAGCTCAAAACTTTATCACTGTATGTATTTTGAATTGCTTTTACTATTGTCACTATTAATAATAATAATAATATTGATTATTATTCAGCAAGAAACTACAAAGACTACAAAACCTTTAAATGTATAAAGTGAGCAGGAAAAATTATAGAAAAGCTAACTATAATATATTAAGATAATTGCAAATCATTGATTCAAATTAAGAGAAATGAAATATTTGTAGTTAGGTTGTAAAAAAAAAGGTTGTTAAGGGATCCGAATATTTGCTGCAAATTAAATGACTGTAATTTAAAAAAATGTTTTTTCTTGTGATATAACTACAAATTATCGATTTTCGGACTTTTTCGTTTGTTTGTAGTTCTTGCCAAATTTCATTATTCTAGGCCAACGGGAAGTACGCTATTCGTTTTGATTTATGTGCGAGTGTCAAAATATGCGACATAAAAGGAGCCGCATTTATCGATTGCGTTGTCTTAGAAGCTTGATGCTCCAAGGGACCGTAGACCTAAGTATTTGATATTAATTTCAACTTGATACCTCCACGCGTCCCTGAGAGAAAGCGTCATGATAGACAGACAGACAGACGGACAACGAGGTGATCCTATAAGGGTTACTTTTTTTACTTTTGTGGTACGGAACCCTATAAAACAATAAAACTGAAAGAATACTATGAATCATTGTGGCATTGAGTCTTTTGCTACGAAGTCTACCAAAAGTACTGCTGACCCTTGTATACGTATAACGTCACACACTCAATGTTGCGTACCATTCTTACATCTTTGCTCTTTTAAACTATGTTATGGTTATTTTGATATGCCTTATAGTTTAAAAGTAATTAAGATTTGCTTGGTATATCGTAACATCAACTTTCGCCTAGTTTCACCCAATACTGAACCCGCGGTGTACCTGGAACATCTTATACTCATAGTTTGTGTGGTTACGAGATCGTTATCGATTCCACTCGCATTCGACCCTGTTTTATATACTAATTAAATCTTTTGGAATTTTGAGATATTCAGAAACGATTTTTTGTTTCAGGATCCGCTACGTGCTCATTTTACCCTGAAAAGGAATTTTTACAGTCGTGGTGATGTCTACAGCAAACAGTGCTCATTTGTAAGAAATAATGAGACCACCAGTGGCAACATCAAAGAATGATGGAGTTGTTCCATCGCACCGCAAAACTCAACTGAACCAGAAAGAAGTGTTGGCAGAGAACCACAAGGGTCGCCTGGCCCCGCAACAGCTGAATGCAACCCACGATGAAATATCGCGGATCAATATCAACCAGATTCACCTGGACGAATTTGTAGATAGGCAAACTGAATCAAATTCTTCGCAGCAAATAAGCACTGAGGAGGGCGCAGTGCCTAGGCCTAACGATAGCTTACCGCCCTACCGCCAGACCAATTCTAAACTCAAGCGCTTCTCGAGCGACGTTAGTGATAGATTAGTTGCAAACGGAAAAGCCTCCTTAGTAAGTCGCAATAGCAGTAGTATTAGCCTGAACAGCAGTAGCAGGCCTCCGCGCGGCCCCAGTTCACATAATCTAGAAGAAGTTCCTAAGAACCTTGTCGTAAACGCGTTCGATCAGTGCGAGTACTGCTCCGAAGCACTGCCCGTCGTAGTCTTACCGCTTTCAGAGACCGAACCCCTGCTGACGAACATTGAGACGACCGTTTCCGACCCGACGCGATCGATTTGTCTCAACAAAAACAGTGCCTCGTTAATTTTTACCAAAAAGGAGATTCCAAGCAGTAACTTAAGCGACCGAAGTAGTTCTAGTGCTAGTTGCAGTCCGGCATGCATAGTGCACCGGCGAGCGAGCGGTGCTAACAAGGCCAACAGTCTCAACCATAGCAGCAGCAGTGATAGTCCTCCGATCCAACCGATCTCGAAGCCGGAAGACACTCTGCTCCAGCACAGAAGAAGTCTTCAGCTTAATTACGCGGCGATCACCAGGGACCCGACCGTCGCGGCTCGGCCCAGCACAACGGCGACAAATCGCAAACAGCACGCGTACTCGTGGTACGCTCCCGTCTACAGTGCACTCGAGGAAGAGGTCGAACAAGATTCCCGGGTAAGTAACTTGTCGTGTAGTCATATGTAGCTGCAGAATGGGCTTCGAAGCCAACCTGCGTTTTTCTTTGTTGCGAAATATTGTTTCCGTTCCCTGTGCTCTCCGAAGCGTGATGATTCAGATTCATCGCTTGTTGGTTTTGGCATTTACATATATTTCTTAGTTGGGATTTCGCCATGCCGGTGACCTCAATGGGTGAACACGAGCTGCAATTCCAGCGCTGGGATGCATTTCAAGACAGCGCAACGCGCGCATTATTATTCAGCACATCGAAATTCATTCTTAACGATTTTAATTATTAGTCCAAGAAAGACTCTTGGGTCGAAATAATTAATTCATAAAATCTGAAGGTTGCAATCGACGCAGAATAGCACCCTTTAAGACATATCCAAAGTCCCCCGAAATCACCTCATTGGCTTTTCGTGCAATCGCTTTCAAAGTATAGTGAATTCACAGTAACGATGGGTACTTGTTCGATTAAATTGAAATATGTCATAAAGGAGGTCATTCTGAGAAACTTTGACTTTGGACATATGCCGCAGAAACCTACAGAAAAAAAACACGGCACACGGCTGTATTTTGTTTCCTGTAGGTTTCCGTGGCATATGTCCAAAGTCAAAGTTTCTCCAGAATGACCTTCTTTATGACATACATATTTCAATCTCATCCAAATCGGAAGAAACCCAGTTAATCTTAACAATTGAAAGCGACTGTACAAAAAGCTAATGCGGGGATTTCGGAGAGCTTTGGATATGTCTGAAAGGGTGCTATTCTGCGTCGATTGCAACCTTCAGATTTTATGAATTAGTTGTTCTTAGGTGCAGGCAATATTTATGCTGTTCTTAAAGTGCACGATGTTAAAGAATTTGTTGCCTTTTAATTCCTGCGACAATATTGCTAATGTTTCTAACTTCTGTACATTTCATGATTTTGGCATCACTCTCATAAAACCTTGAACCGTCATAATTTCCTAATAGAGTTAGTGATTTGCATATTTGCTGAAACAATCGTATTGCCGAACTCGACGTTTTGAGTCAGTCGTCAGAGATCGATATTGAAAATATAGTACAGCGTTTTTACAAGGAAGTGAAATTAAAGGCGCACACATTTTTTAGCCTTCGATAGTGTGCAGCAATTATCCACTATATTCAACTTCAGCAGCTCGGCAGCTCTTTGGATTGACTATTACTTGACCAAGTGATACCATCAAGTCAAAACCAAAAATATCGTGTCAACCCTCTTAAGCCTTGACCGCGGAGTGCCCAAAGATCGATCCTAGCGCCCTTGTTGTTTATTTAAGCGGACCCCGGATAATCGATGACTTCGAAAGAATTGTTGTTGAATCCAAAAAAATCGAAGTGCATTAAATTCTTTGGCGGTTTGTTTCTCGCTACCTTTCACAAATAAAGTAACAGACTTAGGCATTGTTTTAAATGAGAATATGAGGTGCTGCGGTAATGTCAGCACAAAGTTGAGGAAAATATGTCTTGTACAGGTTGTGGCTCTCAGCGAGAAAATAACCAATTCACACGCGCATGAGATTGATAAAGACGCAGATGATGCCTCTTTTCACCTTCGGAAGCATTATTTACCGAAGATTGGATGGTACGTGCGATTGAAGGATTGAGGTCCCATCGTCATTACCATTAATTTTTTTTTAAACGCGTTTTTCTCGGAACCACTTTTAAAAATTGGCAAGCAGTAGAACTCGAACAGTTTTCATCCCATTGACTTCAAATTTTAACTGGACCTTTATTATTAAATTATCTACCGAAGTACACACGATTATATTTTTAGATTTTTTTTTCGCAGGATGGCAATTTGAAAAAAAAAAAACTAAATGGCTTATAACTTTTTTTTCCTGATATACAATCGCTATAATCGTACTACATGACACTTTTCTGGACGACGCACAGTGGGGCGAATGGCCTGTTTCGTTGGCCAAAAGTCGAAAATCGAAGGTTTCAATTTCAAATTTTTTTCATCATAGTTTGATAGAGGGGACTTTGGGGCATATAAATCTGTAAGAGATGGGTCGATGGGTTGTATATCTGACCCTCTACGTCACTTCAAAGTTAGCACTTGACCACGTGCACGTGTGACGGTCAGGCAACGTTTATAATACGTAAACTTTGAACGTTAATATTTTGTTAACAAAGTGTCCGATTTGAGTGCTTGAAAATGGATATTGATCGCGAAGGTGTGTAGAATAATAATATGTGATTGAATTTTCGCTACAACTTATATTTGTTTACTCCCATTATTATTAAGTATGACACTGCACTTCCCATAAATGAACTTTTTTTCTTAATTCAATTGGAGCTGCCTTTTTTGCTTCACAAAGTTTCGTTTTGATTCTTTCAAGAGAATGTTCGATGAAGTGTCTAGTTTTTGTATGCCAAATAACTAGCTCACGTTTTTTCACAAAAAAAAGTTACAGCTGTTAGAGTGACGCGCTGCATGATTTCACGCGCGCCGCAGCACCGTGGGATGAAAATCGAAAAATTGATGAATCGTTTTGAAAGTCGGTATTATATGGTTTTCGAGGGTGCTGATTACGAATCTGATATCAGATTTATGAAATTCAAGATGGCGGACCGTAAGTGACTTAAATTTTCCGCCATTTTGAATTTTCTAAATCCGATTTCAGATTCGTAATCAGCGATCCCGTAAACCATATAATGTTGAGTTTCAGAGCGCTAACTCAATTTTTTCGCAAAAATTTAAGTCACTTCCACTGTGCGACGGCCAACGTTGAGATTTTCCAATTTCCCAATGATGTTGTCTTGTTAGCACTCGGGGATTCCCGAGTGTACTTAATGATAGGCTACAGAGAGCTGTTGAGGACTTCAAACTCAAACTCAGTAAAGAAAAAGTCAAATGCGAATGCGATTCAGATTCTTAGGTTGGACCTTTGCAGTGAATCTTAAAAGCCATCTCCACTATTGTCAGGCTCTGAGTGTGACAGAGAGAAATTCAATTATCAGACTTCTAAGTGGAACGAGATAAGGAATCAACCTCATCAGAAACGCCCCAATCTTATTTAGATCCTTGATAAGGTCTAAGTTTGAGTGTGCTAGGGCTCTATCAGTTCAGAAGTCTGCGGCCATTGAAAAGAAAATAGGCACAGCGACCAATTTCTATATCAGAAAAGGTTTAGGGCTCACGCGCATCACCCCGGTCTATGTAATCTATGCACTTCCAACGAGGGCTGGCTGAGGGCTGATTTAATCACGGTCATGGAAATGTTCAGAACGATTGGGGGTCAAGTTTACCCTGGCGATTTTCCCCCGTTCATTTTTCCCCTGTTGTATTTCAGCCTATAAAATAATTTGTAAAATGGGCATTTCAGTCTATTAGTTAGAAACTTAGAAAGGGAAAAATGACCGGAGCAAATTTAACCCCTGGGAAAAAAGGCTAAGAGCAAACAGAGTCTCGGGGAAAATTCGAAGGGACAAAATGACCGGGGGAATATCGCCAGGGTAAATTTGACCCCATACCGCTCAGAACTGCCAAAGCATCCAAAAACAGATCTTCAACTAACCATACTCTGCCTGTTGGAGTAAATACAAGGAAATTCTGGAAAACACTAAGCTAGTTCATAACAGACTGCTTCCCAAAAAGGAAGGGCGCAAATTCTGACGTTGTTAGGGTAATCATGGACGAGAAGAGGGCGAAATTCTCGCATGAGGAAACTGTTGTTGGTGTTGTCACTCATGCCTCAATTGCAAATGGGAAAGTGGGTTTGGGTGTTGTCACAACAGTTGCTGGTCCTGGCCGAGGAAATGCTCATTAAGATCATAGTGCTTACCGACGCGACAACCTGAACGGTTGCCAAGCCTTCAATGCTGGAGTTACTGACACTCTAATTGTGTCTCAGACTGCTGATCTGGTTGAGGATAGTTTCGAAATGGTCAGAGTGATTTGGGTCTCCTCCCACAGGGAGATTCTTGAAAATGGTTGGGCAGATAGGCCCCTAACGATTGAGGATGTGATACTCAAACTGAAGTCAACTGACCAGCGGAAAAGGGAGTATGACTTGGCCTCAAGATCCAAGGGCCAAAAATCATCTGGCGAGGGATAAAAGGGAAAGCAGTCTTTGCGATAATTGCAGAGTGATCGAGGATGAAGACCATTTAATTTTTTTTAATGCCCACAGTTTCAGGATATCAGAATTAACTACCTCCTGCTGGTCGAGAATACTTGTCTTGATTATGCCCTGGGGCATTGTGGTTTTTACTGCAGGAACTCCCACCCTGGGTGGGACCGACACCCATCCCTTAAGAGTGAGAATGGTTTTTCAGCGATATCTCGCTAACCGTTACTCGTAATAAAATTCTTAATTAGATTTTTTTGCAGAGTATCAAATTCTCTACAATTCTTATTTAATAAATTTTTTCGCGTAAAATTAATAATAAACAGGTTAGAAGCCGGAAAAGATCAAAATATTTAATACAATTTTTTTTGATGCGCTATAAATTTTTCATTTTACTTTTTACAAAACATGTGGACTAGAGCTTTTTCCTAGAGCATCTTCTTAAAATTAATTTACCTGGTTCTTTTTTGTCAATTATCATTATTTTTGCAAAATCATAAAGGAGGGTCAGTCAAGAGTAAGTCATGTTTATACGTGTGACAATCATGTCAGCATTCTAGGAATAGCTGAATTTTTTTACATACCTGTTTTCAGTAAGTAAAGTATGTATGTCAAGTATTTAAAGGTAGTTTTATTATATGTATTGTAAAATATTTATGCAAAGAAGTAAAAAAGCATCCATGTAAACTTTTCATACCGCTTTTTATCCCTTATGGTTCTAATTTTGAGAAGTGCTGAAACATGTGTTCCATTATTTGCGTTGTAGACTTAAGTTTCAAGAAAAAAACATTTTCCCATGGCACTGACATGATGGTCACATGTATAAACACGACTGCCCTTCCAATTGAAAAACATTATTTGCAAAAGATGCTGTAGAAAAACCTCTAATGCATTTTCTTCGTGAAATTTAAAATACAAAAGCTATATCGTCTCAACGAATTTTGGATCAAATATTTTCAACTTTTCCGGCTTCTATTTTGTGTATTATTAGTTTGACGTGAAAAAATTATTTAATAAGAATTGTAGAGAATTTGATTCTTTGTAAAAAATCTCTTTTGAGAATTTACGTACGAGTAACGGTTAGCGAGATATTGCTGAAAATCCGTTCTCACCCTTAGATGGCGGACAAATGGGTGGGAGTAGAATCCCGGAACTCAGTTTTATACTCATCACCGGCCCCCAAAGAATTAAAAAAATCGCTTTCTACCCAATCTGCTTAGCAAAATTACCATTTGGCTGGACTAACCAGAGAAGGGCACATCTGTGACGCCTTTGACAAAACAAACACAACAACAACAACGAAATAGCAGCTAGAAACGCCGATCGAGTAATCGATTTGACAAATTTATCAATTGCCGCTGAGTGTGTTGTTTTTTGTAGGATATGAATTGTGCGTGTACAAGTTATTTTATTTAAACAAAAAGTTTGTAACTATTTCTGATGTCACTTCAATCCGCATTGGATTCACTCTGGATTTGACCCTTTAACCCCTCCTGCCATAAATGTATTATTTTTTTTTTTTGGCTAGGTGAGATCTATCACCCCACTCATTTCTGCATGCGTTATGCGAAACACATTGTTGAGGTAGTATAACATATGTAGATAAAAAAATTGTTGGAATACTGAAAATGCATGAAAGCCCTTTGAAAGGCAAAATGACAAGCGGCTAATGACCGCGTACGTAGGCCGATGCACTTTTACCTGTGCCAAGGTCGCTGGTATGGAATGTTACTCACCTTTTTTTAATTTCAATATCATCCCATAGATACAACTTCTGTTTGAACTAGATGCATTTTGCTAAATTACACAGTTCAGTTGCCTGCTTTGCATAATTTTTCAACTAGCTGCATTCAATCACTCGACGTTACATGCTGTTTTCATATCGAGCGGAATGACTTAATTGCAGGAAACAACTAACGATACTGCAGTTTGATCACGCCGGATTGGATCAGACATGCACGCAAATATTTGCCAGGATGGTATTACACGTGTCAACAGATTAATTCCGCAAGCTGGTGCTGGAGGGAAATGCGTAGGAAATGCAAGTCAATTTGGTGCGGCACACCTAGTTGCTCACCTCGCTTCGAATTCGGAGCAAGGGTAGCCGCACAAGGAGAGTGAGGACTGCTCCTCCAATTCCTCTCACCCTTGCCCAACCATTCACAGGATAGCTCGCTTTATCTTGGCGTAAACTCCCGCCGCACACGAAGCCTGCCACGCAATTACGGCGCCTTAATGCCTTTGTAATGGAAAGTACTTATTACGAATTATTGCACGGCGAGCCAGTTGTGCAGAAGTGATAGGTATCTAGTCGAGCGTAAATTTGATTTGGCATGAATTCGACTGGAACAGGGAAAAGGAGTGCCTCGTCTTTCGCGCCAGTTCTTTTATGAGCCACTCAATTGCTTGTGACAAGGTCCTCCTCCGAAATGAATAAATTAAATAAAAAGCGCCGGCTAACGCCGCCCGGGGGAGCAGATGTCGGCGCTTCGACTTCATCCCCTAAGTGAACCTTTCATGTAAAATTGCTTAAGAATTTAGCCTTATGTAATGGGATCAGGCCGCTCACAGGAAGCTCACTGAAATTGAAATGACGTATAAATGTAAATTTGACTCCCACATTAAACAGACCGATTTCGGGACTTCGGGCGGCACGGGGTGCATTAAGAAAGAGGAATTCCAGGCGTTTTCTTCCTTTTAAAATTTCCTTGATTAGACTAATGGAGGTGCCAAAGGCACCCGGCATTGCTCCACATTCCCCTAATGGTATGATGAATGGTTTTTAGTTATACCTCGAAACGAGGGCGAACGACGAACGGATAATGGCCGACATTTTCCCAATATCGCAATCAATTTTTCAAGGATTGTTCCGCTCCAAGTGTTCCCCTGCCTCCCCCGTACGAGATTAAATCTTCCTTATCGCACGATTGCAGACGTGGTGAGGTTCCTGCTCATTAGCCAGCTTTAAAACGCTCCCATTCTACCCCTCTCGAAGTCAGGAACATTGGAAATAATTCTGGGAAGAGTTTCAGCTCCAGAACCAGCAGAAGGGTTTGAGTGCGATCGCGTTGAAATGGAAAAGACATCATTTCATTTAATAGACAGTTAGCCAAAGGTTTCATATTGCAAATGGAAAACGTGCTTCTATTTTTTAGTTAGACGTGACAATATATCTAGATCGTATCAGTAGGGTACAGAAGGGTTTAAAGGTACCCCTACATCGACGTTCATATCTCGTGCAATATTTCTGTAGAACTGGGAGCTCCTAGGTTAGCTACATATATGTACCTACTGCATGAAGTGTTTCCAATGTGTGGTTGCGGAGTGAAATACTCCACCCACATTTTACTGCACCTATAGCTTGCAGGCACATCTGGTGTCTGAATATGGGTGAGGTGGTCATTCTGGATTGATTGCTTTCCAAGCTTGTCTCTTGAGTTTTAATACAAAAATTTCATGAGCTGGTAAATATTGGTAGCTAAGTAAATTTGTTATATGGATTTGCTATTCTCTCGGCATTTCTCGGGTTAATTGGCTTCACTTCGGAACTCCATGATTTTGATATAATGGGTGGCTTCAGGAACATTTCAGCAGAAAGTAGACGTAGGACTCCATAGTTTTGCAGATATTGGTGCAAATGTGTAGACGGATGACATAATCTGGATAAATTAAAAAGGGTTTTTTGGAATACCTCATACTACGTAATCATAAACCACTTCATATTGAGTAAACAAATTACGAAATGCGTAAAATCGGCTTGATTGGTAGTCTTTGAAAAAAAATATGTCGCGACTGAAAGGTTAAAATCAAAACGTCCGAAATCATATTTTGTTGCATTTTACGAGACCTATCTAACGACACCGTATTCAATGAGGTAAGTGAAGAAAATTGTTCGAGTACACTGTTAAGTGGGTAAGGGTAAAAAAAATATTTTGCCAAAAATCTCATTACCTCTGTTTTGCGACCATCAATCGGCTTCCATGTACCACATTTCATGATATAGGTATGTACGAGGCATGTCTAGAAAGTAAGTGTACATAGGGCCGTCACGGATAGAGGGAATTTTGTTTTGCTATATTGGTCACACTGCCGTGTAGCTTAGTTCCTCCATTTCCAACGAGCCCAAGAACGCGTCAGTAAACTAAAGCTGTGGTTACAGCAACGTGTCCCGTGAACCATACCGATAGAATCTGCCGTCAAGTGCGAAATTCGCAGCGTTATCCGTTATCTCGTTATAAAGGGAAAATTTCTGTTTGAAGTTTTTAACGAGATCAAATCGGTTTATGGCGAAGGAGTGATGAATCGTATGAGTGTATTTAAATGGTGTCGTTAATTTAAAAACCGTTCTACTGATGTTCCCGACGAGCAAAGGAGTGGAAGACCGTCGATTTTGACTGATTCACTTCTTGAAAAAATTGAGGAAGCTGTTCGTGGCGACCGCAGATTTACTTTGTATGAACTTTCGAAGATGTTTCCACAAATCTCCAGATCTCTGCTGGACAAAACAATCACAGAAATATTCGGATTTCGTGAGTCCCAAAGCAGCTGACAGAGCAGCACAAATTAAACCGAGTGGCAACCTTCAAAGAGTTTTTGGGGCGATATGAACTGATGATGATTTTCTGCACTCTATTGTTACAGGGGACCAAACTTAGGTTGCCCACTATACTTCTGAAACCAAACGACAATCCTCCCTGAAGATGCACATGAGTGGGAAAAAATGTCTAGTAAAGAAGTTGCAAGAACCTAATTTGCCACTCAAAAACATTTTCTGATTGATAGAAGAGAAGGAAGTGTGGCAGGGCGGGGAAATGATTCTGAGAAACTGCCATTGTGTGCTGTGGACAGAAATGTGCATCAGCCAGCAACGAACAGAAAGTTAGGGCACGCAATGTTATTCATATGTGTTCATGCGTTGTGGTGGGCTGAGCATGTGTAGGGCGAGGTGCCTTTTTACTGCCGGCAGACCGAATTAAATGAATGAACGAGTAAATTTACGCGAACCCAAAAGAATTAAATGTGCGTCTTTTCTCGCTGAAAGCCAAACACAAAGTAATTTGCTTGCAGGAGTAAAAGAGCAAAATGAGCGCCCCATCAACAAAAAAAATAATTAAAAAATAAACAAAAAACCCGACTGCATAAAACGAGGTTATTTTAATATTGTAAGTATAGCTAGGTACCAACTAAGAATTTTGTTTGAACTTTAATATTGCAGGTAAAGCAGACGGGACCCATTCGACATCCCAGTTGAAATAGTATATACAATTGGTCCCGGCTGCCTTACTTGCAATATTAAAGTTCAAACTAAATTCTTAGTTGGTACCTAGCTATACTTACAATATTAAAATAACCTCGTTTTATCCAGTCGGGTTTTTTGTTTATTTTTTATTTTTGTTATAATAATAAAGAGATGTAAATTTCGGAGGTCAGAACGGATCCCCAGTTATTGACAGTTTAATGGTTTACGTCCACTATATGGGTTTTGTGCTGACGTCATATTAGCTATGACACTCCGGGGAAGAATACGAATCTAATGACACCTCACTCTTCAAAATCGGTCAAGCCGTTTAGGCTACAGGAGGTCACAATAGAACGGACATACATACATACATAGACACATGTGCGCGAAAAACATTACCCTCCTTCTGGGTCAGTCGGGTAAGGCATGAATCCATGAATTAAAATTATCCGGACTTCCAAGTTCAGTCAAAGAATATCTAATAACAAGAAGAGACACTCTAATACGCCTGAAAATGCCTAACTAGTATGCAATGTCTGGAAAACACATCCAGAAAAATTTCCCATTAGCTAAAACAGCAACGAACGAGTACCATCCTATTCCTGTAAGCAATTAAGAGAGAGAACCATAGCCGGCAAAAATTTCTCACGTACGGCGTGTACAGTGTGAGATACAAAATGCAGCATTTTTTTACAATGGAGATTTAAAGGTGATTTCTAATTGTCTCTATTGCCAGGCCATCTGAGTGCTACCTCTCCTCGTGATCATAAAGAGACAAGGCGAATGAAGAAGGGGGAACGCGGGTAGCGCACACGTAGTTGGTAAATACGTACGCGGTTGCTCTCATTTTTCACTGCATTTTAATGGTGATTTGTAATGATCCATAGCGACTGTATGCGGCGCTCACGCGGCTAGAGAGCTAGTGCAGGGTGGTGTTATTTTATTGAAATATTTGACTTGACTTGAAAAGTTCGGAACATTTTAAAATGCAATTAAGTAAATTGCTGTTCTTTTCTTTTTTAAATGATGGGTGAACATCATATAATGTGTTTGGTGTGTGGCTTTGCGAGGGACAATTATCAGGAAATAAGTTTTGTGCCTTGCTGGAAAATAGAATTTGTTTAAAATAAAATCATGCTGTAGAGGCGTTTCAATTTTCATGGCATCTCCCCCAAATTTTTGTCTTGCTCTCACATATTACTTGTTTATAACTATCTACTTCCAACAAAATGAAACGTCTGGTACAGTTAACGGTACCCAACGGTCGTTGAAAGATAAGGGAGAACGTCACGAGTCACAGTGGGGCGAATGGCCTGTTTCGCTGGCCAAAAGTCGAAAAATTGAGTTAGCGCTCTGAAACTCGGTATTATATGGTTTTCGGGGGCGCTGATTACGAATCTGAAATCGGATTTAGAAAATTCAAAATGGCGGAAAATTTAAGTCACTTCCGGTCCGCCATTTTGAATTTTATAAATCCGATATTAGATTCGTAATCAGCGCCCCCGAAAACCATATAATACCGACTTTCAAAACGATTCATCACTTTTTCGATTTTCATCCCACTGTGCTGCGGCGCGCGTGAAATTATGCAGCGCGTCACTCTAACAGCTGTAACTATTTTTCGGGGAAATTCGGGTAGCTAGTTACTTGGCATACGAAAACTAGACACTTCATCGAACGTTTTCGTGAAAGAATCAGAGCGGAACTTTGCGGAACAAAAAATGTAGCTCCAATTGAATTAAGAAAAAAAGTTCATTTATGGGAAGTGCAGTGTCATACTTAATAATAATGGGCGTAAACAAATATAAGTTGTAGCGAAAATTCAATCACATATTATTATTGTACATACCTACCTTCGCGATCAATATCCATTTTCAAGCACTCAAATCGGACACTTTGTTAACAAAATATTAACGTTCAAAGTTCACGTATTATAAACGTTGCCTGAGCGTCACACGTGCACGTGGTCGAGGGCTAACTTTGAAATGACGCAGAGGGTCAGGTATATAACCCATCGACCCATCTCTTACAGATTTATATGCACCAAAGTCCCCTCTATCAAACTATGATGAAATAAATGAAAATTGAAGCCTTCGATTTTCAACTTTTGGCCAGCGAAACAGGCCATTCGCCCCACTGTGCGAGTGTCCGTTCTTGTTCATAGATATTCTTTGGTTCAGCTCAGGGTTCTCGTAATTTTCTCGCATTTCCTAAAATTGAATCCGGCGAGCGTTCATGCGGACAGCCAAAGGCACATCAATGCATGCTCGGCACACCGCACCCATGAATCCATAAAAATAACATTGCGTGCAATTTTTTAATTCAAGTTTGGGAGTTCTTCATATCTTTATATCGTTTGGTAATACTAACCATTTGGAAGTAATGACATCTATACAAATTTTGGATTTCCCTTATATTATATGTTTTCAAAAATGGTTGTGAGTACGGTTTCGCTAAAAGTGACTTAGACCACTTTCATCATTATGGGCACATGTGAGGGAACAAATTGGTGACATTTTTAAATTAGTAACCACGATTTCGCAATAACCAAAATGGACCGATTTTTTGAAACGATGAACCTTCTTAAAACTAAAGCGATTATCTCTTTCTGGTTATAAAACTAATTCCATTTTTAACTTCCTTTGAACATGAATAAATAAGAAAATAGTAACGTGTGTCCTTACTTTTCTACTAACAAAGGAATTCTCAAAAACTATCAATTTTTCGACCCCCTTAAGTCTAAAATAATTATGTGTGTATTGACTGAAATACAACTTGACGATAATTTTATTGTTTTAGGTTAAATGTGTAAATTTCTAACATATATCCTTTCACCGCAATGTTAAGAATTTACATACCAAACCACATGAATTCGATTTTGCCCATTTCAAATCATATATTCCCAATTCCATTGTCTGTCTCAATATGTTCTTCTAACGTGGCGTACAAGCCAGTTCGCTAGGGAAATTCGAATCAAAGGAATCTAAGATAGTTGTGCGACCTGAAATCTCCTTCAATCCTCAAAGGGAATTAGAGAGAGTCGCAAATTAGACTGAATCAGATATAGTGAATACGATTACGCCTTGAAACGATCTAATGCTTATTCTGTAATCCATTTTCAGGACTCATCGCCAATTCACAATCTGGCCAACATAAGGAACTACGCCAGGTCAGAGCATGAAACAGTGTCTCTGCTGGAGAAGAATCACCTGAACATACAGCCCCAACTGCATCAGGCCAGAATTCGACGACCAGGTGTCTGTTCGCTACCCACCAACACGGTGAATGGAATTCCTGTGACAACAGGTCAAAATGACAATGAGGGCCCCCAGGCGCCGTCTCTTCTTGGGGGCCCCATACCGAGACGGAGACGGTTCGAGAATTTCCTCAAGTCACTGGTCGGACGAAAGCCGTCCAAGGAGACAACCACAACAACAACAGTGGCCCCAAATCCTCCACTCCTACCATCGCCAGAAATTACAATATCTCACAGCCCATCCGACCAGGATTTATTGCAGGAGTCGGGTGGAATGGGCGACAGGATTACAAGCAGCACATCATCCCTGAACACAGTGCAGCAGAGGATCTGGAATGTAGTTCCACTGCTCAAGCGGGAAGGCAGTGCGACCAGTCTGCGCCAGGAGAAGTCAAACTCCATTGTGCAGTACACAGGCCTGCGGAAGTGCGAGACCGTCTTGGCCTTGGCCCGACAGTCGTCTCTGGTCGAACAGATCAAACCTCAGAACCGTCTTAGGAATAGCTTATCAGTGTCAAACAACGCCACGTGCTCGCGGTGCTCTAGTCTCCTGTCGCTGGCGGCGACCGGCTCCCGCTACTCCCTCAATCCCGCCAGCAGTGGGTTCATGACGGTGAACGGCGCCTCAAACAACAACTTATTCCGGAGAAGCACTTCCAACTTGAATGTCCCCTCGACGCCCACCCCCGAGTCGCTCACCTGTAAACTGTGCCTTGCGGATGTCACAGGGAACGAAATCACCAGTATTGGCCACTGTGGCTGCAGCTTCTGCACGACGGTACGTGTTCATTTCATTTCTTTATATTATTTCTATCGTAGGGATAGGTGGGTTCATCAGTCCGAAGTAACGAGTATCCCTTCCCCGGTACTCCAGTGGCCCGGCCACTTCATAGCTCCTTTAGCGGAAGTTCCGCCTGAAAGCCAGCAAATGTGCTTTCATTATTATTCCAGAAGGGCAGTCGGGAGCTCTTTTGTAATTCATTAAATCCATAATGGATGAGCTTCCCAGAAGCTGTTTGAGCGCTTTTAATGGGCCAATCCTAGTTTTATTTTATCATGCGTCCACACAGGTGGAGCGCATGCTCATTGCGGGTGTTCGGGCGAGGGAGTTTCACCGAATATCTACAAAAAGCTGAAATTGTTATCTTCCGTGCTCACGGCGTACTTGGTGCATTCTTATATGCGGGGGAGTCGTTCCTTATTTTGACCAGGAAGAATGATTACCCTCGGCCTTATCTGCATCCATTGAGAAATGGGGCCATAAAGAACGGCCCTCTGTTTCGCGAATTAATAGGGACTATAATTTGGACTTATACTACTTCACCTTAGCGGAGTTTGGGAACTAGCTGTTAAGAACTTCCCATCTTCGCGTTATTTGAAGCCTGCAAACTGGTCATTAAATCTTATACCCTTTAAATTATAGGTGCATTTCAGGATATTGAGGGCGTTTTCTTTTTGGAAAGGCCGCTCAGCTTTATATCTTTTAAACCAACTCACTTATAGAACTTAAGTTTTTAATACGTTTTTCACATATTGTTGACATGTCCGGAAAGACATTCTAATTAGTAACAAGTGAAGTTCGCCTGTGTTTTTGTTTTTTTTAATGAGCCTTTGTAGAATCATTCCCTTAGTATCGAAACGAATGGATATGCACAAAACTTTTTCGCGGAAACAGTACTTTCCGAATTATTATATAATACTTAGAAATTTTTCAAATTTTCACAAATTTTAAATCCGTAGAAATTAGTATAAGGCAAATTTCAGTCAGTAGACATTTTGTGAAAGGCAAATTTCAGTCAGTAACGTTCAGAAAAAGGAAAATATGCAGTCATTTCTAAAAACGCCTTCTACAACAGAACAGAGGCTGTTGTAGTCTTCCTGGACATTTACGGTGCCTTTTGACAACACCAGTTTCATAGGTATGGAGACCGCCCTGCAAAAACGTGGGGTAAATCAATCCTTGATTATGTGGATTTATAATATGTTGCAAGGCAGAATTATTTCGACCGAAACAGGTTCTCAAGCAGTCGGCAGGAAGGCAGGCAGGGGCTGCCTTCTGGGTGGTGTCCTCCCTCCGCTCCTGTGGTGCTTGGTTGTGGACGACCTCATCAAATCACTGACCCGCAAGGGCTACTATGCAGTGGCCTACGCGGATGACATACTCGTAGTGATCCTATGTAGAGGAAAATTCCTAAGCACTCTGCGATCTCCAACAGCAGGCAATCTGTACTGTGGAGAAGTAGTGCAGGGAAAGGGACTTATCGGTTATGCCGACTGCTCTATGTTTCACTAACAAGAGAAAGCTTGCTGGCCTCTCGATCTTTTGACAGTGCAGAAGAGCGTTCGGTCTCACTTGGGGCATTAGCCCCTAAATTCTGTGATTAGACCCAACCACTGTTACGGTGCGTTAGTCTGGTAGCACAAAAATAATTTAAGCACCATCAGATGAAAATGTTTTCTATAGGTAATGTCTATTCCAATTAACTAAATCCTGTTAATCGTTTTATACTATAGCAACGTTCTTCTTAGCACATTCCTTCAGTCTCTTTTGGAGAACTTGCATGTTGTTCATATCCTTAATTTCCGCTGGTAGTGAGTTGAATGACGGTATGGCCGTACTTTTGAGTCCTTTAAGTTTTCTATCCGTTCGCGCAGATGATAATCTCAGCAGCTGACAAGCCCTGGCGTTATATGTGTATACATTTCTATTCTCCCTTGACTTAACGTTAGACTTGATCAAGTTGTGCTTTTTTTGTACAAATATTAGTTGGCATACTCAGAAATTTTGTCGTCTAATAAAGTATATCTTTTGGGGTTAGTCTTGGAAGATTATGAATTACCTTTATCGCTCTGTTGTTCAAACGATGTATGTTTCCTATTAAATTATTACTGCATTGGCATGACACCAGTTCGTTATATTATATGATATTGTCGGTAAGATAATAACGTTGCGTATTCAGTTCCTCGTGTGTGAGCTAAAGTATCGTCCTCTCGTCATTATACCATAAGTGGGTTAATCTTCCTTCTTGTATGAGTAGGTAATGTGTTCGTTCGTTAAGTTTTTGATCCCATATGATTCCTAAATATTTTGTAGAGTAAATTCTTCTAATAGTGCAGTCCTCCAGAGTTAAATCCATTTCCAAGTATCCTTTATTTTTCTGGTGGAATATCATGTAGTTCGTTTTGTTTGTGTTTATTGTCAGTCTGTTTCCATATAACCAGTCCAAGTAGCGTTTTGCATCCTCATTCATCGTGTCTTGTAGTTGTGTCGCTTTATTTCCGGAATATCGTAGTAATGTATCATCCGCATAAATATAGTAGGGGTAATCACGCTTAAAGTGCATAAAATAATCGGTTGCCATAGAAACAACTACAAAAATATAAAATGTTGCACTCGATGCAAAGGTGCGAGGCCTATTTGCACCATTGCGTGAATACCCATAGTAGCTTGCTATATACGAGTATATATATATTCCAGTATATCCGTCGTGACTGATGTAGTTTTGCTGTTTTTCTGAAAGCAATACTGTTTTGTATCAAAACTGTTATTTTTTATAAAATCCATTAGTTGCCTGTAGAGTATCTATTCAAACATTTTGCTGAAGACACTCAATAAAGACATTGGCCTGTAGTTGCTTGGATCCGTTCTGTCTCCTTCTTTAAATATCAGGACAATGCATCCTTCCTTTAGGCAGTCGGGAAACCACCCTCTTCGATGCAATTATTTATGATGTTCATCAGCGGATTAGCTATGTTATCTTTTAAGTCCCTTAAGTCGTAATGATCTCAGATTACGTAACCCCTCGCATTAGCCTAGGCAGAAGGTACGACGTTATCATCTCCTCTAGATTGGAATCGAATGACGATTATCTTAGGAATTTGGAGCCGAACGGCAGCTCTGTGTGGTTTACAGATGGCTCAGACGGTCTTGCCGGAGTTGGAGTGTAGTGTACCACGGTCTGAACAAACGTTTACTTAACTGTAGCAGATGCCACATCAATCTCTCAAATGGCGTAGTCACCCACAGGTCACACAGGTTGAACAAGCATCTTCATACCATGCGCATAGCTGATTCGCCGCTAAGCAAATGTGACTTGGAGGACAAACCCATCACTCACCTTCTGTGCATGTGTCTTCTTTACAACCGGATCTACATAAACTAACGCTGCCCACTATCATGAGCTTTGTTAGATGAACTAGTCGTTTAACGGCTTATTTAGGGCAGCGAGATTAATTCGAATGGCTGATCTTCTTCTGAGGTGTGTAAAATGGACCTTAGGTCTAAGTGTAGAGCACTTCTACATCTTCAGTCATGTCTAAATTAAATTTTTGGGAAAGTACTGTTTTCCGCGAAAACATTTTTGCATATTCATTCGTTTCGACACTAAAGAAATGTTTCTACAAAGTTTCATTAAAATCCAAGAAAACAGGCGAACTTGACTTAAGCCGATGGTTACTAACATGGCATACACTTGCGGTCATAAAAACCGCACCACTTGGAATTCACATGATAAAATTGAATAAAAGGGTATGTACTTTTCCGATTGAAATGATTCTTTGCCACAATATTCAACAGAAACTCATTAACAGTTGGGCAGGATTTCATCTTCCTTCTCCTTTTTTTGGGAAGAAATGAAGAAAAAAAATTAAATTATCGAATTTTCATACTTTGCTACTATTTACTTATTAATAACATTTACTAGGAACTTTACATATCATTTGGTATATTTTTATTAAAACATAACTTAAACATAATTTACATTATATGCACAGTCTTCAGTACCGCGTCCCCCCCTTTGGCTTCGATAATCGCTTTTATCCTAAAAGGCATTGAATCCACCAATACTTCAATGATGTCATCCGTTATTTCATTGTTCCACACAAGATGCAACATTTGAATCAGCTTTCTTTTGCTCTCTGGTTTATGCTCTGCTACTTTCCGTTTCATCACATGCCATAGATGCTCAATTGGATTCAAATCGGGCGAATTCGCTGGCCGGTCTAGTCTCTGAATTCCGAGATCAGAAAATGTTTTCTGGAGCTGGAAAAAATTAATGAGGATTAATTCGTATTTTATTTATTGATTATGAAATAGACATTTGGCACTTCATATGCAATACTGTACTTACCGATTTGGCACGATGACAAGGTGCCGAATCATCTTGAAAAATTACTTCATAAGTGAACGAAAGGTGCTCCTCAATGGCTGGTATCAAAAATTCCTTTATGACTTGCCCATACTTTTGGGCATTCATTGTTCCATCAACAAAGTGCAAAGGACCTAGGGTGTAATAATAAAAGCGTGTTAAAAAGAGAAACATCCCGAGACCATTTGGCTTTGAGGAAACTTCACTGTCTTGATCGTGCACTCTTCCAAATCGTTCTCCTGCTGAACGTCGCACGTACGGCAAATTTTCTGCACACAACAAATTGAATTTGCTTTTGTCAGACCAAATTACACGTTGCGTCGCCAGTCTTCCTTCGTCCAATTTTCATACTTCTTCGCCCATGGTAAGCGAGTCGCCTTCATTTTCATTGTTAACATGGGCTTTTTCGTTGGTCTTTTTCCAAATAGTCCTACTTCTCGTTACCTCCTACGGATTGTTTCGGTGCTAAGGTCGACTTGATGATAATCCCTCAACTCTGTCCTTAAACCGACAGCGCTTTTAAAGAGATCTTTCAAGGCACATCCGTCGTAATGCTGTGTCCGTCCGTGAGTTTGTCTTCCGTTTCCTTCCAGATCCTTTTGTTCTCTCCAGTGGGTCCAAATTCTCCTTTTTCTTGATCAAACGAATGATGGTTAAATGGCTGCACCCTATTTGAGTCGCTATCTGACGATACGACAGACCTTGATCTGCCAAAGTCAAAATTTAGACTTTTTCGTCCCTGGTCAATTGCTTATATTTTCCGGCCATTTCACTTTTTTGACTTTATCTTCATCACCACTTAACTTCAACTGAATATTTTTTCACCAAAAGGGTTGCTTTTATACCCCAACAAAGCAGATCAAATTATTTCATCCCTCCCCCTAATCTACCTGCTTCAATTATGCGCATTATCGGAACTTACTGAGTGGTGCGGTTTTTATGACCGCAAGGGTATGTTCTAACAACTAACCTCAAAATGTACCTTAAAACAGAGAGGTCGAAATGTTCAACTGTGTTCATAATTAAAAAATGTGCAGTATGATGCCACATCATAACCACCACTTGAAAATATTATGAAATTCTCATTTCATGGGACCCTACGCCATGTCGGAGAAGTGCAGTATTTTACAAAAACTTATAAATTTTATTAGTGTGCCATCAACAGTATTTCACTAACTAAATATATTTTTTTCTATTATTTTATAACATTTTATTACCGCTGACACACCATATCTACTTACATACGACGAGGCATTGACTTTCCAGGAAAGCAGTAATATTCTCCATTTCCAAGAAATTTATGCTCCGTCGTACTTGAAATAGAATGACGCCTTGGGAGGTTGAATATATGCATGTATTCACTTCAACTGTTTAATATATTGATCCTTTCTCTCTGTGCCATCTACAAAATACACTGGTTCTTAAATTATATTTTTATTATTTTTTTAATTTTGGTGTGACAATCCTTCAAAAATATTTTTCGAAATATAAGGTGAGGAGATCCAAAAAACATTAGATATTCTCTTTCTTGAACACGTCTGAAAAGTATTCTCGCCTTGTTAGAAAAAAATATTGTGTTTCCTATAACCCAAAGAACATAATGAAACAACGACAACGACAAAATCGATTTCTAAGTGGTTGCTAACATGGAATGCGCAACATTTACTTTGACTTGGCTTAGGGGCGGTCATGAGCTCCCTCTTGGATATGCTTTTGACTGGTACCAATGAGAACAGTCTGGTTGACACATGATGTTATATATACATATGAATTTATATTTTTAAACATAACCAAAATTATTTAAGACTGCAGACAAAAATATAGGCCCCAGCTAAAAGCATGAGTGGGTAGCCAAATGGACATTCAATGTTGTCACTGCTGCAATGTTGTGCAAATTACTAGTCTACGTGAACATTGCAATATATGTACGTATAAGGCCGGCCGGCGTAATGAAGCCAATTAGAGTAATCGGCCAGCCGTGCGCCTTTTAATTAACTTTGCGGGGTTCGATATAACAACGCCGGAAATTGTCTTCGAAAAAAGCAAGCAAACATGAGTGCCGCTTTTGAAGGTGTCCCTTTTGTCTCTTTCGTATATAAAATAAACAAACTTATAAAATGCACTTTTATATACATATTTTTTAAATTCTAGCTAATTAATTCTACTACGAGTTCCAGTCGATCCTTTTGATGGTGATGATGATTTTATTAAACTCGTTTCTATTATGTTATGTATATTTGTTAAACCAATGCGTGTGCCGCGTCATCCATAAACGTTTCAGGCTGTATATATCATCCAGCTTTGGGCGATTTAAAATGAATAAAGAACAATTGGGTTTATTGAAAAAAATCAAGAACGGAACAATTGAATCCCACCGTTTGCTCTAATTTCGGATTCATCCATATTGTCTGGATATTCCGCCATTGGCAATTCAGCCGCGTTGTGAATGCGAAATGACAAAGCACCCTGCAGCGATATAATTGAAACAATAACGCACTTTTACACAATTTCAGATTTCATTCGGATATGGCATATCCGCCAATCAGGCACGTCGCATCTATCCACCCGTGCATGCAATTACGAAGCAACCTGGATTTATGATTATTATCTGTTACACAAGCAGAATGAGTAATATCAAGCGCCTAGCCATGACAACAGTTTTTCTTAATGAAACGGTCAGGTCTGCTGAAATGACTTCCCATTCATATTCCATAGTAATTAATAGTGGAACTGCAATTAGTGCACATTACCGCTGTCCGCAAATTTCTCTGGAGTGTGTCGCAACCGTCGCTCTAAGGCATTTTCAGTGCGGCCATTAGTAGGTCGTTTTATAATAGATTTAGGAAAAGAAGTGTATCGGTGCGAGATCGTATAATTTTACAGTGAAATAAATACCAGTTATAAATAATAATTGAAGTGCCGAGAAATAGATCGATCATTGCTTCATGCTGCATTTTCTTAGTAATTACGATTAGGAGCGAAGATTGCAAAACAGGGAGTACCTTTACCAAAGAGGAATTATGTAAATACATATGAATCTTGATTGATGGTACCTAAGTATATTTTTTATTGTGATTTATCATTGACCACGGATCGATGTCTTTTGTGCTTATAAATTCGCGGTTTCATTGGACGCGTACAGTTGCCCCAAAATACTTTTTATGAAATTAAAAACTTAATTAAAACAGTTAATGGTAGTACGCTACAAAAGCACCAAAGGTTTTCTACGTATAAATTTGTATATCCTTTCTTTACCTGGACATGTTCTACCTTTTTGTAAAGTTAACAATATGGGCAATGTAATACAAATAAAATAGAGGTTTAGTAATTTCATGAATTTCGGAGGAAATGTAAGATAAACGTGAATTTTAGGAAATTTCAAAGCATTTTTTCACTTCCTCAAGTGACTGTACCTAGAGTGGTAGAGGTAAATTAAGTTATAAATACTTGTTGGAAGTAGAGTAAGTATGAGCTTTGCTGGAAACTCTTGTTCTTTCAAATTAAGTGAGGGAACCATTTGTTTAGGATCATTAGATTGTAAGTGAGCAAGCAACAAAAATTATTTTGATGTATTTCGATGCACACACGTTGCGTAGAGTAGATCAAAAGATGGAAATAAAATAATAACACAGCCACACAAAAAAAAAACATTTCCGGGGATCGGTCTGTGTGTTTCATATGTTTTTGGGGTCGCTGAAACTGAATCCGATGTCAGTTCAACCCCATCACGTCAGGTTTTTGACATAACCTCAAAAAACGTCAGAAAATCGAGAGAGAAAATAAAACATTTTCAATCTGGGGATCAGACCATGTCTTTTATATGTATTCTGTATTCGGCAAAATCACTATTTGTGTCATCTCTTACAATAGGCAATAGGTTTCAGAAAATATAGGGAAATGTTCTAGCGACTCATAAAATAAATTAAATATATAATATACTTACTTTATAAAATATTTCGAACACCTCTCGAAAAGGGAAATGAGTTGTGAAAATGTTGTCCGGTTTTTGGTACACTTTCCTGACGGGGTTTTGGCTTTCAGTCCAAACTGATTCGATGACAATGTGCATTTAAAATGGAATGTGCGAAAAATGTTGATTTACTTCGACACTTTGAAATTCTAAAATCTTAGAAAATTATAATATATTAAGACATTAAATATCACAGACCAGCAAAATTGAAGACTTAAATACCTTTTTTACGCGTTATGCTCTGAATCAGTGATTCGATTATCTTGACCTTTAATTCATAAGTCTCGAAAGCCCTGTTAGGGACAACTAATTTAACGGGTTTTTGAGGCGCTGATTTCATATATTTATAAGCTCAATTTTTATCTAGCACGTAAGATTAACTCAGGAGAAGAGTCAGAGAGACCAGTATATGAAAAATCGCAATATGCTTTTTTTTTACAAAAGCTGTACGTGATGATATTTTTTCCGTAATCATCGCCCAAAATCTACCGAATTCACCATTTTGTTCTGAGATAAGTTTTCCATGCAGGCCTGTGATTAGAGCATACCTTAATATACTTCACCTGCTTCTATGAAATCTCTATAGAAGTCCACTTTCGTCACCCTTTACCAACACATATTTTTTGTGTTGTTTTTCAAACCGATTCTTGTGAAATATTTATTCATTATAACGAAATATAACGCCAAAATCCAACGAGCACTTTCCACAAATAATCACACTTAAATTACAAACAGGCTGCACCACTAACAAGAAAAAGCGTCACCTCACTAGTCAAGGTAAACAAAGAAATGCGGATTTGTTACAGAATTTAGTGCGTTTCTGGCATAGTTTTATTCACATTCTGGGGTAAACTGTCAATTTAACCCATTTTGGGATTTAGTTTAATATCAAATAAAGAGATAAAAAGAGATTTTAATTCTTATAAAGGATATTAACTAGTCTTAAAAGTATACATTTAAGTCTTGATGCATATTATGTTGTGCTTCACGAAAGAGTGAATTTTAATATAGCATAATATTAAAAATAATTATAATCCTTGAATGGACTCAAATAATTCTAAAACTAAAATGGCGGTCAAACTTTAATTTTTTTTTTAAATTTTCGTTTGAATCTGTTTTAGGTATCTACAATATTCAATTTTATTTTCCGACGATCGGACAAACAATCAATCAATTTTTATCCTGGGCAATATGCTGAAGTGAACTCCATATGATATGAAGGGGATTTTGGATATTGTTATTTCAACTATAATTTTTGTAAATGATTTTTCAAAGTTAATAGACAAAAATTCTTCCTTTTTGTTATTCAAACATTTAAAATAGAAAATTTCCGTACATAAAGTTATTTATTTGCATCTACATATTGTACTAAAACGATATTATATTAAACAATGTTTTCTTTTCTACACTCGACTGAACCTCTTGATTTACATATTTACTACGACTTACTACACACAACTAAATTATATACTTATATGAAGGGCGCACTTTGTGAAGCTGACTTTGAAGGTGCCACACCACAGATGTATTGTTGCAATCGAATCATCAAAACTCTACGTATGATACATACATCACACTTTTCCCTTCTTTTTCCTTCTCGTTTATTCAAAGTAGGCAAAATGGTAGTCACACTTTCAAACAGTTTTGCCTGTCTCCATTTTGAGCTTCTCACGGAGGAGCTTTTTACCAAATTTTATCGAAGTCAATTTTTTATTTTGAGATCGACAGGCGCGAGTATGTTATTATAATATAGAATTACACTTTTTCTTACACTAAGCTGTTAAGTAATTCTAAGAGTTAATGTGAAACAGCGAAATGAACAAATGTGCCAAATATTGCAATAGTTCTTTGAGCCAATTGACCCACAGCCATATGTTCTCCAGAAATTTTTCATTAAACGATTTATTTGCCAATGGGCTCTTGCAGCATAATGTTCCCTGCGCAAATCAGTGAATCTTGAACGTTTGCATCGCATGAAAAGGCATCAAATTATTTTGTAAGATTGCGCTCCAGAGAGAAAATGCATAAAGTACGGGCGGACGATGGCACAAAAGAATGTGAAATTACACTTTTACGAGAATACTCCAAATGAAGGAAACAATGGAAGTTCTGTGAATTCATTAGAGAGGATTTTTTTTTAATGGAGGATGTACGGCAAGCTTCCAAATTCCCTGCGAGGAAGAAAATACACTGCAAGAGAACGTTGTGCGATTTCATGAGAATTTCTTCAGTTGATTTCTTCCGTCCGTAGCAGTTTGGTATTCTGATTTCATCACGATCATCGAATCTATTGGGCGTCGAGCGTGCTGCGTCATCCCAACAGAACGAGGAGTAAATGGTTGCAAAATCACGTACAATGGCATTTCCCAGATTTCCATCTCAGTTCGAACGCAGCCAGTGCATTAAGGGATTTTCAAATGTGCAATTATCAAAATGGAAATTGCAAATCGAATTAGAGCTCAGATCCAGGCGGCGCGGCGCGGCGGGCGACTGGCGTCTGTTGGAATGGGCCCAGCTTGCCAGATGGGGATTTAGGTGGAGCCAAAGTTGCATCATTTAATTAATCGGAGGCTTTGCTCGCTCTTACGTAACATAATGGATTGTGCCCGAAATTAAATTCCAACAGGCGCTTGATTTCTCTAAAATAATCCCCCGAACGCAGCCGAATGTCCGATGGAAAGTGCCCATTAAGCTGTTGCGTTTGGCCAGCAGTCATATTCACGCCCTTTAATGGTGCTTTACCACCAATTGCAAAACCCAAAGTGAAGCCAATTCCGAACCAATTTACTTACTCCTACATTTCCTACTCCAGCACCCTTCATATTGTCGTCAGTGGTGACGACTTTGTCCTTTTTTTACGTAGAAAACCTTTAAAATGGAAAGGAAAAGTCAAGTTAAATTGTGACAAAGAGGAAAGATCCACGAAATAAAAGCTTTGGGCTAATCTCTCTAAGGTAGTGTAATTATGCAAACAGTCTACAAAGTGTAATCCCGTGTAAAACAGCGAAAGGACCATTTCTTAATTGTTTTCGAGTTGCTTCTTTCCGCCACTGTTATCGAAATCAAGTTGTCAAGTGTTGGAAAACACTAGAATAATGTATGGTTATTGGTTAGAGGCAGTGGCGGATTTACGCGTAGGCAAAGTAGGCCTGTGCCTACGGCGGCAAAAAAATGGGGGCGGCAAAAAAGTCAATTATTCAATTATTTAAAAATTTTTTGATTAATAAAAATGTAAAAATACAAAATTTTTTTACTTTTATTCAATTTCGCTCAAAATAATCATTTGAAAAAGACGCCACTTTTACGCCAACCTAACCTTATCCGTCAAGTGTTTGTCGACTGTATGATGTCAGTGACTGTACCAAAGTATTCAATTCGTTAAAAATGAGTGATGGTAGACAACGACTAAGCGGGCATCAGTACTCGAAATTAAGAAAAGAGAAAGAAGAAAAATTAAAAAAAGATGTTAATTCATCGAGAAAAATGCACCACTTTTTCAAATCGTCAACAAGAGAGAAAAAAAGGCGGCACTTTGATGCCTGCCTACGGGCGGCAAATTCGTAAATCCGCCACTGGTTAGAGGTGACCTCCTAGGGTAAAAAAAATCGATTTTTTTTACGGACAAATGTTCCTTAATATGTCTAGAATCATGTCCTAAAATTTTACGAAAATGGTTTTCGAGTTATAGTGCTATGTATATATTTTGAGAGAAAAAACGGTGGCGCAGCTGTCGCCCGAGCACGCTGTTTGGGACGCCGGAAGAAATTCAATTCAGTTATATTTTACGTGGCCACTTGAACGTATCGATAGTTTTTCTCTAGAAATTTCGAGATAATGCCAAAAACTCAAAAGAATTTTACATCAAAAACTCCAAAAAGAAAATTCCGTGGAAACCGGCACACGGCACTTTCAGCCGGTGAAGTCGATCTAAAATCAAACGCATTTTTCTCGACTTCATTTTTTCATTCGTAATTCCACGATATCTCTTGAACCGCTCCACGGATTTCCATAAACCTTGGTTCATTTTGTTCAGAATTCAATTGTGCACAAATCTAACTAGAATATAAGACAAAACCCAAGTAGTTTTTTTTACAGCACTTTTTTTAAACAAATTTTCGAAAAATTCTCGATTTTTGACTTCAAATGGCTGCCATGTTTTTTCTAATTGACCGATTGGTTAGATCCAAGTTAGATCTATAGATTTGTATGTCTAATTTAAGTGGTTTTTTGATTTTTCTGCTTCGGATGATTTGGCGAGCCGCAATCACGGAATTACGGAAAAAGGCCGATTTTTGTTGGCGCCCTCTGGCGGCGACGGGTGATCGAAAAATGAAAAAAAAAACCATTTCTAGTTTTTGTTAAAGACTTCCAAATAAAAAAAGATTCAAGGTCATATGTTGTTTTGTTTTCTTGTAAACGTTTGCTTTTTTTTTAATTCAGTTAGGAGAAGGTCACTTTATGCCTGTTTGTTGCAATAAAAATTAGTAGAGAATTCTTTCATTGGTTGTTTTTAATCATATAATAAATTGTCGATTCTTGAGATTTTGCAACGTAAAATCGCAACAAACGGTCAAGTGCGAGTCGGACCATCGTACAAGATATAACACTATGCACTTTTTAAATACTTTTGTGAACGAAATGAGAGTTGCTATAACATAATCGAAATTTCTTTTTCTAATTTACATGACGGCCATTTTGAAATTCGCCATCTTGGTTTTTTCATTATTTATTGTTATAGCGGCAATAGAAATACACACAAATTTCAACCCTATATCTAATACGGTTCATGATATACAGCCCGCTGACAGGCAAACGGACGGACGGGCGGACAGCGGAGGCTTAGTAATAGGGACCTGTACCTAAAAACGTACGGAACCCTAAAAATGAAGCAAGTTCGCGCACTAAAATCAACATTCTTTAATGTTCACATTTTCGTCTTCACTGCTATTTCCGAGAGAACCGTCAAGCAGATCGGGGTAACGCTATCTTCATTCGAACATTAGAATGAATTTTTATTATGTTGTCGGCCTACAGGATTTAAGTGGGAGCGAGATAGTTAAAATTCGGCCAAATTTTGATTTCAATTTTTAAGTGAGTTTTTTGTACGGGATCAGCATTCCAGTTCTTATATATCAGTGCTATGAATGCAATGAAGTAGATTACGGAAGGGAAGTATTTTGATGTTTTTTTTTAGTAGTTACCTACTTACTTTGTTTTCCCAATAAGACCTTTTTGATATGAACCTCGTCAAGACATTAGCAAATAAAAATTATTCTTCAACCAGCGATTGACGGAAACGTTGATTTCCAAGGTCCTCCGGCAAGTGGTTGGGTCAATTGAATCTTCACATTTGCCATCAACTCTTCAGCCGGGCTTTGTTTTTCTTGGCACAAACTATCAATCACATCCCAGTGCGCTGCTTGCTAAGAGGTGATAACTCATTTGACCTCAATTAAAATACGTCAAATATTTGCAACTCTCGAAGTAACCACTGCAGCCGCCAAGTAATTGCGCTGCAACTTTTTGCTTCTCTTGTGCATAATTGATGAGAAGGTGTTGTCGCGTCCCGAGCTATTCCATCAGGGCTCCGCAAGGAGCTGCCGCGGTAATGATTCCACAGCCAATAACATATGAAAACACAAAATAATTCAGCGCTAATAAAGTGCCATTAAGAGCCTTCTCAACAGGTAAACACCGCCAATGAACCCATCCATCTAGCGACGCCGCTGGAGCAAATACGTATAGTGACTGTGTTTATCGTCTTCGTGCGACTTCACCCGCGAGCGCGAGTGCGGGCGTTCTGGGCGGCTGTAAATAAAGCGCGCAGGAATAACTTGCCCCTTGCCCGATGGCACCGAGGTCGCGCGGTTCAAAAATGCCTTGATATTTTGCCACCGTATGTGAGGCAAGATGTGAGGGCCCGGTGCTGCTCCACAACGCCCCATACCTCGCGAATATTGCACAATGCCCTTAATTGGAGCCCTCTCATTGTATTGTTGTTTCGCGCAGCAACGGATTAATTTGCATCAGATTTCCAATAGCAGCAATTGAAGACGGTGTTGCTACAGAGCGACATCCTCGTCAGGAATTATCGCATGTCCCGCTAATTGAGTGAGTGTACCAATTTGCTCTGGCAATTTCAGAACTCCGGCTCCGCCCCGCACTCCACTTCGGCTAAGATAAACTGCGGCGGTGACAATGAATCTCTGGCGGGACTCTGTTCGGGAGCGTGACACACGAAAGTTCATTAATAATCTGTTTGCCTTAGAATTTTCCCATTTGGTGACATGAGCTTACAGAGGCATGTGCCACAGATTGCAAAAACCCGTGTCTTCAGGAAGCTGGCAAATATTTGAACATGCAAATTTACTTAACCTGGTTCGCGGAAGGTCGGGGAGCTCGAGGGTTTATTTCATTACGTGATGGATAGATACCGCCGCCGTGGCGATGGATCTTATTCTATAGCGCGGAAAGTGTGATGCTCACTCATGCGAGTTGTGAAATTAATTTCCAAACTGATTTCAACTTAATATAAAGTGGCGGAGATGAAATTGTTACTTTCATTTCCTTCTTCATTAAAAAATTATAAATCGCGAAGAATTGGCATGATTACATTAGGAACAAGATGTCAAAATTGACCGACTGCAGGCCATTACCACACCTAATTTTTGCTAACTTCATTCAGATTTTCAAATCCTGAATATCGTGGGTGGTCCTACTCCTTTACATTTTTACAAATTTATTTTTATTATATTCATTTGTATTTTACACTCAAGACTCATTCAACTTTATGAGCATTTATACTATACTACCATTATTATTGAAAGACCGATCATAGGAATGAATTACTCATAAGGAACAAGTTCCCAATGCTAGTTTTTTTGGAATTGCCCTAAAACCTTATGGAAATGTTCCATTTATGTTCAGAACGAGTGAATTAGGAAAGTATTGTTTACGGAAAACAATACTTTCACAGAAAATAGCTTGTTTTAGCTTGTTTTATTTAACACCAAAAATTGAGAATTTTGTAAAAGGAAAATATTCTGTCAGAAGATATTTTTTAAGAAAGGCAAATTTTTCTTACGAATTATTTTGTGCCGATGTTTTATTTACATATTATTTGCCATGTCCATGAGCGCAAATTTCGATTGTACAAAGCAAGGACGATGCGAATAGCCACTCTGAATTATTTTATATCTCGAAAACGAGACGAGATTGACTTTGATTTTTTTCAATTTTTGTGTTAAAACAAGCTAAGGAAGCTTGGGAAAGTATTGTTTGCGGGAACTCATACTTTCCTAATTCACTCGTTCCGACCATAAATGGAGCATTTCCATAAGGTTTTAGGGCAATTCCAGAAAACCAGCATTGGGAACTTAAGCCACTTATAATTCATATAGTACCAAAGACGATTAACAACTCCCCGCCAGATAACAGTAACCGTATCAGGCCCGGTCAAACGACCGGTTTCAAAATTCAATCTAAAGTTATACACTCAGGCCAGACCTTCGTCTTTTTTTCTCGCGAAAAAAAAAGAATGTGTGGGCTGTCACGCGCGTTAAGGTGCGTCCACACTGCAGGGCCAGCGCTAGGATTTTCGGGCCACGGATAAGCGTTTTCAGGCCCCTGGCGGCCCTCCTCCTAAACTTTTTACTTTTTGGGAAATAGAAAATTTTAATGCAATAAATCAAATAACGGCTTTTTGTTGGGACAACTTTTCAATGCTTGAAGATTTGAATACAGTGGCTGATTTTTAACAAATTTTTTATTGTTTTTTTTTTTTTTGGGAGGGAATCGAATTTGCATTTTTTTTTTCGGTCTCACATGAATACGTGATAAATAAATAAACCTGCCTAAAAACAAGTTCATGTTCCTGAAGAAAAATGAGAAATGCTTTTATGATAAGAAATGTGGCGTGTTTTATTTCGCTTCGAGCAGGGAAGGGGTTTGCATAAAATCAGACAAAATTCCGGCCGCATAAACTTGCTGGCTGTATCATGCGGGCCACAAGCATATTCAAGTTTTAGGTAGTTAATTTACGAATTAGCGAGATAAATAATTATTGTGACTATTGTTGTTAATTTTACCTAATACCTGCTTATAAAATACGCTAACTGCCATGTAGATTGGAATATTAGCGCGAGAGTAGCGAGCACGAAATTGTTTGGAAATTTGGTGAAAATATGACCTAATTTTATGTGCCCCCCCCCCCCCCCCCCTTTTTCCGCCACTGTACGTAAGTCATCAGTTTAAAACATAAATTCGATACCAGATCGTCTTATATAATACATATTATATATGTACATATACTTAATTCCTAGCTTTGTTAGATGCGAAATGTAATAATTTAATGAGCGAGCTAACTCTGACACCCGCAGGTTCAGCAGCAGCACTCATGCCCTTTGTTTAAAATTATAGGTGCAGATTTTAAAACTTGCGGTTGATTTCTATTTAGTTAGCCACAAGAGACGGTGGTGATGTTGAGTTGCTGAGCTTTTTTTCAGTGCTGGAATCATTAAAATCGGTGCAGAAATAAACTCACGTGAGGAATCACAAGCTCTCGCGATAGCGTTTTAATTATATAGATTATTTTAAGTTGTTTATTGTTGGCGGGGTACCTACTACATATTACCTTTCTTTACAATTTAAAATTAGCTCCCATCAGTTTCTTGATTTTGGCTTGCCAGTACCTACTCGTTTAACCGAAGCAAAACCATCGAGTAACTACATCTGACGTATTAACTTGGACAACGTTGTTTTTTTTACAAAATGTTAACTCAGTTAGGGTGGTGGTGGTGAGACAAGTCTAACACAGTGGCGTACCTTGAACATTTTTCGCCCGGGCCCGAAAAACAATCTGCTGTCCTCTTAAAAAAAAGGAGTAAGCATACTCAAATGTGTATTGAACGCCTGCTGAACCCCCCCCCCCCCCCCCCCCCCAAGCATTTGTGCGCCGTCCACTATCCGCTATTTTGCTTTTGCAAAATTTTAACCAGTACTATATGTATGTGTCCCACATTTACGAAAGAAAAAGTAATGAGTTCTGAGGAAAAACTTACTTGTTTCTAATAAACGAGGGGTCCGCGATGTCAAAAAATCTAATTTTGTTTCGTCGGAAATCGATAAGTTATTATAGTCTTCAGAATACACCCTCGAAATTTCATTAGAAAATTCATAATAGGGTTTAAGTTACAGTCAAATTAGTAAGCCAATATTCGGCGCTCAGGTGCGTTTTATGGCAATTTAGAGTTTTAGTTTAGTTTTTGTTAGTTCATGCGATAATAACCATTCTACAGACGATTTTAAAAAAAACTTTAGAAGAAACCAGATCTACCAACGAGTGTCACTGTGCACCTATGAAATTAGAAGCTATTGTACTTTTTTTCCAACAAATTCGTGTCTATAATTTACAATTAAAAAATTCGCAATCGACTTAATATTTCATTATAAAAAAAATTAAATTAGTCTGAAAATCTGGCGCAAAAAGGGGACAGCCCATTAATAGCCCAATCACAGTGTCCATGGGTAAATTAAAATTCATTCATTCATTGCCGATTTTTTATTTTACAAAATACGCATTGCTTCGTCTTAATGTCTTCTTAAGAATCAGCAGGCCCTGAAAGACCCTGTGTATGAAAAATTGTGAATTGATTGAATTTGAAATACTTATTATGCAGCTATGAGTGGCTCTTTATCTCAAACCTACTCGATGAATGAAGGCAGTATTGCATTCCCTACTTAATATCATTGCAAAGCCACTTTACAATGCAATTCAATTCAATTTACTATAAATTTAAAAAGGTATAACTCACATGATGTAATAATCTTGTATAGAATTCAGTTCGATTTAAAAGTGGAAAGAAAAAGGAAAAATTCAAAGTAAATGGATTCCGAGAATAAAGTTAAGGTTGTCAAAATAATGAAACTTTATGGAGAATTCAAAGAGAAAATGTTTAATTAAAGAGATAAAAAGATAAACAGTTGTGTGTCCACAAACAAATCGAGTCAAGGTGTAATGAAGTAATCATTTCATGAAAGTCATCCAAAGCAGCCCTTAATGAAAAAACTTTACTTCAAACAAAAATGAGATCATCGTCACCAACTGCACATTTTATTTTCCACTGCTATACTTTTAATTTTTATTTTTTTGACTTCGTTGTTCACTATTAATCCCACGCTGAAATTTATTGACGACCTCAGTACTTTGCGAACTGCTAAAACTCCACAGGGACGTTTTACAGGGCAACTCATTATTTATTCGGACCTCCAGTAGTTCTGAACGTCATTTGCACCAGATCTGAAGACATAAACCCTGTCATAAGCGGCCACCGAACGACCGTCTGTTTCCACTTGTTCCCGAGGGAATTGCCGATCACAGCAGCAGACCAGACGTCGGACTTTCGTGTTCGGCTCAACAAAAGCTGTAAATTCCATTTTAATTGTTTTAACCCAGATTTGAGGCTTCAGCAGCAATTAACTTTCGGGCAACTAATCTATAGCCGACTTATCTGTTCCCGGGGAGTTATTTCAATTGTTCCCCCGTCTACACTTGCGCGCTTTGCATGTGAACTGTGCCCTGAATTGCGCCATAAATTGCAGCCTGTTTGGGGTGTTACTAGCAGATAAACAATGAGTTTACCCAACATTGCATGCAGGCCGCCGCCGTGAGCTACAAAAAGAGCTCTTAATTCATTTACTTCAATGGAATTGAGTCTTAAGTTGAAATCAATAAAGCCATCGAGGAATCCCCGAAAATTAATTTGGCCACAAGGGACAGTTTGTAAGTTGTAGGAATTCAGTTTACAAGTTGTTGTCCAATTTGCAAGTTTCACAACATTGTGCTGGCTTGTTCCACAAATTGTTAGAATAGTTTCATTTGAATTGTGCGTGGACTTCATGCTTACTCCACATAGCTTTAGGGGAGACATGACAGACAGGTAGTAGTGATACTGTGATTCAATATTTCGGAATTGAGGACCGTTTTTTTTCAAAACTGCATAAAACAATAAAATTGATTTTTCAGGAGCAGGTTTTTAGGGTTCCGTACTCGAAGGGTGCCCTACGGGACCCTATTACTAAGCCTCCGCTGTCCGTCTGTCTGTCAGCGGGCTGTATCTCATGAACCGTAATAGGTAGAGAGTTGAAATTTTCACAGAGTGTGTATTTCTATTGCCGCTTTAACAACAAATAATGAAAAACCACGATGGCGAATTTCAAAATGGCTACAATGCAAATATTGTTGTTTCATTACAACAAAAAGTACCTAGTGTTATATCTTGTACGATGGTACGGAACCCTTCGTGTGCGAATCCGACTAGCACTTGACCGGTTTTTAATTTTTTTTTTAATGAAAAGAGAAATAAATGTATTTTTTAGAATTTCAAATATATATTTATATATTTCTTTATAAACAATATTAAAATGCTTCTTGGGTATTTCAATAAACAAAACACATCTTTTATTATAATAAAATAAAAATATTATAGTTTAAAATTAAGTTTTTTCTAAACTCAATAAAATAATGTTTTGATGTACCTACCACTTAAATAATTTCAATTTCATCATACACCTTCATCGTGGATCCATCCTTTGTGTTATTATTTTTAGGAGATTGAGCATTAAGGACATCTCGATAAAATTTTGAAATCTCACAATAAGACAAATGTTTTTATATATCATCACTCTTTTTTTGAAACCGCATTAAAATTAGGTAAAATGACGCCTTCGATAAAACATCAACAGTCTTACCCTTTTTTAAAATGTCTACAGTTCCACGCTGTCATACTTCTTTCGTAGCTGATAATACGCGCTTCAGATATTTTAAAAGGTGGCTTCGACTTAAGGACTTCTTGACTACATTTATTATAATCATAAAAGTTGAAATCTTTTTTGTGGCTGAGAATACTTCCATGCTTCCTTATTATGTTCCTTTATTGTTCTGGAGAGATCATTTCTTCGTATCTTCTATAGTCTCGTTCGATCCGACCAAAAACACGATCGACCGGTAGAAAGCTATGCTCTCAAATCGGCAAATACCATAAACCGGGGCTATTTTGTACAGGTTTTTGAACGTTTTATGATAAAATTCTTTACATGAATATGATATTCACAAAGATTGTCTATAGTTAAGACAACATAGGTCTTGTCAATACGTATGCATAATAAAATAAAATAAATAGTGGCTGGAACATATGTATATATATTTTTAAAAGAAACCCTGAGGGGCTACTTTGTCAACTAGTCAATTTTTAATGAAAAGCTATTCTAGCCCCCGTAGGGGCTTTATTGTCAGTTTAAAGTCGAAAAACCTAGGCTTAAAGTATCAATTATTACTGAAAACATATATTTGAGATAATACAATCCCACAAAAAAAAATTGAAATTTTTCTAAGAAGAAGTGTTGATAGGAAAAAACGGCTCTGGCAAACATTTCTTGTACAAAATACCTTAAATATAAGCTTGAAACCCAGCAACAAAAAGAACTGATATATGCGAATATTACAAGAATATAAGATTTTCTCTGATAAGTGGGTTGGAGGAGGAGGATGCATTACACGTCAAAACGAGAGAGACAGCAAAAGAAACCAACGATTGTCTTCAAGACTATCAACTAACAAAAATCGCGCCTTGATGAACATTGTTAAAAAATTCTGAAATGTCTTCGTGACCGACACTGGATCTCGGCTTCTTTATGTTTATAGCTAGCCTGGTGCTTAAATTATTTCTGGTGACAAAATTTGCTACAAAGTCGGGCCCAGGGTGATTGTTCTTCCATTCTTTAACGGTTCTTCCTTATTTTTGGACATATTTGGCCACTAATTGAGCAACATCATGTGAAGTTAGTGGAAATCCCCAATTTGCAACTTGAGTGAGTGCGTGCCTGCTCATCTTCAGGACTTAAGGTGGTGGGATGTCCTGGATCTCCTTGATACTTGCCAAATAGCTTATTGCGAAGCGCACTACGCGAAATGTTGTACCGTCTACTGGCTTCTGCGTCACTTACGCCCTTCCTAATGTCATTAAGTGCTTTTGCCAAATTTTCCTGGCTGAAGTTTGCATAGTGTGTTGACCCTACACTTCTTTTATACTTTCGCACCATTTCCTGCAGCTACTCTTTAATCAAAGTGAAAAGAAAAGAAAGAAAAAAGCGTGGGCTATAAGGCAAAAAAGAAAAGAAATATAACTGAAATATGGTCAATACTGGCAAAGTAGCCCCGCATGACAAAGTAGCCCCGGCTTACGGTAGTGTGTTATCTTTTATCTCTGGAGCAATCTCATTTATTTTATTTAGTTAGATTATTCCTACCA
The DNA here is from genome assembly GCA_947538895.1 of Neoitamus cyanurus. Taxonomy (NCBI): domain Eukaryota; kingdom Metazoa; phylum Arthropoda; class Insecta; order Diptera; family Asilidae; genus Neoitamus; species Neoitamus cyanurus. The sequence continues at coordinate 47,108,419 of OX384541.1, forward strand.
GTTGCACTATGGGGCCAAATCTCAAAAAGCTGGCCAAAACCTAAAAAAAAAAGTTTTCAAGTTGGGATTTTCCTATCTCAAATTGGCTAAAGTACTTCCTAGTGCTATAGAATCAAGCGATAATAGGACCCTAACTGGACATTGACCCGTAGAATGCCAGTGTGAAAGTGGCATCTAAGGGTAGCAGTGATTGTGTGTTTTGAAGAGAGAAAAAGTTCTCGTTTTCAAGAAGGCACAAAATATTTAAAATTTGACAGTTTTTAATAAAACCAAATGGAATCGTCAGTTAAAGATTAGTAGAATATTATAAAATTAATTTAATTACTGTATTATTAAACACTAATTTTAGAGAGAGATAGAGTCTTTTACATTTTACAACTCAAATACTATGTAAGATGCCATGTTACAATGGAAATATATAAAAAGTTCCGCATTGTACCGCTCTGAAACGACTGGAGGTGATAAATTAGATAAATAAGAAATAAAATTAAGAAAAATCAGCGCGGCATATCCCTGCCTTTGGATTTAATCGATTTTTTTCGAAACAAATGTATGCATAACCTGTTTCGCTGGACAAAAATCGAAAAAGTGATGAATCGTTTCAAAAGTCGGTATTATATGGTTCTCGGGGGCACTGATTTCGAATCTGATATCGGATTTACAAAATTCAAAATGGCGGACCGGAAGTGACGTAATATTTTACGAAAAAATTGAGTTAGCGCTCTGAAACTCGGTTTAATATTGTTTGCGGGGTCGCTGATTACGAATCTGATATGAGATATATAAAAATTCAAAATGGCGAACCGGAAGTGACTTAAATGTTTGCAATTTTTAATTTTATAAATCCGATATCAGATTCGTAATCAGCGCCCCGGAAACCATACAATACCGAGTTTCAAAGCGCTAACTCTAGTTCTTCGTAAAAAATTACGTCACTTCCGGTCCGCCATTTTGAATTTTATAAATCCGATATCAGATTCGTAATCAGCGCCCCCAAAAACCCCCGGGTGAGAGATTTCAGATCGATAACTTGAATTTTTTAGTTTTGGCCAGCTTTTTGAGATTTGGCCCCACTGTGAGTTGCTCCGATTTTATGCATTTCTACGGTAAACCGAGTTCACCAATCAATCCGGCGCTAAAATGTTTATATGATGACACATGACGATGACACGTATAGCTCAAAAAATTTTTGAGCTTTTAAAAAGCGGTCCTCAATTATCCTTTGAAAAAGAGTATTACAACAGCAATTTATATAATCTGTATATATGTATATGACATACCATATAAGAATCCTTAAATTTGCAACCTGAACCGATTTCCAATATTAAAATAATTTTACAGAGGAAATCTGCATTTTGAAAGTGAAACCAGTTGACTCTTAAATAAGTTATGACAGTTTTTCATTTTGTTTATCTACACTGAACAGAATGATGAACATATTTAGATCCCGGCAGCAGCAGTCGCCATATTTCCCTAGTAGCGAGAGTGAAGACTGCGAAAAATCGTCAATAATCGGAGACAAATTTCGTACAAGCTTTTTTTGATTGTAGGCGCAATAATGTTTCATGCGATTGTTATTGGCTTCGTCCGACCACATTTCACAAACTTTTACACTGGGGGGTCAATGTCCAAATCTCGAATGAAATTTACAAGATCATCGCTCTGCGAAAGAGGTACGTTATGTTGCAGTAGAAACAGGATCAGTTGTACGGCGATTTTTTTGATCTAATATCAGTACTTGACTGCTTAGCACATACTTGAAATAAGCTTTGCGTTTGTTGACACGATATCTGTGCTTCCTTATGTTTTATTGTGCTGCAATGCCTTTTTACGGCCGTGAAGCCGTCATTTCCGCAGGTATAGGCCTTAGGGCAATATATGCGACTGGATTAAGTGTTCCCTGTAAACACTCAGTAAAAAAAGTTGTGAATAAAGAGGACGAAACATTTTTACAAGTTCAATGGCAGAAAATCTTTACCAGTAGCTGACGCTTTGAGCCAAGGTAATTACTTTTTACAAGCTTTTATTTAACTTGGTGTTGTTTGTGTGTTAGTTTGTTTAGGTCAAATCTTGCAATTGAATTTTAAAACAGTTATCCTCAACCGATGGAGCTGAAATTTTGCATACACGTTTAGTTAGAATTTAGAATGACAATGCATGGTTAGCTAAGTGACGTCATTCTAAATTCCAATATGGCGGACTCCCAATGGAGGCTAAAAAACTTTCAGTACGAAAAATTAATTGTGGACAGCTACCTAGAAAATCTGAACATTTCTCAGTGCAAGTTGGCAAAAAAATTAAAAATCTCAAGATCCACTGTGCAAAGTCTTTTACAAAATTATCAGAGAAGTGGTACTGAGAGGAAGGCTGGTTGGGGGCAGAAAATCAGGAACAGTTGATAAAAAAATTGAGCAAAAGGCAATAAGAGCATTCAAAAGGAATCCAAACCTTTCTGAGCGTGCTGTTGCTGCTAAAGTTGGAACATTTTCATGAACTGTGCATCGTATTAAGCAGAGGGCAAACTTGAAAAACTTCAAAGTACAGAAAGTGCCGGATAGGGATGCAACTAAACATTTATTGTGTAAAACTCGAGCTTGAAAACTGTGTACGGGTTTTGTAACAAAATTTGATTATGGACGACGAGACCTATTGTATTGCCGCCTTTAATCAAATTGCCGGTCAGGAAGTCTATGTTGCGGAAGAGAAAGGCAAAGTTGCATCAGAGTTTAAAAATAGAAAAGCATCGAAATACCCAAAGTTCTTGATATGGCAGGCAATATGCTCATGTGGGAAAAAGACTGAAGAATATATAACCAAGGGGACAATAAACACTGAAATTTATACAAAGGAGTGTCTGCAGAAGCGGCGTTTTCCTTTTATACAATCACACGATATACCTGTAGTATTTTGGCCGGATTTGGCAACGTGTCATTATTCAAAAAAGACACTAGAATTTTATGAAGCTAATTCCATTAATGTGATACCGAAGAAAGCCAATCCACCGGATTGCCCGCAGCTTCGGCCAATTGACCGCTATTGGACACATATGGAGTCTAAACTCAAGAGAACAAAATTTCAAACCAACAGTGTTCTTCAGTTCTGAAATAAATGGCGACAACAGGCTGAATCCATTACCGAAAGGGATGTCCAAATATTAATGGGAGGCCTAAAATTGAAGGTTCGAATATTTTGGCGAGGAAATAAATTTAGCTTGTGTTCATATATTTTTATTTGTAAAATGGAGTTAACTATGACACAAATCCATTTAAGTTATAATCGTGGAATTTTTATCACATTTTTTTAATACTTTTTACCTGCCGGATTTTTTCTGAAGCAGTTCTTTGTTGCATAATTAATTCAACACGAAATAGTTAATATTCATGTGCTCTTAAATTGAACATGTAGAGTGACTGGCAAATCGGCCCTTTACTTTTAAAAAGTAATAATAATACTCTTTTGCAATAGCAAAAACAGCCAGTATATGCTCTTTTACTAACTTCCAATCATGATTTTTGAAATATTTTTATTTTTGATCTATTATCCTACCTATCGTCGTCGTTTTCCAAATTTCATTTGCTTATTCTGAGAAAAAAACAAATTGCAAAGCAATTTCAGCCTTGTGACTCAAACAACTGTTGCAATGTTTGGAAAATTTGTTTATTTGCTTTTAAAAGCACAAAAAGCGTGACGGAATAATATCGATATAGTTCTGTGTTAAAGATAGTTGAGTTGAAAGCTAAATAATGTTAAAAAAATTAAATAATGTCCACTTATATTTCATTTACACGTTTTTTAAACAGAAGATTTATTGCAACAGTTTTTTTTTTTTGTAATCCTAATTTCTTAAAAGACTTTTTTTTTTAATATTTGGTATGCCCACCCTTATTTTTTATGACACATTCCATTCTTCTTGGCAAGCTATTAAAAATTGCTTCAATTTCTGCCTCCTTTATTCCTTCCCATACGGTTTTTGTGCGTAACCAAAGCTCATCTAAATTTTTGGGATCAGTTGGAAAATGTCCCAGTTTTCTCTTCACTAAACTCCACACATGTTCAATAATATTTAAATCTGGAGATTGCGATGGCCACTCCATTACCAATATTTAATTTTTTTGAAACCATTCCATCGTCTTACGGGCACAATGCTTGGGATCATTGTCTTGCTGGAATAAAATTTTCTCCTTTTCAACACCAAAAATCTCCAAACTCTCCATAAAACTGCTTTCTAGGATACTAATGTAGTCCTCGGCCTTCATTCGACTAGTTACTCGAAGCAGTTTTCCCAATTTAGTTCTCATCATGCATTCCCAGACCATGCATGATATTTCCACCCCCAAACTTTAAAGTTTTATGAATGCAGCGATCTTGTAGTGAATCGGACGGCTTTCTCCAAACCCATTGTCGGCCATCTGAGCCAATTCTATTAATTTTCGACTCGTCGCTGAAGATAACATTTCTCCAATCGTCAAGACACCAATCCTTGTGCATTTGAGCCCAAAAAAAAGTATTTTTTTCCGATGATGAGTAGTAAGCGCTGATTTCCTTTTCCTTACACAACCGCGCAAACCGCTATCTCTGAGTGCATTTCGTACAGTTTCAGCTGACCCAGTGAAATTTTATGTATTTACCAGGTGTGCATGAACCTGTACTGCGGTGTCTATTGCTCCAGTTTGAATTAGGCGTGATATCCTTATCCTAGTTTCTGGAGTGATGAGCACTTTTCGACCTCCTTTATTCTTTTGACGTTCAGGTAATTGTGTTATGCATATTCTACTAACGGTGGAATAGTGCAAAGACGGGTTTGTTGCTATTGCTCTAACACTCAAACCCATTTGAGCATAACAGAGGGCTTTCTTTGCCTTAGCGTCTGATGTTTTCTTCATACTTTCAAAAACTTTTTATTGCTAAACGAAAAAAATCAGTAATAATATTATACACTAAATACACCAGCATGCTATACCCCCAGAGGAATAAAAAAAGATAACGAGATAGGCATTAGTTTCCCAGTTAACGAGACTTTAAAAAATACAAAATCAGGCAATATGTAAGAATTTTTTTTTATGTCAAAAGAGTGAAAAGTAATTATAAAAGAATTTTTGCATATATGTATGTAGTGTATAAAGAATATAGAATAACATTTTTTTTTGTCGCGGAGGAGGCGCTCTCACAATGGCTTGCCGGTCGAGTAGCGTTTTAAGCAGTTTATGTATGAAATCGCAATATCTCAGGAATGGTGATTCGTAGGAAAAAAAAGTGTCTGGTCAATTTTTGTAGACAATTGTATGATCTACAACTTTTGTCAGATCTATTTTTACGATAGCACTTACGGTTTAAGAGAAATATGAGAAAACCCGATATTTTTTATCTTTGTCTCTTGAATGAAATGTTTAGCAGAAGTCATTTGTAATAGTGTTTTTAAGATCTGTACCAATTTTCAGCTCTATGCGAAATTTTCCGAAGTTACACCGTTTTTTGTCTATTTTGACTACACCATCAATTTTTCTGAACACGCGCAACTTCAGAAACATCGATTTGGACCGATTTTGCTGAAACTTTAACCAGTTCTCATTATCACTATAATCTTTAATAATATGATAGGCTTTTTGTGTATTTCTATCCATTCTATGTTAAATTAATACTGTATTCAAACTTGTTAGGAAGAACAATTAGTGAATTTGAATATTATGTGTCTTTTTCCCTGTTCGTTCAAAAATTATTCTGGTTCATATGGTATTTTTTAAGCATGAAAAATCCGAAAGTTGTTAGACAATTATTTTTTAAGATATATATGTGTAGCGCTCCGCATTAGTAAAAGCGGCATTTTTCCCGAAACATGTTTTTTGCATCTTGCGAGGATAACAAAAGCAAAAAATATTTTTACATTTTTGTTCCAATTCTTTTACATAAAAAAAATCCTACATATTGCCTGATTCCGCTTTTTCTAACGCAGAAAGTCCCGTAACTTGGAAACTAGGCCCGTCGCGTAAATTCCTCTCAGGGACATACTCAGGACATGTATTTATTTTATTTTATGAATTTTTTTGTTGGAAGTTTGACGTATACATGTATACAATACAATTTATTAGTTTAATGCCAGCATTTATAATGCTTTCATCTATATTCAAAATATTCATTATGTAATATGGCCCGACCAGAGTAGTATAGTATTATGAGCATTGTTGATAGAAAGTGGCTACAATACATTTTGTTTTATTTACTATTACCTCCACGTTAGCCCTATCGTGTAGTTCGATGGTAGAAAAATTAAATATCATTTTAACTATCTTGTTTTGTAATACTTGTAATTTATTTGAATGTGGCTTTTCACAGAGCTTGCAAAATTACTTTATTAATTATTAATTTATTTTGCATTTTTGTTTTATATTATATTTAATTTGTTACTTGAGAGGTGTCGTTCATTTCGTCTGCGCGTAAAAACATGACTTGAGTTTTGCTCGGATTGAGTTTGATTTTCCATTGGTGAAAATAATCACCTATTTTATTAACTGCTATTTGTAGATTCGAGCTAATGTATGAGCCATATTCATGTGAACAAAAATGGCAGAGTCATCTGTAAAAATTGAAGATGAACAATTCACAGATATTATAATATAAAGTACTGGTCCGAGAACTGAACCTAGGGGAACTCCTACAGCGATGGGGAGTGTTTGGAAGATCCAATTCCGAATTACACCCTGAAAGATCATTCAAATAGGAAATTTTTGACTATCAGTGTTATTTCAACAGGAACACCAAACCTCTTCTTTTTATGAATCAAGGCATCCTGTTAGACGGAATTGTAAGCAGACTATACATCAAGCAGAATTATACCAGTCGGGGATGATATGTGTTGTGTTTTGGTCTAAATCCAAACTGTTGATTTGGTAATATTATATAGTCTACTCGACACAGCACTGCGCAGACGTGTGACTTACGGCTTGGCAACGACTGCTAAAGGCAATTATTTTCAACTTTTTAGTGTTTCCGTTAATTTTTGAAGTCGGTTTTAGTTTTTATTACAAAGATTTTATTTTTAACTTTTTAGTGCCGGTCACATTAATATTTTATTTTCATTGGAACTACACCTACATATGTATGAATCAAGTTTTATTAAAATTGATTAACGGGATGTGGGTGAAATTCAGTAAACGGGATTCATCCTCTCAATTTCCACCCTTAGAGGTAGAATATTTTCTTCAATAGGCTAAATGGGACCACCGTCGCGATATAGCCTGTTCAATAAAAAAAGAATCATTAAAATCGGCTCACAATCAGCGAAAACATCGCGTGACATACACACACAAAAAAACATACCAGTCGAATTGACAACCTTCCCCTTTTTTTGAAGTCGGTTAAAAAGAAAAGCCCAGTATGATTACCTGCGGTCTTTATTTGGGGTTTGGATGGAATTAGTCTAATTTTTTGAATATGGAAGGGAAAATGGTCTTCATATACGATGAATAAATTGGGTCGTTACGCTACGTTATTAAAGGACCCAAAAACGGCAGAAAGCATGTTTCGCCAAAGGTAAGCGCCAAAGCCAGGGCTAACATCTAAAGCACAACTTTATAACATAAAAGCAGTAGTTGTCGTAAAACTTCACAATACATAACCATCGTAAGAAGTAATGGAGGCAACAGGGAAGTATGGACCGAATAAATGTCCAAACTTGTCTACTCCATGCTACTCCTCTACAAAATTTCCATAAAAAAAAACAATTAACGAGGAATTTATAAGTTTCAGGAGATATTTTGTGTATGCGTGGATATTGTACACCCTCTTCACCCTTGCCCAAAATAGCTTTTTAACCGAAAACCTCTTCACGTGAGATAAATAAATTAATAGGTCGTAACTCATCTTTTAATGCGCCATGCATCTTCTGCAGGCCTATCGCTGTCACCATTTATCACCGAGCAGCCTACCACAAAGCAATTCCACCGAATTTGTTAAAACGACGAAATTACATTTCATTTCCATTACCGGGAAATCTCGAAACGATTTAATTTGCTTGTTTGTTTGGACTGTTTCGAGGGCCTCATTAAAGTCTGGTGACGGCCACTAATGGCTCAATAAAAGCCGAAAATCCAGGCCGCGTTGACGTAGGGGAAATCATTGAACAAGTTCGAAAGGCATCTAGAAAAACTGGATGCAGCCCACCGAGTGGGAGCTAATGTTTCTATTAGCTGTCATAATCAAAACTCATCTTGAAATATCTCCGTATAATTTTCTGAAGGGTTCTGAGGGTCTGCGAGAAACTGTGGGTTTCTAGTCTGCCAGGGGAACGAGACAAGTGGGACTCTTGAATGAATCAACGTCGTTTCGCAGCATGCATGTGCCGCACTCCTTTGAGTTCAGAGCGCGAAACGTCTTTATCTGAAGAGCTTCCTTGATTTATGAAGCTGACAGACCCAATTCCTTCGATGACGAACGAAGACGACGAAGATGATGATGAGCCGAGCGCAGCACGGAGTGGATTTCCTGGAGATTTCTTGAGGGTGTGAATAGACACAAGACGGAGCTTATTCAACTTAATTTCAGCGATATTTCCTCCTGGAGCTCAGTTGGAGCAGCCAGAAAACTGGTCGGCACGATTCGCTGATACTACGCCGTTACGGTTGCCATGGTAAATTGCGCTTCAGCTTCTTACGATTCCGAGAAATTCAGGTGGATTAGAGAAGCACTCTCGGGAATTGCTGCTTTATATGACTTGACCCTGTTTGTAACTAAACCCATGCTGTTTAGAAGCCAGTGCTTGATACATACACTTTACCGTAAGAGCACCCACATTTAGCGCGATAGAGTAGACAGCATTGGCTGTGGTAAGTACCCAAAATACTTATCATCAGATTATAGGAACTGAAATGTACAAGTTTAATGCTGGGAAAAGCAGTTTGCCTTCCGCCCACTGATGTCTTTTACTAAAGCAGTCGCTTCGTGATTTCAATCAAAAGAAAGCATAACTTCCATCCCAGTACATATAGTACGTATTTCGAGTATCTGCAGCTGTGTTACGGATATAAACGCACCGCAAGGAAACATTTGGAAATGCCGATAGTGCAAGACCCCGTGACACAGTGGTTGACTGAGGAAGTTGATTTTGGGTTGTCTGGGCTGCCATTTCAGTAGGAGCTGCGGTAGTTTTATACCTCCTTTGTCCCCTGTCTACCGCGTTTAAAAACTAGTTTGACTGGCTATGTGTGCATGGATGTTCATCTGCTCCTTCGTAGCTCCCAAACTACTTATCAAATTTGGACAAGTGAGGGGTCGATGGATTCCTATGAATGCTCCGCGTAACGTGGGCTATATAACGTTAGAGCGGCCGCCATAAGTCCAATTGTCTGACAATAAAAAAAAAATGTTGACCAAATATTATTAATATGGGTATTGAATGAAAGCATTGGACAACCAAAATACAATACACTATATGACGTCATTCTGAATTTGCACATAAAAGCATTATTTCATTTTCAGCCCTATAATCGAACACTAGAATTTGTGTTTGCTTATCTATTTTTTAATTAATCTCTTCAATCCTACGTAAAAGATTTTCAGGAAATAAATTAAAGCCAATGGCCACACTACAGTTGCGTCCACACTATGCCGACCGGCAACGTTGAGCAGCAATTTCGGCCAGTATCGTCGGGTTGTTATCATGTTCATAATGCTCAGGATGTGTGGACGTCTCGTTCGACGTGGACCAGTATTGAGAGGAGAGAAACTGTATCGTGTCGAGAGCGTCGAAGTGACATATGTACTATATATAATTGTTGTGTGTCAATTGATAAGGTCATACCGCCCCGAACGGAATCCACTTGAGTCGGTTTGGGTTCGGCTCGGCTTTGACCCTGTTGGCAAGGTCTTGCCGATCGGCATAGTGTGGACGCATCTTAAGAAATAAGACAATCACACAGGAAGCGGTTGAATGGAGTCCCAATGTACGTCAAGTATTGTTTCTTTTATACTTTCTTTGAAAACAATTAAATAAAATTACGGTGTTATTATGTTATACATTTTTTTATTGTGCCTATTAATGAAAAGTAAATTTCATTTGTAAGTATAACTGTCAATGCACAATCAGAACACATTTTGTCATCAAAAATTTTAAAAAAATATCAAGTATACCCACCCATATAATAAACGTTCGACAAAAAGTTATGTAAGTGTGGGTACGGGGTCAAGGTCAAATTCAATGGTACACAGACGTGGGCGTACGGTCAAATGTCTTAACATTAACGCTTAGCGTTATCCACAGCGATTACAAAAATTTGAAAAAACATTTGTAATCGCAGTATGTATTAGTGTTCGAGGTTTCGTTTCCATTAGCTCGAAAAAAGACGTTTCGAGAAAAACACTCATAAAATTCAATGTAACGAACCCCAAAAAAACGCCATAATTTTACCATTTCTCGTTATGAAATGGCTTCATACTCGTTTCTTAAATTAACAATGAAAATGTTCAAATCCGTCTGTAGTATAAATTCCGTATACATATTATAGCTTCCGTATTACATTGACATGGTTCCGTAGGAAATTGTACTACAATATTTGTAATTACATAGTATTACATAGTTCTACATTAATTTTGCTTTTCCTGTTGTTCCCGATGGGACTCGAGCCCAAGATGCTTCAACCTCTAGCTAGGAACGCTAGCAATAAGCCAATATGATACCTTATAGTAAAGTTGTAATAGATACCTATAACCTGACCTTTTAGAAAGTAAAACAATCTCATTAATATGGGATTCGAACCCGGAACCTCTGGAACACTAGACCCGCGCTCTCCCCATTACTCTGCAGATACTCTCGAGGCTGATTGCAAACCTTCGTTCTAGCGCAGCAACGAAATTCAAATACTGAGCGAGCTCAAATTTTGAGCTAAGCGACTGAAGCCTAAAGTTGAGCTAACTGATGAGTTGAGACGATGAGTTGAGCGAACTCGAATTCATTTTCAATTGCTCTGGCTGGAATTTGAATTCTCTAAAGCCCGACGACGCCACGCTGGGAATGTTCTTGTTTAATCGCTGCTTTAATTTAATAAGTGAACTTTCTTTTCAATATGATTATGTTTTATTTATATTATTGTTATTTTTTGTTCTGTTTTGATAGCCCATTGTTTTTATTTGTAAATGTTAGATGGTCTTTGAGGCTGTTGATTTCGAAATAAATAAGATCCTTGCAGGATTTCGGTGATAGAATAGGTGCTATTTTCAGTACAAGTTTTCATGATGCCTCAGTGGATACACCAATTGAAGCACGGCAGCTGTGAGCTGATTCATATAATCCAGAGGCCGTATCGGCTATGATTGTTTCACTGAATATCATATGCGCCATGTCGTAGAGGGGGCCACGTTACATGTTATGTGACATCTGATATGAAATGTGACATAATACGTGCAATGAAACGTGTTGTGGCACATAACATATTTCTTTTATTGCATGTTGAAGAGCATGTTCGAAAACCCAACTTAATATCTCGGAAGGGGGAAAAGAGCGCCGGAAGTCCAGGAAATGGGTGTAAAATCAATTTAAAATTGCCCGTCATGTCTTAGAATTGATATAACTAAATAACGACAAGAAATCTTAAAAACGTGGAAACGGAAAATTTCACTAAATTCTTGTGCAGATGGAAAGAGTTATGAATTCTATCCAACGAAACGGACCCCCTGGATGTTGTTTTATTAAAATATATATTTTATTCAACTTTTTGCATTTCGACTTAAACTTTATTTTATTGTTATGTGCTTGTAGTTGTAATATTTCGTTTCAAAAAAAGTACCTTGAAGCTCTTACCTTCTTTAAAAACATTTTTCATTATCTAAGTACCTACGAGTAAAAAGCATCTTTAGTCTAGTTCCTGATAATGATATTTTTACTTTTGCCTGCTCTGAACTGTTACAGATAAGTGGCTTTCAATCAACGATCTAAGAACCTATAAGGAACGCCGAAAAGAGTAAACGACCTTTAAAAATCCATAAACTGCTAATAACTCCTACATAAATCAAAACACTTTCAAATTTTTAGCAAGACTCAGCTAAAAGTTGCATTTCGTTTCACATCACCGTCAATATCTTCCGCCCCCGTTTTCATCCATAATTTGCATAATTATTAGCACAACACTGAAGGAAGACCTTGCTATGGGCTGGTTTTTTGTGTGAAAAAACTGTAACCCACACGATCTCTTGAAATTAATGAGGCGAGTTGTGTAATTTAAGCTAATTAAAAAATAACAAAGACTTTGGCCAGAGACAAAGAAAATTTATTAGGTGTGAGAAAAAGTAAGTTCCGTTTTTATGGTGAATGCAAATGAACATCATTGAAGTTATGTTCCATCGGAAGCTACAACCTTTGCCTATCTTTCCGGCAACTGCGAATTCTATCCCTAAAGAATTGCTCGTCCTTCGAGGGGATCCGATTATTGAGTCAAATTTGCATACCTTCAAAAGAATGAAATCGTTCTCCACTGCGGACTGACTGCATCGACCGGAACAAATAGTAATCGGACGCCACAATGTCCGGTGAGCACGGCGGGTAGTATAACACTTCCCAGTTCAGCCTTTCTAAATAGTTTTTCACTTGTTGAGCTATACGAGGTCTCGCGTTGTCGTGTAAAAGTATTATCTTATCGTGTCGATTGTCCCATTCAGCTCGCCTGTTACCGCCTGTAGACATGGCCAATAATGGTTTCAGACGGTTTCAGCAACTCATGATAAATAAGACCTTCCATCACGTTCAGCGTCGTCAACATCGAAAATGCCAACTGTCTAAGGCATCTTCTGCACATATAATCCGTCACCGTATGCTTCTACTAGCAAACGATGACTTTCAGCAGCGGATTTCTTTAAATTATAGAAGTATACAAAAAAAATTCCCGCAAATGTCGATTATATGGTACAAAACTCTCCATATTCAATCGCAAATAAAATTCTGTTGTGAACACTTTAACTAATTGAGATATAATGGATTCTGACACTGACATTAGACCTGTCAAATACATGTCAAACCGTTTCAGATGTGAAACATACAATAGGAGTTACGCCGTCTATTAGAACGGTTGTTACTTTTGTTCATACCTAATACAATAAACTAAGAACAAGAACAAATGTAATTAAATTGAAAATATATGGTAGAGTGAAAGCGAAAGTGCATATTAGTGTCATACGTGCGTACGTCATATAAAGCTTTTAAAATATTATTATTTTCTTTTTGGAAAACATTTTTTCCTAGTTTAAACACATATTTCTTTAATGAGACCAGAGTGGGCGAATTGCTGCTGGACTTAATTTCAAGGAGATTTGTTTAAAAGCGGAGGAGAGATTCGGCGTTCTAGAACCAAAGTATTTACTTTCTAAAATTCATAACGGTGTGAGCTTTGCATTATGCCCCGAGGAGCAGGAGCGTAGGGAGTTTCCAAGTACCAATACGCTTTCTGTTGATCCACCAGGCAGAGGAGAGCGGGAAGCAAAACCACTTAGAGACCGCGCTTAGACTCCTGCTTTTTACAGTGGATTTCGCTCAAATCTGTCGACTCGCGAGCGAAAAAGTTTGCGGATTACGCCACCACAACATTAAACTTTTTGTTTGAGGGATTTTTCGTTTCTTGCTCGTGTTTTTGCCTTAAGCCCTTACAACGTCTCCTGGCATCGTCTCTAATAGAATTTAAATTGGCCATTCTCGCCGGAGTCTCCACCCGCTATTCCTTGGCCGGAATTAATCCCCAAAAGGGTTCATGCCGGAGGTGATGTTTTCCTATTACTTAACATAAAAGAGCCGCCCACTCGCTGTAATTAAAGTTCGCACAAAACGTTTCATTGTGGAGATAATTGCAAATTACCGTTCATTAAATCAGCATTGATTACGGAGTCCTTGGTGGACATTAATTTTGCGAGTAATTTTATGCGGGCCGCGCTGTCGTTTATGAAAATTTAATTCAATTTTTTTTTCTGGCAAAAATGCTAATAAAGAATTCAAACATCGCGGCCGGGCTCGGAGAGCATCGGCTCCTCGCATAAATTTGTCACTTGTTTTTTGCAGATCCCTGGGAGCTGTGCAGTGCTCCCGTGGAGCAGCCACCCTTGGCTGTATCACAAAAGTTTTGTGACACGAACTTGCTTTTGTCAGCACTGAAAGCAATGAGGGTGGCTGGCGGTGGCGGTGAGTTCCTTTGCTCACACCCAAGACAAGACTCAGATTGTTACAGGCCACCGTAATGACGCTGATACTGTCGCTGTCACCTCCTTAATAAATTCAAATTTATTCAATTAAATTCGGCTCTGGTTCACACCATGCGCTGGATGACCTGCCAAGTGCTTATATTGTTGCGACAAAAATGGAAATTTATTTATGCGCTACCGTAGAGTGCTTCCTCCTAAATAGGCGAAAGTTGCTGGTTTTGGCGGATATGTTTTGTTATCTTTGAGGAAATCTGAGGACATAATTTGCACCTTAGGTACGGCAGACATTTTGTTTCTTGCAAACAATTGTATGCTTAAATAAGATAAAGTAAAAAATTATACCGCACCACATTCGTATTACACCTATGTATACTGCGAACATGTATAATGCAACGAGGGCTGCTGTAAAAAGAGGTGCCGCTAAAAGCTTTACAAGGTATAAAAGAATCAAAACACATTTTTTCACGAATATCTTGTTGACGGTTAGTTTGACGGCACAAATAGTTATTATGATTTTTGTAGTTCATGAAATTTCCTAAGCTTGATTTCGTAGAAGTGCCGTTTTAATACCTATATTGTCTTGAATTTGAAAAAATTGATTTTTTTTATTCGAAGAGAGCAGCTGAGGCCGTAAAGAATCAAAAATCCGCACAAATCCAACCCCACTCATGATTTCTGGTGTGGCATTTCTTTTAATTTGGTTCTGCTCGAGAAATATGACTTTTACAACTTTGTACATTGTAATTCAAAACTGCCTTATGCTTCTTTTACACAGCATAAAACTTTTAGCGGACTCCAAATAGACCGTTTCATGTTAGAATTATATAGAAGGTACAAAGTTATTAGTATATCCTGAGAGTCTAGTTCAAGAGACGGCGTTTTTCTCAAAACATGTTTTAGAAACTACTTACCGATGTGGTTAATGTTTCCTATATTTATTTTTAATAGCATATTATCTAGTAGTCATAAAAGGATTATTTTATTTATTATATATAAACGAGTGCCGCTTTTAATAAAAAAAAATTTGAGCAGCTAATACACATAATATACAACGTAATTTTTTTTTAAATCGCCAAAAAACTGCTTAAAAATGCGAAAAATACACGAAAAAAAGCAGTTTTTGGCGACTTAACAAAATGACGTTGTAAAAGTTTTTTTTGGCCTCGGATTCAGATTCAGCACGTCGAAAAACATAAGAAATGATGGGTCTAGATTTTGGTAGCAATCACTTTATTTTTGTGTGCCTGTGTAATCAATATTTTGCAAATCGCCTATTATAAATACTAGTTTTATTCATTTCGCTTAGCTTAGTTGTTTTCCTAATAAAATTTTATTTTAGCAAATATGTCGATATTGTTTACATTTACTAAATGTTAACTATCCTAAACGTAGCTTAAGGCAGATTTCATAATATATAAACTACACATTACATTACGTGAATCAAATCCATGCGAAATAAAACGCATTTCAATGCTAAATAAACGAAAGTTTTATTAAAACTCAAAGGTAGAAGTGGGATCGATCACATTTGAACGCCGCAAGCACCGCAAAGGTGAGAATTCAATTTTCGTAATGGTGGCAAAATTAGAGCACAAGCTAAAAATAAGTCGGTGAAAAGTCAATAAGGTTGTGCGTCATATATGTCCGTACCGGTATGTGTTTGTTACACCCTGAATTTTTTCATAAAATCACAGTAGGCTGGAAATCTGATGTGCTAATAAATTTCACACTTCCAGAGAGAAAATTCGCTTTGGAGGTCATTCGACGTTTTAGCACATTTGGAGAAAAATTAAAAATAAGTGGAGGTTAAATAAATTAATTTTTATTGGATACTTTAAAGATTCAATCGCAATACCTGCTGACGCATGTGCTCATATACGCTGGAACTTTTGCTTGAAGTTTTTGTATTCACAACCATAAACTGACGTTGAAGCTCGTTCCACCTCAGTATATTAATATTTCATAAGACAAACAAGTGTTTAAATGGATTTTTCTTACTTCTTAAAATGGTAAGCAAAAACTTAACATATGTATGCCTATTTCATATGGGCAAATCAAGCATTTTTATTGGTAAAAATAAAGCAGAAATTCATGCAAATAATAAAATGTATGCAAATGAATATAAACTGCTGCTTAATGTTATTGGCTACAGCCTCTAATTAGAGTTTCAAATCAGCTCCTTTTATTTGTAAGTGAAGTATTTTTTTAAATTATTACTTTTGACCAACAGTTCTCAATGGAAAAAAAGCGGAAGAAATCGCTTCGAATGTTTCTATTTGAACAGTTATAAAAATGTGTAATTGAAGTTTATTATGAACCGGCTATGGTCATATATATCGAATTATAAATTGCATGTCGTATTTTTTGTTTGTATGTCCTGTTAGGTTGTCCCATACTCAGGTGTTCCACAAAGATCTATTCTCGGTCCGCTCTTTTTCGGTAATTATTTAGAAGTGGTGCTGCAGCTCTAACTGGCTCCACAAAATTTTTTAACCACCTACCACAATTTTATAGTGTAATAAAAGGTAATTTAAAGTGGGTGAAGGGAAGGGAAGCGAAGGTGGAGTAGCGTAAAAAATTTCAAATTTTTAATATTGACTAAGTCGAAGCATAAAAGAAAATTTTCTTTCGATATAATTCATACTTGGTTTTTGAATTAGTCTAATAACCAGATAACGCAACTAACATTTCCACCAGAGTACATGTGGTAGAGTTGCTGAACGGCCGCACTGATATGATCGGCTCAGTTAACTTAATCGAAACATTCGCAATAATTTTTTCTTGGCTTACTTCCGTAAGCCAGTTAAATCCTAACCAAGGAGGCTTTGACTTTTAAAATAACTTCTCACTCTCTTTTATATTCTGACGACCTCTGATATTCTTCAGCATGACCTAATCGCTGTGGAAGAATGTGTTAACACTAACCGTATATCCATGAATGTTCGTAAATGTTATAATACAAAATCTCATTCACCTTTAAAAAGTCCCCAATGCGGGGGATTACCTTCTCAATTCTGTGCCCCTGGCAGTAGTTACTGAATTTAACGATCTGGGTGTAATTTTTTTTAGCTGTGATGCTCACATAAATAACATCTGCAGCAGATCCTACAGATTATGTCCTTGTTGACAGAAGACTTTGCCAAGGCCAAGATGAGTGTATTCCTCATCGTATATGAGACAACTCATTGCAAACAACCTTGATTGACAGAATAAACTTTCGTGTGCCTTCCTTGAGTAGCCGTAACGACTATTTTTTTAAGCCACCCAAAAGCCGGCTTGACGTACATATGTATATTGTAATTCATTTACGATTTGTTGTCAAAGAAATCACGACAAACTTCATCTGAGCTTGCCTTTTTAGAAACAAATACGAAATAAAACAAACAAATACAAAATATAAATATTATAAATTATTATGAGAAAACTGTATACTGTAAACTTGAACTGTCGTTATTTCCATTCTAAATGTTTTTGTTTCTCTCTTTGAAATCATCCCAGTTTTATGTTTTGTTTTAGCATATGCTAATAAATCACGCGCCGCACAATAAAACATTCAGTGCTGCAAGGTCTTAACGCACGTTTCGGTAGAACATCTATTCTATACATATAATAATACTGTAATGGGCCGAATCTGTACATGAAATATTTTTTTAAATTATAATCGTGGTGGACAGTATTATCGATATGGAGACCAAAACAGCAATTTTACAATTTTTGTCTGTCTGCCTGTCTGTCTGTGCCCGCATCACGCGAAAACTACTGGATGGATTTAAATGAAACTTGGTATGTTTAAAATAATTAATCTCTGTTGGACCTCATTTACACGATCGGACTCTTTTTCGGCTTAGTCTTCGATTGCGCTTTGATTTTTCTTGATTGTGCTTTGCTCTATCTCTCTCTCTCATCTGCCTCATTCTAGTTCTCGAATGTCCGCCGGCATGAGTTCGTACATGTAAATTGGGTCTTGATACATACAAAACTGTAACCTAGCACCAATCTGGCAGATCCGAGTGCGTAATAAAAGAATTTTGTGTCGTTGCGAGGAGAGTTCTGCATACAGTCCGGTGCAGACGACCGGTGCGGTTATGGTTCGTTGGTTAACGCACGTTTCATTTTTTTTTCATTTCTTTATAAATAACTGCATTTATTATTAAATAATGCAAAATGGGGTGACAACAATTACAAACACTAAACTATCCTAATTGACATCCAGCCATTAGGTTTTTGTGTTTTAAAATTTAGAGGACAATTATTTAAACGTTTAGTCCATCTAAGCATAAGCTTGGCAAAAAAATTGAACCAATCTAAACAATCCTCTGCTGCTTTTCTTCTAGAGATATTTCTATTCTAAATACACACAAAACTCGTTTTACTGATTTTTAAGTGCGATTCAGTCTTGATCGGTACAACAAGATGAGTTAATGATGATTGATGACCTATGTCGAAAAACCTGTCAAGTATGAACAATATTCATGCACGCATGTATACGTCCATTCAACTTCGAAACAATCTGGTCCTACAGTATTTTGTGCAAAGTCTACAGACCTCGAATTGGATGCCTCCCCCTTTGGATGAATTGAAAGGGAAACACAACTGGAATAGCACTGGATAATTGGAAATTGGAAATTGAAAATCGCCAGTACCAAATCCGGTCTAGACATGGCAGATTATTCGGAAGTTCATTCCCGGCAGAACATTGGGAACTAACTGCGCTCACCTGAGAAGGAAGGTAGTGCAGCGGTGGAGATGGTAATTGGATTTAAGCACAAGCAGTGATTTCTTGAATTCAGCCAAAAGCATTTCACTGGATTGTGTTTTCTATTTTACGTGGGATAGTTGAGGAAGACAGGACAAGATAAATATTTGTGGAAAACCGGAACACCGGAGCAATATTCCAAGATATAAAATTCCCGACTGCAATGTAACAAATAATTTTGGTCTCGCTGCAAAACTTCGCAACGTGAAAATGTTCTGAAAAGCTAGAAAGAGCTATGGGATATGCAAATGCTGTTTTTATTGCCCCTCCAGCTAGGGAGTTTCTGCGTACACTTTTGACGTAGTTAAGTTTGAAACTTCTTGAAGTATTGCATGTTGTGAACTCAGGCTGCCCATTCAAGTTACTTTTCTTAATATAATTGAAAGCCTACACAATTGAAACGCGTCTTCACGAATTAAGATATTTTGTAAGCACACGAGAGTGTTTAATTACATCACCTTCGTTCCGTCGAAAAAATTGTGTCGTATAATTAACACATACACGTATACAGCTCGTCCTCTGGTCGGACCCGCCCATTGAATAGTAAATTAGCGCCCTCTTATACGGGGACACCCTGCAATCATATGACATTAACGGAATATGGGTTTAATTACGAAGCATTATCTATATTAACCACTAACTAATTTTCATAATTACGGCTACCTCAGTTGTTGTTCGTGTTCTATCTAAGGAGGATTTTGCAAAATGCGCACGCTGAATAGCTCTTAATTCTACAAATTTAAAATACCCACAAGAAATAAAAACCTAAGTTTATCACTTTTGTTCGCGCTTGTGCTTCCGTCTAGCTTCCATGCAACTAACCTGGAATTGATAGTGGCATAACAATTGTAGATTGTCACATTTTTATTTATAGAATTTTTACATGCAACTTATGGTTAAAATGGAAATAAACAAGACAAAGACATTTTCACACTTCATTCATAGCTTTCACGCGCTCTACAACGGAAAACTTTGAATATTTTAATTGTAGATAAGTAGATAGATAGTTAATTGAATATGGTACAACAAGAAATGTTTGAATTGTACCTAAATCAATGGAACCAAATTAATTAAGGAGATAATTTAACAATTGTTAACTATTTGGGGTTGGGGTTGAAAAAATTGTTTCATTATCTACATGACTTTTGCTACCGAAGTACACGTGATTATATTTTTAGAATGTTTTTTCGCGAAATGGCAGTTGTTTGAAAAAAAACCGTTTTTTTCGACGAAAAAACTCGAACTAAATGGCTTATTACTTTTTTTCCTGATATACAATCGCTATAATCTTGTGTACTTCGTTAGATAATTTAATAATAAAGGTCCAGTTAAAATTTGAAGTCAATCGGATGAAAACTGTTCGAGTTAAATTAAGCTGGTAATAAACCCTTAATAAACTTTAGTTTGATTTTCCTCTTCCATTTGGCCGGTGCCATGTACTTTTTTTTTGTAATTGATTTATATGATGCTAAACTATCATCTAGTGAAATTTGAAGTAATTCTCCCGTTTTTTTAGTTTTCGATCCAGCGTCCTTAACCCATTCGAGACGACGAATTTTTTCGAACCCCAGGAGCGATTGTTTTTGTTTTTCTTTATATTACATGTAAGAAAGGTTTCAGATAATTTTCAGATTTTTGGTACACCACTTTGGTATACCAATGCCAAATTTTGTTTTCCTGTACCTTACAGATTTCATTATTTCAAGAAAAATGTTATTTCGACGATTAGTTTACTCAGAATAACTGATAATTGCACATTGGTGTTATTGCACACACGGTGTGCAGGCCGTCTTATAGTTCGGAAATCAATTGCACACACGGTGTGCAATCGGTCTCGAATGGGTTAAAAGTACCAATGGCATTTTGGGAAAAGATTTTTTTTTCTCAGACAATTTTCAATCAAGCCGACAAACTCTCACTCATCCTCTCTTCACTGCCTGTGCAATTCTAAAAAATATAACTATAAAAAATACCTTTTAAAAAAACCTTTAACTTAATTCAAATGTACTGAAAATAAATGAAAAATTTAAAATTTTTGAAATGTTCACAGACGGTAACCAAGTGTACTAAATTAAATTTTTGAATCCACTGCGACTATGTGATGTAGGTACAAGCTTGTTGCGATGTTTTGTAAAAATTCAACATATCATATATCTGAACCGTTTTCGACGTACAGAGTGATTAATAAATTCGGGGTGCACATTATTATTTTATTTTTATATTTTGATCTAATTAACGCAGCAAGATCAAACTCACGCCAAACACTGGTATCTTAATGTGCTCTCCAAAAATGCCACCAATGTTGATCTACCTCTAACACCCTGCTTATAAGTCTAATTGACGACCTCTTTACGCCTCATCTCTTTAGGTACCGCTAAAATAAAATGACTTCTCTTATTTCACTCCACACTCCTTTTTTATTGCGGGTCATGAGAGGTGCAATGAACAAAATACGCGCAAATTATCTGACTGCTGCAAAACCCATTGTCGTTGGAGCTGCTTCTCATGCTTAAATAAATGGTAATAAAACACGGCAATAGACGGAAAACTTTTCACCTGAGCTATCATAACTTCTTCTTGAGACATCTCCAGCTAATGCGAAACTTCTAAGAGCAACCTTCTCATTGCATTACCTTTGGGCTGGTACACTTTAGCGCACAACTGAATCATCGGCTATAAATTGCTTCACATGTGCTAAAACCTTCCAAGGTGTTCTTGCAAGGAACTGCACGAGAGACTCGTGCTGCAGCTCGCAGAGCAGGCATTAGCGCTCGACTTAATTAATTAGTTGCCATCAAGTTTAATTAAACTTTGCAAGAAATATGGCGGGGTAATTGAGGGGACATCGATAGTGCTGAGTTCGCCAGTAGAGCACGGGAGCATTACACTTTCAGCAACAATTATTTTGTCCAAGTTGTGGCGGTGTAATTGGCACAGCATGTTTTAATTGCTCCTTATTGATTGTCGCTTGTCAGAAGCAATCCCAAAGAACGGAGATTTCACTGAGCGCAAAATCTGCATTATTTTAGCCAACGATTTATCAAGCCCTCTGCGTGGGCTTCTTATCGCCGATTGTCCTTGTCGGTTTTTGCAGCCCCGAAAAACTTGACAAATGTACGCAAAATTATCAAAGTTGGTTCCTCCCCTCACAGAGCCACAAAATTAATGACGTTCTTGTTAAATTGCTCGGAAAGTCTGACATCACACGCCATTGGTTTAAAAATCTTGTCTCCAGAAAATCCCTAAAAGCAGAAAGAACAGGTGGGTGGTGGCGGACGAGCATTGATAAAGATACGGCAGCTACACGGGTTGCTTTACGCTTACTACATACATACATACCTACAAAAAAGCTGTCGAAGAATGTTCTTCAGCAATTTTAGCACCTACCGAATGTTTGTCTTTGAAATCACTTTTATACTCCGTAAATTTTTAGGGATTTTCGTAAATCGCTTCACGGCACCGGACGTATTTATTTGAAATTCCGGCCTTGATGTTGATTTTCCAGGAGGGCACGTGATGCGGAAATGTATTCACTTAGTATTAGTAGTATTAAAAGTATGCCTTTCCCTTATATTCGGTTTAACTTCGAAAGTATGGAGCAACGTAAAAACACGAGAGGCATTAGATAGGAAGATACAAATCTTTTTAAATTTTATCATAGAGAGATGGAGATTGTGCCCGATTTTACAAATTCAAGATGGCGGAACCAAAATACAACAAGTTTTTAGATCTCTGATTTCAATTTAAAAAAAATATCAGAATGGTAGTTAGAGCCAAAATATAAATTCCTGAAGAGGAGCGTTGATTTTTCATTGAATCGCAAAAAAGAAGTTTCGCTTCTAACGTCCTTGTGGATTCTGGAATTACCACAAATATATTATGTACATTATTAATTTATTTATTTACTTGCCCACAAATTGATATTAACAGGTCATGCATAAACATAAATGCTTAAACCCTTAAACTATGTAATTACTGTACAGACTTGCCATACGGAATTCATTAAGCCTATAATATAGGGTGGTCCATTTAAAAATTGGAATTTCTTTTTGTTATAAAAATAAAACGGCTCAATATTTTTCAATGGTTGAACATTTATTTGAAAGGATATTTTATCTCATTTATTTATGAAATACAATTTCGGTCAAATGACCACCACGACTGACTTGGCAGTAGCCCATTCGGTCCACCCAATTTTTGAGTACATTTTCGATTGTTTCGGGCCTTATGTCAGCAATAGCAGCTGGAATCTCGTACTTGAGGTCTTGAATTGTTTCTGGTTTATTGACGTTATTTTAATCTTTCACCGCTCCCCAAAGACAAGAGTCCAACAGCGTCAAATCGCAGCTTCTTGCCAGCCAAATCACATCATCATTTTTGCTGATTATGCGATTTCCGAAGATAGGGCGCAAAAGGTCGATTGTGGCGTTCGCTGTATGGTTCGGATGGTCAACCGGCTTTAGCTGCTGTACCAGTTGACCTTTATATCGCTTTATCGTAAGGTCTTTACGCAAAATTCGCATCATAGAAGTCCAATGTCCAATTGTTGAGAACGATGACGAGTTCATGTTGATGGTTGCTCACCACACTTTGAGCAACAGCAGCAACCGGACGAGTACGTACACGGATTGGTTTAACCACCAACATTCCAGTTTCACGAGCTTCACGAATTGATCCACAAATTGGGTTTTTGGAAGTTTTTTTATTTCGTCTAATTTCTCACAGTTTGAGTAGAAGACTCACGACTTTGGAAATAAGTTTTTAATATTTCCCAACCTTTTTGAAGCGAATACCGTCCCATTTCGTAAATGTGAAACCTTAAACTAAATTTCTGTCAAGTCGAGAATGACATATAAACAACTAAACTTTAAATTAGCGGTAGACCAAATTCCAAACACTACATGGACCACCCTTTATAATGATAAGATGACTGAGTGAAACTTTAAAATAGCGTCACCGATAGAAACTAGCTTTGCTACTGGATAAATCATAGAACACTGAGCGATCGGCTCATTATTACCATAACATAGTTCTATGGAATGGAATTCTTAGAAAAATACCTCTAGTCCTTAACAAGCTTCGCGGAGCATAAATATTTAACATTGTAAGAAGGCCAGAAGACATAATCCGATGGCACAAGATATCCCGTATAAACAAGACCGCCGCAATATTCCTTCTAGATT
The DNA here is from genome assembly GCA_947538895.1 of Neoitamus cyanurus. NCBI lineage: Eukaryota > Metazoa > Arthropoda > Insecta > Diptera > Asilidae > Neoitamus > Neoitamus cyanurus. The sequence continues at coordinate 47,132,527 of OX384541.1, forward strand.
CCAATGTTTCAAGGCCAAGGAGAAGGCACCTCCCATAGACTTGTAAGAAGGAGTAAGCTGCAGTTCAATTTTTTTATTGCGTACCTAGTAAAGGACTTTTGAACTAACTCCACGCGGAAGGACTGAAAAGCTGTATGAGGAGACCAAACAACCGAAGCATACATACAAGGTGAAAACATCACGAAAATCTTTAAGATTCCTTTTAATAGCCAACATCATAACAGCGCTTGCTGTTGCATAATCAATGTGTTTAGTGCACCCCATGTTATGATCAAAGTACACACAAAGGTCACTTAATAATCTTCTGTTTATATTTTTAAAAGTTTGTTTTTGGATTTTGAATGAAAGCGCCAAGAGATGAAGGTACTCAACATCGCATTGAATTATGATCCCATTTTTCAAAATTTTCTTACGCACATATTTTCAGAACGGCTTGGATGAAACTTATTGTTGTATGAAAGTTCTTAATAGGGTCACCAGATGGCCTCGAGAGTTAATTGGAAAAAAAGGTTTATGACAACATACTTAGTGGTGGTTATTTGCCCATTTCACGACCGATTTGGCTAGTATTTCACCTCTTGTGCTATTGGGAAGCCATTTTGTTTTCTATTAAAATGTACGTAGAAATAATGAAATATAGTAATTATGCATGCACTCTGAATACACAAATTTTGACTAGTGTAGTGGCTGCTATTTTATTGTTTTATATGATCAAGTCGATATATTGATAGTATTTATTAGAACACCTACACATGTCAGATATTGGTTCAAAAAATCCATAATTGGTTCGATGACACTTTATATAGATCGTGAACGGAAAGCTCTGCTACATACATTAATAGTAATAGATGAGAAAATGTTAGGAGAGTCTGTTAAGGCAGGCCCCCATAGAATCCTTCGCCATTCGCCTTTGACGCAGAGCTTTGAGAGCTTAATGCTTTTTTGGCCCGTCAAGAGCGACCCGAACCCATAGAATCCTTCGACGCATCCGCTCCCGCTCAGCTGTTTATGACAATTCGAGACCAACCGTCAACTGGCGCAGTATGCTCCGAAGGTGAATTAACAAGAAATCTAGTACCAATTCGTCAAGAAACTAGACTAATGAATTCGGGAAAAACTCGGCACCCTCCAGGAAATCCAAACGAAGAAACAGGAAACCGAATAATTACAAAATCACCAAAACAATTCACAGATATCAAATTCAAACCTTTACTAGTCAAATAAATAGCTGATTCAACGAATCCCAACTGGCCAATCCCAACTTGTCAAAGCTCTCTCACGAAGGACTGCCTCGACGAAATTATTGAAGGTTCCTCTAAATTTTTCTCTCGCAACGCGCTGAAGTTGCGTCGGCTATGGGTTAGCTCCCATATAAATGCATGTATTCAATAGTTGTGCAGCGGCGGCAAAGGCGAAGTTTGACGGCAAAGTATTCTATGGGGGCCTGCCTTTAGTCAAACTGAGACTTTATTTACAAAAAGACACAAATGCACCTCTCGTCTTTTGAGAGGTATAGCCATGCCAAGTAAGTTCAAACACTCAATATAGGGAGGCAGCACAAGTCGATTACTCCATAGAAGATGTCGTAAGGCAAAACGCAAAAAAAAACAGATACAAATCTATTGATATGTACGCTATAATAAGGGTTCCAAATTTGGCAACCATAATTCATCACTGATCTAACAAGCGACTCATATAAGGTCTTCAAAGTATAAAGGATCGCAAAATTCCTTTGTCCACAGTCTAACAAATCCAAGCATTGCAAGCGCTTTGTTAACCACGTGATCAAAATGTTTAGGAAAAGTTAGCTTGGAGTCAAAAATTATACCGAGATATCTGATTTCAATAATAGAATATATACAAGGTGGGTATTACTTATAGAATACTGAACGAGTTTACGACTATAAACAACTACATTACAATTATTATGTTTACACCACAAGTTAAAAACATCAATGTCACTCTGTTATAAAGAGCAGTCGTTATAATTGTTGATCTATTTGAAAATCTTAACATCGTCAACGTATATTATATTTTATCACAGATTGGAGGTCATTGATAAATAAAATGAATAACAAGGGGCCAAGATGACTGCTCTGCGGAACACCAGAATGAGTGAGAACTAAATTTGACAAAGAATTTCTGAATAAGACTCTAAAAAGCTTCTATCGCTAAGATAAGATGAGATCCAGTGAATCAAGAGGAATGGAAAACCAAGTTTACAGAGTTTAAAAAATAGCGCTTTATGAGAAAGCTTGTCAAAGGCCGTGCAAAAGTCAGTATACATACAATCTGTTTTCTTTTCCAAGCTATCATAAATAAAAGACGCGAAATACGTAAGAGTAATTGTAGTAGCGCAACCTTTCAGAAAGTCATGTTGTTGCAAACTACTCTCAAAAAGCTTAGGCAGTGCTGACAACTTTGCAATTGGTCTATAGTTGTCGACCAGATTTGTTTTCCCCTTTCTTGAATGTTGGGATAACATATGAAAATTTCCAAGTATCCGGAAATACGCCAGAAGTCAAGGATAAATTAAATAAAAATGGTAGTGGATCACTAAGATGATTAAAAGAGTTCTTAATAATTGTATTGGGAATTCCATCTGGTCCCGAAGAAAAAGACAACTATGTTTTTAAAAATCCAATAGCAATCAAGTCCCCCTGGGCTGTGGATCAAGCATTCCCTGTCGCCCCCGTATGTACTCATATGTACCTCATAACTTCAGGCTATGCTACGTTTATTTGAGAAACTAACTAACAGCCTGTGAGCCCAGCAAGATGCAAAGGAACTTACTTACATGTGTTAACAATGTTCAAAATAAACTTTTTTGATAGACGCATTCGGGTGAATAGATAAGCGGAAAAGTACTGTGTTTACATAACATAAAACATCCCAATATGATCGCATGACTAAGAAAGACGCATCACCCCACTGGCCACGCTGATGAGCGCCTGCTACATACATATTTATATGTACGAGTATGTCGAAGGTGGCTCAGATTAAAATTGATCGCAGAATGCAAAAAGCGAGAATTTAAATCACTCGGTAAGTCGGCACTGGGGCGAGGCTGCCTAATGAATGTTGCCGGAAGTGATGCACTGCTTGCCAAACTAAATGCCCTTCTCCTCAATGAAAGTTGCTGCCGCGCCCCGCAGCCAAGCCACTCCGGTCAGCTTCTCGGCTTTATTTAATTGAACTGTGGGCCATGAACGGCAACATGTCGATAGATAAGATTGTCAACCAGCTGGCCGGAGCTTTGCCCGGGTCAGACGGCCATATGAATGACGGTCATAGCTTAAGTGAACGAGACACTTCCTAATCAAATTAAATGCTCAAAGTTTTCTGATGAACCCCAAGATAAGCTGTTAATTAATTGAGCCGAATCATAAGGTGACGTATTCTTTCTTTGCAGTGCATGAAGGCGTATGTGGAATTTGAGATCTCTGAAGGTGCCTACGAAATATCCTGCCCCGACGGCCAGTGCCCGCTGCAAGGAACCATTGCGTTGGCCGAAATTGCTGCTCTGAGTTCACCGTATTTGATGGAGAAGCACAGCCGGTACAGACTAAACAGAGGTGAGTTGTAATTTAATCTTAAATTTGCTAATACAAAATTAAGCAAGCGAAACTGTTGTGGGAGGTTAATATGCCATTCAATTTGGGACGCTTAAAGAAGACAATGAATTTTGAATATAATCTCTAGGCTAAACTACACTTCATTATTTTTGTTTTCAAAAATGCAACTTTATTTTTAACATCGGAAGATGTGAAGGGCACAGTCAGTGAAACTCTTACTCCGGTGAAATACTGATTTATAGTTAATTTTGTATCAGTTATTGACTAATTTAATTCTTCCAAATCGTCTTCATTTAAGAAATTTTTCTTCTTAGGAAAAATAATGCAAAAATGAAAAATGCAGCCATAAATTATGCAAGACTTCCTTTCCGCGTGCCCCTTAATTTTATAAATTTGAGAGCGGGCTTCGAAACAGTTTGTAAAAGGTAAATAGTCAGTAGGAATTTATAATACTTCAAAAGCATGAACTATTTTATTAAACATCTCGAAAACGGTGCGAGTAGGAATTTTTAAATAAGTTTCCGTTGATTAGGACAACAAAGTGCCTCGAAGCCCGCTTTCAAATTTAGGGGCCCACGGAAAGAAAAAGTCCCCAAAAACTTCATCACAGTGGAACTCTTACACAAGAACAGAGTTAAAAGAAAGAAAGTTTTTATTATTAAATCTTTGGATAGAATTAATATCTAGCTAGATGGCCTTTACGCTTCTACTTCTTACTACCTACCTCCTGCAACCTTGAAGGCACAGAGTTGACAAGTTTTTGGGTCACAAATGAAGAAATTTAATTCCACTCTACCTTTAGCATGGTACATTCGTGAATTGTTCACAGTTATTAAGGCGGTCCTCTAGTTTCTCGGGTCGAAAAAAATCGGTTTTGTTTTTTTTTCATAAATCACATTTACAACATGTGTAGAAAATTTGTGCCAAAGGATTTTTCGATATTCGAAGTGGTTCACAAGTTACGGCCCTGGAACGGAGCAGGTATACGGAGCGCGCGCCGGGCTATACCGAAAGCCGAGCGGCGCTGACTATTGTATTCATATCCCTAAATCTAACAGCTACCTGAACAGACTTGTCCGCACCGGAAACCTGTCTCTTTATGTAAGGACCCAAAGGCCTAAGACGCCGTGAAGCGTCGGTTAGTTCAGTTTTGCTGTGGCAGTTGCGAAGCGTACTATATTTTCTCTTGCGAGTCGCACATACGCGTACTTTCAAACGCGTTTTTCTCGAAACACCATTTTTCGAAACGGCGACCACGATATTTCAGAAACTACTGCACCGATTTTGTTCAAATTTATACAGCTTCTGTAATTTTCAAAAATGTATAAAAAAAAGTCAATTTTTGTAATTTTGAATTCGCTCTAGTTCAATCGCTAGTCTTAAATATGAAGATTATAATGCTGTTTGGTTTTTTGATTTCTGATAAGCAGAACAGCCGCAATCTGGGTCACCGTCAAGCATCTCTTTTACTTGATGTCTTCCTGTCGGCCACTATAACTTTTATTCTATTATATATTTTGACTTCAAAAAAAAAAATTCGATTTTCTGAAAATTCTAAAACTTACATTACTTACAATCTTAATTTAAAAACTTACACCGAGACTTCCCTTATGTCGAACAATCTTCCTAGTAAATGTATGGTCCAGCTTAATGCGAGCCTGTATATCAAATCAGAACTCAAATGAAATTATCAACCTTATTTAAAATTTCATGTGCTTACACCTTTCTCCATTAAAGCCACTTTTGTTTCGTCTCTTTTGCACAAATCAAGTAATTATAGCTCGAAAAATCCCGAAAACTGTGTCGACACCTAAATGGAAATTCAACCGTTTAGCTAGTTAGCTGGCTTTAGCCGCATTTCGCACAGGGCCATTTTTTTCATTTTTGAAAATCGGCCATTACTGCGACTTCTTCAACTATAGTGTGTCTTTTAGATGCCAGTGTTTTTAACTTTGTTCATGTACGCTTTTCTTTCGCACAATCCTATTGTCCTAAATTGTGTTGAGTTGTCAGATATTCACGTAGCAAAATTCTGCGAACATCCTGTATTTTGTTGACGGTATTCTGTAGGAGCACTTCTATATAAAATTTATTCATAATTACGCAGCAAGACCTTAGAAACCACAAATGTATATTGTTCCCTTCACGAACACTGTATGTGGAATTAAAGCTTGTCAAAATTTGTGTCCAATCCCAATGTTCCTGAATTTGTTGAAATTACAATTGCCTGAGACCGGAGTTATGCACAAATCATCATTCCATTGCATAGAACTTCCCTTTATCCTTGCATTTGTGATGGCACCTCTGCAGCTGACATGCACATAAATTGCCTCTATGCAAACTTTTGCAGCATTTTGCAGCTGACGCCCGTACCTGCCTGAAACAATTCTAACTGTGGGAACAATCTAAAAACATTTCCCTAAATTACAGCATTGCGAAAGCGTTCCAAATGGCTGAATAAAGTGGCCCCCATGGAGTAGTGTTGTGTCATGCCTTCCGAAATTTTTCACAAAACTGCCTTTGCTGGCTGGAACTGAAACCCATCGTTCAGCAGTTGTGTTGCACCGGCAATACCTGAATTTGTTATAAAGCGCCAAATTGGATTTAAAAAAAGTGCGCGAGGGATCATTCAAATTAATGAAAACTTATACCGGCTTCATTCTCTGAGATTTAACTAGGTTTGATGCGGAAAGCGATGAGTTGCGAAGCCACAAGCGGAGTTTGTACTTTAATAAGCTCATATTTATATACATAGTCGCCCCGCGGTATGTGGACGATTTATTTGGCAGTGAGCGACATTAGTGCTTTGAGGGCACGACTCGGGAAATCGAATAAATCAGATCGATGCCTCCAATTTAGCAAACTCGCCATAATAGCAAAGCAAATAGGAAATAGCCATTACTAGGGAGCCACTCCAGATCCGCTCAATAATCGTGGTGCCCGTTCCTGCTTTGTGAAATGGAAACTTAATCCGGCTGACATTGGGCATGCTGTGAGTAGTTTTGTTTTATGTTGTCAATTTACGTGGTTAGCTAACAGATTGCATTTCCGGTGTGAAAGCGGGTACTTGCGTTGGCGTTATCATTATCTAAGTTCACGTTAATGAGCGTCCATTTAACGCTTCGAAGATTTGGTCAGTAGATTTCGCTTCGATTTACCTAATGGAATCAACCGTACCTGATCAGTCAGTCGTATTTGAACTACTCCGGAATGCAATTAGGTTGTTATTTTGAACCATTCAGGCATTTGCTGCGCTTTGTGCAGAGCTATCCCATTATAATTAGAATTAACAGCCCTTTTGAAAACTTATCAAATACAACCCGAGTTCAGGTACAATTACAATATTTAGAGAGAAGGAATTAAATTTACTTTTGAATGTCGGACAGCTTCAGATGGGTGTTAGCGAAAAGCAACCCAAACCCTTTTATAGAGTAGAGAAATTGCGATTCAAATAAAAATGTGGAAGCAAAGGTAATGTCACCAATCAATATATCGATTTAATTAAACAGCGTGGGGGAATTATGTCAGTTCTGGTTTCTTAAGGTCACATGCGCTCGAAAAGAAAGTAGGTACACCGAGCAAAAAAAAACTGGTGCAGATTTTGCGTCCAACCGGTTACTTGATTTCGCAGATGGTAGTCGGATAGGGTTATCGAAAGGGTCCAGAGACCTTGTACGCCAAGTGACGAAAGCAAAAGCGGTCAACGCATTGCTAGTCACAAGTTCGATTACATAAGCTTACATTTATGCAATTAGTTGCAACTGGTACCTTTCGTTACGATTGTTTTATCAAATGCATTTCGATGTTCCGTATAGGGATACGACTTCGGAAAAAAAATATCATACAAGACATACGAAACTAGCGAAGACTCAATGAGAAGCAGACTCCGGAACTTACATATGTAGTTACATAAACTTAAAAACATTAAAACTCTTGGATAACTTTTAATTGTACAGCGTCTTTCAATAAGGACGCTCTACTTTTAAATATAAATAAAACAAGTTGTGTGTTAGATATACACTCCATTTTATTTTATTTGAAAGAATATTTTATAGCATTAAGTATGAAGTACAGTGGCAGTCAAAAATAAGTTTACAAGTGTACATATACTAGTAAAGGGAGAAATATCCAACAGAGATTAAATCATAATTAAACTCTTTTATATAAAATTGATTAACAAAAATATATTTTCTCAAAAAAACTTCCAAACATAACAAAAATCTTCTTCCTTAAGAACTTGTTAATACTATACAATACTATGTGTAGGAACTTGCCAGTCAAAAGTAAGTTTACGTTATTAGCAACCACAATACCCACCGTTATTTTGGGACATTCTTGCCATTCGACGTGGCACAGATAGAGCATATTTCCTGCATTCTTCTATGGAGAATGTACGCCATGTTTCCTCAATTATTTTTTTTAATTCATTTAAATTTTTAGGCCCTTTTTCAGAAATTTTCATTTTAAGCCAAGACCACATATTCTCGATAGGAGAAAGATCGGGACTTTGAGGTGGCCACTTCAAAAGGTTTACGTTATGCTCGTTTAAGTATTTAAGCACAATTTTGGCGGTGTGGATTGGCGCATTATCTTGCTGTAGGATAAAATCTTCGCCAATTAGCCTCTTCCCTTCAGGTATTATAATTTCTTTGAGCAAATTTAAATATATAACAGAAGTTACTTTTCCTTCCAAACATACTATTTTACCTACTCCATACGCTGAAAAACAGCCCCACACCATTATGCCCTTATCCTGCCTTTTTAAAGTATGTTGGGTGCATTCATAGGAGAATGATTGTCGGTTTCCTCTACAAACGTACATACGGCCATGACTGTGTGACATTCTAATCATGCTTTCATCGGTCCATAAAATCCTATACCAGAAATTTTCTGGTTTTAAAGCATGCTCTATGTAGAAATCCATTCTTTTTAGTCTATTATTTTTACCCAGCATCGGTATTTTACGTGCTACTCGTCCGTTTTTCCCACTTTCTCGAAGTCTTCTTCGAACTGTTTCTACGGAAGGAGCGTTTCTACCTTCTTCTACTAGTTTTCCTCGGATTTTAATTGCTGACATGAAAGGGTTTGATGAGCAAAGTGTTAGGATTCGTCTATCCACTCTTTTTTCAGTCACTCTAGGTCTTCCCGATCGTCTTGCTTCGATAATGCGATGCTCATTTTGGAAGGTTTTAATAACTTTACAAATTGCCATTGCACTTTTTTCAAATATTGCTGCAATATCTCTGAGGCTTTTCCCTTCTTTGTGCAGTTTTATTATTGCCTTCCGTTCTTCGGTTGTTAGATGCTTGAATTTGGCCATTATATTTTAAGAATTCCAAAAACTACAAAATATTGTTGAAATTTTAATACCTAAAAAATCAAAGGGTTTTACTTACATATGAATGAAAATTGATATTTAAATCATTTACTGTAATAAGCTTTAGGATAAGATAAAAATAATCCAACCAAAACAATCCACCATACAACATCAAAAGTCTTCCTTCACTGACTACAGATCGTTCTAAACTTATTTCTGACTGCTTGAAACTAATAACTTCCCTGCACTCCTTCGAACAAAGCAAAGAGTAGATACCGTTATGTAAAATTTTCGCTGAATAAGAGTGTATTGCCAGTGCAGCTTTTTATATTATAGTCATTGGAGACTTTATTTTAGCAACTAGGTCGTAATTTTAATAGATGAAATCTAATTTATCCCATGTAAACTTACTTTTGACTGCCACTGTATAACGTCGTTCAAATGTCCGCCGCGGCTTTGCTTGGTGGCAACTATTAGAGGGGTCCAATTTTCGATGACTTTGTCGCATAAATTTGGTTGAATTTGCTGAATGGCGTTCGTAATGTTAGCTTTGAGGGCATCAATTGTTTACGGTTTATTCGCATAGACCTGTGATTTAAGATAGCCCCAAAGGAAGAAGTCTATAGGCTCGGTGGCCTGTTCACGTCGCCCTCAAATCGCTCGTGCAGAATGTCCATGGTGGCATGCGCTCTATGTGGTACGTAGCGCCGCCCTGTTGAAACCGCATGTCGTCGGTATCCATATCATCCAGTTTACGCCACATGAAGTTGCTTGGCATCGATATGTAGCGCGCGCCGCTGACGGTTTCGTTTTGAAAGAAGTACGTACCGATGATTCCGCCAAACGCAAAGCCGCGGCGGACATTTGGTCGACGTTATAACATACTTCATACTTAATGCCATAAAAAAATTCTTTCAAATAAAATATGAATGGAATGAATATCGCGGAAAGACCCATCATATTAAATTAATTAATTGATCTTAATTTAAAGGTATTTTGGCACGCTTATATTTTAATAGTAATTTCCCACTCATATTAAAAATTGAGCGCGCCAACAAACACTCATTTGAGAAGTATCTCATATATTTTGAAACAGGTTAGGTATAATTTAATTCTAAGCATGCAGTAAGTTTAATTGATTGATTGTGGATATAATACACAATTTATGCAGAAATTATCAGAAAAAAACGATCATTCAATAAATTGTTAAGGAAACGTAAAATCCGCTCGCACTTTTAGTGCAGTTTTCAATTAGTTTCCTGGCAGACCTTTAATTACACATTTACCGACACCTTTACCTTCCCGCAAGCTATAATTAAACAATCGAAGTGCAAACGTCAGAGTGATAGATCTATTACAGCAACAATGATGACTTTATGTAGATTTCCATACTATTTATTCAAAGCTGCTAATCGTTATCTATTTAAGTGTCATGGGATAATTAATACCGATGAGTGCTTCTTTCTACTAGTCTCACAGTATATGTACAGTCTGGCTTTGTTCATTCATTTTAATATGCTTGGCTACTGATATTTGTGCAATAGGTGAATTTACATGATGATAACGGAACAGGGGGCAATAAATCAAAAATTGTTTATTCTAATAAAGACTTATTCAATGACTACCCACTCGATGGGGTACAAAAATATTGTCCCTACATTCCATATATAGGGAGGTACCCTGGTTTTATAAGTCCATTAACTTCTAGTTTAGGGTTCTGCATCTTCCATGTGCCCATAAGTCACTATTTATCGAACAGTACCGTTTAGACGGAAACAGTATGTATGTATGTAGCTGAAGGATTCCTAGTCGCTATATAGAGAACCTTAAAAACTCCCTGATCTAAAAAAAAGCTGAACAAATTAGTATTAGGTAGTGATGGTGCATAAATAACTTCTCTTCTCTGAATTTGATTGCCTTATAAAACATACTTAGGCGTTATCATTTCTTCCGCCATTGTGGATATTTATAGCTTCGGCATATGTGTCTATATGTCTAGCAAATTGATTTCAATAAGCAATAAGCAATCGTGGCTTCAGCTGATTTTATCGCACAGACCAAACTCAGTTTCTGAATGGCTGTCTTTTTAGACAAGCTAATTTAGTTAATTACCATACTTAGTGGATCCTGCTCAATATAGTGCCCGCCCGGTTGGGGGCTCTTTTTGCCCCGCTTTTCTGATGTATTTGGGGCCTGCTGTTAGCTGGTTTGGGTTAGGGTTTTTAGTTCTGCTCCTTTCAGCGACTGTTCTGTGAGTGGGGATATATTTGGATAGTTATCAGTGTGTAAACACTTACTGTTTGAAATGTTGGCTTTATACAAGTATCATTATTGCATTGGGTCATTGCCCGTCGTTTGTATCTGAATAGTTCGCAGGGAGGCACGCTGTTCCTGAGGAGAGATGTGCTGAAGTATTGGACTAAAAGACGAGCTAGTGGGCTCGATTACCACCTGGTAAAACCACATCACACACAAACTATCCGGTCTACTGCTGTTCTCTGGTGATTATTGGTCAATGTGGCCCTGGGAGAGCCTAGACCAATTAAGAAAACTGGTTCCCTTGGCGCAGACATATTATTTTGTTTTCAAATTTAAAAATAAATAATGCTGCTGAAGCTATGGAATTCATTAATTTACATTGAGGGAACGGAAAATGTTTTCAACTGTAAAAAAGTGGTTACAAGATTTCGTGCGCAAAATGTTAGTATTGTGGGCGATGAATTTCCGAAGCTTCACCACAGATGTTGGACAAAAAAATTTAGAGTTTACTGGACGAACATCCAACACTCACTGTGTTGTGCACAGTGCTACTGTGTGACATGGAAGGAATCGTCTACGAAACTGTTGAACCAGATCGATATCAAGGCCAACTAATCAACCTGATCAGAGGAGAAAATACCATTTACAAGAAACGAAAGGCGGCACGATTCTTGTTACTCAGGCCCCAATTTTTGGGAACGGGATTCGAAACATTTTGCTGTGCTAATTAACTCCACCGGTAGTTTGTAGAAGGAAAATTAACTTATATAAAAGAGAAATTATAATATATAATAGAATTTTCCCAAAGTTACAAACGTTAGGTGGCTCGCGAATTGACCTATATCTCGAAAACGGGTCGAGATAGAATTTTTTCATTATTTTGCCGTTAATTAGCACAGCAAAATGTTTCGAACCCCGTTCCCAAAAATTGGGGCCTGAGTAACAAGAACCTCCCCCGAAAGGCGTAAAGTTATTTTCCTTCATGATAACGCCCGCCCCCTGCAACTAAAACTACGCATGAGCTCATGTTCAGTTTAGCCTGAGAGGTTTTCCCGCATGCGGCTTATTCCCCAGACTTGGCTTCCTCCGAATTCCACTGATTTTGAAAACGATGCAGTTATGTTTGGCAGGCCAGCGGGTAACATGTGGTAAAATAGCTTGACGACTATATGCTTCAAAATCACCAGGTTTTTACCGCAAAGAGCTTTACCAATAAAGGCCGTGAATTTATTATGCATCTTAAAATCTGTTTTTATTTTTTTTAACTGTAACTTTGAAACAAGGTCGATAGTGTGGTATTTTTATAAATTTTGTATCGTGTGATAGGTATGCAGAAATGATAGGAGTGATAGATCTCAACCAGCCGAACAAAAAGTCGTTTGCCAGAAGGGGGGAATCTTAAACGTTTTCGAAATACAGGTCGATTCATAAATTCGGGATTCACATTATTATTTTATTGTTATCTGTTGATCTAATTAACGCAGCGACATCAAACTCACGCCAAATAACTACAATCTTAGACCTCTACCACTGCAGGTACAGTCACTTTGGAAAGTGAAAAAACGCTCTAAAATTTTCTGAAATTCACGGTTTTCCCACATTTTCCCCGAAATTTGTGTAAATAATACACCTCTGTTTTATTATTATAAAATTACCCATCTTGTTGCCCTTCGAGAGAGGTACACCATATCTTGCAGAAATTTAATTTAAATTTAACGCAAAGGTCTGCAATCTGCATCAATTGGATGTTCAATTGGAAAGTTAGAAACTTAAATTAGCCGGATAACATTGTCCAAACTGTATTTTGTTCCTGTGTATGGCAACAAAAAGGTTTGGGCTTCGGTTTTTACTAATTGATCTTTAAGATTGCAAATTTTAACATATTTTAAAAATTTACACGTCCACGTAGATAACCCATATGCTGATCGCGCGGCTTTCAGTTGCAGTTTCAATAAATGCATGAGCTGGGATGATTGATGAGAAATTAATTGATCAAAACATACTGCCTACAAGGTTAAAGAGCTTAAACTTGTTAAGAATTTCCATCGCTCTGGGAAGATGTCATCTGGATGAATAAACATCGTATGTGGCTACGAATGGATGGAGCTCCAGCACATTTTAGCGCGGACTAGTCAGAGGTTTCCCCGACCAGACCTATCCACAAAAGCTAATAAAACGCGAAGAGCCCAGTCATGACTCAATTAGATTTTTAAAAAGCAGCTATGCCTATTTCTGACATTTCTTATTCTAAACGTGTAAGCCAAATTCAAATACAATTAACGTCCAGAATATTTCTATTTGTCGCACGTTTACTGTCCCATGGGAACCTACATTAATTCCCATAAAAAAGTTGTGGCGTACTGAGGAAGAACTCAATGATGGTACTGACTGACCGTGATCTTGCAAGCTCTTCATTTAAAAATCAAATTCTCATTGCAGGTCAGCGTAAAGGTCGCCATTAAATGCCCTCCTCTGAATTTAATAGCGTTAACGTTTACATTATTTTTTACCATGTTGTTTACCCTATGAGATAATTGCGTGGATATGATTAAAATGAATGGGGTAATGTGAAATTGTTGGGGTGTTTTGCACATTTTTAACGTCTGTTTTTTTTCCTTTATAATGAGATTATTAAAAGAAAGAAAAATTAATATATTTTCGAACCGCGATGTAACCGTAACTTACTTTTTTAGGGTTCCGTATCTCAAAAGGAGAAATGGATCCCTTATAGGATCACTTCGTTGTCCGTCTGTCTGTCAAAACGCTTTTTCTCAGGAACGCGTAGAGGTATCAAATTAATGATTGAAATTAACATCAACTACTTAGGTATATGGTCCTTTGGAGCTGTGAAAAAATCACGCTTCCAAGTCAAGGCAATCAAAAAAGACGGCCATTTACGCCGCATATTTTGGCACTCGCAAATAAATCAAAACCTATAGGGTATGTTACTTCGCGTCGACCTAGAATCATGAAATTTGTCAAGAAGCAAGATCTCACAGCGCAAGCAAACGAAAAAGTCCGAAAATCGTTAACCCGTCGTTATATCACATTAAAAATTATCTTTTTAAATTACAGTCATTTAATTTGCGGCAAATATTCGGAACCCTTGACGCGTGAGTGTGACTCGCACTCGCCTGACTTTTTTGTACCTTGGACTATTTCCCTCTAAATCAGACACCAATTTTTCGTTCGTACCATGAGACTATGACATACCGCATAGAATATAATATTTATGCTAATAGTTTAACGTTGTTGCTTTTGTTCAATGTTCAATTGTAATCTTATTTTTGTTTACGTGTATTCGCCACCCATTTGGTACTACGCAGAACTGTTGGATGTTTAGTCAATATCAATAAATTATGATAAAATATTAGCAAATTGTAAAATGGAAACAAAACGAGTTTCATATCAAGATTATCCAGCTTTATACGCCTAAGGCATAAGAGCCGCACCTAAGTCTTCTTTGCATAACTTTATGTAAAGCAGTACTAAATCGGCCAGCACTTAAGGCTTGCAAAGGGTTGTCAAAGTAATGATTTATGCACGCCTGCAGCAAGGCTCTGTCTTGAATACAAATCGAACGAATTATATGAGCGCGTAGACGTGAACGAGCTTAAAAAAGAATTTTATAATATTTTACCTCTAAATTGCCGGAAGTAATATTTTTCCGTTTCGTTCCAGAGATTGAAATGGACAAAACACGTACATGGTGTCCACGTGCTGGCTGCGAAACAGTTTGCCTCGTGGGTACAACTCCATCGCCGTCGTCCTCGTCCGCGGAGGATAAAGTGAATTCGATAACACATATGCTGGGCGCCGTACAGTGCCCCACATGCAAGGAGGAATTCTGCTCCGGGTGTAAGAAACCGGTACGATTTGAAGAATGCCAGGCATTTCCAGCAGTTCGGTTGTAAATAAAAGTATCTTCCTTTCAGTGGCATCCCAATCTATCTTGTGAGGAAAATAATCGACGTTTAGTCGCTGAGGGACAAGACGACTCAATCGCGATCCTGTTCGACAACGAAGTGATTAAATGCTGCCCTATGTGTGCTGTGCCAATCGAGAAGGACGAAGGCTGTGCTCAAATGATGTGCAAGCGGTGTAAGCACGTCTTCTGCTGGTACTGTCTGGCCAGCTTGGATGTAAGATAAAAATTTTGCCAAACAGTAAGTTTAATAAAAAGCATCTTCCGTCAACAGGACGACTTCCTGCTCCGGCACTACGACAAAGGACCTTGCAAAAATAAACTAGGACATTCCCGTGCCTCAGTGGTGTGGCATAGAGCACAAGTGATTGGTATCTTTGCCGGGTTCGGAATTCTTCTCCTGGTCGCCTCACCACTTCTCTTATTAGCTGCACCTTGCATTATTTGCTGCAAGTGCCAGATATGCAGTGGTTCGACGAAGCTCGAGGACGGAGATCCGGAGTTTGACGAAGCTGTTGCCCTACAGAGGTAGAGGTCCAATTTGCTGCTATAGTAGGAATGTAAAGCGGCTATTTGCATCACTGATTGGTGATATCGTCACGTATAGCATACCGTATTTATATTTATCATACGCGCCTTAAGACTTTTAATTCAGGAAAACTACTACAATGCATATACAATGCGAATGTTTAGAGTAAAGATAAAAGTGAATTATCCTGAACCATGTTAGCATTCCAATCGAACTGACACTTCCACAGCCCTTTTACACATTTCTATTTTTATTTTATCGACTGTTATTTCTTAAAGTGTGAAAGTGTCTTTACTTAAATTTATATTTAATTTAATTTAAACCTTTTCCTCTAGTAGTGATAATATTATTTAAAGTTTTTTGCGAACAAAATAAATTTGCAAAGTTTCTTGAAGTAAGACAGTTTTTTCTCCTGATGTCTATGACTTTCCCATACCCTTACGAGATGCCGAAAATATATAATTGTTTTAGGTAATCGGACTTCTTAAAACTCATTTTCATCTTTTTGACCAGATCCTATTTGAATGATGAGGACAAACTGGACCGAGAAATTACTATAGAATTTACCGAAGAGTAAATTGAAAGTTAATAAGCACGGTATCCTGATGGTCGGTCTGACGTATATCTCCGACCAAATATTCCCCGACGAATCACTCGCGAAGAATCAATCAATTACATACTATACCATTATATGATTTTTGCTATATGAAAATAGTGATTACAGACTTTATTATAATTCCAAGTTCGGTTGTCAGCTAAATCCACTATGCTGCACTTCTTCAATGATTTTTCTATACAGCAAAATATAAAATCCGCAACAGTTTTGCCAGTAGAACATAACTTGAGTCTAAGTTTACTAAATTATCGCCCAGAATGTTCATTTTAAAAATCGAATTCCAATTTCACGGGTCGAAACGAAACGAGACAAAAAATTATTTCATGCTGTTTAAGCATGTGTAAACTTCTGGAATATTATACCAGCGGGATAGTTTTGCACCCTAAAATAAGAGTTTCAAACTGCATAACAAATTAGAAAAATTAAAGAAGGGAGTTTAGCGTTTTAATGACGCGGATCCCGCGGTAAAGTTTGAAAAATTGCAACTTTTAAGGAATTTTTGTGGCTTTTGAGGTTTTAATTTAGTTTCGATATAATTTAATATAATTAAAATCGCGAAAATATAGTACCGTTACACAAGTATATTTGTTGACAATAGGTGGCACTACACTCTAATGAAAGTGCGTAGTTTCGTCCGTAAAATCCGTACGGAATGTAGGCACTGATTTGCACGTGGCCGGTTTGTTATCCCACAAAATGTTTTTTTTAATGTAATTTTATTTTATAGGATCCAAATTCGCCTTAGTAGGATGTGTAAAATACCGTCTCATATTCGAATAACTAAGCATAAGCTCAGTCTCAATTTTTACAAGGAAAAATCAAGCTCGATCTCGGTTTATCTATATAAAAATTGAGACTGAGTTTTTGCTCAGTTTTTAAAATATGAGCCACCGTCTGTAACGAAATACTTTTCAAATTCCAAGCTTCAAATTCCATAATATAATCTGCCAAATGATTCCCTTCATAGATATTGCCCACGATTAGTACCCGCCGAAGTCACCTTATATGACCTTAAAAAATCCTCAACGCATATTTAATGATGAAAGTTACTAATGATAAAATGAGTCGTACAAGAACACCCTCTTTTTTATCTTTTTTTCTTTTAGCTGTTATTTTGTTGACCAGAAAAAGTTGCTTTTAGTCATAATTAGAACTTTATTACTTGTCAATCTTGGTTATAAAAAAATGGATTACGTAAAATATCAAAACTTGAAGGATATAAACACTGTGAGAGTAAAGAAACGTGAAGAGCACGCGAACTACAAAATATTGGCGATCCTACGGTTTTAACCCTAAAAAGTCATATTATGTTGTGCATAAAACATAATTATGCGTCATTTTTCTCACGCAGTCGTAATGCTCCAATTCATCTAAAATAGACAGAATAGAATAAAAATGTTGCAAACTTGCATTGCGATATACATAAATGGCATTTCCAATTAGTTGTACGTATTGTATTGTTGACGTAAACAGCTGATTTCGATATGATTTTCATATAGCATCGCCAAGTGTGATTCCGTTCGGATCGTAGGATACCATTTCCTTTAGTATTCGTAACCCAGCTTGCTGTTCGTAGGAATGCCACGAGAGATCTTGAAATACGCCTGAGTTACATTCCCTGAGAAGAGACTTAAAATTCCCTGAGAAGAGACCTAAAGTATTTCATTCTAAGAATTATTCAAGTCAGATCAGTCTGACTGATTTTCCCACTGAGTCTGCAAATTTTGCAGACAGACAACAGAAAGTGGATCCACATGAAATACTACTCTTCTAAGGAACTGGGAACGTGACTTTTCCATCGTTCAGGGCAGTGCTTGTTTTGATCTTGATTTAGCAGAGAATAGTTTTGATAATAAAGAATCAGTCGGTAGGATGCCACCGAGAGGTGTAAAACTAAACTTGGTTTCGGTAACAAAAGTGTTCACAGTATAAATAAAAGTGTTTAAAACCTTTGAGAAAGTTTTTTAATGATAAAGAAAACTAATATAAAACTCCTGCACATTTTTCTTTTGATGGGGCATAACTTAGTGACGCGTATATCTTGTGGAAGCTCCTAACGATGGATGAGATGTACGAAACGCACAGTGGTTGAATCCCTAACTGTAGAAAGAAACAGTAATAACTCGTTCACGCGTGCGTTAACTTTACGCGGATTATCCTTCTAGGGTTAAATAAAAAGAGATAAACATGGTGGTAATGAAATAATTCAAACCAGGATTAGATAGGTAAGGGTATGCGCATATCTAATGCAGTATCAACCTAACCAGCCATACGTTCCCTAGAATCGATATGGATTTCAATTTGAAAAATGATCGTCTTTAAATTTCATTAGGGATGTAAGCCGATTTCAAAATTTGACACAATTATAAAGGTTATTTATATTTAATAAGGACTTATTTGAATTTTAATTTCCGAACTTTCTCTTTCCCTCTTTTCCCTCCATTTTATTAATATTACGTGATCCAACTCAAAAACTTAATGTAATAAATCTCTTTTTATTACCTTTGAAATGTTCAAACAAAATTTGTTGATATTATCGTGCTTAAAACAGAACCTTTTTTATCAATTGCTTCATACCAAATCCTCTATATTCGCAGCAAGAGTTAAAAAATTGGAATTGGCATAAATTGGAGGTCTAGCAGTGACAATAAAGAAAATTCCCCACTTTGCCATTAAACAGCGGTGCAAGTAGCCTTTATCGGAGGATTCCATATCACATTAAGAAACTATAACGATAATGTATAGTAAATTAAATTAAACCGACGGTATATGAAATTCAGTGTTATGATTGTGCTGAAACCCATGTAAAATGAACAAAAATATATGTAATGTGTTTGTACGAAGTATCCGACAGAAATGAAAGTGCACGCACTACTCAGCCCCTATAGACAATTTATGAACGTACATCTACCCGTAATCTATTACTATCATAATTTAACTATAAAAGTTGTATTTTGTAAGGTGATGCAGCCAAGGGCGAAGCTCGGCGCCATCAGGCTTGTTGATGCTTTGTAATTTTGAACTATATTTATTTCCACTTTGAGATGTGCAGAAAATTTGGAAATGTCTATATTATATAATATAATGTATGTTAACTAAATTGTGATATTTACAGTGATTCGATTTAAAAAGTGAGTAAATTTAATATATTAACAACAGCGCTATTACGAAGTAATATTACGAATAGTTGACCCAGTATGCTTAAAAGTACACATTATTATTAATTATATTATTATTACTACATTATATGCTTTAGAATTACTTAAAAATGAAAATAAACTCAATGAATCAAAATCTGCTTTGTTTTACTTCCATTCTGACAACGAAGCAAATAGCTTTGGGCACTTGGTAGATATAGGCAACCAAATCGAGCAGCCATGAACGAATGAAAATAATAAATGTTTATGGAATCATGGAGCGGAGATGCAGTAGTTACCATTTTCAATAGTTTTCGAATCTATTAAGGTTTTCATCTGAATGGAATGGACTAGGTATATTGAGGATACGAAGTATTCTGGACAAGGCGAATTCTAACAGAAGTGACTTTTAACATTCGATACGACCGAGGCGTAGGTATGTACATGAAAGAGATACATGTCTTCATATTCCCTTACTGTTTTCACAGCTAAATGTGTCTTCCGTGTTCTTGCCAAAGTGAAACTCAAGTATGAGGTGGTATAGCGCAGAATATATGTGCATATGTATTTATGAATGAAGATCATGAATGAAAGCACGCTCGGATCGCAGGAAAATTTGTTTATCTTACCTTTCTCGCACTGGAAGGTTCTTGCCTTTGCACCTTTAACTTAAAATTCGATAAACGAGATACCGAATGCAGGCTCACGTTGCATAAGAAAAGAAAGATTCGAAGGCCACAAACCTCGTGTTGTTTCCCTTTTCAGCATTACCTTGCCTAGTAGTCAAATGTTTTTACGCTACCTGACGATCGCTAAGGTAGGAGTGTTAGTGGGTTTGCGACGTAAGAAATGAACGACGCGCGCATGTAGTGCAGACCTGGGCAAACCCGGCTCTTTTGACTCCCAAGTGCTCCTCAGGTAGGATCTTTTGACTCCCGGTGCCCACCTCATTGCTACTGCAAGTGCAAGTAAGAAATGCATACTCGACATAGACGAGTGCTCCGAGTGCAAGCGAGAAATATTTTTTTGGTGCCTCCTGCAAGTGCAAGCGAGAAATGCATACTCCTGTCCTAAATCAGTGATGGTGGACATGTACTCAGTCCTCATTGCGTTAATGGAGCGACCCGAAATGACCCGAAATGCACTCAGGTATAACTCAGGTTTATGGAGGTGTTTATGGAGGTATACTGCTCCCATGAAGTCAAACTTTGCCCGGGTACATTGTAGTGGGTCACACCGCCGTGATTTTGGCCACAACAGATCTGGATCGGTGTAACGAGAAGCAGTCATTCTTTTTCTTCCTTGTGCTCTTTTTCCCAAAGTTCTGGTTGTTTTGTTTGCTTTGGCTCGGCAAGACATTTTGGTGATTTCCAAATGCAACACATTCATAAAAATTAAGGAAATACAATACGAGAATTTGTGTTTGGCACACATTTTGGTTCGAAATTCCTTTCCCTAACTAACAGGTGCGAGGTGTAGGAGAAAAGCGCCGTACGTTGGCCCAAATGTTGGATACGATCTTAAAATTCAAACCCTTCTCTTTTGAATTCCATCCATGTGGAGTGACCTAACTATACCAGGAGTGCATTGCTCATCACTAATCAACTCAGAGCAAAGGTTGGAAAATCAGGTGCCTGTACTCGTGCAGCACGCGTCCATTAACCTAAAGACAGAGTAACTAATTTAATACTGATTGGGGTTGAACAAAAATGTTATTAGGAAATAAAAGATGCGATCGGTGTGTGACCTTTGGGTTTTTATTTACAGAATGGAGGAAGTCATCCATTCACATAAAAAGTATACTTCTCACAATTGTTTAAATGTAATACATTCACGCATACGTAAATGAAATCCGGTTCCTGCTTATTTTACATCTTTTCCCCAATTCTTGTAAAAAATCCTGTTATTCTATAATGAGTAGGCAGCCTTAAAATCGAGATATCCCAAGTACGTGTAAACCAAGTATGTGTGCATTGATCGCCTCCGGCGACGCACCGTCGAGGGCCTGGAACCAGTGCTGGAGAAAAACGGTCGTCTATTACTGCCCCTAAATTCACTTATGTCGCTCACTTGGTGTTACCAGATTTTTAAACAAAACGCTACTATAATAACATTTATGTGGTGCTATTGTTATGCTCCATAGTGTATTGGATATACCCGAAATGGCAAGGAAACTGACAAAAACAAGTTACTGTTAATGACGTTCAAAATCCTCAAAACAAGGCATCAGCATCGGCTGTATAGCGCTGTGCATCACAGCAATGATGCCGTCATGAAAAGCAATGATGCCCTTATGATGCAAGGAAATTTGACGTTTTAATTTTCCCTATATTATATATAGAGAGCGGAAGTACATATTTTAATGAAATCAATTCATAGTAATGAGAATCTCCAAACACGTTTTTTATACAGTATTAAAATTTGTGATAATTTTTTTAACCAACTCTTAAAATTGACTATTTTAACTCGTTTCATATTTATAATACAGAAGAGATTTCCAAACAAAATAGAAAAAGATATTCAGTAAAACATAAATTTAATAACTAATTTTACCTCCTTTGACCTTTATCAATTCTTTTTCTCATTGATGTAATAATTTATTTAAGTCAAATTTCTTCTATTTGATGAGAACTGCTGCTTTAAGCTTGTTGACTGAGTAGAATTGGCGATAATCTGCATAAATGCGCCTGACGAGAATTCACCAAATTTGTATTCCCAATCGGGTAAAGGTCTGGAAAACACGCTGCCCAATCCAGCCAATTTATTCAGCTCTAAGCCATCCACCCAAACCCAATTATATTCAGGATGATCTCGCAAAAATTACAGTAGACTATTTTAAAATACATACATACTTGCACATAGTCACAACTATCCATTCTGGATTATGCGACGTAATGTTAACTGCAAGCATCCTGCCGTAGACGACGCACCCTACAGGATCACGGAACCAAAATTTATTCTTGAGAAATACAAGATTCTTTTCTTAAATCACGGCACGAATTGAAACCATCAGGGCCATCTAGGTTCCATTTTTCCTCGTTAGTAAAACTTACTCTGATAAGTTTAACAGCTATTTAAATAACAGACAGTACCGATAGATAGTTGGAGGTGTCCAAACGGTAATTTTCCACACTTTCGCTCGAGGTAGAGCTGCCAATTTAGAGCAGCTAATTGTCGGGGTACTCGTAACCCTTTCATCTCGCAAAGAATGCTTCCTGTTGCGTTCAGTTCTGTTTTCCCATAGTGTGGATTTAAAAAAAAAAAATTAAACACATCCTTCAAAAATAATTTTGAATCTCTAACAAACGAAACAAAACCATTTATCTCGCCTTATTCGGTAGGAGTCTAAAACGAATTTTCGTACTAAGATCTATTCCGCGATACGATTCACGTGAAAAAAATTAAATTTAAGGGGTTATATACAAAGTTGAGGCTCGAAATCGAAATTTTTTTTTTCATATTCTGAAAGTACATACTTTCGAAAATATCTGTGCAAAATTTTATCCAGATCGCATCACTGGTTTTTAAATTACAGCCGTTTGCAGCGCGCTGGTCCTATCCATAGGCACTTGGCGCGCGGCTTTACAAAACTTTAAACGCGATTATCTCGGAATGCGTTTTTTTCAAAAGTACTGTTGCGGTGATCATGATATCTCAAAAACTTTTCAACTGATTCTCAAAATTCTTTTTTTCAAATATTCGTATTTAAGATCTCGTGTACTTGTTCGATTCATTTTTCATCCGTAATTTTTTAATTTTTTGCAATGAATTTTTTTTTTAAATTTTTATCAACAAAAAAATTGATTTTTTCTGTCAACGTGTTTTTATTAAAAAAAAATTTTTTTTGGGAAACCAATTCCAACAAGTACACCAGAATACATTTTTCTTGAAGAATTTTGTTACTTTTTTGATTTCAGTTGAGCGGTTCGCCTTGGGGATTGATCACCGCAAGCCTCTGCAAAAAAAAAGCGTTGCGGGGGAGGGGCCATAACTCCGACAATTTTCAAAATTTTTTCGAAATTCAAAGTGTTTTTATTTCTTTGATAGTACTGCTAAAACATTGTGTTTTGCTTTTCCCAATAAAATTCGCATAAAACCCTTTTAAAAAATCACGAACTT
The DNA here is from genome assembly GCA_947538895.1 of Neoitamus cyanurus. Lineage (NCBI taxonomy): Eukaryota > Metazoa > Arthropoda > Insecta > Diptera > Asilidae > Neoitamus > Neoitamus cyanurus. The sequence continues at coordinate 47,156,004 of OX384541.1, forward strand.
AGCTCACTTTTTCGCCCCAACTTTGTATAAAACCCCTTAACTTAACATTCTGCAAGTTCCGCATAAGAAACGGGACATGTTGAACTTTTACATTAAACGATGTCAGATAGGAGAATAGGACATTTGTAATATGAACCGCTTTTTATCTCAGGGCGAGTTATCCCCACTTATTACTTATTGTCAAACGAGTTTAGCTTTCAGAACGAGGAACGATAAAATTTTGCGTTCCGAGGGACCCATAAGTATAAATCGCAGCTAAGGGTTTTCTTGAACTAAATTTAAATGTGAATAACAAAAGCAACCTTCAATTTCGCATGGGCAATAAAACGACGCCATTTTAAAAATTTAATTTATTTCCTATCGAATAATAGCTACTTAAACTACTTGTTGAATAGGCTTAAAATCGTTTGCATATAAATAACAAAACCAGACGAATACATAGTAGCTAGAATTGCCTTGTCAAAAAGGTCGTGTTTAACCCAAACACTGTCTGCACCTTTAAATCATCAAAATAGCCATTTTAATAGGTGTTTTTTAAAACACTACTAAATATAAATATTGCAGCATTGGACCACATAACTGCTAAGTAACCCTGGGGAAACCTAAAGGACTGACTTAAATTGCCGAAACAAAGAGATCGAGGGACATTTCCGATACAACATTTGCTATATTTTTACAAAAAGCTCGTCTATGTGTATAAATACATCTCTTGGAATGTACGCTCTAAATTCCCGTTTAGTAAATATGCAGCCAAATAATTGAAAATTTCGCCTAGATAATTCTGTGAACCAATACAATTTCGATGTTAAAAAATGCCTTGCAACAAGTTTTATCATTTTTTTTCCTAGAATGTAATTTAACGCAGTAAAAACTGTTTTCTAAGTTGAAACCATTAACACGGCAGCTTGCTCACACAGAGTCATCTGAAAAGAAAAAATACATACACATTAGTTATACATTTAACTTCAGATAAACATAATTTATCTGGCTAAGTAAGACCATATTTGTTTATAAACGAATTCTCATAACTTTCTTAGTGGTGTAGACTTTTCTGCTTTACTTTTTGTAAAGAATATTTTTCGCACGATACTGGATAAATTTAGATAAATTTTTCAGTAAATGGGTCCTCAGATTTTGATGTAAACAGCTTTTGCGTCGTTGCATTTTTTTCCTACGACACAAAAATAATTTTACAGGACAGAAAGATGCAATCATTTCATGATCAGGTAATGCCCTACTCCCAGCGGTTCCGAAAATTGTCCGCGGAACCCTGTGGTTTGTTGAAACCAAAAAAAAATCACGAGTTCCTGGAGACAATCTGGCGTTTAAATTATTGAGCGGGCACATTTTATATTATTTATATAACATGTTCACAAATATCATAAATTAAAAGAAAATAAATGCCTGAATGATTTGCAAAAATGCTCAGTGAAAAACCGGCTACGGGACCGACTTTCTTGGATAGATCCCCCGCTGTCAGCCCAACCAGGTAAAAAAAAGAAAAAATTTCCAATTTACACTTTGAACATCGGTCGTCGATTCGCGAGACTTTACAGGCTGTCCCGTAAATAGTGGATAACCTGGAAACCAGTGATAGAACAGCTTATTAGCTATCAAATGAGCACAATACAGCCTTATGAAAAGTCTCGCGGTTTTCTAGTTATTTCAGTTTATAGTTTTTTTCCGAAAATTCCTACCTTATATCTATTGTTTGCATAACATTTTTACAACTGATAAGATATTTGCGTTCTGTTCTTTGCATAATATTCTTTAATAAATGTTCCATCAGAAGTTTTCAGCATCAGATGCATTTTTTCAGAAAAATATTATTTTTCTATAAATGTGACTCTAACAAATTTTTAAGGCGCAATTTTAACAGTTTTTGGTGTAAAATTCTTGTACCAAGTAAGGCGTGCGAATTATTTAAAAAACTTGCCTATTTAGTCAACTTTTCAAATTAGTATCACTTTTTGCATCACTCTTTTGAAATAAAAAGATATTGCTATTAAAATGACAAAGGTGTTTTAGAAATATTAAAAATTTGACCAAAATCTGCTTTTTCTCAAATTCCAGTCCAGTAAAATTATGAAACAAAAATACATTTTTTCATTTAACTTACGCAACATGAGGGAAGACAGACCCCAGCGCCAATTTCAAAATTGTGGACTGGAATCCTAAAAAAAACGCTACCTACGTATTTAGGGAATTGAAAAAGATGCGAAATAAAATGAAAAAGCATTTTCACTGAATTGGTCCAATAAGACCAAAGTAAAAAAAAAGGGTCTCATTGGAGATAGTGAATATTACAATAAATGCTCGGAGGAAAACGCGTTTAAAGTTTTGTTAGACTCGAAAAATGCACACAGCGCGACCGACCGGCCTTCATGAAATGAAGTTCAACTCATTTTCTAGGGCAGATATACTAAAAAGGTTTACATAGCTTTATTCTAAAGGTTTCATAATATCGAAATATGCAAAAATCGATGTTTTGAAGCCAACACACTAGAAGTCCCCCTTAATGGAGTCAATAGACTAGGCTTCTACAGTAAAGGTATATTTGCTATAATGGAATGATTCTCTTTTCCAATGATGTTTTCTTCAGTAAATAATCTTGTTTTTTTTCCGAACAATATCAAGTTTGGAGCTATCGTGTTACTAAGTCCTTTAATGTTCGTCTCTCTTTCCTTTTTATTTCAAAGTATTACTCATTACTCTCCACTTTGATAAACCCTGTCGTGACCGTTTGTTATCCTACACATTTAAAAAAATCATAATATTTATGCAACGGCCAGATTGTTCAGAAAGTAAGAAAAGATTCTGACCACTGTGTCATCTTATAAGGATTTTCGATTTTTATAGAAATATCATTTAAGAAACATAATAAAAATCAAATTGAGCTAATTTCCTTCTTGTCTATAGCAATTATTACTTGTTCTACACGCTTAAGATTTTTTAATTTGAACTTACCGTGATACCACCACTTCGTTTTCTTAGGATTTTTATTACAAGTCTTTACATAAAGCATATTATCGGGCGGCCTCTTCTTTTCGCGGCAGCTGCTTAACATAGATGCTATACTAAGACAAACGGATTGCACTGACAATGCTGGTGACCAATCATCAGTCAATATCGAAAGGCAAATATGTCCATTTGAATAAACGTGCGGGTGAACTGGAATATTTGGTCCAATAAATGTTACCTACAAAAAGGATTTGGTACACTTTATGAAATTAGAAATATTCAGTCTATATTACCTCTGGTGAGTCAAACGGATATTTATTATTAAATTTAAACAGCAATTGGAAGTGTTCGCCTTCATACAACGTGCCTTCAACTCCATCCATGTTTATTTTCCATCTGGAATACAAGATAAATTATTATTTTAGTTCAGTGCCTACTTTAATGTTCGTTTAGCAATATTTCTATAATAATACAGGGTGGCTGGAATAAACTGTTATCACTTTGAAACGCGATAGCAGATACATTTTTTAAAGATTTTCAATAATAATGTCACCAAGGTTTTGAAGCAGCTTTCATAAACATTTCGCGGTAGGTGGTATCAGTCACCTTAACGACATAGTCTACATATAAACACGAGTCACGCAACGGCCGATGGCCCACCCAAAAGATCACCTGAGCAGGCGAATGACATCTGGTGGCCAAACGAATGTCTAAATAGTAGTATGATCTCTACGCAGCCATACATGATCTGTTTGTTCATTAACATACTGTTCTATGGTAAACAGTTTCTTATCGGAGAAGATGATGTTCGGAATTTCGCCACTCGTCGAGAAGCGCTTCAACTCCTTCGCTTCATCCGTCAACAAAATTAACTTGAGACGTATTAAATAAACTTTTCGATTGTACAAACTAAATGAACTATCAATGTGTAAAATTAGAACACGACAGCATGAGCCGTTGAAACACCGACGAAAATTGGTAACACTTCATTCCAGCCAATCTGTAAATGGCACATAATTAACCGGTATATCCTAACTATTTATGCACCAAGTGTTTATTTGAAACCTTACACGTCCCTTCCTGCTTTATTATGGTATCGCAAAGCTAAGATTCTAATTTAATTCTCTTATAAAACGTTATAGAATGTATAGGTAAAGTTGCAAAATTTAATTTTAATATTAATATTGAATTTAATCCCATTGAAAATTTGAAAAGCCCTATTTTCTCCCCAATACCACCAAAGTCAAAATATCGTTAGATTTGCATATTCTTGAAATATTACGAAAACGAACATAATTGATAGATTTTTCGAAATTTCGAGACTAGAAATTTTTCCGAAGATATCCTTATTATAATCCAGAAAAAATGCACTTGAGCAAAGTATTACGAAGAATTCATACTCAAAGATATAAATGTTAATCGCTCTCAAAATATGTCTTGAAGTAGTCATAGATTAGAACCAGGCGAAGATTACAGAAAATTACTTAGTTCCGATAACAAAAAATACCTATAAGAAGTGCAATAGTAATCCATAAATGCGTGAAAATAGACTTCATTGTGACCGACGTGTGCGAATATACATATACTTTTGTCCAAGAACATAGTGCAGAATATGAAGCAAGTATTGCGATATTTTCATTTCATACTGTTCACACGTTTCCATGACGTTACTCTATTGTACAATACGCACAGGACGCAAACGATTAAAACCTGTTAACGGCAATGCAAATTTTTGTTCCTCTTCAAGTACTAGGGTACTATCCAAAAGCAAACTGATATAAATAAGTTGGACTTACTGCGACAGATTTTGACTAATACTTTCAGTGTCGACCGTAACACCTGGAGGTGGTTCCTTGATTAGAGACATTAATTCCTTGTGTAACCTCCTCTGTAAAACAAAAGGAAACATATATTACGAAAATATTTACATCTGCAGCATAGCACCGACACTCTGAACTGAATCGGCTTAAACTTTACTTGCCTCCAATCTAGTGTTGTCTAAAACCAGCTTTTTACCCGTTTTATTTACTGATTGTGTGGGCATGATAGTTAAAATTTCTGACTTTGGTTTATCTTTCTTTAACTTGAACATTGTTTTAACTGTCACAGTATATTAAATATAAAATATAAGCACTATGCGTTTTTTGGAAAACTACTCATATATTTTATTTGATACGTTCTGGATCATCCTCCTCATGTTGGCACCACAAATCTACACCGTTTGATAAATGAGCCTGAATGTTCGGCTTAAGCAAACGCTCGAAAAATATAAATTACTGCTCACAATGTCTGGCTTGACTTCTGCGAATATTATCATTAGAAAGTGCGAAAGGCCCTTACTCACTACTCTTTGAAAGCAATTATTTACTCGGGTTAGCTTAGTTTTATTTTCTGATAACCTCGTTATCGTGTGGTGCTCAATATCAGCCGGGCGTGTATCTTATCAGATTTTCTTTGTTAAAACAAATACTCCCCTCTTTCATTGGTGTGCGCAGCAAAGAAAATAATTTTTAAATAAATAAAATAATCCAACTTTGTCAAGTATACTCCAAATTAAATAGTCAATGACACAGTTGTCATATATTTACCTAAATTTAGAAACTTTTCAAAGAGCACAAACACTTATGACGAAATATGTTCTTTAAAAATATAATACAATGCCACTCCAGAGTAATTTTGAATTCTTTAAGAAATTAAAAGTGTGTCATAAATCAAGCATGAGTTTATTATTTAGTGCATAAGCGGAAAAATACTCAAGCCTATTATATAAGATATTATAAACTACTACAACTAATACTTTTCCTTTTACGACAGAAAATTCATGCTTTTTATGTATAATCAATTTCCATGAGAATCGAAATAGTAGACGAATAGATGTGCATGGTACCCGTACTTTTTTTTTAAACATGTTGAAGTTTTTTTTCTATAACAGTTGTATGTAGGTATTTTAAACCTAATACGGTCTATATTAAATTATGAATAGATCCCTAATTGCATCAAAGCCAAATCATAATAGAACCGTCTAGTTCTAGTGTTCATCATATCGGATCATGTTATAAAATTTGGAAAAAAATTGGAAATTGTTATTGTTTTTATGTTTGTGTTTGATAATAAGCTTGTACTTGTTTTCATTAGTTCAGAAATGGAGGCGGTTTTATCTTTTGCTGCCTTGAAAAAACAAGTTTTGTTGTTTATTCGTGATAACATATTTGTATAGAACATTACTGTAAGATATATGCAAATAATGAATGCAACTGTAATATGTAATACGAGTAAGTATACCTGTTTGGCTCTTGTTTTGATGATATTGCCTTCCCCCTTCATGAATCACAAACTATACAGGGTGTTTCGGATAACGCATGCAGAAATAAGAGCGATAATAGATCTCTCCAAGACAAATCTCAACCGTTTTCAAGTTAACAGTGTTCATAAATTCCGTATGCACTTTATTATTTTATTTTTATGTTTTTAAATACTGAACCCAGCGACACCGAACACAAATTAAATCCAAAATGATTTTTCTCGAATTAAAAACTTAAACAGTTAACCAATTGAGTAGTGAATTCCGAAATGCCCAGCGACAAAGGACATTGAGATAGCAGTTGTTTGTGGTAAGTTTGATGTCCCTGAGTTGAGTAGAACAAAAGATAAAAGTAAAATAATAATGTGGAAACCGAATTTTTTAATCATCCTGTAACCCAAAAACGGTTGCGATTACCCCCGCCCCCTCCCAAACAATTTTTTTATTTGTCTATCGCCCTCCTAATTTTTGCATTCGTTAACACCCTGTATATATTGCTTGACATAAACCAACAGTTTTTAACATACACATGCAAAAATTCCTCCAATTTTTTTTAAGTACTGGTTTTAATTTTGCTATAGAGGCGTGTATATCTTATGGAATTGATTAAAACAACATACATTAATACGATTAAGAATTAGTTGTATGTAGTTGAAATATATATAATAAATGAACCAACATATACAAATTCAGTCTTTTTCTTGGCATCAAAACTAATAAGATTTGTGCAGGTACATCCCTTTGAAAAAAAATCATTTTGTTTAGTACAGCCATTGGCTTACACACAATTTGAAGTATACTTTGGGATAGTCTGAATGCGGCCAATGTAATTGTAAGCCGATATAGTATCCCTTTTGTTTTTTTAAACTATATATGTATATTTAAATTGAATATTTTAGGGACGATTTCAAACAACAGAGCGAAAGTGTCTATTACACTCCCTTTAAATCGTAGTATTAACCAGCAAAAATAATATACTATATTTTCTCAAGATTTCTCTTGATGGCACACAAACATATGTTTTTATCTATAAATAAATTGAAATGATGTCGATCAGCTCCAGTACCAGTTCTTCAAAAATTCAAAAAAATTTTTAAAAAATAAATTACATACAGAAATAAAAAGAATATACTAATATACTATTGGTCTATTTTATTTTAAAAAATACAAAAAAGTGCGGTTATAACCTTAACCTCAGCGTGCAGTTGTAAATAATCTGGAATTATGTATTCTGTGTGTTTAATTTCAAGTGACCATTTCCCCACAATCCGGTACCCGTAGGCGTTTGTTACTACACTTTTAAAAATGCTATAAATAATATTTTGTATAGAACACAAAAAGAACATTCGGCCGGTAGCCTACTTTATCTCTTTGTATTTTTGGTCAATATTTGATCTTTAATTCTATCCGAGATCAGATAAATTACAAGAAAATATATACAAAAAAATAGTATTAAAGAACATACGAGTATTCATGCAATACGTTTTATTTTTGAAATAAAAGAATTATACAGAACTTCAATGGCATGCTCTAAATATAAATAATAATACCTTATGAGATTAGAATAAATATCTTGCTTTGTTTCCGCTTAATTAAAAGAAAATATTTTCACATACACATAAAATTTTCATGTTGTGACCTACCATGGACGCAGAAGGATTTTTTGGCCAAAACGACTGAATTCTGGCCTCCTGAAATATAAAATATTTTCATTACTGATTGGATACTTCTCCTATTTATTTGTCATTATAGATTAGGTTCTACACTCATGTTTCGGCCAATCATATGTAATTGCAGAACAGAGCAATTCGACAAATAGAAGATTTGCCTGTTGAACTTCATATTCGAGATTTTATTTATATTTCAATTTATACAGTATATAAAATAAGGCAATTTGTTGTGGAAGTATAAAAGGTTGCTCGCAAATTCTGGAGAGGTTTTAATCAACTTCAGGCAAACTGTGATCAAGACACGAAAAATATAAATAACACATTCGTTGCATACTTCCTACACAAAACGGCAAACAGCTCGTCTACAACATTCCTGACATTCAACTGGATAAACAAGTCGCAGCTAGCAAAATTGAATCATAAAATCTTAGACATGTGCAAATTGTGTGCTGAAAGTACTCAATAATAAACTACTCTATCTTTTATTCCCCGTGGGCTGCCACTAATTGCCATTTTCTTTGAAGCTAACCACCATGAAAGTAAGTTTTACGGACTTATTCATTGATTACGTCGCAAAAGTACATCCAAACCAAAAAAAGAATTTTAGAACAAGTACTCGTAAGCTATTTAGCAAAAATATTTGCCTTCATGAATCCATGAAGAACATAAGAACTAACGAATTTTAAACATTTAGGAAAAAAGTAAATGGAAACAAGAATGTTTACAGCTAAATTCACAGTTCAATGCACGTGTAATCCGACATGGACGTAAACACTCAAAAGGGCACTTCTAACCTAATTCTATTTTTACATACTAGGAACTTTTCCCATGGGTAATGTTTAGAAAAGCTTGAAGAGTAAACAAACTCTTTTCCCATAACAAATGAAACTAATAGTAAACAAAAGAATGTTTTTCGAAAAAAATATTAACTCAACCCTGCATAAATAGCATTTCCGGTGGTCATTAAAATTACAATTTATTTAACAATAAATAAATACATTCGGAAAGTTTTATGATAATTTACGCTTAATTAATTGTTATCCCTTTTGAAAGTTATTGTTAAACATTGATATGGATGCATTGGACAATTCAGATAAATTTTTGAAGTATAAGAATAAAGCGGTCAAGTGCTAGTCGGACTCGTACACGAAGGATTCCGTAAAATCGACATGATATAACACTACGTACTTTTTAAATACTTTTGTAAAACAAAGAGGGAGGCGCTATAACATAATCGAAATTTTTTTTTCCTAATTTGTATGGCGGTCAATTTGAAATTCGCCATTTTGGTTTTTTCATTATTTGTTATTATAGCGGCAATAGAAATACACACTCTGTGAAAATTTCAACTCTCTACCTATTACGGTTCATGAGATACAGCCCGCTGACAGACAGACGGACAGCGGAGGCTTAGTAATAGGGGTCCCGTGGGGCACCCTTCGGGTACGGAGCCCTAAAAAACGACATCCTTATTTTCTGGTTATTTTTTCGAAAATGCTATGTAATGGAGCGATTTCGGAAAAGCAACCTTTCGACATATGCCGCGGAAACCTTGTTATTGTTGCTGTGTTGTTGTCGTTGCACACGGCTGAAGTGCAGAATTTAAATCAGCGATTTCGAAAACCTCTTGCCCGAAAATGCGTTCTGATTGAGTATTTCAGTAGCCATCTTTAATTTCCAAATATCAATGGCAGTTTCGAAATCATGGACCTCGAAAACACTTATATCAGTCTTGAAACTACTACTAAGAGTCTTAGCGACCGAAAATTTAAATTCAAAGCATTTCTATGAACACAGGTACTTTGAAGTTTTAGGGGTTAAAAATTTCGGTCTATTTCTCTTTCATTTTCAAGAATTCTATAAATACTTGATATATTAAAAAAGAACTAGGATCAAATGAAATTTTCAGATGCTCCTCCGATCGATCTGGGTTACCGTAACCCAGTGCGATGTGAGACAGGATCAGATTTTTGTCATACACTTTTCCTGTTACCAGATATTTATTATACCGTCTAATTATTTTCCATTTTTTTCTGTTTGAATTTTGCGTCCGGCTTTTCCTTCGCCTCTTCGTGAATGGGCTGTTCTAGATATACTTTTTTGAGCCTGATATGATTTGATATGCATCTACATATTTGCAACTATTTCTAAAAAAAAAGTTTGGCGAAAACATCGCAAAAATAATGAACATTTTCATGAGTTGTGTGAGTTTATTTCATTTGTGCCCCAACTTTAATCAAAACGACAAGGGCGATGTATGCCCGAGAGCGCACAGAGCCGAATACCTTTTTTTATGAAAATTTAGGGTTCTGTATTAATATTGTTTTTCATGAGAAGACTTCATGTGCCCAATGCGTCATATTAATCAAGATAAGCTTTAAAAGGCGAAAAATAAAACAAAACAATCCGTATTGCAAAAGCTATCATCTACTATCTATTGACAAAGCAATTATGAAGAAACCCATATGCCATTCTAGCCAATTTGAACAACTTCATCACTGACACTGATTGTGAGTCATTTTGCATTCCGAAAGTGTGTTCTCCAGTTGTTGGTTTTTCGGGCAATAACCGGTGCATGGCGTAAAATCCTAGCAGACTGCAAACTCAGCCATTTGTGTATTTTTGGCTCATTCATCTCTGACTTCCACAAATAATCGTTTGGGGCGATTCAATTTCTCTTTCGTTTGACTGCTTTCATTGCTAATTTTCATTTGGCTGAATGTGGTTCCCCTTGGCAAAGTTCTCATTCACTTCCAGACAAAACGCACCAACAGACTATTAGCATTTGCCACGCGAGACACTTCGCTCTCTTGGTTATTTTTTTATGCTACATGCATGACTTTATTCCAATCAGTGTGGATTCATTTGCTAGTCTTTTAGATATTCCATGCACTTTGTTTATGGAGCTGTAGAATGTACGGTGGCAGAACAATCATAAAAAGTGGTGCCCTTTTAGCCGTGCCGTACTTATACTCGTAAATTTTATCACGCTTATACACATGCCTTAATAATATACTTTTCCACGTCACATCCGGCGTTCTAACTTTTTAATATTAAAGGTACAAAAAACGATTATGATGAGCGACACTCTTCTTCAGAATATGTTTGTCCTCAAGTTGCATTTATACCAATTAAATACGTGGGTGATAATATCGTTATGATTGCTTTGTTCTCTATTTTTTGCATACGTGTAACCTTAGATTGTTTAGTAAACTTGCAAAAGAAAACCAAATACACATGATAATTTTTTTCATGGAATACATCCCTCCATTATATTGCAAGCAATTAAGATTTGACTTCGAATTGTACACACATAATCACATATAACCATCCGTGAATTTCTCTGATTTCGCAAAGCAAAGGCAACTTAATAACGTTAGAATTAAAAAAGACTTAAAACATTCCGTCTCGATCAAGTAAATAAAAGCAAATAAGTGCTAGTTATTGCAATTTCTAGCAAACATTTGCCTTTTACGTGGTTTATAAAATTGGCAATTACTTAAAAATACAGCAAACGCTGGTTGAGGTCCTCTATAACTAAGGTTTAGGTCATAAACATTATTGACAGTTTCCTTAATGTTTTTCTACCTTTCGTAAAATAAAGTTATATAATATGTACATCCTAAGTTCAAACCACGCTACAGCATATTTTCCAATGCTGCAAATTGCTATGAATCATTCTGCCTGGACCGCATCAAAAATCTGACAATGTGTGTCCTTGAAGTCAATTTCATAACTCCAATTGTAAATCGCCCCAAAAGATCATCCATCAATATAAACTCTTTGGCAAATCACTTAGCTTCTTATGAGATCCCCTTGAGAATCGAATATACAGACGATCACACTCCCACAACTTACAAGAGGTCTGAAGTGCCTCCATCTGCGGTGATGAAGACAGCCGATTAATTTTTTGTAAACTTGACCAATACATCAGGAAATCGGGGAAAACAACAAAAGTTGCCGCGAAGAATCACACGTCTTTTACTAATTTATTTCTCCTTAATAAATAAATGTATGCAACATAAAATAGTTTATGTATTTATACATACAAATTTAATTTCTCCAAGCACAATACACATACAAAAATGTAAATTATAAGTGGAGGAAAATTAGTCTTTTCAGCACATTTGACACTTAACGATGTATATAAATGATGCCACAGGCGTCTATAAATAACAAAAAAGTGATAAAAGCCGGCGAAATTAATGTATCTTTTGCGGCATTGGAGTACTTGTACGCACGGCATATTGGAATTGATTGAACATTTAAATTCCATCTTAGAGCCCCTAATACTTTCTTGACTCTGCACTTTGCTACTTTATTTAAAGATCATATAAGGCCTAAATTGAAATTATATTGCTAACATAAATAAACTTTCTCCCATAAGATACCAACTTATTATGAAACGATAAATTAAAGGCGAAGGTGTTTTAAAATTATAAATGAGGACGAAAATATTTTACAATAGAGGAAAATGGGCTTTTAGTACAACGTAAATGATTTCTTAATTTCCTCATGTTCTTTTAATGTCCCATATAGAACCTGCCACTACCCTCCCCATACAAAATCTCTCCACTGTTCCCGATAAATAGCTTTTTTATATGGGGAGAGCGGAGGCAAGTTCTTGTTGTATATGGAACATTAAAATAACAGGAGGTTTAATACTTTTTTTCAGCTTTTTATATGCTATAGAGAGCACACGTTTCATACTTAGGCCGCTTTCGAATTCAACCGCCCAGGCACTTTTCACTAACACTTCGCACTGCACTTGCTCTAAAAAATTTTCTCAGCACTTTTAGTACGTTCGAAATTAACTGCACTCCGCTTTATTTAGAAGGAGTTGACATGGTAATTAAAATGTGTCTCATAAACCCATGCCCCTTGTAATTTCTAATCATTAAATCAGCTACTACTCCCCGTTCATCACTCAACTGTTTCAAATAATTGTTGCAAATAACTCCTAATTAATTAATCAGAATATATTTAAAAGATTTGAATTAAATTTATTTAAAATATTGAATATTTTACAATGTTATTGTTACCACATATTGAAGTAGAATTTAAGGTAGAAAATCATATCCCACCATAAGATAATTCCCAAATGCAAAACTTCTACATGACATTCTGACCTATTTTATTTAATTGTATAAATATATTTTTCAGCACACGTGCGGGGTAAGTGGTACCTTACCGCACGGGTTTCCATGCGGTAAGTCATCAATTAACCACGGTGCGCTAAGGAGCCGATTGCCCACGATGGCTATAAACGAACTCGCTTCGCTCGTGCGTCTAACACCGCCATCGTGGGCAATCGGCTCCTTAGCGCACCGTGGTTAATTTATGAGTCACCGAATGGAAACATGTGCGGTAACGTACCTACTGCTTACCCCGCACTCGTGCTGAAAAATAGCATACGTAACTCGGGCGGTAAGTAGCCGAGTGCCCATGATGGCTGTTAACGCACTCGCTTCGCTCGTGCGTCAACACCGCCATCGTGGGCAATCGGCTACTTACCGCCCTTGTATCGTAATATACTATTAAAAAACATTTTGTCTTTTACAAGTTTTGTGATTTTCACAATTTTACTCAATTAACTACTTTAACTATTACAATTAGGGTAAATTTCGTTTGTTGGCTCCCCTTTTAACCCAATGCAATTCAAGTGAGCTCACTCCAGAATTAATACTTATACCCACTTTCATGCACTCTGATCCCCTCTCACCACTCTGATACACTCTCACTCACTCTCAAACACTCTGGTCCACGCTGGCCTGCTCTGGGCCACTCTCACCCACTCTCGTCCACTCTGGTCAACTTTGGTTAACTCGCCGTGTGAATAGATACTTCCATAAGTAAAGTGTAATAAGTACGAAGTACTTATAGTACGAACGCTGCATTTAGTCCAAGTATAATTATAAATATATTTATCAACATACATACGTAGAGGGTTAATGGAAGGGGGTTAAAAACATCATATGATTATAATTATATAACGGTAGAAGTTCTAGCTCTTCTTGCCCTTAGCTGCCACACTGGGGTATACGGCGCCCCACACTTTTTCAAGTTTAACTTAATTTGCTCAAATCCTAGTAGTTTTTAATATTTGAAATATATTTAGTTTTTTTTTTAATCACCGATTAGTCACAGTACACTTTAAAGATGATCGGAGGATTTTGATATTAAACTGTTCAATAACTTACTAGCAGTAATTATTTTTCTTAGAAATGGTCTGACAGAAAAAACATTAAGCAGATTCCTAATCTATATAATGCACATATATTCATAGTATAGCCTAGAATAATAACAATGTAATTGAGATAATTTTTAGAAACGGAAATCATATAAAATTTGTATATACCATACATGTACATATGTATGTGCTTTAACCGTCCAGAACAATCAATTTTGCAAAAAAAAAAAAAAAAAATCAACAATTTATTTCACATTCCACTGAATTTTCCCTCCTCTAAGTACATATACGTATCGCCAAAGGAACACAATATAAACGATATAATCTAAAAAGTTTCTAATCCCATTTCCCGCTATCTTCTCCCCCGCCAATTTCAGACAAATTCTCGACAATTGCTTGTTATTGGGGCGCATATATGTATGTTACTCAGTTATTTTTAAAATACATATGTTTTGCTAATAGGTAAAATGATACTATAGTGAACTATGGTTATGAGTAATTCTATAGTACACACAGAAATCATGCGGAAATTATTTCAGGGCTCGTGCAGACAGAAATCATAACAGAGCTGCAGATTATAAGTGGTACTGACTACAAAAGAAACTATGCAAAATCCAAAATTCTTTTTTCACACGCTTTAGTATAGTTCTACTCAGATCAACCCGCTTTCTGTCTGCGCTAGTTCTAAGGCCCGGCTGGGGAAAATGCAAACGAAGGCTAATGAGATTTCTCTTACAAGAAGGAACATTATGCATTCGTTTATCTTACCTACATATATCTTTATTTGGTTGTGCTCCTGTAAATTTTGAATACTTCAAAGGAGAATTTGAAAATTGCATTCTATTTTTGAAGTTTTCCCAAGGTTTCGTGCATCGAGAACATCTTTAAAGATACTCTGCGTCCCTATCAAACCAGGGACAGCGAAGTACCGACCACCGACGAACAAACGGCAACAAAGAGCGACGTATGCTTCTGCTCTTTATGTTTTATACAGTTCGGTAAACAACTTACTGTAATGACATTGGATAGACAAAAAGCTCTACGCTAGGACAAGGACATTACCCGAATTAAGTCGTTGCAAGCGGTTGTGAATATAATATAATCCTTAATCTTGGAGGGACTTACCGATCCCGATAATTGCGAAAAAATTGATGTAACTTTTATTTCTTACAAATTCTTTAATAATATGACTACTAGAGAATGTTTTTAAAAAAGAGTAGTAAAATCTTAGAAAGCATACCTTTCAACTGATTTTTAATTATGTTAGACAAACTTATCTCCACTTAGGGTGGGTTTAGGCGAATTGTATTTAGAAAAAATAGTACAAAATCTAAAGATATGTACGTGTCGATCTATCAGAATTTGGTATTTAAACGAATAGATCTGCACTTATTTTAATAACCATCGCACACTACTGTACTACATGATATCACATTTTAGTCTATTTATTTATTTACAGAACCCAGATATGTTTGCACTGTTTAGGTATATTATTATTTTTGTATAAGACACTTTATGCAAATCAAAAAAACTGATAAATTAGCATTTATATCGTTTCCTTAATATGAGCAAAACAACACCCCCGCAAAATATTGAAATAAAGAAGCCCATTAAAGAAAAACCACTAAAATTGTCCTCTTGGGTTCCCCAACAATTTTACAACCGAACTGAATCACTCAGATCTGGAAAGCATTTGTACTCAATTAAATTCGATTGATTTTCATTCTCGTCTGAGATTGCTGCTAGATTATATCGGCCGTAAAATATCAATGGACCAATCAAAGCAATTAAGAAATCTTGGCGGATCTGTCCGAGTGCGATTTGTTATTTGCAAAACAGAAAACCCGAAAGAAATCAAGAAATATTAAATCGCCGGGTTGGGACTCTGATTAATTTTGCAACATCTCCCAGAAGGTTGAAGTAAACGCGCCGCCACTCCTTTGTTTCTCGTATTAAAACTGAGCTAACTCTTCGTAAATAATTATTTTCTCTCAATCGATTTAATAAACTACCACGGAACCTCTGTCAAATATTTTCACCACAATTTTTATTTTATCAGCGCACAGATTTTATTTATTTATATTTTAAAATAATAAAGTCACTCAAAAATCCTGATGTTACTTTTCGCCTACGAGACACAAGCAAAGAAACAGTCGCACGTTTTGAAAGACAATACGAAACCGCAGACTCTTCCTTAGTCCGCGAAGAAAGAGCCAAGCGAGTACTTCGACGCCCACCGAGTAAGTACTGAACTTGAAGCGAAGCGCGGCATTTGCATGTCAATTTTGCCGTGCCGTGTATTTCTGATCATGTGTGGAAAGAGTTGTGAAAACTGCAGTTCACCGGTACGATTGTCTCGCTAGAATATCACTCAAACGGCCCACGGTGGATGAATCAATCCGTCGAGTGTCTCCCGATATCCGCGAGACTGAAGGCGCGGCTGGTTTATTCTTCTAAGTTAAGTTTATTTGTTTTACGGTAAAAACTTTGAGGAAGAGCTTTTCTCCACAGACGATGCCGCGCCGTACAATTTCACACGCAATATAAAGGAACCCATTGAATTTCACGATGCAGCGGTATCCAGCAATTTTCCCAGAATTTCAGGGAAAGCTTGAATCCGCCAAAATTTGTTTACTCAATATATAAAGCCAAGAAAGTGAATTGAGTCATTAACATCACAGAGAATTTCGATTTTTACCCTGGGGCATCTCGTAATTCCCATCCCGTTATACAGCAGGTGCGCTAAAAAAATTTCAAACAGCGGCAATACCTGCCCCGCTCCAATTCTGAATGATTTATTTGTTTATACGGCAAATCAGGGGCATTTGCAATTAACAACTGCGAAAAACAACATTAAACACATAAACTAAGTAGATTATTCAAATTTTTTCACAACCTTTTGATATGAAGAAAGTACAATCTAATAACCTGTAAGTAATAATTAATCAATCGACTGTACTATATGTATATGGGATACATAAATAGTACCCTGAAATCTTTTAAAGTATGTACTCAATTTTAGAGTATTTCTATTCGATTTTTATCATTGAGAAAATTTTGTTTCTTAAATCTTATAGTGCATACTGCTTCAAAATATGCCGATATTAAAAAAAACACAACGGCTTTGAATACTTTTTATTCAAAACTGTTAGGGGTTAAATTTATTTAGGTTCACTGGAAGGGTTAAAAACAAATAAATGATGCGGTCATACTGAAATTATTTTCTTACGAGTTACATACATATGTAGGCTTGCTAAAAATGCTGTCTCAGACAACCCCAGCGGGAAATTTAGTCAGGCATTCCTAGGGAAGCAGGTTTGGAATCAGCAAATTTTATGAGAGAAAAATATGTTGCTTCCCTGTTGATTCCGGGGAATGCAGGGAGGCATCACCTAACTGAGCTTGCCTGCGACCGAAAAATATGTTGCTTCCCTGTTGTTTCCGGGGAATGCAGGTAGGCATCACCTAACGGAGCTTGCCTGCGACCGAAAAATATGTTGCTTCCCTGTTGATTCCGGGGAATGCAGGTAGGCATCAACCCAATTGATCGCTGGGACCGAACCTTCTCCCTTTTGCTTTCAAGTCATGACTCATAAGAAAAACAAAGCGAAATCTTGCTCATTCCTGTTTTATCTTCTGTGCAGTAAAGTAAGGTGCGTATTTTTGCGTTCTATTGAGTGATTTTGGTGCGTCTTTGCGTGGTTTTTATAATAAAATCAGTTTTGTGTTTTCATAAAAGAGAATGTAAGTTGAACAAAATGTTCAGTAAGGTGAACACAATGTTCAGTAAGTTGAACAAGCTGGGAGCAGTATGAACCTGATTCCCCATGCATTCCATAGCAGCAAGCTGGGAGCAGTATATGAACCTGATTCCACTTGCATTCCATAGCAGCAAGCTGGGAGCAGTAAAAAAAAAGCTTTTATACTGCTTCTCCATGCAAGACATGGAGTGTCCAACGGAAAGGGAATCACTACATGCTTCCCAGGAGTTGCTTCAGTTTGCATCTTTGAGCGCTTCTTTTCCCGCTGGGACGTGTCCGAATGGTAGGTACATTACGTTACCTGAGCTGTAGATGGTATAGTATGTATTCGATAAAACTGGGATATTCTAAAAGAGTGGTTTCTCACGAAAATGCGGGAAAAATCAAATAACGGATTTGCGGACCATACATAATGTTAGCATTTTCAATAAAACAATTTTAAGTACAACAGTGCAATTGGGTTCTAACCTTTTGAGAGAACAGTTGAAAGACACTTCCGAAAATCAAATTTTAAAGTCCATTAATCGTCTGGTATCGTGTTGTAAGCCCAGACGTGCGCCGAAGCTTTCTTTAAGTTCTAATTAAACTACCTGCACTACATATAAAAACAAAAGAAATAACAAAAAATCTTAAGATTGTTAATTTAGCAATATTATCTTAGCTTCTCCCTCATGCAAGACACAACAAACATTTCACATCAATGGCTTAATTTAGAAGTCAGTTCCTAGTGCTTGTCAGCTTAAATAAAAACATCAAAATTCAATTCGTGATCGTGATCTCCCCACATGTCCAATTTCTCGATTTAGTAACAGCCCGCATTTGCGTTTTTTGCGGCAACAGTCAATTAAGTGATCAGACAGCTCCGCAGGGGAGTTTTTCCTTTCGTTTTAGCATTTATTAATTCTGTACTCAGAAAAATGCTTCTTAAAAATGACTTCTTCGAGCTGTGAGGGAGAACATATTAAGCGCTCCGATCTAGCAAATATTGTTCTTAAATTATGTGTAAGCAACATATGCCCAGTGGAATCTTTATATTCGGAGAGAAGGCAAAATTTATCTTCTACCTTCCAAAAATATACATGCCAGCAGATATCGCGCTGGATATTATAAATTCTTAAAGACAAGATACGGTCGGCAACTTGGTTAGTCATCCCGCGAAGCGCCTAATAAGACGAAAAAGTTACAGTGCCCCCGACTCGGCATTAATTAGTATGCGTGGGGTAGATTTAAAAGCCTGGCCACGGATCATCAATTTACATTTTAAGTCTTCGACTGGATGGAGGGATTTGTGCAAAAAGAGTACAAATTTTCGCAGTGGTATCTTTTTTTTTTTTTTGCATTTCCCTGTTAAGATTTCAAGAAATATGTGTATAGAATAGCCCTGTAGACTCTCCCACCGTCTGCAACCGGAAGCTTATCAAACTAATCCTGGAATTATTGAAATGTGATTAGTATTTTCAGACAACTGCCTGAGTCACAGTATTCTTAGCAAAGACTCAGTGAAAGGAGTAGGACAAAATTAGCATCATTTTGCCACGCTCCGTGACGAAAAGTGTGTGCAGTTTGAAAAGCCCATCCAATTATATTGATTATGATGCAAAACAAGTGGAATATAAATGAAACCGTAACTCAAATCACTCTACCTACACAACCTAGCCTTCTTTCTGTGCTCTTCAGCACGCAGCTCATTTTTGAAGAGACGAAAAATAAAAGTTTTTCGGTTTTATCCGCGGGGTCTGGCAAACCAAAGCTCTTTTGTTCATTTTGACAAGGTCAACAATACTGCGGACTAATTGCATGAAAAACGTGGCTAATGCGCCTCGCAAAACAAATTTAAACATAATATTGCAGTAGTTGCACAAGTTCGCATTGCTTCGATACACCCGCGTGGATAACTCTTTATTAGATTGCAACTGTGCGTCCAAGTTCCCTATTCACGAGCGTGCCCTTGATTTAAAAAGAAAATACTTCCCAAGGGCTAAAACGTATTGATTCTTAACCACTACTTTCGAAATGGATAAGGTTTTAAGAAACGTGCTAGAGCAGTAAAGGTAAACCTCGGTTCGGCATCAATGTACACAAATTTAATAAGTGTGCAATCGCATTTGGTGTTATGTATAGCCTGCCACGTAAGTAAACCTTTTGGTTCTATTGCAACGGAATTTATGCATCTCAATGGTAAATGTGAGTCATAAGTTTGATTGACTTTTGGGAGTAGGTACTCGTATATAAAAATTAACGTTGGGCTTTGCAATATAGTTGTAATTTGAAATAAAGCAACGCTTTCTAAAATTAAACTAAACAAATATTTAATCATTCAATATAGCCTAGCCAATATGATTGAAAAAAGCTTCATATGCTCTTAAAACTCTTTTTTGTAAATGCGTCACATATTACTTATCAGTTAGAAACTTTAAACATTTTAGATGTTCATGGTGATGAAACGTTTTCAAGGCGATGAAGATCCTAACACGTCATCATATGTACGTAATTTGTGAAAAGCTCTTAACTATTCATTTGTTTAATTAATTGACTTGTTTGAATTTAAATCACATAATAGATATATGTATATAAACATGTAATTGATTGAGCTTTTACATTTAATTGTAGTGTTCGCTACCTTAGGCAACACAATACTACATATATATATTGGTTGCATAGTTTATAGACTAATAGCATCTGAAATGTAGGTAATTTACACCTTTGCTTCCTTTTTCTTTTCTGTTGGTTTTTAAATATGTATTAAAATATTTCTTGTTGCAAAAGCTTTTAAAATAGTTGTCAGCTTATTCAATAGCAACCCATAGATAATCAACGAAAATAAACGCTACTGAATGTATTCAACATTGTTTTTGGAACATTACACAATATGTCCGATTTTGACAAAGCGCAAATTTTATTCCTTAAAAGATCACAAATACTTATCCGACTAGAGATTTTGCAAACATTTTTAAAATGTATATAAAATTTTCAAAAGTTAACGTTGCTAATTGGCCCTTATACACAAAAACTGAGACTGAGCTTTTGCTTAATTTTTATTATGCATTGAAAACTTCAGAGAACTCACAATGAGAACATAGAAGATCACGGAGAAAATAACATAGATCAGAAAGATCACAGCAGATCAAACAGAGAATCCCAACCCAAAGATGGAAATAAATAATATATTCATTCCCAAATAATTTGTCTTTTATTTGGTTCCTCTTGTGATGAGTTAAAACAGACATCTGGATGCTTGGATATAAAATTTACTTCATCGCGTATGAACAGTAGAGATTATATCCAAGCACTTGAAAACAATTTACTACCATTTCTGGTAGCATGTCCTGGAAAAAACTTTGTGAAACAACGAGTTGGATGGAAACAAATTTCATTAAGGTGATGGATTGGCCGCCATGTTCACCTGATCTAAATCTCATTGAAAACATTTGGGGAGTTCTTGTCAGAAGGGTATACGCTGAAAATCCGCAGTATGAATCATTGGGATAATTGAAAGCTGCGATTCTTGATGAATGGCGGAAACTCGATTCTGAGTTGTTAAATAAATTTTTGAAATCTTTTAAAAAACGTATATTTGATTTAATAAAATTAAAAGGAGCCCCTATTAATTATTAAGTTTTTGTTAATTTTAAATTTAGTTTGAATAAACACTTTATTTTGTTAAAAACTTTATCTGGATTATACGTAAATATGAAATGCACCAAAATAACGAATATCCAAAGACTGCAGTAAATAATAACGGTAATGGGATGTGATTCTCAGAAAAGACATAGCACAGAGATTGTCAATCTTTTTTGTATTCGATTTAAGGTAAACAATTTTATTAGACGAAAATAATTGAAAAAAAATGTCTGGTGGATTATAAATATGAAATGGAGTGTAGTTGTGTGCAATGAAAAAACCGGAAAATTTCATGAAAAACTACTTTCTTTACCTCAACATGACGCCACTTTGTTAATTTTGGTTCATGCAATGAAAGACACTCTATTAAGTAAGGCAACAGTTGGTATTGCGGGTCAATTACAGGAGAATTTTTTGACACTACCAGCGAGGCTTGCAATTTACAACGGCGTTCCATCTCATGGACATTACTTCCTCAATATTAATATGATTTTTATTTTATATGCATATTTCTTATACTGATAAATACGTTAATAAATCTAGAACATTTGCCAGACATTTCCGTTAAATCTTTCATTGTTAAAAGTTTGCTTGAAAAACACGAAACACACTTGAATGTTTTTAGAGCTCAAAACTAAGAAGGGCTCTTAACCTGTTTAACTTGTTGTTTTTTCCAAAAGTAAGATTTATGTGACCCACCCTGAAACAATTCAATAACTCAAAAAAGAAATCGAACACCACATTCGTAGAATCCAGCCGTCTTTACTCCCAAACGTCCACTAAAATTTCGTTGAAAGGGTGCACCTCTGCCAACAGAGCTGCGGTGGCCATTTGACTAACACTTTATTTCATGTCTAATGTCAACAATCACACTTTTCAAATCAATATGAATTTCATTTAATTGTTGTTTTTAAATGTACTTAGTTTAAAATTCAAGGTCTAAGACTAACGATTGTTTAAATATGTAAATATCAACTTATTAATATTATTGAGCGGGTCTCCGTCACCACTCATTCGAATATCTTGTCGATCGATAAAAAGTCAAACGAAATCAAGTCCTTTTTTACATTAAACAAAAATAACTGTAAAAAAGACTTTTTTTAAATCAACCTTTTATTGAAGTCAAATGTACTTACAAAAAATAAAAAATTACGTCACGTAGCTTAACGTATTCTACTTGTCAAACCCTTTTATTCATACCCATATCAAGTCCGCCATATTGAGGGTAGAATGATATTGGACATACTAATCATTGTCACCGGACTTGTACACGTAAGAAAAATTCCAAAGCCCTAGCTTAGTTAGAAGTAGTCATAATTTTGATTGCAAGATTTGTAGCAGACAGATAGACAACAAAGCAAGTTGAATAAAAACTTATAAAAGGGTAATAAATGATCAAAATCAATACGGAAACTGCTTTTGCCTGTTAGTTTTGTAATCAAACAGGGCTTGAAAATGTTGTCCACCCTAATTTTTACCATGGGCTTTAACGTATTATTGATAAATTGAGACTGTCGTATTAGTCCAGGAGATTTTCGACGCGACGCGTTCATGCACTATGAGGGGTTCTGTTTCTCCCGGGCGGACGCCTCAGTTAGGGTTGGGCGCAGGAGGGGGGTCCTTTAAAGTTGCCAATTTTTTACGTAAAAATCGTCATATCGAGCAAACTTGAAAAATTTTACAATGAAAGATTACGAAACAGAGAAACTAAATTCCAAGTGGCGGACACCTAGGTGGGAGCATAGTAGGCTGCGCGGCGCACGCACCTGAACCTATCAAAAATCGTTACAGAGGGCATGTCCGCCTTTTCCACTACTTAATTGTTAATAAGTAAAATAAAACATATGTGAGAAGGGCGGACGGGTAAATGGGGGCCATAGTCAGCAACACGGTGTTCCGTTGAGTCACGTGCATACACGAGCGCGCCAGTTAAAATTTAAATTGAGCCTCGGAATGATTCCCAATTGGCTGAAAAATGGTACATACGTTAAACTAATCATTTCAAGTAAAATGCGAAAAGTCCCTTTCTTCAATTCTATTCTATTCAAGATCAAAGTTAAAATTTCGTTCAAATTTTTCGTTTTTACCAAATATCTCCTGAACGGTAAGTCCCATCACAAAAGTCGTACTGTATATGAAGCAATTTACTACAAAAAATGTCACCCTATTGGCCCATTATAAACTGGAAGGGTTACAGCTATAGAATATGTTAACTCTATTTTCAGAAAACATTTTATTTTGTAAACACGAGCATATTTTAATTGTTAAAAATAAATTTAATAAATTAGCTTCAAATTGCATATATAAGTATATGTTTTCGCCCTTCTGAAATCGCGGTTTTTACATACATAGAAATATAAGCTACAACGTCAATAATATTAAATTCATGTAGGTATAAAACATCGTGGCATGAGAAAGCATTGAAATGACCAACTGAAATACTGCAAATTATTACTATGCATTTGAAGTCATTCTCATCCTTAAATGGGAACTATTGGAATTAATAATTCTCTCAATTAAAAGCCATCTTAAAGCATCTACTTAATTCATTCTTATCATTAAATGACAGTTTTTGACTCGTCCTCTAATTCACAAAAGAAGCCCTTTTCCTAACGATGATACCACATATCAATGCGGAAGCTCTGAAGAGATGTAAACAGATACAGTCCTGTAAAAAGCAGAAAATCTATTCAAACGCCATCACGTGACGTGTTGTAAACAAAAATTAAAGTAACATAAGAGGTCAATGGCTTTTAGTGATAACAATCTACACCTGCTCCTACCGCGATTTAACTTGCAAAACGTCCCATCATTTAAGAAAATCGTAATAGTCTTATGTTATAAGCCCACTAAATGCGGATTAGCTTGCCTGAGTCTCCAAACAAGCACTCTTATTGCATACGAGAAAACAAATCTCAATCTGTCCAACCCTGCAATTTGTTACAGAGTATAATACTCGAAACAGCTGACTGGCACAACCTGTTCTGCTGAATTCCCCTTGTCGATTGAAATACGTCCGAGATTTATTCGAATGAACCCAACAAAGGAAATAGTTGCTAACTAAAGGTCGCACACTGTATAGTCTAAAGGATTGCTCTGTTACGTCGATCTGCACAAAATATAACGCAATCAGGGTGAACCGTGACATTTGCCAATTGGCGTTTCGTCAGTAAATGGTAATTGGAGGCTGGCTCTTATCAGTACCGCAAATAGTCGCAAGTGATTCATAACTTATCATCGCCAACATAGTAATCGCGAGAAAACTACCCGTGATTCCTTCCCCTCGGCTGTCATATTTGCGAGTAGAAAATGTCAATTTTTTAGAGCTGCACATATAATACCACTAAATCTCCCTAGCAGGGAGAAAGACAACTTAACACAGGAAAGGATTTCGTTGCATTTCGGCCAAAATGTCTAATAATTCCTACATAAAAGCATAATAAAAACTAGCACTCACCTCAGATGGCGACATCGACGACATTTTTAATTTCACTGACAAATGTGACATTTGATGTAAATAAAACAAAGGGTGCTTCTTTATGTGGAGACTTTCCAAAGAAAATTTCTTTCGACAGGGTGAGCATCGTCTGCTGATTGCGTTGGGAGAAATATTGCAACTTGGCCCTGTGTCGATAATAAATAAATACATAATAAGTACCTTATGTGAAAGTCAGGTTAAACATAATATTTTTTTTCATATCTAAAAATCAAATCACTTGTTTAACACAAAGCAGTCACAGATTATGCAATATGAAAAATGTCAATAAACCATTTTTAAACGGTTTTAGTTAGCTTGCCCTGTTTGGGCCAAATTTAGTAGGTGAATTTTAGCCCCCTTCCTGTCGACAGATTGATGTGAAATTTGGTACACGCCTTTAGTTCTGATGACAATACAATTTAATATAATCAGTATCATTGTAAATCCAAGATGGCCGCCTCTACAAAATGGCGGATTACATATTTTCTCACACCTCCTCAATATGGGTATGAAATGAAAGGGCTTTACAAGTAGAACACACTGCATGTCGGATCATAGAGTTGAGACAGTCTATACTTACATTTAAAAAAAATAAGTAAAAAAATCTTTTTAAGTTAAACGGTTTTATTGAAAATAAAGATAATAATGATGTAGATAATGTACTAAAAACTACAAAATAATTCAATAGGTCCTAGGTACCCCGTACCAGTCATCACACCACTCCACTCATCAATCTAGGGCATTTATCAGCCAAAAAAAAATCGTGGGGCGCGGCGTAGCGTAATTTGAGTAAATATGTCAATAGCATTTATAATGATATGACCGGTTAACTGTTGATAGAAATTTCACACGCCCCACGATTTTATTTTATTGTCTGATTAATTCCCCAGATTGATGAGTGGAGTGGTGTGATGACTGGTACGGGGTACCTAGGACCTATTGAATTATTTTTTAGTTGTTAGTACATTATCTACATCATTATTATCTTTATTTTCAATAAAACCGTTGAACTTAAAAAGATTTTTTTACTTATTTTAAATAACACTTTCCGTTTTGAAGTGAAACTTCGTTAAGGCGAATTCGATCCACGCGACTGAAATTACGAAAATTAATAAAAAATTTAACTTATTTATTTATCTATTATAGATATGTATATAATATCCGATTCCATTATCTAATACTCAATAAAAAGTTAGTGTTTTACAGGAGAGTGAAGATCAGTTGTCACATTAATTCCTAACTAGAAATTTTCCTAGGACTAAGAAATTTTTTAGGATGTTGCTCGTCCATTAGAAGCGAACGAGTTTGAAAGATATGATGAGTGTTTCAATCAGAGCAAAGCTAAGCTGATGCTTAGCTCCTCTCCCACGAACACTTACGAGGAGGGATCGAAACCCAGTTCCCCTTACTGACTTGGTGAAAACAAGTGATCTTCACTCCCCTGTAACATCCAATAATGTTCCACCAAGAGTTTTAAAAATTATTCCTCTTCGGAATTTCCTTCATGCCAATGGCGTTAGCCTAATATAGGTCGGTAACGAAGGTAACAAATAAAATTTGTCTTCGTTATAATTCGTACTTGGAATTTTTACTAAGTTAATGACTTCAGATTTCATCGCCACATCTACTGGGATTAATGAAGTTACCACATAATTTTATAATTATTCACTTGACATGGCTCGTTGTGACTTATAGCTAATTTCAAAAATAAAGGAGCTCTTAAGGGATCGTCTCAGTGTGAAATTTTCGAAAAAAAAAAATCGATTTTTTTGTTGCATTATCGGATAGTATACACTGAAATAAACATTCTCTCAAATTTTCAAATCGAAATTCAAATTATTACGGTCGCTACAGCGTTTCTTGTAGAAAGGGAACGGAGGGAACTGATGAGAATCCCCAGCATCAGTATTGTCCTTCGGGAGGAGATTCGTGGTGCGAATGGCGCAAAGCTGAGGCCAATGGATTTCAGGAAAAATATTCTCATCCACCAGCGCTCGATGACGATGTCCAAGAGGTTTTGAAGCCAATCTACGAAGATTTGACCACCGACGACCGCTTCAATCTTTAAACGCGTTTTTCTCAGAATGGTGTTTTTCAAACGGTTTTCACTCTCAAAGGAAGAGTTTTGAAGATATCTAGTTCCAATTTGGAGAGAACATTTTTAACGTCATTCTTTATGGCACTATGGAAGCTTTTTTTTTTTTTTGAAATCTTCCTATTTTTTTTACGAAAAACTGTCGAAAACAAGGGCCAAATTCGATACTTTTTGTTCAAACCGCCGCCATTTAGTCAAATTAAAAAAAAAACCTCCATAGCGCCATAGCAACTTCCCTATAGATTAATAATCTTTTTGAAATTTTTGTTTCGGATCAAAATTGCGGCCGCAATAGTGGAAACCGTGCAGGACCTTTTTTTTTACGTATCATTTCAACAATTTATTCAACTATTATACACATAATAAATAAACATAAAAAAATCATTTTGTATTCGTCATGAATGTATTTATTTATAAAAAAAAACCGGACCGATTAGTTTATTTCAACATTAAAAAAAAATAATCCCGAAAATCAGTGATTTTTCGGAGGGTCACACTGAGACGGTCCCTTAAGGGAGAACGTTCCAAGACCGGGAAGAGATTATTTAAGCTCTGATGAAGAACTTGCGAAGCTAAAAAGGGAGGATTTTGAAGACTGTTTAGACTTAGAAATGCATAGATATATGTAGATTGATATTATGTAGAAGAAACCTAAACGTAATATACCTAGTTTTTAAAATATCGGGCTACAATTATGAGTTTTTCATTTCTTTAACGAATTTTGGTTCGGCTTCTGTTCTTTATAAAAGCAATATAATAACCAATGTGTTCTACCAAGTGCCTACAAAAACTTAAATTTTATCAACAAAAGAAGAAAGTTTCAATGGAGATACCAAGCGTCAGCTTCAGTGCGGCACTGACTGGGCATCTCGTTCATAAAACAATTACTAATTATATGTACATACACTATAACAAAGAAAATTAATTTTACTGTTCGTAAACGCCGCCGATCAGGTGGCAGTAAATTTTTAAATATTTTTGAAACACTTGTTTCCTTCCACAAACAAGTAGAGAACTACATTAAGTATTTTTTAGCTTACAAAAGTGAATATAAGTCTAGGTACTTGTTTGTGTGTGTGTTTTGAACTTCATATAATAAATTTAATTAATTTGGTATTCCCCTATTTCTCCGAAAAGGCAGAATATAAAAACTTTAACTATTTTGACTAGAACTTTAATATATGGTACAGCTGCTTCATATTATCACAATACTCATAAGTTCATATAAAAGTATGAAATTCTTCTTAATGGAACATAGGAATAGATTCTACAGTTTACTAACGCCACTAGCCGAGTACAACTCACGAACCAGACTGACTGCATATTTAGCAGTGCCGGGGGCTGTTGTAACTCCATATCCACCGTGCCCATAATTGTGGACGATTTTAACATTTCGTCGTCCACGTCCTTCTAAAATTTCAGGTTCTAGGCGAACTTCGTGTCTATGAGGGCGAAGACCGACAAGTGTTTTCACAGTCTCGGCTTTTTGTAGACTTGGCAGCAGTTGGGTGCACCTCTCCCGTATCGACATAGAATCGTACTTGCAAACATCCTTATTGTAGCTATCTAATTGTCGACATCCACCCAACGTGACGGCATTAAATCCAGGAATAATGTATGTGTCAAATTCGCCATAGAATGCAGTTTTAATCCATGGAGCCTTCACCTTTATAACCTGCCCGCGAACTGGGACTAAACTATGATCGTTGCAGAGCTCTCTGGCACCGAGTCCTGAACAATTCACAATCACATCGAATTGTTCACCGATATCTGCGAAGGATTCCACTTTACGGTTGATCACTTGCCCTCCACATTTCTTAAACCTGAAAGTTTTTTTTTTGTTTTTGTCTCGTTATTTTAAAATATAAGAATTTGTTGTTTACTTTTCTATAGCATAGGGTAGAAATATTCCACTTTCGGTCAAAACTGTAGTAAAGAACGAGCCGTACTTCCAACCACCGTGGCACAACGTAAGTTCTTCCTCAGTGGCTTTCCTGTACACAGGCAGAATATCCTCAAGAAGATGATTCTATAAAAGTTGGGTAAGTAAACTTAGCACTGAAACTTTATTTAAAATTATCTTACCCGAACTACAGATTTATTTGACTTTGAAAATATGTAGCCAGAAAGCTGGCATACTCCGGCCTTAGGAGCGATTGAAGTCTTTCTGATGTCATCCCAGTACGTATAGGCATCACGAATCAATTTTCTGAAAGTAATTCTCACTCAATTTACTCCAATTAAACACTCAACTTTTTATTTACTTTGTGATTGCATCAGATGGGCCCCTGAAGCTAGTGCTGGGCCGGAAAACACCAGCTGCAACCCAACTCGTGGTATCCTCATTAAAAGTGTCGGCAACGATGGATACTCTCGCGTTAGGGTAGGCGTCCTGTAGCTCCAGAGCTGTCGTCAAACCAATAATTCCAGCGCCAATCACTCCGAAACTCATCTTGGAGCTACACAGTGCACAAATAGAAAGAATATGAAAATTAAATAGTGTTCGGTCCAGATAAAGTAGACAACTGCTAGCTGGGTGATCTGTGGAACGGCTGCCAACCGCTTTATCGTACCTGATAAGTTAGAAAAACCGAATTTGAGATGATTTATGTGCCCTCATAAAGTGATAAGAGCAATAAAACATTCTCGCACTTCAACACTTTGTAATAGGACAATTTGCACATATCATATTATCCGATAATCAATTGCCTCGCATGTTTTCTACCATATGTTATAAAATTACACTTTATTCCATTTTACTAAAAAGCTACCATTCATTAAATGTTGATATTTATACAAATACGTAATTATACTTAAGGCGCTTCCACTGAGCACACCCACAATACACTACGTCCATTAGTTATGGAGGTATATAATTTTTCTCCTCAATATCAAAAAAATCCATGCTTATTGCCTTTCTTCATTTTCACGGGTAAATATTTTTTTCACTTTCTGCAAATGTTTTCATATTTTAATTTTTCACGTATTTTACTTATTAACCGACTTAAAAAAAAAGGTGGTCTGTGTTTCCCCCGTATGTATATTTGTTTGTTTGTTTGTACGCGATGTTCTCAAAAACCACTTGATCGATTTTGATGATTCTTTTGCTGATATAATCTATATATTTCTGGGAAGGTTTTAGTATATAATAGTGTGCAGAATTTGAAAATGGCTGATCCAATATGGCGACCGATGCTAAATAATCCAGACAAACTGAATGTCTTCATTACTAAGTATTGGATTAATACCAGTCAGATTTTCGCAACGAATTCAAAAATCTAGTGAAATCTTATGATTTTTAAGTGAAATTATTTAAAACTTTTTAGATCTTGAGATTTTTTGGAGTTGTTTAATAATAATTTAATAAACTATCAATTCCAGAAAGTGTGCAAAAATCATTTTCTATTACATATGTACATATATCGACTGTACCTGTTTTTAGGAAGCGTGAAATATTTTTCCAATTTACGGAAAATCATTAAAGTGGGAAGCAGAGATTTTAAACATTTTTATTTAAAGTTATTTAAGAGGGCGCAAGCAATATTATTGCCACCACTCGAAAGAATATTTATTCATAGATACTCGTATTACAAATAATTACTATTTTAAGCAATATTTCCATACTTTTCCAAAAGCTGTAAAATATGTATCAATGTAAAAAATACAGTTTCTCTGTCAATAAAACACTCTCGTTTAAAAATGACAAGATAATCCCACGAGTTCACATACATATGTTCCCTTAAAACATTGTTTGTTTGTTTCCATTGCATTCTCGCAGTACCGTCAATTACCCAAATATTGCATAAGTGCGCTAGTGATTAAACTACCTTGAGTAATTTATGGTAGGTACTTCAATATACACGATAAGGAACGATCCAGGCCGGAAAAATAAAATATAAACTTCATTCCGAAGAAATCTGAAAGTAATTGAGTTTTTGTATTTAATCTCAACAATACTATGGCTACGTACCAACAACGACCTACATATAAACATTCAAACATGATGATTAGATTGTTAACCGTTACTTATTTCAAAACGGAAAATATATTATGAATATTATTATATTCTACAGAATCGTAGCAATTTATATTAATGACGCCAAAAACTGAATCAGTTTAGAATACAAGCATAATGAACTCTTTGAAATACTTTCCCATTATGGCAATGATTCTTTCACAGCAATTAACGAAATGCTAATTTTTTCTTGTCCCCATAAATTGAGGTCGAAAGAAAAAATATTTCATCATTGGCGGCGAACAAAAATTCTCCATGCACTATCGCTTATAATAAAAGTTAGTACTCTTAGCGCTATTGACCTTAATGGAACTGTACATATATAATCCACTAATTCATACGCATTTTAGTCAAACTCCACTTAGTTAGTGAGTTAATTTTTTGTTATTATATTATTTCTTCCAAAGTCTGAAATGTTTATTCTAAGTATTTATGTTTTTTTGTTTCAATGACCAATGATCAATTATAACCTATCTACATTGTGCGTGAAACATGTATACAGAGGAATCCTGAAAATTATCATAATTCCGTATGCAGAGGGGGAAATGCCGCTGAAATATAATGGAGTACGACAACGACCCCAAGTGTACGGCTGCCAGTGAAACTTTAAATGGATTCGAAAAAATTGCAGTTTTAGAATGGCCATCTCAATCCAATTGAGAAGTTCTGGAATAAAATCGACTGCTCGTAAGGATATCGAATTCCTGTGGATTGAAGTTCAGAGAGCATGGGTACGCGATCACCCCATAACTATGCCAGAGGCTGGGGTCGGCCATTAGTCGTCGCTTCAGGGTTGTGATTTATTCAAAGGAATCCCTAATAAAATATTGAGAGCTCAATATTCCGAAATAATGTCACAACTCATGTGATAGTACCTATAAAATCCCGCCTAAGATGAGCCCATCTGTTTTCCTAATGAAAGGTATTTTTTATCAAACATAATATGTAAACAAACAAATCGCGGATGGGTTGTCTAATTATATCAAGTCAAGGCTACTCTTACTTAAACATAATGTAATTACTTTTTTATCGCATAGAAAAGAACTTGCGCATAGTTTCTCACTCTCTCACTTCATTCTGGTTGAGACAAAAAGTTCTGCACAAATTGAGAAACAAATTAGGGTTGCCAGGGAAAAATATTCTTGTTTTAGAAACTTTTATATTAGGATTATTAATGCTTTCGTACATTGACAAACTTCGGAAATTTAAACATTTTCACCCCCGGACTCACCAACCTACAGTTTTCCACAACACATTTCCAAGAAACAACTGCTAACTTATTTTCACTCATTTTTGCTTCCTTTCTCAATGAACACGGACATAAGAACGATGATTGATCAATCAATATTTGAAGTAAACATTTTCGTAATGTATTCGTTGAAACAAATCGAATGGGCCTAATTTCAGCCTGTATGCTTATAGCCGTTTTTGAACCTCAAACTACCCATTTGGGTAGTTTTAGCTGGATTGGACTATCAGCACCCAGGCACCTCTGCGAACTTTTATGTACCTACTCTACTCACCTTAAAATTTTGTTTGAAAAATATCGCAGCCTGTATGCTTATGGGCAACTTCATGCACTCACCTTCCGGACTATGAACTATGCGCTCTTTGGTTTTGGTCGAATATCGAATCGAGTGCAAAATTATTAAATAGTTCTCTGAATTATTTTCCTTCAATATAATTTACACTTGGAATTCAACTGTAGATACAGCATAATGGTTCAGTCAAATGGTCGAGAAAAAGGTGCTTGGGATGGGAAGGTGGCGATATTTTAATCAGTTGGGTGTTGATGGTGAAATTACTTAGTTTCCGGGATTGCCTCCCCCTTTTTTTGCCACCATCTTTAAAGTAAGGGTGCGATAGGTTTTTATGGAATATTCCCCAACATTGTGTAATAATACAAATTACCTAACATTTGAAAATCTTCTACATATATTTAGATAGATTAAGGGGGCCTACATATATGGCTTAAATGGGGTTGTGCGGAGTCAAAGGATTATTATAGAAAATGAGGAAACTAATTTATTATTGAATACTTTAAGATTGTTTTTGACCTATAAAAATCACAAAAATACCCATGGGCTCTTATGGGTTGAGCGTCTCTTGCAATTCTGGAATTTCACCGTTGCCGTAGCTTTTTTTCAGAACCCCTGATCTGAAACACATAAACAAGGCATTTTCTGTTAGATAATACTTGACTGCACAGAATGAATTCATTAGTTTTGCTTTCCTGCAATTATTTTTGATTTTGTGTAGTTTAGAGTTCAATTTTTGAAATTTTTCATTATTTACTGAACTAATAAATATTTTAAAAAATAATTATAATCTAAATATTCAAATATTTTTTAATTCATCCCATGACCAGATGTATAATAAAACAGCCCACCAAATTTCAAAGAATTTGTGCTAACGGTTTTTAAAATTGTCTACGGCAACGGTCAAAAAACAGAATTCCCAGATAAATCGAATTAAAGATTGATTTTACAGAAGAAAAACAAAGTTTATCAACGAAAAGGCTACTTAGAAACGCACTGATTAAAGTTTGTTTACACAACAAACACAACAGAGAATCACAGGGAACGTAGTTGTTCTGCTGTGAACCAAAAATAGCGCGGATTTAGCGCGTCGATTAGGCTTCCGTTATTACAGAGTATTTGAAGTACTTTTTTTTAACGACAAATCTAAAAGTAAAAAAAGGAATAACTTCGTTATTTTCTTACGGATTTGAGTTTAGTTTGCAGCGTTTTACTCGGAAATAGTTGAACAAAAATAAAAGCCAATAAAAAAAATCAAAAATTTAGCCATATTAGGTCCCCTTAATTGAAAATGACTTACTTCGATGGAAAACATAGCCCAAAAATTATGTGATTTCATGTTACCTAATCTTAGGTAAAAGTAAGTATAAATAGGTGCGCAACTTGTTTCCACTAAATTTAGTTAAACATTTTTTACCGTGTCGGCAAACTTTAGTGGAATTTGAGTCGCCTTACATTTCCGTTGCTGATTTTTATGATATATATTTCGATAATGATGTCTGTATTCTACTCATCTTACATTTCCAAAATTTCTCTCAAAACTGGTCGGTGTCGACCCAGTTTACATCAGAGTATAATACATAAATTAGAGAAATAAATGTGAGATGTAAACAGGGCCTACCAATTATAAAACTTGTTTACCGCGTAAAAATGAAGTTAAAACTAACACAATTAAAGGACTCGTTTACAAATAAATTTTAAATTAACAATATAGCGAGCAAAAATTCGAGCTTTTGTCCACCTAGTTCTAGTTTAAGTATTATAAAACGAAGTATTTAAAAAAAATATAGCTTAGTGTAAATCTAACTAAACCTGTTAAAATATAAATGTCGTTTGTTGAAAATAACAAACCAATGTTTTTATTAACAACGGACTATAAATAAATAAATAATCCAGCTTTTCAGTCCATAACAGCACATTTGTTATGATTGGTTTGCATTAGTTTTGTTTGTCCACTTGCACTTCAAGCAAAAGTTCAAAGTATAAAACCGCCACCGCAAATCGTACTGCACATTGTTTTATCCAACCATTTTATCAAAGTTAAACGCGATACTAAAAAGCTCCGTAGAATCAGCTAGCAGACAGATAACAGAAGTTTTCCACAGTATATCATTTATGCAGCTAAATTGCACTTACCTAAATAAAAAGAAAATCTTAATCAACGCACTGCTTCGCTGCAACCAACAACAGCAATTATGAGAAACTGTTCGACTTGTGAAATACTACTTGCAAGAGTTGCAGTGAAAGCAAGCATGACAAAGTTGATAAGCATCCGTAAAAATTGATTGCGCACTCACATCTGGCACTCGTATTGACCTTTATTGGATTATTGAATATCTGCAGTCGAGTGGAAACTGCGCTGAGTTCCAAAACAAGCTACTCACTTGATATATGTAAGTAAAGCGCAAGGTGTGACGCTATTCACCAAACGTGAAAATTAAACTTCATTGTCAGACGTGACAGAAACTGATATGCGTACAGCGCGCAATGGTCCAACATAAGTCTATAAATATCTCCTGGCTGTAGTGGGTCCAACAAATTTGCTCCTCCATTCAATATTCATGATTTGGACTGAATTAATTTAGTCCCGCAAAAGCATTCAGATTTGAAAAGATGAACAGTCTTTATTGATTTATCCCGATACCATTTGTTGCTACTTATTACCCTCCTGATTGCATGATAGCCCAGTCATTTTAGGTTTTATCTGCGGAAAAATTCCTAGTGAGCTGATTTTTTGTAAACAACTTTATTACGGCGTTGTAATGAAGATATGAAAAATCGACATTGATATCGTGCCGGCTAAAAAAGTTATGAAGTTCAAAAGGTCACGAAAATCAGTTTTTCGCAAATATCTCGCGACCTATTTCTTGGAGGTCAATAGACGTCATAATAAAAATTGTTTGTCGTGAAATTATCTACAAAAAATGGCTCTTGCATTTCTCTGTAGAATTAACCGTTTTCGGAGTAGAGCGCTGAGAAAGCGACTATATTATGACAATGCACTCGTTTCCTCACCACCTTCGAGGTAGAATGCAAGGCGCGTTTTTTTACATGGTTTCCCCCGTAGGCATAATCTATGATATGTAATAAGAGGTTTTTTTTATTTCAGAGTGAATAATTTTTTATTTGAATACTGAAAAATACAGAAAGAATAAACTTTGGTATATAATTTTTTTTGTCATTCATTGTCGATATCTTCAGTTTCTATATCATTGACAATTGCTGACAAAACGTCGAGTGGACTTATTCCTATATTTAAATCGACATCTTCATCATTTTCATCATTGGTTGACTGGCATTGAAGCATGACTGGCCACAGCAATGTCCACAACCTTTTGAACATCTTAATCCAATTTTTTTGCATTAACATTTGCCGCCACAACCTTTTGCACAATTACAAAAGATTGTGCTCAGTAGATCATTATTGATATAGAAACTGAAGATATCGACAATGAATGACAAACAAAAATTATATACTAAAGTTTATTTTTTCTGTATTTTTCAGTGTTCAAATAAAAAATTATTCACTCTGAAATGCTACCATGTAATAAAAAAAGCCCTTTCATTCTACCTCGAAGGTGGTGAGGAAACGAGTGCATCGTCATAATATAGTTGCTTTCTCCGCGCTCTACTCCGAAAACGGTTAATTTTACAGACAAATGCAAGAGCCATTTTTTGTAGATAATTTCACGACAAACAATTTTTATTATGACCTCTATTGACCTCCGAGCAATAGGTCGCGAAGTATTTGCGAAAAACTGATTTTCGTGACCTTTTGACCTTCATAACTTTTTTAGCCGGCACGATATCAATGTCGATTTTTCACATCTTCATTACAACGCCGTAATAAAGGCGTATACAAAAATTCAGCTCACTGGGAATTTTTCTGCAGATAAAAGCTTAAATGACTGGGCTATTAAACAAAATTTTTGTTTGTCTGCGGATTTAACTCGAAAACTACTGAAGCTTTAAACATAAAATTTAGAGTTCATAAACAATAACCCTGGAACCAATTTAAGTGGAGTACTTTGTCGGATGTAATTTCGCCCACTTTTTATATGTCTGTCTGTTTGTATGGACTAATATCGAGAACGGCTGAACCAATTTCGATAGTACTTTCACTGGAAGGTGGAAGGTAAAGCATTTTTTCTGGCATGATTTAGGCTAGTTTTTATCTGTTTGTCTGTTCGTTCGGGCTAATCTCGGCAACGACTAAACCTGTCTTAATGGGACTTGTACTGAAAGGTAGAGTATTTTATCTTTTATGATTTAGGTTACCGTTTATCCCGGGAAATACGAAAAACCGTCTTTATTCAATATTCATAATTCAGATAAAAATTGAAACAGTTCCATTCTGCAACAGTTTTAATTTTAAAGTATGGAAAATTCCGGGCAAAGCTGGGACGGGTCTCTTAGTTTTCAATAAAATAGACCAAAATAGAAATCAGTTAAAATCTTATTAAACTTTCATAACGCCACCCCTGAAAATATTATAATTTGAAGCATGTGATTAAGCCATACCAGGCTACGAAGGAATACTAGGTAATGAAAAGGCGAATGAAATCGCCAGAAGGGGAGCAGAATCACCATTCATTGGACCGGAGGCTTACTGCGCCCTGGTGAAAAGTTACACCAATTCCATCACCAGGCTTTGGGAAGAAAACTCCCAAGCCTTACATTGGAATTCATTGCAATAGTCAAACCGGGCTACAATAAGCGAAAATAATCACCTACCCCTCTGATCAGAGAAGGATGAAACCCAACAAGCCGGGACTAAAGATCCTGACCAATTTACTCACGGAGCAATGTTCCCTAAAGCCATCTTAAAAAGATAGGTGTGGCGGTGGATGATACATGTCGCTTCTCCCTTGAACAAGAAAAAACAGAAGAGCACAGACTCTGCCAGTGCCCAGCCTTAGGCCGCCAAAGCCTGACAGACTTCGGAGCACCCATCATAGCACTGATGCATGGATGTGTCGAATGCGACTCCCCAGGACACTATACATAGCCTACTTCAAAGGTCTTCAGATAGATGGACAGCATAATAGATTTTATAGGTCGCGCTGCTTTCGAGAGGTACCAGAGAGCCTACGCGGCCCGCTTATATAATATAATAATAATTAATAATAATCCGAGTTACTGTTTAGCTTCAAGGTTTCATTTGAGTTGATCTATGGAAAAAAATGCTACCCAAATATAATATATTTTTTTGACGCAGGAGAAAAGTATGAAAATGCAGACCATTAAAAATGCATTTACACCTTTAAACCAAATGTTTCAGGAGAGCAGGGGCTTATAACTTACTCAATTTACTCCCACCCAACTTGGAATATCCTGTATTTACATATTAGATTAGGTTTCAATAGAATCGAATTCATGAATAAGCGTCCAGATACTCATTGTGTGTTTATATTGTGTATAGAGATTGTCTCTGTTGCGTATGTACCATATATGTGACCTTTTTTTTCATTATATACTTGTATATATGTTTTGTGCAATTTGTATGTGTGTATGTGTTCGTTTTGTGTAAATATGGTGTGGATGCGTTTGTTTGTTCTTTATGTATTGTGCCTTGTTTATAATATAGTATAATAGTATAAATATATATAAAAGAAAGTCGTGTTAGTTACACTATTTATAACTCAAGAACGGCTGATCCGATTTGGCCGAAAATTGGTATTGGTAGCTTAGAACCAGGAGACGGACACAGGACTTTTTATCCCGTTCGACCGGGTTCCCGTCGCGTCCAGGAAGAAGAAGAGGAAATTTGTTGTAAAAATTCATAATTATACTATTAGTGCGTGTGCCATGTTATGGGTATCGTTGGAAAGGGGAGGTAGCGTAGAATGTGTTGGTGAAAGAAAGGTTGGTAAAAAGTGTGAAATGTGGGAATTATTGGTGAAAACGTGTTTTTGTTGTGGGGGAGGGGTGGGGGGTGACACCCCCAGAAGTGTATCTCAGGGGTAGGAAGAAGAGGCACTATAGGAAATTGGGCCGAGTTGGTGAAAGTTGGTGAAAATAGTGAAAACTTGGTTTTTTCGATGGGTGCCGACAAAATTGAAACGGCTGTGGAAGAAAAGTGTATGCATGAATTGGAATAATTTTTTCACCAATCGATAGCTAAGAAAGCAGAGTAATCTATATATATAGAAATGAATCCCTATTTCCCTTGGTCACGCCATTACGCGTGAACGGCTGGACGGATTTTGCCAATTTTTGTTGTGTTTGTTATTGTCAGGAGAAGGTTCTTATGAAAATTAGAGAATATCGTGCGGAAAATTAGAAAATTATGTTTCGGTTTGGGTTTTGGGGTCACTGATTTTGAATCTGCCATCAAAATTTTGGAAATCAAGATGCTGGATCAATATGGCGACCGAAAAGTTAAACTTCAAGGGATTTCCCTGAAAATCCGCGCTTGGGGATTTTCGGGATCACTGATTTCGAATCTGTTATTCAAATTTCCAAATATGAGACCACCCCACACCCCGCTGGGAGATATAGGGGAGGGGGTGCAATAAGGAGGTGGTGTAAAATGAGGAAAACTAACTTTAATAATACTTTACAATTTACAGTTAAAAAAGTATTAGGAATAAGCGAAAGTGATGTATGGGGTGTATTGTGTA
This sequence comes from Neoitamus cyanurus, assembly GCA_947538895.1. Taxonomy (NCBI): domain Eukaryota; kingdom Metazoa; phylum Arthropoda; class Insecta; order Diptera; family Asilidae; genus Neoitamus; species Neoitamus cyanurus. The sequence continues at coordinate 47,195,257 of OX384541.1, forward strand.
CGAATTTATGGTTGAATTAATTTAATGAGACCACCCCCACCCCGCTGGGTCACATAGGAGAGGCGGTTGTGCAGTAGGGAGGTGTTGTAAAATTAAGGAATACAAATTTAATAGTATCCCGGGAAACGCCGGGTCCGGGCTAGCTAGTATGGTATAAACTATTGAAAAGCACACACCCGCAAACCCTACTTTACTTTGATACTGCAGAAATTAGTAACAACTTCCGAAGAACGGTCGAAAAGTGACGTCACATTTTAAAATTCTATCATAAAAAAGGTGGGGACAACTTAAGATAAAGTTTACCAGTATAAATGTGATTTATAGATAATTGGAAGTCGATAAGATTAGAAAAAGGAAAAATGAATAGTACACATTTCCAAGTAAAACCCGTTTTACCCAAAATTCATCGAAAACAAGAATAATGTTTAACTCTTAAGAGTAATATTCCAGAAGGATGAGGTAGGTTACATAAGGGAAGTTGAACCTTAGAATCTTAATCGCGCAATGATTATACTGGCTAACACCGTTGTTTTTGTCAAATATGAATGATAAAAAATAAAAATTCCGAAATTTGCGAAAATTCTCAATTGACTATAATTTTAAATTAAAATATGTAAAACTAGCAGAACTCGGGAAACATTGTTTCGCCCTAGCCTACATTCGTAAATAAATGATTGATTTTGATTAGATTTTGTTATTTTTCCACTTTTGCAAGTGTGTATCGATGAGCTAGGGAAGAAGGAGAATCAAATTCAAAAGGGAAAGTTAGAATAGGTGAAAGTGATGTATCCGGGTATGGATGTGATGATGGATGATGGACAGTGATGAGACCACTCCCGGCTGGGCCAGTAGTGCAGAGATGCAGTAGGTAGGGGTGTAAAATGAAGAAAAAAATTTTATGTATCCAAAAACATGGGAAAAATGAAATTAAAATACATTTGAAAAAAATTTAAAACAAAAGTTTGCCCGAAAAAATTAAAGAAGCCTAGCATGGATTTTGTCGAGATTGAGGAGAAAAATTGAAATATCTCGGTAATTATTCACCGTAGCATGTTTTGAAAGGGTTTAATGGAAACGCCTTGAAGAGTAGTATAATTGAGTACATACATATATGAACATTTAATTAAAAATAATTTTGTGCAAAGAGGAGTAGAGGGAAAGGTATGAAAATAATTTTATGTAATAGAAAGTATGTTTGGGAGTGCGTACGCAAAATTTGGAATGACAATATAAATAAAAGTAGAAACTGTGGGTGATGAAAGTGGGCTTTTAGGAGTGGCGAAAACTTTTTGCCCTGGGGATTGAAAATTAATAAAAAAATTTATTTGCTTACAACAAAAAAATATTAAGAATTGGTGAAAGAGCTGTATGGAGGAATTGTGTATAAATTTTTGGTTGATGTAATGGGACTGCCCCCAACCCGTTGGGACACATAGGAGAGAATGCATGTTGGAAGGAGTGTAAAATGAAGGAACAAAAATTTAGTAATAGTTAGAAAAATAGCCCGAAAAATGGAACAAACAAAAGTGGAAAAAATTGGAAAAAATTGAGTGGTGAAAAAACAAGTTAAAAAGTAGATTTTCGGCATGACTCGATTTTGAACCACGGAACCACGGCTTCCGTAATATCGCATTGTTACATATGTTTACCGCTGAGCCACCGCTGCTTTTGAAATTCGTTCAAAGTTTGTGGCATAGGAAAATTGGTTTAGTATAAAGTTTGAAGTAAATTGGTTCAAATCAATATTCTTCCCCATTCAAATCTTTGAACTTTGATACTCCCGGGTCGTATTTTAAGAAATTCTGGAATACGACTATGCAAAGCTTCAAGTAAATCGGAACAAGGAAAAAAAATTTCCACATACAAATATTTATACGCGCTTTTTCCCTTTAGCGGTTGAATTTTAATAAATGCTGAATCATGTGTTCCGATCTTTGTGTTGTAGAGGGGTTATGCATAGATTCAAGTAAATCGGTTAAAAGAAATATTTTTTCCATACAAAGATTTACATATACCCCCTTTTACCCCCTTGTGGGTTGAATGTGGACAACAGCACCTACTTATAAAGCTTTTACGTAAAATATCTTATACATGCTATGGTGTGAATATGGGCTCAATCGGCCCATTGGTATGGAAGTTAGATTGCGGCGCTACCTGCCGAGACCATACCTGACTATAAACCATTCTCGTAATCTAACTATAATAACATATGTTGTGAATATAAAGTCAATCGGTGAAGTGGTATATAAGTTAGATTACGGCGCCACCTATGGTTACCATACCTATCTATAAACTATTATCGCAACCTAACTAACATATGTTGTGAATATGAAGTCAATCTGTGAAGTGGTTTGGTCAGCGCACACCCACGCAAGCAGCTCTTTTTATTCCAAATTGCTTTACAAATATTGATATTTCTAACTGAAAACATGTATATTTATCAAAATAAAACATAGCTTATGTTACCCAGGGATGGTGTAGCTTTCTAATAGTGAAGGAATTTTTAGAATGGGTTTCTTAGTTCTAGAGATGACCCCAAACAAACAAACAAACAAACAAAATTTTACCTCTTTATAATATTAGTATAGAAAAGTCGGAGAGCCCGAGTTGGACTGATTCGTTAAAGGTTACAGATGAAATACGATAGAATTTTACTAATTTTACACAGGAAATCACTATCATGGTAATCATTTTAAGGGAGCCCTGCCCGTTTTGGGGATCTTAAAATCGAATTATTTTATTAATCTGAAAAGTTGATTTTCCATTTTCCGGTACACTTAGCTTCTTTTTACCGATCGGATTTTTTAAATTAGCGTTTGATTCACGAAAAACCTTAACCCAAAATTGAAAAAAAGCGTTATAACATTTTTTCCAAAATTGCTAGAGCTGTCATTTTTTTATTATTCATTTTTGTTTAATATCTATAGCTACTTTTCCTCTAATAACATTAATAAACATGCTTTCAAAAAGATTGGTCAGACAAATTTTGAGATGTGTTCCGAAAGACGGCCACTTTTCTCATACACAAACACGGGCAGAGTTCCCTTAATTAAATTAATTTACGTCTTGTAAATCAAAGCCATTTTATGACAATGAGCAGAAATGAAAATCTTTTTTATTCTTACTTGTTGTAATTGTTTATTATCACTGCACAGTGCACATACAGAAAAGATGTCTCACCTACATGATCCTCCAGAGCTTTAAACTCACCTTTATAGTATTTTGCATATATAGAAACCCACATACAACGCAAATACACGTCCAATTGTTAACAACTCATTGAACTGAATAATAATTGTCCAAATAATTCAAAGGAGCGCGACGACAATATGGACACACAAGGTTTCCTCCTAACGGTCCCCAACGAAAAACGGGACTAAATGATGTCACGAGACCGGAATTAGGTTAAATCTGATAAATCAATCGATTGATTATTACACCTCCAGCGAAAGGGTGAAAGAAGCCAGAATTCGCTTTATAAGAATTATATTGAAGTTGAATGAGGGTACAAGCCAATTGAAAAGAGTAAATGAAAACAGAACAGCAATTTCGAAATGAATTTGTTATTTATCTTTCTCTACAAAATATATATATAATTATTTATAAACATACAGGTTCATATTTATCAACATTTTATTTTAAAACGATTAACAAATAAAACGGCATTCAAAGGAGTCAATGCCTGCGTTTACTCATCTTGTAAATCTTCTGGTGTTTTTGTGTATTCACTTACATGTTTTGTTGTTTTATTACTACCGTTATTATTATTTTCTTCACTGACAATATTATAAAAGAAAATTCAAAAGATCGTAACGAAATGAACGAATTCATTCACAAACATTATTACGATAAAATATGTATACTTAGTGTAATGGTAGTCCTCGCATTTTCGGCAGTATTTGTTTTGGAATGAAATTGTAAAACATTTTACACATATTACGCAGTTTTTTATTTGGAGATATTAAATTACTTTTAATACTTCATAATAATACTTCTTTGTTGCTCAGTTAGCGGAAATACTTTATACGCAAAAAAAAAAGCACATTCTTTGTGCTTTTAATTGTCATTTGAATTCATGTTCAAATTGTATCTATCTACGGAAATTATTGCAATTTCTCTGCTATTGCTGAGTAACCTTAAAATATGTATATGTTGGTCAATTTTCACATAAAAATCGTTTGTTTCAATTGGACAAATTAAGACATTCGTAATTTTATTTATCCTTGATTCTCAAACATAATATTTAATTTAAAAGGGACAATTAATACGTTACAAAAGTTTAAAAACAATTTATGGCCATCAAAATGTATTTCGTCAAAGACCGCCACTAATGTTCAAATATGTAGAATAATTCACAAGAAATTTGTCTCAGATGATGAGCGATAAACATGGATCCATATTTAGGTATCTTTAACCCGGCAGTGATGGTATACGTTTTGAGAGGCCAATTTCAATTTTTCCAAATAGAGAATTTGTACTTTCTTTATTTTTTGTCGTTTATACAAAAATACAAAACTCATCAACTTTAACCTGAAGTGGGAAGTCTAAAAGATTTGGTCGCACCAGCCCCACAAAATATAAAGTTACATATACCTCAGCTAAAATGTTACACAAGCCAAAAAAATGTTTGAGATGTAAAATATGGGATCAGAAAATATTGAACGATTTTGGCTGTATGATGCGATATTGGACCCTATTACGGAAGTCGAATTTGGTAGACTCGACTTACGAAGACACAATTTTCTTAGTATTTTTGCTTTCAAAATGTGTCCGCTAATCGAGTCGACTAAACTCGACTTCCATAATAAAACGTATTACCGCAAACACAACTATTTTCGAGGAAATTGTATTTGTGTAGTGGAATATGCACGTCAAAATGTATCATTCACTACACCGCAGAATTTTCCCTTTATAAAAGGATACATATATTCTTTGGAATTGTGAAACGGCTCTCACCCTTGTTTGTTTTAATTTGCCAAACATCGACATATCCAAAAAAAATTGTGCACACGTTGTGAGATGTACACGGTAAAATTATAATTCTTTACACCACACGTCTTTCCTCCTATGCAACTAAACATTATTGTGTGTGTCAACTTGGAAAACGACTTGCCCCGTTTCGTTTAAACTTTTCGAAAATATACCTACAAATGTTGGTAACAATTCTTGCTAAAAAAAATAGTGAAGCAAGAAATACATATTAAACTTCAACGGTTAAGTTCAAATATAAGATAAAACTTTATAATTTCGTTTTTGACTCGTTCTAACTATTTCAGTTACAGGTTTTTCGTTTCATCCGTATAATCTGATCACTTGATCGACTTAGGTCGACGCAACTTAAATATTGCTATAGCGATCCTATACATGAAATTCACCCAGTCACAATTTTCCTACATTATCGACTGATTCACGGTTCTTTTAAAACAGAAAAACTAAGAAGTGAACAACTGACCGATTTGCTGCACCATGTCATGTGAAAGTTCAAATGACGGTGTGTTTTGTCACTTATAACAAATTGAAAATTGAAAAATGACTTGAGTAACCAAAATGTCCGAGATTGCTCATCGCTGTAACGCGTCATTATTCGCGACGTTAAGTTATTTTAAGGATCACACTTTCAGTTGACCCACATACCAAAATTCAATGACTTTTATTTCTTTTTAAAACATTTTCCAGGGATCATAAAAAAAAAATCTTTAATATTTACTAGTACTATTATAGTTTTCGGAAAAACATTAGATAATGGAAAATTTCGGTTTTTCGATTGACAATTAACGGTAAAAATTCTATGGAATCATTTATCCATTGCTCAGAAACAAAATCCTTGTTGACCTGTGTAATTGATTGACCAATAATAATCCAAAATCTTTTTTTGTAGTTGCACATTATCTATCTATCTAGAAACATTTTAAGAAAAATAGTATAAACTCAAGTGTTTTGATGCGTTTGAAAGTTGTTTAATCATCAAAAAAATTCAGCTAAGAAATAAGCCATCTTATAAATATTTGTTCGACAAAAGTTCTGCAATATTCAAGTGAGTACGGGACTGCCATTACACTTTGAAGAAAATAATAAATCTGATAACAATCCAAAATATTACTTTAAGCATATCAACCACTCCGTAAAGTATTGTAATATGAATCTCATAAGTGTGTATACGAAATGTTAGGATTGCTGCTCTATGAGTGTTTTTATTCCGATTTTATTTTGACACGAGTTTGCTATTTAAAATGTACGGAGAGGCCCTGATAAACCGGTATTTCATATTACTTACAGCTACCACATTCTTAAGTATTTCACAGTTTTAATTACATGTATGTTTAATCACTATTCATACTATTTCTGTTATGCTATACCGCCAAGTCTTGTTAATCATTTTTTGCTTATTTATATTCATCTTTTCCATTTAATTGCTGTTTAGCTACTACGGGGGTGAGTTTTATAAGAAACATTTAATGGTTTACGTGGACATTGTGTTTTCTTTCACTAATTACAAACGAACGTCGTCTCTTCTCTTTCTGGTCAAGGCTTTATATTCAAAAATTTATATGAAATTGTAATACAAGGTTGTCTATTCTATCAATACATTATGGTTATAAACAGAGTTCTCCAAATATTACATATCACACAACTGACGAATTGGTTAATTCAACATTTATTTGTATGGTTCTGGTAGAAATGAATTCTCTGTAAAAAAATTCCTTATTTTATCCTGCACCCTTTTAATGCACTTTGCACACAAATAGCAAAACTCAATTTTTTCTGGTTCCACCTTAGTTTCAGTTATTTAATTGCATTACAGTTGCTTTATCATGTCAATGAACCAAGTACTTATATCGAATATTTTCCTGCTATCTTATACATGCATATATTGTGAATTTATCAAATATTTCTTAGTACTCACATCATTTGCCATCGTTCTTAATTAATCAAATGTTAATAAAAACAATGATTTTACAATCTTAGTTTTTCTTTCCTCCTTGTTTTGCAATTTTCAAAGGCTCAATGTGAATAGCATTTTGAGAAAATAATACAAAAATATTCTTCGTTCGTTCAGGTACTCTAACGTTAAGAGTCGCTTGAAACCAAATCCATTTGTTGAAAGATGTTGCAATATAAGTGCCTCAAAAACTTGTATTGTTTCCTTTCGTTTGTATAAATACTCCAAAAATCCAGAATCCAAAAAATCTGATCTTTATCTTGAAATTTCCCCGCGTAAAAAATATTACAAAATATTGAGATATTTAGAAGTTCAAATATGTCAAAAGATTAGATGCCTTTTGTAATTGTATACTCCTCAAGTTTGTTAAAGAAACATAGAAAGTAAAATTGCGAACATGCTTAACATGTGTAACTACTTTTTGCACATCCTCAGAAGTGGTTTCTGGAGATTGGATTGTACTTTAAAAATAAACAGCTCCAGCCGTGTGAATATTGAAAAATGGAACCCTTTAAGTATACCTTAAAGACGGTAAAACTAAATAAGACCAGCTCAAAAATGAATAGAAACTGCTTGTATTCATAGTTCAGCCTGATATAGCGCTAGGCTGCATTATGGGTTTATGACCTCATAAACAAATAAATTGCCTGCAGAAACCGACTTCTTGAAATCAGTTCTTTCCTGTATGGCCGTATTATCCGAACGAAGTAGCGCAGCGTTGATTAACATGCAATGCAAGCTGTAAATAAATTTAATACACCAGTTTATATAACTACTCTGTGTATGAAGCGTCTGTAATAATTAGTGTTTAAATTGCAATGCAAAATTAATATTTTGACTACGACATAATTCGTGTCCAGATTCTGGTAAGACTCATGTAACTTGTTGTGAGATAAATTGAAACGAGTTTAATAGTTGAATCGCATTTGGCTGTTTTCGAAAAAGCAGGGATACCGCAGAACTGCATAATTCAGTGCAGTAGTCTCTGAATAAGAAACCGAATACATGAAATTCAGCCATTTCAAGTCGTTTCGACTTAACTAAAAAAACATAACATGACTATCTTTGATTTCCTTTTGTATGATGCCCAACTATTTCGAACTTATTTGCGGGTCTTTAACAAACTTTGGTAATCTTTTCAACTAGCTTTCGAAAGCAGAGGTCGATTGTTTTCTATGTTGATATTAATGATGAAAAAATGCTAAATCATTTTATGCCTGTGTTCGATCTATCATGCAACTTATTTCGGGTTAAATCAAAAAATAAGGTTGAATTGCTTAATTTAAATGTGTGGGGTTTGTATAAGAATTGTACATCCGCCAAGGTTCTATCTCTGGGGTGGAAATATGAATTAGTTTAATAGTTCAATTGCATGTAATATTGCTACAGGTATCCTATACATGAAACCATATAAGGTAGTTTCTGTTTAATTCAAAGCAAGTTTTTACTTCGAGTATGGAGTACTGGCCCGTATTCTGCATTCCGATGGAATAGCAATTCGTTCGAGTATCTCCGTCCGAACGAAAGTGAAGAAGATTCTCAGTTACGTGCGGAATGAAATAGCTGTTTCGAATTTCGAACTCAGATATGCATGTCGGATAATGTTTTATGTGGAAGTGTTTTTGCTATTATAAAGAAAAATGTATAGTGTTGCTTTATGGTCATTTATACCTAAGTTAGAAGGACAGTTAATTAGTTAAAAGTTAAACAAAGCTTTAGGTACACAATGTGTTCAATTTCTTGTACCTAATATTTACTGCGGTCATCGTGTTGAATAAACTGTGATTATTTTTTACCAACCGAACGCATCAAATAAAGGTGGACCAATACTGTTAATTCTTCCAAACAAATTTCCCACAAAGAGGATTGACAAATTTTGCAAACCCCCTGGCTATATCTGGCCTAGCTTTAAGAAGCTTAACGAATCTTTGGTATTTTTATCTTCTTCATTTTTTTACGCCTAATAAAAAAAGAAATATTTACTTTGTCAATGCAAAATATACAAAAATTAACGTGCACCACAATTCACAACTCGACATCTGTTCCGCAAGTAAAAGTTGTTGAAAATTTTGGTATGAAATTTGACGTTTCGTACGAAATTTAGAATATGATCAGTTCGAATTCGAACGGAATGTAGAATTTATATTTAGATTCCATTTGGAATATTTCCGATACGTCGGATTACAGAAAATGGGCCACTGTGCGTATCTATTAAAATTGCAACAAACTTTCTACATTGGACAATATGTTGCAACAAAAACAATTCAATCTCTATCTTGTGTTGAGCAGAATAGCTTTACGAGTAAAGAAATTAAATTAAATTTTAATTTATTTTAAATTTATTAAATATTGATTCTTTATAATCAACCACTAATAATAAAAGCGAACGCTATTTAAAACACAAAATTTTTTGCTTTTTGCGAGCCACAATTCTTTCCAACATGAATTTATGATGCTATAAATTGCGGCCTATATTTATGAACAGGAGTTTACTTTATAAAATAAATAAAAGTGCAGTAAATATGTAGCTACGAGTTAAGTCTTATATTTCGACCATATTGACCTTCAATATTGCGGCAGTATTCGAACGCAAATTGAAACAAAAGGTTTCATTTTTTTAAAACCCTGAAAAAGGGCAAAGCTATTCGCTAAATCGCACCCATATTGCAAAACACTTACACACACTCGTTTTTTTTTTAATAGTCATCCGTTTATTTTACTTTTCTTCTCAATCCGAAAATTATAATGTGCGGGTGAATGAAAACAAAAGTTTCTGAACGGGAGTATTGCGTTTATCGTGTTTATCATCATAGACAGGATACCTGCGTTCACATAAATAATTATACAGTAATGAGATTTGCTTCCAAGGGAATTTTGATAACAAATAGAAAATTTATTTCTCACATATTCAAAAAATAAAGGCTTCTCTAAAACTGTTCAATAAATAATGCAGTTATGTATCGTCTAAACATTTACAAATTTCTCAGAATACAATAAGAATCTGAAAGGTTTTCTTCATACATCTACTTGATGAGCTGAGTCTATGAGAACTAAGCTGTCGCTGAATGCCGAGACTTAAAACTTAAACAAACGAAATATTGGCTAAAACTGATAACCACAAAACAGTAAGTTACAACTCAGTGTGACTGTCCTAAACAGAAGTGATGAAAGAATATGTTCTCTTTGTGTTTGCTTAAATTTATTCTGCACGTATAAATATTTCATTTTATCTTAACCAAGGGTGTTCTAAACAATCAGCAGCTGTGGCGCGTTTTTTCGGATCAAACTCCAGCATCGGTTTAAGGAAATCGGCGAAGGCCTCCGCGTCCTCTTGAGACCATTCGTACTTCTCCACGAGCACGTCAACTAGACCCCACGGCTTCAAGCCGGTAATATTTCTAAGCTCGCCCTTCTTGTTGAATGTGAATTGTGTGTAGACACCCCGGAATATTATGTGCTTAGGTATTGGACCGAGCAACTCGATGATGTGAGCGATATGGTCCTCATCTCTAGAATAGTTTTCTCCCGAATGGGGCTCAAAAAGATAGTCACCTGTAGCCAGCTCAAAAGCCATGCACGCTGTACTCCAAATATCAGCAGAAGTGTCATACCCTGCACCTAAGATTACTTCCAGGGACCTATACTGACGTGTCTGAATATCCTCAGTAAAATGTTTGTGGACCCAGCAAGCATTACCTAAATCAGCAATTTTTACTTGTACATCGCATATTTCGAGGGCAGGATCTTTTTTGTCCTGCTGAATTTCCTTGGACGAAGGGGATGCATCAGAAAGCTGATTGCTTTGTGGCGTTGAAGGCTGTTTCAATTCGGCAGCTATGTCTGCATGATTCCCTTGCTTATACATGTTACAAGAGGCATCCCCACCCTCCAAGGGTTTGGATTCCTCTTTATCACTATCGAGCTCTTCGTTCTGCTTCAAAAGAGTGTAATTATCATTATGGAGGCAACTATCACTTGGTTGATCTTTAAGCTTTATAACTTCATTGATTGGTGGCTGCGGAGACGGATTTGACCTGTCATCATCGTCGTCATCGTAGTGATCTTTCTCATCGTCACTAGCATCACCATTAAGAACAGCCTTAGTATCACCATTGCTACTACTGCTCACTTGAGCGCTCTTTTGTTTTTCACTAATGTTCGGATATTGCTTCTGAGGACTCGATGGATTTTCGTCTATATTGTTGCTGTTGATGCCATCCAGAGCATCTGGTTTGGCAGTCTCGCAACCGCTTTGTTCTAAGTAGTCCCACTGCTTTTTAAATAGCTCCAAACGCCTCTTAGCCTTTTTCTTTAATTTCTTCTTTTTATTCTTACTCATTTTTCCAGTGATAGGAGGTTCTCTATATTCCTTAGGAGCACGACTCACAAAAGATGGGAACATCTTGAAATTCATTACATATAATCCTGTGGCCTCGTTAGCTAGAGTCCGAACATACTGGTCGTCAACACAGAGTAAAACGTTCTCGGGTTTGATGTCGGTGTGAATGATTTTGCAGCAGGTATGGAGATAATCGAGTCCTTCGAGCACTTGCCTGATAATCGTTTTCACATTTTGGATTGGTATTCCTCTATAGTTAGACTTACGAATTAGCTTCAATAAATTATCACCTAACACTTCAAAGACCATACAAATATGTGTTCCATTAACACCTGTTATTTTAAAATCGTCGAGCAGTTGCACTGTTTTATTTCGTCTTGGATTCAACGGGTCACTCTCCCGAACAGATTTTAAAATTTTTATTTCATCTTTGGCTGTTTCAGCGAAATGCGGTGCAGACTTAACAATCTTGATTGCCACATAGCGTTTGTCCTCCAGATCCCAGCAGAGCCACACTGTTGAAAAATGACCCCAACCAAGTTTTCGGACGACATGATAGCGACCTGCAAAAGAAAATTTTATGTTTCCTTTCAGAATATAAAAGTACTTCGATTATAAATAAATAATTGATCGATAATCTTTTAAAATATTTCACATTTTCAAATTGGGAGTCAATTCTGTACACGTGGAGTACAATTTTGATATAATCAAAGACTTCAGTGTGAAAACAAATAAATATAAAATAATAAACAATAAAATTTCATTGTATTTTGTGGTCTTAAACGTTGGATTTTGAAACATGAGTAAAAAAAATTCAAAGATTACCTGCTTCTTATCAAAGAATGAAAATATGCTACCACTAGGTGTGATGGTAAAATATCACTCAATAAAATCGCATTTGAGGTGAACAAAGTGACCGAGTTAGATGCATGGACGGGTTCGTCGGGCAACGGACGACTGCTGCTAAACGGACAGAGTCTGCTGATGTTCCAATGCTGACATATTACGACTAAAAATTCAACTACTCAAAAGAAGCGGTGTACAATACGTCAACTTCAACTTCTTTTTTCGAAAACCATTTTTTGTCTCTTACATATCCCTTTGCTTTTGACCCCCTCAAAAAAAAAACTGGACGCCCACCTGAATATTTAGGGGAAAAATTGAAATTATTGGAATTAGTAGTAGATATACAACCATACAACTTGCGAGGAGCGGAAGTTAACTATCGTTTGGACCAACGTAGAAAGATTGAGGCGCAGAACTCTTTGCTGCACAAGGGAGTGCAACTGTTTAATGAGATTAATCGAAAATAGATTTAATTATTTCAAAAGGGGTTGTGTACATTATATTAGGAGTACTTGATTGCTGGGGGAAAGCAAAATTAGTTTGTATATTATACTATTTATAAATTGAAGGCTCATACGTTAATAAAGTAAATATTATTATTATTATCTTTTGTTAACTAATCATTCAATCATAGAACTCACCTAGGCAAACAAAAACGCACCATATGAGTGGGGTTGTAAATCTCAACCGTTTTCGAGTTACAGGATGATTCATAAATGTGTTATACACATTACATTATCTTTTGATCTACTCAACGAAGCGATATCAACGCCAAAAAACTACTAATTCAATGTTCTTTCCAAACATGGCAGTAATGTTGACCTACCTCTACCACTGCAGGTACAGTCAATTTCAAAACTGAAAACATGTTCTGAAATTTCCGACAATACAAGTTATCCTACATTTGCTCCGAAATAATACTCGCTGAAATTATTAACCTTTCACAAAATAATGCCTACAGACTGATTTTATTTACCTTTTACAAACTGTTTCAAAGCCCGTTCTCAAATTTAGGGGCAACCCTTATGGGTGGGCCCATTTTTTTTTAATAATTGCCATCTTACTACCTTTCAGAAAAGGTATAGTGCGTTTCATAAGTATAAACGCAACCACTCATTTCAGACATTTCCAAATATTCCAAAAAAATTTTGCCAGACTGTTAGTATGTACTATTTAAAAGCGGGTGACACAATAGTATATTACGATACAAGGGCGGTAAGTAGCCGATTGCCCACGATGGCGGTGTTGACGCACGAGCGAAGCGAGTGCGTTAACAGCTATCATGGGCACTCGGCTACTTACCGCCCGAGTTACGTATGCTATTTTTCAGCACGAGTGCGGGGTAAGCAGTAGGTACGTTACCGCACATGTTTCCATTCGGTGACTCATAAATTAACCACGGTGCGCTAAGGAGCCGATTGCCCACGATGGCGGTGTTAGACGCACGAGCGAAGCGAGTTCGTTTATAGCCATCGTGGGCAATCGGCTACTTACCGCACCGTGGTTAATTGATGATTTACCGCATGGAAACCCGTGCGGTAAGGTACCACTTACCCCGCACGTGTGCTGAAAAAATATTTGTATTGAGGTACATACACTGTTTAGTTGTTCTTGTATAAAAAATTGTTCAACATTTTAATTTTTCTCCGTTTCAAAATTATAAACGCAGTTAGCGTTGAAGTGAATAAAAATGTGCCTCTTCAAAAATATAGGAATAAATGTCCCTTATTCAGTATTTATTTATGTTTCCGTTTTGATTAATCACTTTCAAAATTCGATTTGGCATTGAATTCACTCATTTTGATATCATATCCAATCCATATCCAGGCTTCATTTATTGCCATTTAAAGTACTCCCACAGTATAAATTGTTGATTTTGAGCATAAATTGCACTAGTTCAAACGACCCAAAAATTCTCTGTATTATTGCAACCTGGGGGCCATGCTGACCAATCCATAACGTTGGTATTCTTTTATATATAGTTATGAAACGCAACTTACAACATGTATATAGGGAAAGGATCTACAAATTTATACGTAGAAACCCATTTGCGGAATTTTAAATAAATGTACATTTCAAAACAAATTCAATCAAATTAACCTCAAAATGCTTTTTATTAAATTAAAAATTTATAACAATTTACACCTTTAACTGTTATAAACTCGTTTTCGATTCCACATTGTGAGTGTCTATGGCAGAGGAGCAGGCGCCATACCGTTTAGATCATTAGATCATTTGGACTCATCAATTTTTATACCTCGTTTTTACGAGCAACATCCACAAAAATTATTGTGTTCCCTTAAATTGTGGAAAATATCGAGAGTTTTGCTTTTAGCTCTACTAAATTAATTTTTATTTCCTCGCACGCTATTAAATGGTATGAAGATAGTAGCTCTTTATAAATACTTTCAACAAAAAGTATTTTGAACTACAACAAGTTTTTTTAGATATCCACCATTTTCAGTTTTCAATAAAGTAGCAAAAGCCACTAAGTAGATATTTAATAAATAAATTGCATTATTTGTTAATAACACGTAAGTAACAATTTAAAAATGTATTCCAAATTTTATATATGTATATTATATTAATATTTATGCTACGGAACCCTAAGTTGGCATGCATCAACAACAAGCTCTTGGTCGATCTTTTTTTTAATTCAATTCATTCAAACATCTCGACATTGAATATACCAGCTTTTTTATAATTTCACTCCCAATTTTACGCCTTCTTCTAACAGTACTTATTTGTTGAGTCTTGTTAGAAATATGATACTTTCTTATACGCCTCTGCACTTAGTCCCAATGGGATTAAGGCCGGGTAATTGTGGTGGAGTTGGAAAGATATGTGGGATGTTATAAATGACCACATTGAGACGTCATGTACTTCGGGTCATTTTCATGCTGAAAGAAAAACTGTTTCCTAAACCCAATTTGTCCACACTTGTAATTATAATTTGATTTTAATATACATATTAAAATAGGCCATTGTCCACTATGCCTTTATAGTCCTCGGGCCCACACCTAAAATGGTTTTTGATAACCAAACCATTGAGACTACTTCGTGTACATGCATATTTTACATACATATATACGAAGTCTCAACGGTGATGTTATAACAAACTTTTTTAGGTGTGGGCCCGAGGACTATTATGAAAACTAGTTCACCCACACCTAATGCACCAATGCATCCCTACATCAGGACTCGCTTACCAGTGTGCTTCACCGGTGCATTTTAGGTTTTTTGTTCCTCTAATTCCGTGTTTTGTTTTCTTCACACTATTATTCTGTTATCTGATTAGAAAATATTGAACTTGCTATCGTCAAAAATTCAAAATCCGTCAGATTTGATTTATTTTTACTTTTTTATGATTTTGCCTTGTCTTGCAGTTAGCTTGCGCGGCAGAACACTCTGTGTACGACATAGTAACGATTAACTATTCTCAGAACCTTTCACGACACTGAGAGTTGTATATCTCTATATCTATATATCTAACTGCCTCGATATATAATATTATTTTTCTCCTTTTTCCTTTTTAATTAGGTCCATAATTTCTTTTAACCACAAACTACCGAACTGAAATAAAACTTACAGATATGAAAATAATCCTTTGCATTAAAACGGGACTTCTCCGTAATGTTGTATGCCTAAGCTGTCAATGTAGCAAATATACACATAGTAATGTAAACGAAAGAACTTTGTGTGTCAATAATTTTGCCGCTGGAAAAACGTACATACAGCACGTATTCTTCATATATATTAATGAGTATTTTTATTTGAATTTTGTTACCTAATATCAAGGAGAAGTTCTATCATTGTAGATTTTTATAATATGAACAGTTTTACTTTAAAACTCCAGTTGTGCCAATAATGTTTTCCATCACTGTAAACCAGTTCATTGTTTCGTATTATAGAATATGCATTTTTTTAAAACCTTTACAAACATACAATGTGGGAGTTACGGGAATAGATCAGCTGATATATAAAAACAATGCTTTCCAGCATTACACTTTTTATTGTTTCCTCTGCCCCCTGTCCAACATTTCATAAAAATGATTCTCTGTAGACTGCCTAGTCCAAAATTTTCCTGTTCACTCGACTGGACTATTTAGTTTCACTTCATCGAACGTTCAGTTCAGCACGAGGATGCTGTATGTAAGTCCCACACCTATCGTGAAATTCCTTTCCCCCAAATTCATCCTTTAGCCATAATTGTGTTCAGAGTGAACATCAGCGATTAAGGAAAATCAGTATTTAATTTCCTGAAATTTTATTATAATTTTTTGTTTGTGTTGACATGAGTATGTATCCACTAATTGATAAGAAGACGCAGACAGATAATTAGTTATCACTTTTTTCATATCCCTCTATTTTATGGCAACTGATTTATGCAATCAATACCCCACATGCATAGTTTTCGAATAACTTATTAAAACAGGATTTCATTAGCTTCGGGAAGTGGCGCTCGATTAAATTGACTGAAATTTACATATGTATGTTGTAGTGATCAAATTGGTAAAAGGGGTGGGTTAGCAGCCCCTGAAAGTCTTCATTTTTTAGTCGTAAATCAATGTTTGCTTTGCGATTTTCTGTGAAATTATTTGAAGTAAATTTATATTTAGCACAGAGATAGAGAGTGATAGCCCAATTATAGACATGAAGTAATAAAAGCTAAATTTTTATTCTAGGGATTTCAGGGGGTAAATTTCGAAAATAGGAAAACAATTTCCTTCAAGGGTATAGTGAGGGTGTTAAATGAACCCTTATTGAAGCACGAATTCAATAACATGATGTTTTTTTATGTATTTTTATTTTAATCTTTGTCGGAAAAAATGTATAAAAATTGCTATTTCTAACCCTTATCACCAAAAGGATCTCAGAAAAATGAGAGAAAAATCATGATCTTTACATTTCAATATGTTTTTTTCTTATGGAATACCACAGCAATTTATATAAATAATGACGCGAGGAGAATGATAGGATCAATAGACAGGTAGTGAGTAAATGGTTAATGAGAACTAATGAGATCTGAGAAAACATTTTTGCTTGTTACTTCCTCAATAAAACAAAACTTCTTCGACCGGTAATCGTGTTCAGGCAAAACAATTAACCTAACAGTTTTTTTTGGAATTAGAAGATTGTTATAATTTTTAGAAAGTTTGCTCTCCTTCATTGGAGTCGTATTAGTTGTATATTTGTGATAGATAATAGATAGAAACAATAAAAATATTCTTTCTTTCTTAACTTAATTCAAATTAACAGATAGGTACGATGATGTTCAGAGTATAGCCGTAGTCGGATGCGGATATTGCAGGGTTGTGAAGAAAAATGTAATCCACCATCTTTAGACGCACCATGTTTAGTTTAGAATGACGTCACATATCTTGTTGTATTCTACTCGTCAAACCCTTTCATTTGATTCTCATATTGAGGAAATTGTGAAGGAAGAGGTAATGCGCCATCTTGAGACATTCGCCAAATTTGATTTACAATGATGTCACATAGTTTACCGTATTGTGCTCGTCCTCTCGGGGAGGATTAATACGATTCTAACGACCCCTCATTTATCTAAATCGGTTAATCCAGTGGGGTTCTAGGTCGTAACCCAGTAGGACTTTTAACAACCAGTGAATTAAGAATCAATGATTTCAACTGTGTCCTTATCGGAAATGAGAATGCGTTCTATGGTAATGCAAAGGGTAATTGATAAAAGAACCAACAGAACGTGCTTCTAGCTAACTGCGTGCACTTCGTGAGTTTTCGAATCTCCTTTTTGTTTTCGTTTTTCCGTTCAGTTAGTCGCTCGTGAGCAACGGAAGCAGTTGGCAGGCAATCAAGTGTAGTGCAAGTTGTGAAAATTAAATGCGCAATATTGAAATGAAATGTGCAATTTTTTTTTTATTTTTAAAGAGTATAATATATTTATAATGATTTAAATTTGTATTTTATTGGAACCCAATATTCCCTATATGAAGACTAAAATTGCTTTTTAAAAAAGGAACGGATGAAAAAGAGGTCTTTTTTTGTTTGTTGTTTTTGTTGTTTTGTTCTTGTGGTTTTTATGTATATTATATCCTGAAAATCTGCTACAATTATAAAATTATTAACAACCTAATGTTCATTTATATTTATTACTGCCTCCGTTCCCTTTCTGAAAGGCAGTTTCAAATTTTCAGGCGGTGAAACGGATGTAATTTATAACTTCTTTTCTGCATGAATTTACATTCCCATTCATCAGTGAAGGAACGCATGTGCTTGGGATCGATCCCAACACTGTAAAATTCATTAGTGCACAAATGCATGCGCGGGTAATGTACAATCGCACCAGTTCTTGCCTATGACAACGCTGTGTAAAAGTAATCAGTGTTTTCACGCAAAAAAGAAGCTGTGGGAGCTACAGTAAGCGATTACGACTTCTATTCCGTAATCAATGCTGGTCCTACTGGGAATATCCAAATAAACATACATACATACATAAATAGACTCATTAACACATAACCCCTCCGGGTCGGGTTAAAAAAGCAAAGCGACTTATGCTGCTGATCTATTAGAGATTTTAAATCAAATTAAAAATTGCGCAGAAACACTATTCATTAATCATATTGTAAAGAGTCTTGCACTATAGATGCTTGAAGCTTTTTAGGTTATAGATGTCATGTTGTTAAAGCCACATCTGTCAAATTTTTTATAAATTGTTCAGTAGTGTGTGGCAAATCACCATGGAAGGTTATAGCGTTGAAGAACGTGTTCAAATCATCAAATTTTATTACTACATAAAATCAATGCTCCGTTCGAGACACGTTCGCCAAAAAGTCATCTTTAGCAACGAAACCCATTTTTGGTTGAATGGCTATGTGAACAAGCCAAATTGTCGGATTTGGGACGACACCAATCCACCAGCATCAAATGCATTCTGAGAAAGTCACTGTTTAGTGCGGATTTTGGTCTGACGGAATCATCGGTCCGTACTTCTTTCAAAACGAAACTGGCCTTACCATAACCGGCAACGGCGGGCGCTACAGATCGATGATAAGCAACGTTTTGTGGCCTAAACTGGATGATATGGATACCGACGACATGTGGTTCCCACAGGACGGCGCTACCCACCTCGATGGATATTCTCCACGAGCGATTTGAATGCATTGTAATCTCGCGCTGCACCGACGTGGATTGGCCACCGAGATCGTGCGATTTAACGCCTTTAGACTTCTTACTTTGAGGCTTTCTTAAATCATAGGTCAAATCATAAACCAAAAATAATGGATGCCAAAGTTAACATAAAGAACTTCATTCAGCAAATTCAGTCAAATTTATGAGGCAGTCATCGGAAATTGGACCTCCCGAATACCAATCATAAAATATTCTTTCAAAAAAAATAAAAATGGAGTGGATATCTCACACACAACTTGTTTTATTTACATTTAAAAGTCCAGCGTCCTTATTGAAAGACCCTTTATTAGCTTTTCGTTGAAATCTCATTCAGTTGTAAACAAAAAAAAATGAAATGTTAAACGATGTTTCCCCAATATAAATTTGCATTACCATTATTTAGATTTTGTGAGTAACCATACTTATCAAAAAAATTATAGGTCTGATCATAACTAATAGTTATATACAGTAGGCATCCCGTTATATGAACACTTCATTATATGTACTGTCTGTATGTGAGAAAAGGTCTTAGAATGTTAAGTGGCTTGTAATTGTCGCAGGTTTTGATCTAGCTCTTAAACATAATCGATATATAGATCTTTATTACGATTGTTCGCAGAAGTTTTTTTTAGATTTGTCTTTCCCTGTTATTTACTGATAGACGGAAATGAAAAACCGCCGTTATCTCAAAAACGGATATAACAATTTTATTCAAATTGTGTAACATTTTGGATTGAAGAGTTTGACTGCTGAAAAAAAACCAAAGGAACAAAGGGAAAGGAACATCTGTTGAGTTTGAGGATTTTTTAATTATGTTGCAATTTACTAAGAATATTACCAAAAAACAACCCAATTGAGGAAAATTTTGTTCCTTGATTTTTTTGCATTATGGAAAATAGTGATTTTTTTTAGCGACTTCGTGGAAATACTAAACATATCCAAGAGATCTTATTTACTACCGCAACCGTACACTTTCCGTTTAGTTCTCTGACCGATTTGTCTTAATACGTGAAGTTGCAGAACTATAAACATAGCTTAAAGCAGTAGATCTACAAATCAGATGAAGATGCAGTCCCATGACCTAAATGCTCGGTGCAATATAAATAGCAAAGAAAACAAATAAGGAAAACAAGCAAATGCACAAAGAGCAGTATACGAATGTTCTCATTTAAAGTCTGAATATTTTCTTAATTTCAGTAAAACCAAATCACCGGGGAGATGCAACTATTGCAGTGGCTTCCCAAATTTCACTCTTTATGAAATCGTATGTCAAATGAATGCACAATAAATACAAACGTTTTTACGAAAATTGTGTACAATTCGGGAAAGCCCAACATGCCGATATATTGAAATATTATATAAATCACGAGATTTTCCTTACAAGATTTTCACAGGTCGGTGCAGCCGGAAGAGCGCCCAAATAATGTGTCACGCCAAGTTACTAAAATAAACAGACCCATGAGTGGATGGGGTATTTCCTCACCGAAACCGGCTATTTCGGCTGTTTAAAGGAATATAAAATGTAGCTTTGTCACCTTGCGCACGGAAACAAGTGCACATTGCAAAATTTGCCAAAAATAAAGCGACAAAACGTCACCGGTTTGACAGTTACATACACCTAAGTTGGCCGTGCGTAATGGGGAGACGAAGAAAAAAAAGTCCATCGACCTGTGCGAATGGAGCAAATCCGCAGATTTTCGTGTGTTACGAAAATAAAACAACCTGAGCACTTCCTCACGCTACTCGGAATCACTCATGAACAATTGGGGAGGAAAAGTATGGTTATGGTGAAATATTGATTTTGCTGCTGATTCTCGCAGCCCCTCCCTGGACTGTTTATTTGCCTCAAATAAATAGAATGCTCGAAAATCGCACAGTAGATCTGTGGGACGATCTTTTGTTTGTCTCACCTTGGAACAGGTCACCGATGTTCACTGGGTGATATCCGCCTTTGCAGTAATCCTCCTTTAGCTCCTGCTCATCCTCTTCGCTGTTCAGCTCTGACTCTTCGGACTCGTTGGACGAACTCCTCGGTGGCTGGATTTCTGGGGGCTTGCTGTACTTCTTGCTGGAAGTGTTGTACGATGTCGGGGCGCTCGGGGCAATCTCGGCGCCCGTGTAGGAATTTACAGCTGTTGCGATTGGCTTATTTTTGGCGATCGAATTGTTCAGCTGCGAGAGCGGAGGCGCACCTGGTGTCAATGGTGCCCCACCAGGTGCTGCATTCAGCCCTCCCGGATTATTAGCATTGTTCCCATTCGGTTTTCCCTTCTTCTTGTTCGGCTTATGACGCTTTTTTTTCGCTTGGATGGCGAGCACGCGACGATTTACATCTGCCTTCGAATTCATGCTTTTGCTTTAAGAAAATTCACCAAATCCGGACCCCCGACTCTCAGCTGGCAAAAACACTAATTCTCCACAGTCAGTTGGATCGGACAGGCAAAAGATCGAGAACCAAACCGATACGTGCTCAGTGTGTATGTGGTTGTGCGTGCGTTTAGATGTGTGAGGCACTACTTATGGCCAAATGACGAGCTTTATACTTTTTGTTTTCGGCTTTTTGTCACGAATTTCCGCTAAATAATCGGGATGCAACAATCTACGTCACTGAATTTAACTCGAAAGCTATCTCAATTTGTATAATCATCCCGACATTTTACTTATTATTTACGGGGAAATTTAAAAACACAATTCCATGCTAAAAACTCGGGAAGGCTCTCTGCTCTGAATTTTTTTCTCAGTACTAAAAATATTTGCCGAAACAGGGTGGCCTACCTACACTACCAGCTTCATGTGCTTTCGTTCAGTATTCGTTCGTTGAGCCGCTTCCGCGACAACTTCACGCTATTTAGATTAGTTTCTCGAAATTTTAAATACTACTTCCTATACTAACTTCCTTTTCGGCTGCAATTAATTGAATTTTAATCTTTCAAAGAACCCACAGTACACGTAAATTGGCATAAAAACTTTTAACTTTTCAGAAGCGTAAATACCGCACAATGCTATACATAACATGTTGACGAATTATTACAGGAAAAGACGAAATATTATCCTTTGCAGTGAGGCGTGCTGTATTGTGCCGTATTGCTGTAGCATATAAGAATAAGGACTGTATTTACTTTTAGTTTTTTAGAGCAATTCGAAAGTCGAATCTGCCAGGTTTGTAGATATCAGGTGCGTTCGACTTGCCACTGCCTCAGTGAGCCGGCTCAGTTTGCTCAGTTGCTCACTGAGCCGCAGCGTTTTTCTCACTCCTAATGTCCCTATTTTCCGGATGGTGTCGCTAGTGTTTTCTGAGCCAGAAGTGAGTCATCTGAGCCAGCAAATTCTGTTCTCAGTTGGCTCAGCTCAGTTACTTTGACATATAAAAAAAGCTGTGACATCATGAAAATACAGATAACGTTTTTGTTCAGGGTAAGATTCAAAGTTAACGAAAGTTAGGGCATTCTGATACATCAGGTGTATTTTAGCATGTATAATAAATAAAATAATCTGCAAATTCTCTGTGATCTGAATATTTTCCTTTAAAGAAATATATTAGATAAATACTAAATGTTCTCATCATTTTGCCGGCACTATTGAAATGTCAAATCACTTCTAAGCGTTTTTCTTGCACACCCACCCTCACTGAGCCGAAACTGAGCATGTCAATTTGACAGCTGATTTCAAAGTGAGCCGGCTCACTGAGGCAGTGGCAAGTCGAACGCAGCTATCGTATCTCTCACGGTGCGTGACGGAGCGGAAGTTGGCAATGATTGCTGCCAAAAATATTCAAAGAGTAGCGAATGATTTGTAAGAGCCACTACAATTTAAATTAATGCTTCTTCCGAAAGTAATGCAAGATATATTTGAGATACTTCCCACACTTGAAAAGGTTATATGGGAGAGTTTTGTAGAACCATTTTCTTCACACAAAAAAAATCGTGACGACCTTCCTCGAACAAACCAACCCGAAGCGAAATATGGGTATAATTCAGTATACGGAACAGTTCCAACTTCCATCCACTAATTTTCCTGAAAGCTTCTTAAATTGTGTAGTTTAACTCACTACAATTAATCATCAAAATTTAAAGCTTACCCGAGATATTCTTCCCAACATCCTAAACTACAAAACATTTAAATTGTTACTTATCAATTCTATAAAAACCATTTTCAACCCCCTAAAATACAAATTAACTAAAGCCACCCTAATATACCAAAGATTTAATAAATATGCAAAGTAACTCAAGCTAATTCAAATTCAAAACTCGCGCAATCACAAGTTTTCCCCAAGAAATTCTACATCTGGTACTCCTAATTGACTTTGACGATCAATCATTGGCAACATTGCCAAGCACAGATTAAAGCTCAATCACGTGAATCAAAATTTGACCCATAAATTGATGTTTTTGGTTCTTTGCATCAGGGGAAAATAATGAAAGTAAAAATTAACTGCAACAACAAATTTTGCTTTGAATTGAAATTTATGAATAGTTACCGTAGTAAAACTATTTAATTTTGTCAAAACAACATAAAATTGAATTGATTTATACCCACTTCACATTAAAAATTATTCCAATAATTGTTCGGATGAGTATAAATAAATTTTGAAAAAGCTTCTTAAAAACAATGGTTTTCTTTTAAAACTAAAATGAACTAAAAAGTAGCAATTCAGCTTAATCAGAATAACTTTCAACATTTGTAAAATAAAATTCATTGGGCGCTCATGATATATAACAGTTGCTGTTATGTTTCTACAACAACTATTAATATGATTTATCACAATACAGAACGCCGAAAGGTTTTTTTTTTTACAAATGTTGAAAGTTATTCTGATCAGCATCAGTGAAAATTTATTTTCTGATATTCAGTTAAAATTAATTTTAAAAGAAAACCATTGCTTAAAAAAAAAATTCTTTTTTTTTATTATATTTTTACGCTTTAGTCTTAATTATTAATTAGTCTAGTTTCTTGCAATAGGAAAAATTTATTATTTTTTCACTTAACAAAAATATTTAAAATTGAGCAATTAAAATTCCATGAAACACCATTTAATTAATTACAGCCAATTAGTTAATTAAATAATGCTGATTCTTCTAAAATATTGTATTGTCATCAGAACCAAAGTAGTGCGCAAAATTTCAGTTCAATTTGATGATGGGAAATGGGAAATTTCAATCACTAAATTTGAACCACACAAACTATGCTTTTCTTTGAAAACATTGTATTGTCTTCACAACCCATGCAGAATGCAAAATGTTAGCTCAATTGGATAACGGCAAGTGGGACGAATTTCAATCACTGATTTTGGCCCATACAGGATATCGAACATAATAAAACCTAATTAACGTAATTTAATACGTTTCTTAAAACTTATAATATTGATAACAGTTCAAGAAAGTCAATTCAATTCAATTTTTGCGGTTCTGCTCCGGTCACAACATATAACTGAGACAAGTGAGACACAGAAAATCCATCTCAGATGGCTCAGTTGCTCAAAGGCTGCGTTCATTTTTGTTGCTCAATGTGAAAGTGAGACGATGTGCGAAAACACGCCGTCTCAGTGAGCCAAGTGAGAATATCTTACTTGTCTCACTGAGAACGTGGTTGCCGAAAGGCCCTATTGTATAAAGTGCGGACAGCTCGTTAAAAGAAATAATACTTATGTAAAAACTGCGAAATTTAGCACAAGACTTTCCATATGTACTGTTTAAATACCATGTCCAACGATTAATTATTTTATTGAAGTGAATGCATAATAATATGTTATAAACATATAAAATAAATTGAACGAGTTAGGACCAGTGGCGTAGCTAGGTCCCCAAGGGCCCTGGGGCAAATCAAAAAATGGGGCCCCACTGCTACCTAAACTGGTTAGGTTTTATCAAGTAAAAATATTAAATATACAAATACTTTAAAAATGCTAAGCTACTTTATCATTTTAGTGCACGGCAACTTGCGGCGGGTCGCGGCAGAATCGGCGAGTAGCGGCAGAGTCGGCGAGTAGTGGCAGAGGCGGCGAGTCGCGGCAGGGTTCGCAAGATGCGGCCGGCAATGGCCGGCAGTCGGGGCAAACTGCCGAGACCACTCTGCCCAGTGCCAGATTCACCTACGACGGGGCCCCAAGCAACCTAAGGTTTTTGGGGCCCTCATTCTAAAATTAAACCTTCCCCCTCCCCAATATTTTAAAATAATAAATAACCAGTTAATTTTGCAAAGTCAATATATTATTCAGTTTACTTATAATTTACTAACTAAATTACAACTTTTTCCTACTTTTCTCAGTCGAAAATTGATGAATGATATCATCAAAGTCAAGTTTTTGAAGCTTGTCTTTTTCGATAAACAGTAAGCCTAAATCACTTACTTTTTCTTGGCACATTGATGAGCGTAAGTAATTTTTGACGCGTTTCAATGCGCTGAACGATCTCTCCTCTGTACTATTAGTTATCGGTAGTGTAAGGAATAGCCTGATAAGGCATTCAACATTTGGAAACGCTGACAACAATTGATTCTTGAAAATTATTTGGTACAATTCAACGAATGTTTTACGAGGCTCGTTTCCGTATACCTGTTTCACATAGATGTGAAAATTTTGAATTTCAGTCACAATGTTCATACATCATTTGGATAGTCTCTTATCAGTCTTTCTAAACTTTCTGTGATTTCCTCCTTCGACGCATTTAAATTGACAAAAAAAGAGAATTTAGCCGCGATATCAGTGTATGCCTTAGCACGTTGTCGCAAGTTGGGTGTCAAAGAATCGATCAACGGAAGAAACGATTTTATCCGAAAACTACCACCCGGAGACAAATTTTCAAGCGCATCTTCAGCAGGCCCGTCGTTTACATGGATTTTTTTATTTCACATTTTTTATTTTTTTGTTTTCAAATTTCCGAATGTGTTTTCAAAATTTTTCAATTTTTGGGGCCCCTGTCCAAGCGGGGCCCCAAGCAATTGCTTTCTTTGCTTCCCGGTAAATCCGCCACTGACTCTGCCGCTGCCGCTTACCGAATTACCGGGAATTCCCTAGGTATAACTTTCGAATTTCGCTCAACTGAGTTGCCATGATTAAAGTCGGGTTGCAACCTGTCCTATTTATTTTGAAAATGGGATAGGGTTTCAAAAGTTCAGTTCGATCGAGATTTTCTGGTAAGGATTCGAGGGCCCCCTGAGCTTGAGGGCCCCGGGGCACTGCCCCGCCTAGCCCCTTAGTAGCTACGCCAGTGGTTAGGACTGACATTCCTGCAAATTTAATGAACGGAAAAATCGCCTTTTCCACTCCGACTCAAGGTTGGGATACAATGTACGCGACGCGACGATTTTTCATTACGTTTATAAAAAGTATAAAAGAGGCTCTTTCCTCATTGCAGCTATCAACTTTTCTTCGACATTCATCTTTTTTTTCTATTTCGGGATGCATTCAAAAAGAGAGGTTTGCTTACAAATTTAAATGCGTTCGAAGCAATTTTAATTGTTGTAAAAAGGCATAATTACAATTGTCATCTTTAATAGGAAAGATTATCAAATCAAAATCAATCTCGTCTCTTTTTCGAGATAAAAATAATTCAGAGGGGCTATTCGCAGCGTCCTTGCTTTGTTTTCCGGCAACAATACATTCCTAATTCACTCGTTCCGACCATTTAAGTAATATTTCCACAAAGTTTGAACGCAATATCGAAAACCGAAGGCATTTGACTAGTTCCCAGATTAGATTAATCAACACCGAAAAATGTAATTTTCATCCCATGTCTTGCTCAAATAAAATTAACGGTTCAGCACTAATGTTAACAGCCCAATCCCACTTTCATATAAACAGAGCGCAGATTATTCATTCGTCAACTGTTGTATGGCAGCGCTCTGTAGTCAGCTGGGAATGATTAGCTGTGCAATCTGCTTTGTACAGTGCACAGTGGTGTTGATAGAATTTCGCGGGGTTTGTGCAAGCGAACGATTGTGGAATTATATCCTACAGAACTTGGGCAA
The DNA here is from genome assembly GCA_947538895.1 of Neoitamus cyanurus. NCBI lineage: Eukaryota > Metazoa > Arthropoda > Insecta > Diptera > Asilidae > Neoitamus > Neoitamus cyanurus. The sequence continues at coordinate 47,222,493 of OX384541.1, forward strand.
TGATATGGGAGATTTAATGATTTTTTACCCTACCCCAACCGGTTCCAGCAACTGCAGGAAACTCCTGCTCTTTTGAGCTGTTGTGGGAAATTTCTGAGGGAAATTCTTTGATAAAACAACCCAAAATATTCGCCAAGTCGACTTCGTTAAGTGCATAGTGCATCGGTTGTGTATGCGTGTGTGTGATAAAAATTTTTGGAGGGAAAATTCGGTTTGTAATCTGCTGCGCGGGAAAGTCGTCGTTACAAACCTTTTCTGAAAAATATTGAATTAAAGGTATCGGAATAAAGGTAAAAATGTCACAGCCATCAGTTGCATTGTTTTTTAACTCTCGGAAAAGAGCTGCCGGAGAAGAAATTCACCTGGGAAAGAACAAGGTATTTTTGGCTGCTGAAAATCTGGCCCACGGCCAGGATTGTGGAGTGCGGCTGTATTTCAAGAGTAGTGTTAATCGTAGTTCTAGTAGTTTCAAAATTGAAAACCCAACTTGTACTACTCATGGGAACAAAGTTAGTGAAACAACTCCTTCGTTGCAGAGGCTCACAGAGGATATCCAAGATGAGACCCTCAGCGTACCCGCCACCCGATCGGGACGGGTCATTAAAAGGATTGGATCTACAGACGTGGATGTTCCCACGAAGACGAGCAAAATCGAGGAGCCTCTAATTAAACTGAAGCAGCAGAAACTAGTGAAGTTCATAAAACAAGGAAATCTATCACCAAAAAAGAAAATGATTCCCCAGGCTGTGACAAGTGATTTTGTGACTTTTGCGAAAAAAGAAAACGCCACTAATATTGAAAAGGGATTGAGCACACCGCCTAAACAGATTATCAGCTCAAAGCTAGAAAAGGATCAACTCAACAGTATGGTCAGGAAGGAGCTCAACTTCGATGAGGTCAAGACAAAAGTGACCCGAAGTGCGAAGCTGCAGGAGTTGAAGGCATCGCTTGGACGACTCCACGAGCTGGAGAAGGTCAGGAAGCAGCAGGAGGAACGCAACACCAGGCTGCGAAATGGACAGAGTCCAGTGAAAGCATCCGCCGTCACACTTAAGGAATTTAAGACGATAGAGTTGGAGGTTCTGACCAGGTAAGCTCTTCCCTATCTCAGCAATTTACCTTGTGATGAATCGGCACAAAACTTACTGATTCGATCATTTGGCTTCTGGTTTTACATCAGTGCTGCGGGTTGGCACTTTTATTATTCAACAGCATATGCATGGCCTACACAAGTCTCTGCTCTACATGTGTTCGCTCGACGCCGTCTTATTATTTAATATATGGCCCCAAATGGATGTGGCAAAGTGGGACGCTTACATCATTTGTTTGTAAACACCTGTTGCTCATGCTAGTAAGCCAACTTATTTTTCACTGTAAACTGCCCAGGTACTACATATTCCTACACGACAGATCCATGGTCACTCTGGTGGCTCTTAATCAATTGGACTTTAATGCTTGAAGGTGATAGGTGACGATAAGTATCATCCGGCTTTAGTTTTTGAAGCTCCCATCTTATAATGTTTTCTGCCGGATAAACAGAATTAGGCCCCAACCGGACGACCAGCTTGGCGCTAGTGGGTGTACATCTTAACACTGTATTCCAGTGGCTCCGCCGAGAAGACATTCAGCTGTTTGCTTATAATAAATCTTGGGAGTGCAATTCAGCGATTGGTCTTAAACAGCTGATTGTGGAACTGAATTTTTTGTTGTTCTCAGATTCAAATTTGGATTTAGCTTCTTCGTGCTCTTAACTTTTGGCTCGAAGTATGACTATCATAAACTTGGTATGCTAGATTGCTAGTTCTTTCATTCGAGGCAGACGAACATAACATGCATATCATTAAAGGAGTTGGCGACTATGTTTGCAGGTGTAGGGCATGTAATTTAGTTTAAGTAAGTCAAAAGGATTAAAATTTATGACTTTAATCTATAGGATTCCTATAAGAATTTCACATGTGATCCAGATATTACACACGTTTGGAATTACCCTTCATAAATTACATGTATCCATCCTAGAGAGCAGCAAGCATATTGTACTAAGCATACTAAGATGATTTCTTTTTCGATCGGTGCTAATACTACCATGGGCTTTGTAAAGTAGAACCACAAATTAGTCCTGTGTCCGCTCTGTCTGTTGTTGAATGTTTCCTTGTGGTCATAGCTACGTCCACTGTAGCTCTGTGTTGGGAGCGGCTTCGATTTGCCATTCTTTCCAACCTTTCGTGGCCTTAATTCTCTCTTATTCTTCGAAAAGGGAGGCGGCAGTCTTTGCCTAGTGATAAAGTTGGATAGTTGCTTTTTTAAAAAAAAATAGAGTTGGGTATATTCCATAGAAATACTAACTAAGCACGGAACGGCTGTATCGTGTATGAACCCTATACGTGAGCGACCACCTAAGGGGTGCTTCCTAGAGGAGAACAGCAACAGCGTTTATGAAGCGTTTATGAGGGAGAGCTAAATAAGAATCCTCACAAGCGGGGCGCAAGCGGTGAATGGCAGCGTGTAAATAAATGTTAAAGGGGGCATAGACATTATGGAAAGAACTTCAGAAAATTTTGAATTGTAAGCCCCCTTCTGATTATGTCTACATATTTACGCCTGCACTGAGCGACCATACGAACACAGCCAATTCTAACACATCAGGGAATGTGGTACGCTAAATCTGGCTTACAGTCGTTCCGTGCTTAGTTCATATTTCCATGGTATATTCACATGTTTTCGGCACATTGTAGTATTATCCTTTAATCATTCCCCGCCAAATAAAAGACGATGCTAAGATCTTGCACTGTTGTTTCTAGTTGTGGTTGCCTAATTTAAAATACTTGGATAATCGTTTCACTCCCTAAATCGTCTTTAATTTCTAAATGCGTCGAAAACATCGTAAAGTCGGAAATAAGTTTATGTATCCTTTTGGGTGCCCATTTCTACGAACGAGTCAGCTCATTTACAAAATTTACCGCTGTTTACAACGCGAAACATATAATCAATTCTTGAATCCGACAGAATTGAAATCCGACCGAAACATAGGAAATTTAAAGCAAGCTGGAACATTTCGCAAGTTCAGCAAGTGTTGAGCTCTCTGATAGTTCCAAAATGATTTTAAATATCCTACGTTCCGAACGCATTTCAATTCCGTGGGATTCAGGAAAAGGGCTGATATCAGTTTTCTAATCTCTCAACATCAATCGTGTTGAAGGTTTTCGTGGCCTTTCTTAGAATATTTCCTTTGCTCTGTCCTATAGCTGAAAATATTCAAATAGTTGAACCGTTCGAATATAGGTATTTGAATCCGAATTTATTATTCGAATAATTGGATTATTCGAAGTATTCGGATTTTTTGAGTGCTTTCATCTTTGTTCAGATAGTTCTAAGGAAGCCAAGCTTCTTATTATGCAGGGACCATAACGGTTATGCCTTTTCCTTAAAAATCATAAACAAAAAATTTATTGCTTTATTTTTATTATTGTTTTATATATGTTTTTAAAATCAAAAACACAAAATGATATTCGGCAATACTCCACAACATGGTCACGTTATATGTTATGTGAAATATGATACGACACGTGACATAATTTTTTTTTATTGCACCATATGGCAGAGTATATTCGATAATCCCACCCCCAAGGGGTGAATGGAGCTCCGAAAGGTTTGGAAATGGGTGAACAAAAACCATTATACCTCGAGAACTAATGAACCGATTGACTTCAAATGTAAACACACATTTTCTTTATCCTATTATTTAGCAAATAATGTAGGATTTTCTTCTAAACATCATAGTTTTTTTTAATAAATAAATGAAACTAGATTTTTTTAGTAGAAAATCACCCCTTTATATGGTCGCCATTTTTCGAAAATTCGAAATATTATAAAAACGATTACTTCAAAAACTATTTCTATCCACGTTAGAAAGGTATTTTTGTTTTTATCGTCACCGCTTCCAGGATATTACATCTACATGGCACATTCTTAAAGGATTTTATAATAAAAATGTCTCTGTAAATACATATATAAGAGGTTATATACTTCAAAATGTAGGAAATAATTTATTAATAGAAAACGTTTTTTTTTTATTATAAATATTAACCATATTTTCGCTACTCTTAGGTGTATGTAGCCCCTTAAACTAAGTTAATAGACGAATTGTACTTTCGAGTGCATGGAGTGAATATTATCTCCCTCATATTGTTGTCTTGCTATACATTTGTTTTAGTTCATGGACCCATTACGGTCTTCATGAGCCCATATTATCAATGTATCATTATCTTTGCGACCTTTTTGGGCATATTGATTTCAATTTGTCTAATAATTACAGCAATGGCTTTATTCCTTCCTGTTTGTTGTTTGTAAATTCTTTTAGTAGTAATCAGAATGTCGATTAATCTAACAAATAAATAAAATGCTATTTAAGGATAAATGCATCGTAACAAACTTAACAGTCTATAAATACTAAAACACTTGCGATAACGATAAATATATTAGCCCACCCAGAACATAACATCACGAAACTCTAGTCAGGTGTTACCATTAATAAAAATCCAGATTTGATCAAGATCCAAAAAAGGGCATTTGTTGTGCAGGTTTGGATTTTAACGTTTTTCCAACTTGAAATTTCCACTCTATTATTTCGAAAGAATTGGTGAGGCCTGTGAATTGAAGGTCTTTCGTGCCAAAGTCCCATAAATTTATGTCTTACCTCTTAGGGCTTTAGATTTTAAAGGTTTAATTTTTTCACAGTAAGCGTTCTGTTTATGAGTCGTAACAGAAACACACACATAAGCAAAAAGCAATGGATGAAGCAAAATAACAATAAAACTGCTCTAAGGCGAAGCGGCATCTATTGAAAATTTAAAAAAACTCTTTTTCCGGTAGTTATGTTGTTCTTCTTTTGGTGCTTTGTTATTAAGGTTGATTGTAGAAGTTTCTAAAAAAGAATTTTTGCTTTCTAGCCCGAAAAAGGGTTTAAAAACCCCCACAAAGTTACCACCACCAGCACCAGACAAACATGCGTTAATGTCTCCTAAAAATTCAACAACACCCAAAAAGTTGCTATTCAGTCCCACTAAGGACGGATCACCTGCAAAACTTGTCGCTCCACCTGCATACCAAAGGTTTCTAGGTTTAGTAGAAGCCGGTAAACCTTCGCTCCAGCTGCCTTACAAGTATAGATGCTTGGTGGAGATGTTCAAGGCAGTGGACTCTGTCTGTGCTATGCTCTTTAATCGGAAGGAAATCATCACATTTAAAAAATTAAAACCGGCTGTACAGCGGATGCTCAGGCGAAATTTCAACGAGTCCCACCTTGCACAGATTAAGTACCTGTATCCCGAAGCTTACTCTTTTATACAAATGAAAATGCGCAACTTCGGGTCAACTTCCAAGCAGGATTACTTCCAGTTAATCATCACGCCCAATGTTGAAGGAGCTCAGGGATTACAAAATACTAAGATCGACGAGGACAACATTCTCAAAGCAGCACAAAGCAATGCTTTGAACCCACAGGTGAGTTAAGTTCTGATAATCATCTGTACTGACTTATTACAATAATAATAAACTAATTTTTATTCAAATATTTCAGGTGATGACCGACAGACAGCAGAAATTCACAAATTTTCTGCTCACTAAAGTGAAAGAGGAGCACGATAAATTTCTGAGGGCCTTAGATCCACCACTGATCATACCTTCTGAAAAGATTACACGTTGGCATCCAGAGTTTGATTTAGAAAACTGTCCTGAGATTGAACAGGGGCACATACCTCAACCCCCCAATGTTGAGAAATTCTCTGCAGCCAAAGACGTTCTTTCAACTGCCAGAAATCTTTTTAATTGTGCTACCCCTTTAGAACGAGCAATGGAACGCCTCGATGCAAAAACTGAAGAGGAGAAAAAGAATTTAATTAATTCAAATCTAGAGACTGAAAAGAAGCCCGACGACCCAGTTACCTCTATGCTTAAGGGAATTCCGCAATCACTTCTAGAAAGAATACGCGCCAAACAAGCAGCGAAAGCATTAGATGCAATGACGAGGCGGCCTTCTCAAGATCGGGAGGCCACTAAGTACAGCAGATTGCCGGAGTTAGCCAGGCATTTGAGAAATGTTTTCATCACAGAAAAGAAAAGTGTCTTACTGCTTGAGATAGTTATTAAGAAAATAGAGAACAGCTACAGGACCTTCCTTACCCCGAAAGAGATCGAGACACATTTACATTTAATCGCCAAGGAGTGTCCGAAATGGATTACCTTCCATGAAATCAGAAAGACTACTTATTTGAAAATGGCACGGGAAATGAGTCTAACTAAGGTACTGGAGGATTTAGAAAATGCTGCTAATGAAAAGTCAAAATAGTTTCCTTAATTAATAATATTGTTAACATATTTCTTTTTGTGTTTAGATTTAATTGTCATTAAACCCCATTATTTTTCTTGGTTTAATTTATATCACAAGCAGCGTTTCCTGTTTTGAAAAGTTCTCAGAATAAAGTTTCGTTTGATTAATCTTTCAGTAGTTTCAATTGATTGACACAACAACTAGTTTATGAAATGTCTTTCTTTTAGTAAAACATTCTGCAACAATAGCATTATTAAGTAGCTATAATCGTACAATTGCAGTGAGGTTCTAAAGAAACCCAGGCTTTAGGACGTGACCGATTGATAAAGCCGATCGAAACAAGCGTACACACTTGAGTCGTCGAAGGTGATATGTGAGTGTGTGTGGGGGGGTTAAGTTTCAGAAATTAAAGCAGAATTCTTGGTTAATGACTTGAAGGTATAGATATTATATGAAATCGTATTTAGGCTATACTTATTGAACACATTTCAGCACTATTTCCAAGCCTAGTCCGTGATGCGCTGAGTTCAACTTTACTATTTCGATGCAGGAAACCGTCGTTATATTAAGGGAATATAGGACTATGGTTGTAGTTAAGGTTTTTTGGCATGCATAAAACTAAGCCGAAATATACACCAAAGTATTAAATGGTGTTCAGCGCGGTAAATACAAGCCGTTTTTATAAATTTTATACTTGTATGCGAAATCATTTGCAGAGTGAGCTTATAAAGTGTTATTCATTGCAAATTTTTAGGTGAGTTGATTGCAATTTTGCAATTAGATAGTAGCTTATGCACAACTTGCCTCTATCAACTTGGTGATGCGCATGTTTGTTTTCTTGCTCTTGCATCCATGAAAGTTTGAATCGTAAAAATATAAACAAAACACGGAACGGCTGAATTGTGAAAACCCTGTACATGAGCGACCACCTATAGATAGCTCCGTAGAGAAAGGAGTACAGTAACAGCGTGTATGAAAGAAGTTATATAAAACATCTAATCGAACTATCAATTGAAATTTGCGCTACTTGGAAGTTTGAATAGATTGAACTGCGGCAAAAGACCGCGAGAATTGTATAAAGAATTATTTTACGCATTGTTTAATTGCAGTTAACAGTGCGAAAAAAAAACTAAACTACGTGAATTTACGAAATGAAGTGTTCTGTGTTCTGTCGTAACCACACACAATTTCCGCGTGAGAAATCGTTTTTTACGCAAGCCGCATTAATAAAAGGAGTTATATTAACTTTAGCAAATTAAAAAAATCGTCTTATTTTTCAATTGTGGCTTGTCAGTGAATGGCAGCGTGTAAATATATTAGGGGGGATAAACATGGCAGGAACTTCGACAAATTTTGAATTCTAAGCCCCCTTCTGATTATATCTTCATATTTACGCTTGCACTACGCGACCAATCGAACACAACCAAATCTAACTCATCAGAAAATGTACTACGCTAAATATGGCTTACAGCCGTTCCGTGGTTAGTTTATATTTCTATGCTTTGAATTAAATTCATGAAAAAATCCAATTAGACTGATACACGACTGTCTGATTAGATATCTGGTTATTCGTGATATACGAATATGGATATCCAGGTATCGGTATCCTATGTGCGCCACGAGTATAATACTCATATTATAATACTAAACTTTTAATTTAACGAATTTCTGATTTCGTTTTGAATTGCTACCTTGAAACAACTTTGACAGCGTGATACGCGGTTTATGTGTGTCAGGGGTACTAAGAATATGTGGTTATTCTTATTCGTGATATCCGGATTTGGAGATCCAGGTATCGATACCCCATGTGAATCACGAGTATTAATACTCGGCTATGAACGGAGTGTTTCGAATATCTGGATATCGATACCTCATGGTTTTGTTTTAGCTGATCGCTTTAAGTCGAGTCTTCGATGGACATTAAAAGTTGACATTTACCAGCGTAAACATCCAGCTGTCAAGTTTTTGCAGAAGTCTAATGAATCGAGCGAGTTATTGTGATTATTTGGTCCAATACGGTAGAAATGGTGTTGACTATTTAGGCGCCTATTGCGAAAATTAGTTACCTACATATCTAGCATTGGCGCATCTGACTTCATTCCTCCAAAAGCCTTGGACTGAACGTAAAAGATGAACTCCAGCGGAGTTCTGGATGAGCAGCTGATAAGCGAAGTTCAAATGCACGCAGTAATTTACAACAGGCAAAAGTATTTCATGAACCACGGATCTCCCGCGAAATACGAAAGTAAGGAACAGGCCTGGAATTACATCTCTCAGAAGCTTGGCACTGATGGTATGGCGGTTAAATGTTTGAAACTCATAAAAAACCTTAACTATGACCTGATGTCTTTCAGTTGAATCCTGTAAAAAACGCTGGAAATATTTGCGGGAGAGGTATGTGCAGCAACGCAAACAGCAGCCAGATGCTCCATGTTATGAACATTTATCCCGGCCCTACCTTGAGAAAATGACTTTTTTGGACGACCACATAATGCCGAGAAAGTCTTACAGATCTTACAGCTCCGGGAACAACAATTCCTCCTTCGGGGAACTTGTAGACTCGTCTAGATCGAATGGGTCTGTCGGCAGCGTACCCTTTTCTGGTTACCATGATAACTACAACATAGTAAAATCAGAACCTGAGCAAGTATTTCAAAACTTTGCTGGCACCAGTGAGCAGCAGAATCATCCAACATTTTCCTTGGGAAAACAGCATCGACCACCCTCACCGAATGTGCCCCAAGAGACTATGCAGCCTCTAGTCTCCGAGCACAGAGAGAGTGTAAATAACATCCCGTCTTCGTCCTCATCACTCAAATCTCCGTTATCGTCGCCTCCTGTACCGGAATCAAATGATATTGGCCGTGTGAAAAGACCGCGAATGGAGCTTCCCCGTGATAACTTAGACGAAGAGGGAGACTCTTCCAATAACGATGAATTACAGGTGCGGAACACGAATCAATCACGATACCCACATAGGAGGAACTCCACTTATCCAAATAATTTTCTATATTCCCTGTATCAGCAATTCCCTGGAAACGGGCAGGTGAGAGGCACAGAACAGCTTTTTGGTGAGTTGGTTACTTCAGAACTTCTGAAGATGGGTAGAGAAAAGAAAAGGGTGGCGCAAAAGCGTATTTTGGAAGTGCTCTTTTTTGATGATTAAGGCTACCGTACTCTTCCAGCCGTTAAATGTTTTGATAACGTGTTTTAGGGACGATTGCGGAGATAGAGATAGATCCGATTATTCAATATCATGGCGATGTTTTTCTTTTATACATTTATGAAAAATTATATTCGTTTGAGGCAGAAGGTCGACTTTATCAAACAAATCGCTTGTGAGTGCCACATGAATCTCTTATGTTTAAATAATACAGTCTACTTTTTATCACTTAAATTATATATTGATCTGTCGGCTTATTATTCGGTATTGTTTACTTACTCAATAAACTATCCCGGATAGTTCCTAGCGATTTGAATTAATACACTAACTCTTTTGCTACGATAAGCGTATGTAAAGTGTGTTAGGTAGATCGATGTAAACTTTTAAAGGGGTGATAGCAGTGGCGGCTGGTGATTAAATTAATATTTTTTGTGAATCATGGAAAAGGTAATCCCACACGAAGGATCAAACACCCTCGCGCTAAATAGATACCTATATAGGTTCGCTTGTCACCATAGCTAGAAATATCCCAAAGGGGAATGAATATGGTGCATTTATGAAGTTCAATATGTTCGCCAGTCAGTAGAAAATACATCGAAATATATTTTGTAAGAGGGGTTGGCTTAGCAATATTAAAATATGCAATTCAGTAGAGGACACACAAAAAAGAGAATCGTCATTTAGTTTTTAACATTTCTGGGTGTGTGGTATATCTATGTAGTACACCATTTGATATTTTTTTAAGCAAATCTATCTTCGTCTTCTCTGGTACAGGGGAGTGTCGTGAACAAGAGGTACTAAGTTGAGGTGGTGGAAGTGGTCATGCGACCGTTAAATTAAAATTAAAATGTCACATCGATGTATTGTTGAGGATTGGAGGTCAAGTTTACCCTGGCGATTTCCCCGGCTATTAAATTTGCCCCGGTCATTTTTCCCCTGTTGTATTTCAGTATATAAAATATTTTGTAAAAGGAACGTTTCAGTCTATAAGATATTTTTTACAGTATATAAAATAGTCTATAAAAGAATTTCTAAAAGCCATATTTCAGTCTATTAGCCAGAAACTTAGGAAGGGAAAAAATTCCGGGGCAAATTTAACGCCTGGGAAAGAAAGGCTAAGGGGAAACAGGGGCTTGGGAAAAATTAGAAGTGAAAAAATGACCGGGGGAAAATCGCCAGGGTAAATTTAATCTCCTACCATTATTAAGATATTTTCCTGGTAATGAAATACATGTATGTTTCCAGAGAAATCGGCAGCAATCAAAAAATACCTCTGCCAGCATTTTCTGTGGTAGGTTAGACGCTTAGGCCCTATTTCCGGCTCGACCGGACTTCGGTTATTATATTTATCTAAACTATTTTTGTAGTGAAGTCACTTATGCTGGAGATAGAAGGAATTAATTTAATAGTTTATTCGTCAGCATGCAAGATTTAACATGAAGAAAAATTTAATTCAATTTGTGTGTGCTTCGGCATCATCATAATGTAGATTTCAATCAGTAGAATTGGAAATAATTTTTAATTCCAAATTGGGTATAATGAGGCTATCAACAACAAATTAAAACTATTATAGGCCACTATTATTGACATATGAAAAGTGTGTGAAGAGTTTTAGAAAATTTAAAATGCTGAGTATTTTACTTGAATTCTATCTGATTAAAATTGGAGCAGGAACTTGTTTGTTAAAAATTGCAAATATTTGGAAATCGAAGCTACGGAATGATCGGGTTGAGGTACATCTATGCTCTACTCCGTGTCATAGCTTATCTGCCTAACCATTCAATTTAGTTGCGCTGTTGATGCTGTTAGAATTAAGATTATAATATTTTCTTTTTTTTAAGATGCACCATGATTGCAACAAATTATTATCTTTTTACTTTTAGTACATCTTGTCGACCTCCTGTTGCTTGCAGGAAATATAAAATATTTCGTTAACTAAAACTAAATATTCGCCATGAAATTGATTCACTGTTACCAAAAATCGATTAACGTGCTTTGAACAAATAGTTTTTGTAGGTCTAGTGAAGCAACAAAACATTGAGGGATCTGCAAGCCCACCGAATTTCGCGTACTGTAAAATCTTATAGAGAATTAACATTAAAAATGAAACTGGAAAGTATGTCTAGACGAGCGGTGCAGTGTGCAATATGCGAAGTGTACAAATTACGTAATTGAATTTTTTGTCTATAAGCATTTGACAATTGAATGATGTGTATGAAGTATTTAATATTTATATTAAAATAATACCTAAGAAATTTCCTTCAACCGAATTTGAATTTCGGATATTTATATGAAAATAAATATTTTTTTAAAATATAATAATTATTTCTTGAAATGCTGTATTTAATTTTGAAATCCTGATGCCTTAACGAAACTCTTTTTAAAAATAAATTTCCTTTCGAGACATGAGAGATGGAGTGATATTTGTTGCATATTATTTGATAGTTGGATTAAACACAAGCTTTAATTTCATCTCTTTCTTTTCACAGGAAGGCGTATACTAAAAATTTGCAACGCGTTTGAAACGCTAGAAGTCATCACTACTTTGGAAGTCAAAAGTTGACGACGTATTACATATGCAATCCGATTAAATATACTCCAGACCATATGATTTTACTAGATATTTCACACTGCACGACGTACGACGTGAGGATACATCGCAAACCTTTGGTTTGCAATTCGCCTAAGGCCTCAAAATAATGTCGCCGAAAGTAGTGTCGCTTCTCTAAATTTTTTGGGACAGTTCTGTTTCTCGTAACGTTTATACTATTATTTGTGGCACCCCCTGCCCCACAAGCTTTTGATGTATCTCATATTCCCCAACGAAGAATCTACTCTATATAGCCACAAAATAATTATCAAAATGGGCTTACGCGTTGCCTCCTTTTTTTTAAGTCGATTATGAAAAACCGTAACACTAACAATTTTTTACTGTTACTTCTACCATTAAACCTAAGGGGGTCTCGTGTGAACAATGACTGCATTTTGAAGAATATTTTACTAAAACATTAAAAAGTTTATTCAATCGCAATAAAGTATGTACAGTATAATATTGATAATTATAAAATCAATAAATTTTTTATTGTGCTAAAACTTCGAAATGACCGCGCTGTTCGGATTTGACTATTTTTTGCGCCATGCAACATCCTTGTGATTGACTGAAATCTACAAAAGAAGGTTTGTTCATTAAAATACGTTTTTTCACTTCGTATGAACACAATATTAGCAAAAAAATTAAAAATTCAGGACCATTGTGAAAATAAGTTATTTTTTTTATAAATAAATGCAAAAAACAAACATTTAATATTGAAATTTTTGTGCAATTTTAATATCTGTACAAAAGGTCAAGTAAATCGGCCGCTTACTTTATGAGAAAAACGAGTTCTAAGTTTAAGGTATAAAAAAAGTTTCTATTTGTTTTTTGGAAATGTACCGTTACGCAGGCAGAATTTATTGCTGACCAACGATGTGAGTGCCATATAGCAAAACCAGCGAGCTTATTTGGCCGAGAAATCGAAAGATGAAGCTTTTACGCTCGCGCTCGTGTACCTGCTCTTGGTAGCCTTTGCAACTCTTTTAAAACTTCGGGAATATATTTTTCAGATGATAAATGAAATCTTTTAAGCAATAGAAACAAATGCTCAGAAAATTAATTTTACACGAGACCTCGCTGCAAAATTTCCAATTTTATAATAACATTTCATTTATAACCTCCTTTTCAGCTTCATTTCACAAACAGTATATACAAACAATTATTTTCCTCCAGGTATCTATCATCAAGTGCTCCTTATATTGTACAAAGCCCCGTTTTGATATATTTAAACCTATTTACCCCTATTTACAATGCTTCGTGGGTGAGTTCATACTTCGAAAAGGTTCTTAAAAACAGTCATTGCATTTTGCGTATACTTGTTGGAACAAGTATGTCAATATTTTGGTTTGGCTTCCAACAAGGAAATACTAGAAAATATTCATTTCGCGAATCGGATCTCAGAATAGCCCCTAGTCGGAAAATTGTTAATATTTTAATGGTATTCAGACGAGGGAGAGATATGATTAAAACATAGTTTTTGCACGATAGTTGTAAAATAAATATATATTTACCAAAGCTTGCAAACATAAGTGGGAACAAATGCAAGTAATTTTATACTAGTATTTTATGATATCAGTGTATTTCATCGTGCTGTGCTTTACATAGATTGTACCAACATTAGAAGTTCTTCCTTCAAATAGTGGCTTTCTTGGTGGCCTTCATTATCAATTGCGAAAATTAGGACGGTACTCGGGATTAATCTATAAAATATGTATTTCCTAGTATCATTCATACATCAGAGAAATTCTTTACTTTAAATCGTATAAAGACTTGTCCATGTCTTCATCAGAAAATTTGATTCCGGCAGGAGCGTTTAGTCCAAATTCCACAGATTCGTCATAAAGACAGGACTGTACAAACTCGAACACGTCGCTCAATTTTTCATAGACATTAAAGGTACCCTAAAAATATATATTTATATATTAACTTACACAAAATAGATCTTACCTGAAGATAAAGTCCATTTGGAAATCGAATACGAATCAGTGCAAAGCGATATCGATTTAAAATTCTCTGTTCTTCTCTTTCTCTCATTGCCTTTGTGCGTAACACCTGTGCACTTTCTATTGCCTCAGTCTTTAGCTGCTGTTCCCTTTTTATTTCTTCAGGCGTTAGGCGGAAGAAATCAGAAGGAAGCTCAACTTTTCTCGCTTGTGAGGGTGTTAATACTTGTATGTTTCTGTCCAATTCAAGTGCAATTGGCTCTGAACAATGAAGAGCATCAAGGAGAACTTGGAGATCTACACTTTCTTCAAGATTTGTCGTGGACCAGACAAGATATACCTCTCCATCAATTTCCTGCTCTATAAAGCCAGCCGCATTGAGAAATTCAATTGCACCCTCTGCGTATCTTACTTTGTCGCAAAATATTCTGTAAATAGTAAGTTAGTCTTAAATTGAGTGTTTATGGATGGTGTAGAAATTTCCACTTATTGCTCATCCTTATTTTATGGTACTTTTCCTCTTCGGGATGATTTATTATATTTTCCAAGTACTTGGTTAACGTCTCAACGCATGCCTCAGCCTGAAATGTTAATGGATGACTTTTTTTTGAAAACGGGTCTAATTAAAAATAATTAATTTCCAAAATGGAAATGGAAGAATAAAAATTGAGCAAAAGGACTAGTAAGGTTTCATAGATACTCCAGTGGCCATATTTTGTGAGACGGGATGATTCACTTTTCGTTTGATATAGCTAAACTTGCGACACCAACCATAGAAATATAATCTAAACGGAACGGCTGTAAACCTGATATAGCGTATCACATTTTCTGATGTGTTAGAATTGGCTGTGTTTGTAGTAGTGTTTCAGTACAGGTGTAAATATGAAGCCATAATCACAAGGAAGCTTTTAAAACAACATTTTTCGAAGCTGCTGCCTATACCACGCTAAAATTCAATTTACTCGCTGCTATTCACTCGACTCAACAAGCTAAGCTGATTTGGTGGGAGTTCCACCGTACTTGTACGCTTTTATGCTGCATGTAACATTTTCGTACGAAAATTGCACGCAATTCAGCTATAAAAAATGAAACGAAACGTCATACAAAATATCTCGTCACACATAATATGGCTCGTGGGAGTTGATGGCGAGAAAGGTAAAGCGCAGATAGAGAACACCACAGGAAGATTCACCAGCTTTATCAATGGCTCGTTAATTTAGAATGTGAAATGAACGACTTGGTAAACTAATTAAAGAACTTAAAAATCTATATGTACTCTAATAAAAACAAGACATACCTTCTCCTTTATATTGCAATTTTGTATGATCAAACAAGCCGTAAGTCCTCTTTCTACCACTAGCTGCTCATAAAGGAACTCTTTGATCTTCACCTTCCATTCTTTTTTTGGCAAGATCTCATCACTGATGAGGGGACACTTATAAAACACTCCCTGACAAGCTAGATTTTTGTTCTTGTTTTCAATTTCAACAGTGTCCTTTGAGTCAGACTTTTCAAGCTGCTCCTTTAACTTCTTTTCTGCTTCCAGCTCTCTTTTTACCTGAGCCTTAATAGCTGCTAAAGAAGTGTTGAACTCTTTGGTGTCTCTCTTCTCCACCCTCGCTATTGCGGCTTCTGCAGCAGCTCTAATGGAAAATTGATCAATCATTTCTGAATAATTTTAAATGCTCCTCACCTAGCCTCTTCGCTCAAAGCTTTCCTTTTTGGTGGCTGGTACGCATCCTTGTTTTTTTTGGCTGGCGCTGCTGATGGTTCTGGGGCATTTAACTTTCTGCCTTGCCCAATGCTTAGCTGATATTTCTTGAATTTATGGACGAGTCGACAAAATAAAATTCGGTTACCTTGAACTTGGCCTCCTCCTTCTTCTTACTGAAAAATTTGCGAATTCTCTCCGCTGACATCTTAAATTCTAGGGGAATGTTCCTTGGGTAGTTTAAGCTTTGCGACAGATAATTTAAGCTCCTCTATTTCTTTTAAAGTACCTTCAAACTCAGTTTAATTAAGTAAACAGACAAAGCTACAGCACATACTCACTGGGGCGAATAAATTTGTCGGTGATGATGGTGCCGTATTTTCGCCAGTAAATCGCAATTAATATTAAATTGACGAGAAGAATGAACAGGACCACTTTCAACAGAGTGAACTGCAACAATGAAAAATCAACAGGGCTGCAAAAAGAATCAGTAGCCGTGTCAATCGCCGACTTTAGCGAGAGTGCAGATTGTACAACAGCATTGGCCAATGACTCAGAATAGATCTTCAGTCCCTCGAGAGAGTTGGTCACGCTTAGCGTTAGGTAGTCAACGTTCATTTGCGCATTGATTAGCTGTTAATCTGTACTAAACAAAACCGTAAAATAACTTCTTTCTCTAGAAAATATAAGAGCAAATTCTACCAATAAACACGGAAAATTCTGACAGCTGTGACCAAGTGATTGACAGAACAAAAGCTGCGCTGCCTCAACTGTGCCGATTTTTTGAAAATTCCAGTTAGGGTCGATCAAAAGGATTGGGAGCATGGTTCACTGTTATGACGTTATTTGTTTATTACCCGACTGAAAGCCAGGGTTCTTTGTCACGCATGTATGTAGCAATCTTTTTAGCAACCAATCAAACATTTTCGGTCGTAGATATTTTGTGAAAGGTAAAGAAGGAAAGCAATTATAGTATGCTAAATACATACTTTACATGCATAGCCAAGCACGCTTTAACAATTTATGCAGACTACAATTTGTCATTCCGGATAGTAAAAGACCATTCTTTATACCCTCGAAGCATCTCAACGGCTGGATGGAATTTAATCAATGAGGTGTCTCACGATGCGTCTAAACCGTGTGATGGTTATAGGCTAGGTTTTGTTTTACATTTACCGCCTGATGAAAATTCTCTTAACGAATTAGACAGTCTACGAAATTTGCAGGCAGGAACTTAAGGGGACATTCTGGTTTGTCGGCCCAAAACATAGCCGTGCAGCCGTGCGCGGCCCGCTGGTGACTGGTTTTTTAGCGTTAATGATGATCAGAAATGAAAAAATGACGAATGTTTATTAATCTTAAATGTATATATCAAGGAATAGTGTCACACTTGTTCAAAATTCGAAAAAATAAAAAAATTGCGGGCAATTGAAAAAAAAAAAAAGTGCACTTTTCGGCGATTTTTTCTCGCCGTTTTTATGCTATAACTTTAAAAAAAACAACAATAACAAATCTGTTCCACAACTCCTTGCATATACTTATAAAGAACAAGTGTGCCAAGTTTTATATCGTTTCACATCGCATGAACGGTTTTTTCGGGAAAGCTGCTACCGCCGACAAAAAAGAAGTTTTTAGAAAATAGCTCTTAAAATTTGGAGACGCATTTCGACTTGAAAAAAGATTGATTTCTCGACGATTTGCCAAATGACTTCCTTCCGTCCCCTAGATGCCCTCCTAACGAAAAGGGGACAAAGAAACATCAAAAATATCTGCCTTATAAAATTTATTCATCAATTCAAGGCCACCAATCCGAACGCTATTCACACGCTCGTTTCATAGCTCGCACCTGCTCTCCGGCTCGTCGGCTCAGATGGACGTGCGGCCTGTAACTTTTGAACCGCTAAAGATTTCGGTTTCAAATTTTAACATGTTATTTTTAAAGGTTCATACTATCGATTAAGCAAAACAAAAAAAAATCGATTTTCTGACCAGAATGTCCCCTTAAAGAAACCTACAAAGTGATCTATAGGCCTCATAAAAATAGTATTTATATACAGGAACTAACAATATATTGATAAAATAAAACTAGGAAGTCGAAAAGAAACAAAACAAATTTAATAAAATTCATCAGATTCATGTTTTACTTTCTGCGGCTCCTGCTACATGTACGCCTCCAACTGCAATTTCCATTATACATTTTACTATGTTTCTACGTCATGTCGTTTCTCTCTTTTTACTTCTCTTTTTACTCGACGTGTTTCGTACGGTCTGGCACCGACTCCTAAAACAATTATTTTCAACTATTTAGTGCTTTAGTTTATATTTTTAAAGTCGGTTTTTATGTTGTTTAAAAAGATGTTATTTTTATAATAACTATTTAGGGCAGAGCATTATAACATTTTATTTTCATTGGAACTACACCATACAGTGAGTTTACACCGGTGCATCAAATACTCAAAATAATTTTGATGCCGCGGTGTCCCCAAAAATTAATTTGATCCGCTGCATCACTTAGCTAGTGCTTTAGTTTCCAATACGACGCAGTGCTATTGTATGCGCATACTTCTGTAGTAATTATGTCTCTAGAAATCACCATTTACTCTGGAAGCACTGACAACAATTTCTACTATAGGAATTAACATACAAATACACACACAAACATTTTATGCTGAGCAATTTGTGAACAATTTTCAGGAACAATTGGCAATTCATTTTTTACCTGCAGGTAGGTAGTAGGTCATCGTATAGTGAAACATTTTCATGTAGATTCGAAACAGTGGCGGAGGTCAATAAATACATACACAGCTAAGTCCCTTGTTCGCAGTCCTATGTAAGTTGTTTGTTGTAATACATCAAATTATTCAAGAGGCAGCAATTGTTAATTGTTTCAAAAAATATGGAATTGAACTGTTTGCGATACTCTTTTAGCCGTAAGAAGCAAGTTAGACCCCATTTACACCTACGAACTCATGCCGGCGGACACTCGAGAACTAGAATGAAGGAGATTGATGAGAGGGACAGGCGGAGCAAAGCGGAATCGAAGACTAAACCGAACAAGAATCCGATTGTGTAAATGGGGTCTTATAATATTAATAGATCACAATTCTGACGTCACAAAATGTTTTAACGTCCATAGAAGTGTGATTTGCCGATAATGGCAGCGTCAATGTGCATTAGGAACGCGTGGGCACACATTTATATTAATTGAAAATATGCTCAAAAAACTAAAATAATGCAAAAATGTTGAAGCAAATTAATTGGAAAGCACTATGAATATTAGACATTTTTTTATCCTGAACTTGTGTGCAATTTTATCAGCTTTTTAGTTGGCTGTCACATGATCTGTTTGTCTGACGTTTTCGCAACTTGTGACCATCGGGGCTTTTGGCTGTAATTTTCAATAGCTAATAATTCCAACGTACGACGGCAAAATGAGGATCTGTGGCCCAAAATTGTCTCTTTGTGGACTTATAATTTCAGTATGGGGAATCATACAATTGGTAAGTCACGAAAACAGTGAAAAATTGCGAGATTATATTGAAAAGTTTTTACTGATAAGACTAATGGGATTTAATTTTTATCCTGTTCCAGGTTTTAATGGGAGTATTCTACTATGTCCATAGTGTAGCACTTATTGAGGATCTGCCCCTCGAGGAGGAGTACAAAGACCCAGATACTTTCTACAGAGACGCCGCAACTGCTTACAGCCAAGTAAGTTTCACCTGATACTAAGTCTATGACCTAGACCTTAAGGACGGTCTGGCCGCCGTGTCATGTTTTCAGTTTTATCTGTGGGTTAATTAGGTGTACACGAAGAAGTTGTCTGAGCTGCAACAGCTCGGATTGCATAACTTTCGCCTTATTTCCTCAAGACTTACATATTGGCAAGGTAAAACTAAGTAACGCCATCATACGAGTAAAAATAATATAAACGATCAATTTTTTGATTGCTTTCCTAAAAGATTTATAAATTTTCTATGAAATCAATTCTGTATGTAAATCCTTCCAGCATAATTCAAAGTAGGCACTTGAGAATCGATCGCGTAATTCTTTCTTTTTTAAAACTAATGGGAATTAGTAAAAAATGGAATTAAGTAATAACCGCTTCTGGGTATGTTATGGAATCTGATGCGGTGTCTACTCATTCCAGTCTCAGTATCGAGCTTAAGGCAACTTGAATCATTATTATTATTATTTTGTTACTTATATTACTTTATATAAAGCAATCGGTTTCATGTAACTGCAGTAGATTAAGTATTAACCACAGATACGGGCCAATTTTATTTTCTGGCTTCCCATCATTTATTGGCTCAGACGACGTAAAAAGTATGTTGAGTTTGTTTTAATGAGACTGTTTGCATTTATTTTAACATGGTTTTCACGGTGTTTTCGGAGGAGTGAGCACTGCTTAGGTGGTGGTCGTCGGACAACTCTGGCAAAATGCCAAATATCATAGTGTGAACAGGTTCATTGTTATAAAAAACAACATTGATATAAAAAACGTAAAATCTTATTTGGGATAAGTAGACCTTAAAAAATCTTTGTTTTTCCCTTAAAGTTAACTCAGTGTCTTAGATTTATAGATTGATCGGAGGGGACTTTACGCGTAAAAGTCGAGTGAGGCATTTTTTCCTACAGACGCGAGTTCTTTTGAAAAAACCATATCTTCCGAAACCAAGCGCAGTGGTGTCATGTATAAAATTCATCGAGGGAGCTAATTATTACGCCCCTTTTTGAATCTCTTGTCCCTTGGTAATTTGCGCCTTCACTGAGCACAGAACTACGAAATCGATGGTTAACATTGCATCGCAAAATTACCTCAACTAAATTTTTGTGTGTCTTATCCTGTCTCTATAATCTAAGTTCAGTATTCTTGCTTTACTTATTTCTATTGAGTGACTCATGGAAAGCGATGATTCAGCACTAATTTGAACACTTGTTCACTGACTGACAACACTAAGCACAAAACAAATAGAGATTTTCACGTGCAAAAAAACTCTTCGATCGCCACTTGTTATTCTATGCTGCTAGAGCTTCACTTGACTTGCAATGATGCAGTAAAACAATGATCTCGTTCAACGGATTGAGTGCTTAGGAAAAGAATATAACTTATTTATCCAGTTTTAGTAACGGTTTAGTTATTCTTCATAATAACTTAATAAAAAACAAAAGGACATGATAGCCTAAATCATTTTTCATTAATAAACAGAATTTAAAAAAAGTTGAAGTCAATTAAGTGATTTCCAATAAACCTAAAAATGTGAAATATGGCACATGGATAGGTTTTAGGATATATTTAAAGAAAAAATCCAAAAGCCCAATATTTACCGCTTTTATCATCGAAAATTAACATATTAAAATTTGACGATGACTCTTTCACTCCTTTTTCATTATGGGTATTTGCTAGAGGAGAATGGCTGTAATGCATAATTTCCATAGAAAACCGTCGGTTGGTCATTATGCTATAAGTTTTTACTCTGCGTGAGAATGAATTTTTTGTGTTGCTACATGCAATTCAGCGCATCTGGTACAGCTTTCTGACTGACATTTCACAACTACATTGTTAATAATATATACAGACGTGATTTGTCACAAATTAGGCCGCCGCATGCACGGAACGGTTTTATGCGATACAAACATAAGATTGACCGTGTGTGGGCAACTTGGCGTACAATTGCCACAAGATTGCCACAAAACCGTCCCAAATATCCTTTTTGTTTGATATTTCGGTCGGTTTTACATAAAACAAACAACAAATTTAAAATAAGAAATTATTTGATTATGACAAAACACTCGGACCTATTCCAAAATACGGCGCAGAAATTCCGAACACGAAAAAACACTCTTAAAGGAGCTGAATTTGATATTACCGTTCATGGTATAACCACCCTTTTATAATTGTAGCAACTTCAGCTTTACTCGTTGTATGTACCATTTTTTTTATGTTCGTAACCTTTCCGAAGGATTCTGGAATAGGCCTGATTATCGTCGTGGCGATCGAAGGTAGCATGCGCGAACGACGTGACTTAGATATAGATAAACTTTGTATGGTGTCATAAGAGTTAAGTTGAATTCATGCATTCGACTTAAACAATTTTTTTTTGAAAGGTTAATAAAGTTTCTTATTTGCATCCGTTGCGTTACGCATCAATAATTCAGTAAATTAATCCTGCTCTTTCTCCTTTACAGAACGCTTTTAATTGTTGGATTGCTGCCTGCATTTACATTTTCACGCTAATTCTATCTGGACAACAGTTCTACGCCAACAGTCGAGCCACCGTAAATTAACTTAAAAGTTCTTTGCGTTAAAATTAAATCCATAATTCACCTTAAAATAGTCATCGTATTATTCCTTAAATAAATAGTGTGGAACATTTACGTTAATGTTGGTTTTATTTGTTTTTTGAAACTTCATTTATGCGCAAAACGTAAAAGTTCTCAACGAGTGTACACGTGGAGTAGATTAAAAGTATTCATATAATTAATAGTATAGATTTACTCTGTTTTTCGTTGGAATTATGTGAATAAAAATATTGTATAAATTGAACCGTTGTTTTTCATGCCCATGTAAATAAATTACAACCAGATTTTGTTAAATTTTTATTTATTTCTCTTTTACAAAAAACGTCTGTGACACAATACTATTCGTTGTTTAAGAAGCAGAAATGGCATACTAGGGCTCAAGTGAAACTAACAAATGGCTCAGTGGGAGATTTTTGGTATAAATAAATCGTAAATTAAAGTGATGCGGCCCGTTAATGTGTAGCAGCAAATAAAAAACGAGTAGGATTCGGGTAAATAGCGCAGCGTACAAATATAAACCATCCCTAGATGGATGAGTCGGCTTACTTCTTAACCTTCTTGCCCTTCTTTTTCTGAATGGTTTCCTCTGTATAAAGAATCCGAATTAAGATACATTTTTAATTAAAATTGTTACAATCTTACCATGATGTTCTACGTGGGACATCGTTTTAGTTGTTTGGTATGTTTCCGTAATGGTCTCACCAGGCTCGATAATTTCTTCCTCATACTCTTCAATAATTTCTTCTTCCTCGTCGGACCCTTCGACTGGGACGGGATCGTAAACGGTTTTGCTTGACTTCTTGACGACACCATCAGCAGTTACAGTAGTGTAGTGGTATTCAGTGCCTCCCTTTATTTTTTTGGTTTCGACTGTAGTCACCTCTCCGGGATTATCTGAGGAGGGAACAACTTGCTTAGTTCCATGCTTGGTGGGGATAGTTGTAGTTTCGGTAAGATTCTTATGTTTTTCGGCCTCTTTCAACTGTTTTTTATATTTCTTGATTTCCTCTTCGGTCATATCGACTTCTTCTTCTTCGTAAACAGTTTTTACAGAGGTCACAGTTTTTCCATCTTCAAGGACAGTGGTGTAGTGGTATTCAGTACCGCCGGCAATCTTCCTTTCAACGACTGTTGTCTTTTGGCCAGGCTTATCCTCAATTGGTGGTGGTGGAGCACTCTTGGTCTTCTTCTTCTTCTTCTTTTCTGTGGTTTGGTCGGATATAGCCTGAAGTGACTCCTCATTCTTAGTGGTGATTGACTTCCCGCTAATTTCGGTGGTTTGCGAGAATTGCTTAGTTTCTTGGAAGTGCTTGATCTTCACCTGTTGACTAGTGACTTGCTCCTGGTGCTGTTGAATACTACTTTGCTGTTGTTGCATGACTTGCTTCTTATTGATTTCTTCCTGCTGCAATACTTGCTTTTGCTGCTTTGGAGTTTTCTGCTTAGTTATAATACGAGTTTCTCCAGGCCCTTCTTCTTCGACTTGAGTCGTCTCGGTGATTTCTTCTTCTACAGCGTCATAGAAAGTCTTGATTTGGATACTCTTGGTTCCGTCGGCATTGATCGTGGTGTAGATTTCCTCGCGACCATTAGGAATTTTCCTTGTAACAACAGTGGTGTTGGGATTGGATAAAGCAACAGTTTTATCCGTTACATGTTTAGTATCCTTCTGCGACTTGGTGGTTTTCTTCACTGATCCGTTTTCTCCAATCTCGTCCGCAGGCACAGGAACAGGGTCATAGAAAGTTTTAGTTTGCGTTTTTAGAGTACCATTTGGTTGAGGTGTTTCAATCACCATCTGGTATCCTTTTGGGATCTTTTTATACGTAATGGTCGAATTTGTCGCCTTGTCGAACTCAACCTTTCCATCTTGAATATCCGCCGATGTTGTAAATCTTGCTACAATAGTTAAGTGAATTAGTTGCATTGCATATGTCGGTTCGTGGGACACACAGTAACTCAAGGCACGTTAAGCTTTTACCGTTAACCATTAGTGCATACAATCACGTTTTGAATCTCCCCACCATATTTCTTATATTAAAGCAGCAGAATAAAGTAAGCAACTGTTAGTTCGATTTGGTTAGATTTTGCTTGCTGCGAGGAGACCTCATCTCGCTTTGGCTATTTTTAGATGCAGGTGATTTTGCCCTTGCTTTAGACCCCTTTGTTCCTATTTAGAAAAAGAAAACTTAGTTATTTACTGTGTTAGCTTTTCTTTATTTTGAAACCGTGTCTGTGTGTTGAATTTTTGCGAATAGAATGTGTAGAAATTTGTGTCTATCGAGTGAAAATTTTTGTGTGTGCACTTTTTAACAAAACTAACTCGTTCTGTTGTATAATTGAATGAGTAATGAACCATATTAACCACTAAAATCATGCATATTTAACAATACGAATAGTGAATAGTTATTCTTCGTATATCGAAGATTTGTAAACTTGTAGGTCACTTCTATATTGTAAATTATTTCGAACACCAACTTTTTTTACTTACTAATGCCGGTTCAAGGGTAATTTGTTGATTAAGGTCATTAAAGTGATTACCTTTAGGACAGCTTAAAAAATGGTAAAGTATTTGTAAAAAAAATTAACTTATTTTAAGTTACATTACACAGCCACACAAAAAAAAATTTCCGGCCCGGGGATCAGTGTGTGTTTCATATGTTTTTGGGGTCGCTGAAACCGAATCCGATGTCGATTTAACCTCATCACGCCAGGTTTCAGCGACCCCGAAAACATATAAAAGACATGGTCTGATCCCCAGATTGAAAATTTATGTTTTTTCCCGTTTTTGCTGAGGTTTTTTGAGGTTATGTCAAAAACCTGACGTGATGGGGTTGAACTGACATCGGATTCGGTTTCAGCGACCCCAAAAACATATGTAACACATAGTCCGATCCCCGGGCCCGAAATTTATTTTTGGTGTGCTGTTATTAACCAGTTAACTGTTTAGGATGAAAATATTCATCATGAAAAAATTGTAAAATTAACCGCCAATGGTCACTATTGAACTTCTCGCAGTTTAGGAATATATTTTAGTATTAACTAAAATTGCAAAATTAACAGCCAATGGT
Organism: Neoitamus cyanurus; assembly: GCA_947538895.1. Taxonomy (NCBI): domain Eukaryota; kingdom Metazoa; phylum Arthropoda; class Insecta; order Diptera; family Asilidae; genus Neoitamus; species Neoitamus cyanurus. The sequence continues at coordinate 47,247,602 of OX384541.1, forward strand.
CACTATTGAGGACGCATGACGAAGATATTCGTAATAACACAAAATTTTACAATTTTTTTCATGACGAATATCTTCGTCATAAACAGTTAACTGGTTAATAGTTTGGAATTTAAGAAGTTTGGCTGTATACGTATATATGAGTTTGCCTTGAAAACGTTTTATATCATTAAAATAGCAGTCGCGTGAAACTTTAGAAACTGTGGCGTTTTTTAAACAAATTTATTATATTATATGTAATTCAAATGCTTCGAAAATGGTACCAGTTGCTCTCTTTCAAAGTAGGAAACAATGAGTAACGCATCCGGAAAATTGTTATGTAGGTAATTCTTGAAAAGTAGAATCAGATTATGTGATAAAGCTCCGCACGCTTTATCAATTTAAGTTGTTTGAATGAAAAGATAAGAATTCTAGCAACTGAACTACACTTTCGTGAGCCTAATTGTCGCCAGAAAACTGCAAGAAATTACTCTAAATTCATGCAAATATAATGTATAGGATAGGAGATACATTTCCAAGATTTGAGCATCTTAACAATTTAATTAACTGAAAATTCGATTTCGTTTTCGAATGGTATTATCTGAACATGTCAGAGATAAATCAGACAGATTTCGTTCTAATCTGATTGAAAATGATACTTATATGCGTTATTTTTATGTCGTACTATAATTAATATTCCTAATTTCATAAAAATACTATGAAAAAACGGGTACCTATACATATCTACTCTTTAGAGAATATGATACGATATGAGTCCAGCGAGCATTAAGAAAATCTATAATTATTTGATGTCTCATTGTAAGTTTTTTTTCAAATGTGGTGGAATTCAAGTTATGAAAAAGGTTTTATTTAAAAATGATTAAAATTTAAGTGATGAAGCCGAATCACTCGCCAATACTATCACCTGCTCAGAGGTATACCAAAATTTAATTATTTTAAATATAAAACGTGTCAAATAAAATACAACGCACAAATCCATATTTAGAGAATTCGGTTTAAATAAACAATTTTTGGGCTCTGTGTGGCTTTCGAGACGAATTCGTACGAAAGTGGAAGGTTACAAAACGCTGGCGCGAGAGGTTGGGACTCCTCCAGTGAGTTCTTTCTGTGCCGATTTTAATGATTCGAAGACTGGTCGTAAGCTTATCAACTGAATATGGAACATTACTGTTAAACTTTTGAATAATCAAAATGGTGGATCCAATTTGGGGATTGGCATCTCAACTGCAAGGGATTGCGATGAAAACAGGTCCTTATACGTTTTCGGGGTCGCATTGGTAAATTGTTTTACATCGTGCGAAGCCGGGCCTAACAACTAGTTCTATTTAAAAGTTAACTGATTTGCGAGAAAACTTAGCACGATGTATTCTGACCCTCGTTAATTGAATATTTGCAAATGTAGAGCTTCTTGTGTTATAAGAAAGTTAAGATCGTTGAAGCTATGTTCGTGTGAAAATGCATTTTGTACGAATATGAAAATCAGAACATGAAATGAAATCACGCTACTATATGGAAACACTTTTTTAAATCTCAAGATTTTGGAGAGATGGAATCATTTTTTGAAATACATCCAAGAAAGCATCAAGGCGAGCATTTATATACTCTCCTCGCTTCTAGCATGGATGTGTTTTGGGCTGCGATTGGAAGCATACTTGAAATTAGTAATTTTATATTTTTATTTTCGAAGGTATTATTATATTTGTTTTTGTTTTAATAAATCAGTAAAACATCATAAGAAATTTTACGAATGTTTTTTTTAAATGAGGATATTATGAATACGATTAATTGAACTAATGATTGACGATTAAGACTAATTTAATTATCAATCGCGACTGAAAATTGAAAATATCAATCATTATTCACGATTAATTATTTAGTCGTTAATTTTTAATCACTAGTCGGATTGATTTTTTCCCAACACTCACAACCCTTTTTAAGATTAATGGAGGCTTTAAATATAAGTATTATATAAACCCATTGTAATCGTTCTGCAGCTAATATAGGATTAGAATGGGATATTTAGGGCTTTTAAGGTGTGGTAACCACAGGACCCACAGTAACCATGGCGTATGCGGATAAAATGCGTCCAATCAGAAACGATCAGTTGTTATTGCTCGATTTGTCAAATATGCGACAATTGCTTCAATGCTTCAATTGAATCAGCGTATTGCGCGTTGTCATCGGGACATTCCAAGAGGTTGTAGTAGATGAGAGCCTCCTGTAAATATTTGTGATATAAAAACTGTTACAATATTTTTTCCCGCTATTGACCGTTTATGAGTACCGTTTTTTGGCATTTGCATTATAAAACTTTTCGTGACCTTTTAATGAACACGGCTGTAGGAACATATCAAACCCGTATTCGCATTCCGACGGATTCTACGATTAAATGGTTCTGGGTTTACAATATAATGTACATACATAATATATGTGTACCATATATTCCTCCCAACCAACCTGGGCACAAAAGTGTTCTTAACTAATTACAATAATATATGAATTATATGTCTATAATTTTGAATAAATAGAACAAACATTAACAATTTCTAAGAGAAGTGTTAAAAAAACACATATTACACTCTACACTCACTAAATACATCGATGAAAAAATGGAGAAAATGTAAAAGTTAAAAAGGGTCTCATAAAAGCTATTAGTGATCTATTGCAATTTTTGAGGTAAAAAAATAGGTGCATTGATAGGGACTCATGAAAAGGTAATAAAGTGATTTTTATGTGACGATATTTATGCTGTTTTTCTAGATTTTCAGTGCCCTTTATTTATTTTTCTTTTTTATCATTAGTTTAAGCATTACCTATTTTATTACACAGCTAAATCGGCGTTTTTGGATTTTTTTTTTCAAATTAAATGTGCTACCATAACTTTACATATGTTAATGCTCTATTATTTAGTTTATATGTATGTACTTATAACATTACGGTACATTAAGCGCTTCCAAGAAAGATGAATTGTGAAGTTCTAAAACCACTGATAACAAAAAAATATATGGAAATATAAGAGGCGTATTCACTTTATAAAAATAGCAAACAGGGAACAAACTTTTAATATTTTCACAGAATTTTCTTTGTAAGGGTTTAGAATACACAATAAGTCAAATGAAGTGATAATCAAATAGAGCCAAAACAGTTCAAGTAGATAAAAGTTTGAAGAAAAATATCACCATTTTCCAATAATACACGACAGGGTTAAAAATTAATTCATACATCGAATAACAAATACTTTCCTTTATATGGAAGAAATAAATTGATGATGAATGCGACAAATGACAGTATGGCATAAAAACCATTCAATCATTTATTTATCAGTAAACAAGTTGCAGCTAAAAGAGCATTTTGTTTTTCTGAAAAATGTATAAAACTTTTAGTAGTCTTACCTGATGAAGTTATAAACCAAAAAGCATGAACAAAGTAGATGTAACATCTCATTCACAGAATTTCTGAGCAAAATTCAAGCATCAGCCCAATACCTACACCACTTACATAAAATAATAATTGTTTCTTTTGTAAATAACATTACAAAAGTAACACTAAATGAAGTGTGTCATTTTCAAACATGCAATACGTGCTGAAATAGGGTGATCAGAAATGTAAGAGAATAAGAATGAATAAATACACATAAAACAATTTTGACTTTATACTGTATGCATTTTGTGTACATAAAAAGAAATATAAAATTTTATTCCGAAATTGTAATTAAATACTACCGGAATCAGATTTTGTTGCTTCGCTTTCTTTTTTTGCTGCTCCTGCCTCCAGGGTTTGTGTAATCTTCTTCCAGATATTATCGAAAGAGTCTTTCCCAGTATAATCGATATTTCCCGATTCCCAACATTGGCGTCGCATATGTTGCTCATAGGCTTCTTGTTCAGGTGTTCTTGCTGCTCCTAGGGTCAGTCTTGATAGTGCTCCAGCTAAACCAGCCTAAAACGAATATTCAGTTAGCTTAGTTCGATAAATTTATGTTTGTGTAAAATGTATTATTTCCAAAACCGTTTTGTAAAAGCATGATGATTTACCCTTTCGTACAATCGTGCCCAACACCTTGATTCGAATTTGCAAGTAATGGTTAGTTAAAAACATTTATTTGTATGTGAGTACTCAAAATATTACAATGTAAAAGTTTATTTTATTCGAAATCTGTTACACCGCTAACACTTTGCGTACGAATGATGATATATTTGGCATTAGAGATTCACAACCTCTCTTGTAGTGTTAGTGTTTATTTAAAATTTACTTTCCTCGAAAGCTGCTGGTTCAATTAAGTTCAAAAATTATTTTCTATTCAATTGTGATGCTTTTCACTCGACAAAAAATCTCAAAACTGAAATTCATTTCTTTTTTTTTTTTTTTTTTTTTTTAAATCAAAACAAAATTGTTGTAATGTTAATTTTCTTAAAAGATAACAATATGCTTTCAACTTGCTAAAAATTATGTAGACGATTTCCAGTGCTCAGATTGTGTGATATTTAAAACACGAACAAAAAAGTTTAATACTTTAAAAAATTAATTTTATATTTCTAAAACGGTAGTGACTCCTTAAGGTACATCACGAATGAAAATAGATAATTGTAACCAAAAAATGGGCGCAACACGTTAAGATAGACGCTTTACCGATTCAGTAAAAAAAAAAATGTGAATATAAAGTACAAAGTATATACAGTAGTGGTCAGAAGTTACCAACTTGAACATTTTAGAAAATCCACGGTTACGGTTATAAATATCCTTTAGGCCGAGTTTATTTACTAGTTATTTGTTTGTAAAACATGCGATACAAGTGAACAAAAGAGTTTCATTTGCACACAAGCCAGGAAGGACAATCGGCTAGGATTATTGCCGGTAAAGTGGGATGTAGCTATATCACTGTTCTTAAAGTTTTAAGGCCGTTGTTTGAAATTGGTTCTACTGATAGGAAGAAAGGAACGGATCTGCAGAACCCAAAAACGGTCCCAACAGAGGACTGTCTGTCTGATTCATGATCCCATCTTTCAGAACCCAAACTATCTGGCCGTGGATATTCCAAAATTTTCAAAGTGGTACCTTTTATTTGAGCGACGACTCTACATGCATAAAGACAACTTACAGAAGAGATAGAAAGCAAGTTGAATGTCTTCAGATGCATGTATGGCAAGCTATTTGTGAAATGGTTGAAGCGAACGTGCTCAACAAATACTTAATTCGACAAAATAGTGTTTTGGTGAATTTTACTAAATATTGTGTGATTTTGATTTGGAATACGAAGAAACCAGAAAATTGTGTGCTTAAAATAACTAAATATTATAATAAAATATCATAATGCGTTTTCCTTTTCTTAGAAGTTCAATTTTTCAACATTCATACGCCAATTGTATTTACAATACATTCAGAAGCCAAGTGTTTTTTGCGATCATGCAAATTGTAAGTTTTATTAGAAAGCAACAAACACAGCAAATTCCTGTTAGTACAACAAATGTTTACCTTTTTCCCTGATTCCATTCCCAGAGCCAAAAGCTTGTGAAAATTACAATTTTAATTAAATTTAGTAAGTAAGGAAGTCCTAAAGTTAAAGTAAACAATGGTGAAAATATGACACTGAATTCTCTTCCGCCAGAAATATATGTGAATGAGTAATGATCCCTTTTAAAGCTCTACACCACGGATATTGTGTCATGCTAAATTAAACCACCATACACACCTCTGCTACCTCTTTTTCAGAATTAGTTTCTTCAGGTTTTCTTACATTTTCGCCAGACTCTACACTATTTTTATTATTCTTTGCACTATCGTTTTCACTATTCAAATTTAAAACTGAGTCGTCCAAACGGGGCTGAGGTACTTGTGTTGATTGAAATATCACTTGTTGCTTTTCCGAAGTCGTTTCATATTGTGTTTTCTCTTCAACACACTCCTTAACAATATTTTGTTTATCAACAAACGCTTCAGTCGTTTCCAAAAACACTTCGTGAGATTCTTGCGTGTTTCTATTATCACAGTAAACTTCACATTTTACCGTATTTGTATGTGTACTATATTCACTACATCCTCTTCCTTGAGAAGTGTCTTCTGTCCTTAATTCTGGTTGACCTGAAGTACTATGACCACTCCCTTCACAAATATTTATATTCACTTCGGGTGAATAACTTAAACGAGAGTTAGTTTGCTCAATGTTAGTATTTGTGCTTGAACTGTTATGTGATTGTGTAATATTTTGGGTGCATTCTTCGTTATGGCTAATTTCGATATGCCTAAAAGTTTCAGTTTGTGCAGTTGTACTTTCCCAGTTGTGCTTATTTTTCTCACATTTATCCAAATTTTCGTAATAGTCTTCCCAAGGGTCATAATAGTTAGCTTCATCGTTGCTTGGATCATAACTACTATCAAATGGCTCTCGGTTTGCAAGGTGTGAGTACTCCTCATACCGAGTATTTGTGTTTTGCAACGTATGCCCGAAAAATGCTGTGGTTATAAAATTCTGTGCGAAAAATTACAAAAGCTCGACATAAAAAATTTAGATAACAAAATAATAAGAAAATACTCTAAATTTTTGGAAAATCATGTGTGCAATTATACCGATGCCTAATGTCAAATGTAATCTAAGATAATTTTTAACCGTTTTTATTTAATTGACTTCTTCTGTCTTCATATTTTAAAACCTATTATTATGTATTTGCTTTTAAATACTAATGAGACTTCTGTAAAAGTAGCCTATTTATGATGTTAGCAATTTTTAATAAATATTTATATATTACAAATTTTACATTTATTAAATAATCAAATCAAATCTTGCCACTCACCCAAATCAACTGTTATTTTTTATTAATAAATATTCTTTAAATTGACAGTGCAAAACTTTCAGAATGATTTCTACTATTTTAGCAGACTGTTAATAACAATAGTACAAAATAATAGTTCTCAGACTCTAAATATGTGCACACACCAAACATTTAATATTTTTGCAGTTGCGTATACCTCGACTACACTGGGAAAACATTCAGTATTTTGATATTTTGAACAGTTTTCTTGGGATACATTAAACTCGAAAAGAACAATAAAAAAGGTAAATATTTGACCACTTTTCACGGATATAAAAAAAATTAAAGTAATTGAACTACTTCGCTACCCCTATCACTAACATTTACACTAGAGCCGATTCAAAACTGTTTACTATAATATTTTATTGTTTTTAATGAAAATTAATAAATAGAACGATACATTACATAAATTTAACGTTTATTTCCATAAAATTTTTAACTATTCACAATAATTTTTTCTTGTGGACTAGAGAAATAGTAGGCCTTATTGTGGTAGTCGTTTCGACACGACAATCAGAATAAAGTCTACCTAGTAATTTAGTTAGATTGTTTCCTTTTCAACGATTTATTTGCTGTGTTAAAATTGGCTGTGCTTTTGAAAATGGTCTTTTCAAAGTCAAAGACGGAAGTCACTACAGTTGCGTAATATTTCGAGGCAACTTTAAAATAATGAATCTTTATATCCTGGATTTTATTTTACTTACAATGAATGATATCTAGATGCGGTTATTTTCTTAACATGAAGAGTTAACCCTTAGTGTTTTTTACTTTTCATAATTAATTTCCCGTAGTTAACAACATCGGTTCGGAACCATCGATGGTGCATCGAAAATATTGGAAATGCAATAGCTATGTTGTAAGTGGAACGAATCTTAATGAGTTATCTACACAATGAGGTTGCTGTGGTATCTAAAACTAATTAATGAAATTATTAAATGTCTCTTGCGAGCATTGTCAGGACTGAAGCTAAGTGTTTCGGAATCTACGATCTTCTACATGATATACAACTGCAATCGTTGAAAGCATACAGAATATAATTCAATCTTTTCCGCAAAAATTAGTAGATACACCTAAACACGCTTTCGAATAAGCGATCCTCCGAAGTTTCAAATTCTTCTTTCTTCAGTATTATTACTCACAAAATGGTCTATATAGTTTTTGCATATTTTATATGTGATTGAGAGAATTAAAAATGACCCAATTTTAGTTTTTCAATTCATTACACTGTTTTAATTCACAGGCTATAAAAATCACGTTGAGTATTCGTAGTAGAACGTCTAGAGTTTTATTTATTATTAATTAACTCCTTATCATTAAGAATAAGTTTTGCACTTACAAAACAAAAAATTTGATTTAAAAATAAATTTTTAATATATGATAATATAAAAAATATATACAGTTAAAACCTCCACCCCAAAAAGGCGCAAATGAATTAAAATACAGGAAACAATCACAAATAACATTTGGTTTTTATCTCTAGAAAATGTAGTTCGTTTGCTGCAATAGTGCGACAACTCCAACATTTAAGTTTAGAAAAATATTGCTTTAAAGTTTTCATTGCTATGAAAGCACAAAACGTATTCTTCATCGATGAAATAAATATTGGGTCTGAACTATTAACTTTGCTAAGGTTTCAATGACAAAAACTTGCAATTCAACAAACTTAAATACGTACTGTTTATTTCTAAGCAAAAAACTACAGCGACATTTTAGCATCAAGTGGTCCCATATTAAATGGAAATATGTGCTAATATTGTTAAATACATTGCGGACAAGTATTTACTTCAGTTGTACCACTACAAGAGTAAATGAGTGATTTATAAAAATACAAGCTCGAAAGAAAAAAACCAAAGTGAACGCATATAAGCAAAAAATTAATTTTACGTAAACAGCTTCGACCGTACACCTTACAGGTGATTTGGATTTATCAAAAAATGTATTCCGTTGTTTGATGTTGAACAAACTGAACTTCTTAAGAAAATTCATCAGGTGGTGGCAAGTCAATCAAATAATTAACATTCTTTTAATCAGCATTTGTTAGACTTTTTAAAAATTTGAAAATTCTATTATTATTTCTACGTAGGTTAAAAAGCTTTTCATTTAATATCAATTGCTGTTAAACACATCCGTTTTCGTTTCTAGTTACAAAATAACTGTATAAGTAGGTACTTTGCATTTCTCTTACCTGCTCTATACTTGGGGTAGACTTGCAATTAAAGTATCTCTGATTATAAAAGATCACACACGAAAACAAGCAATTCTAAAAGCATAAAGCCGACTTACCATTTGATCACTGAGGCCATGATGAACACTGCTGCAGTAAATAGTCCACCACAATTGTATTAAATCAGCAATATGTTGAAAATCTTGTGGTGGGTATGCAGTTTTGCTTTCTGAGTTGAAATTGGCCAACCAAGGCTTGAATCTGCCAGCAAAGTGCAGAATTTTTATGCGATCACGAAATCTAAACGAAGAAATGATTCACTATTATGTAAAATTCATTTTTTGTTGCTTAATTACTGTTTAAATGCTGGCAAGTAGGAATATGATGCAAAGGCATGTGTGTTGTAAATGAATGGAAGGCGTTTTGATATATCCTTTTGAGCCCAGTCTGAGAAATATTGATTTAACAAGCCTTGGTCCCCACCATCGAAACTTCCATATTTCAGTGCAAAATCGATTAGTTTTCCATATGTATCTACGTTAGGACGGAAGACAAAAACACCTGAATTGAAACAGTCAGGCCAGCTAATGTCGGGTGCAGCAGACAGTTCTTCTCGCTCAAAAAGTTCATCACAATTTTGTATAACCTAAAATAAGACATCCGTGAGAGCATCCACTCCAGACTATAAATCCCATAGAGGCGTCTTACAAGAATATCAGCATCCAAAAATACACACTTCTCGAATTGCACAAGTTTCCAGCAGTGCAATTTCGTGAATGTTATACCTAATTCCGGACGCTGTAGTAAAGCTAAATTCGCAGCATCTTGTGAGTCCAAAACGTTCACGTCTTGAACAACATTGTAAACTTCTTTGAGCCTATTTCTCATCGCTTCCGAGACTCCTGGCGTAACCAGCACAACCAATTGATGTACTGTCGACACTCGTTTCAGAGAGTGTCCAAGTACCAGTGCCCCCAATGAGTAGGTATCATTCGTGGTCAGCGTCACCCACGCGAATTCTGAAATTATTTTAAAATGTGAATGTGAAAATGGAATGGAATTTTAATTCAAAACATAATTCAATTAATTTTGCTTATACTACATATTTACAGTTTTACAATAATATTAGGTAATTAATTGGTGTATAAGTTAAAATAAGGAAAGCTGTCATTTAAATTACTTTGAAGTACAAATATTGCGCAGTTTTCTGAATACTTTGACTTTTATATATAGTACAATATATATTCGGGTGGAAAGATCAACGTGGGAAAATTTGTTTGCGTGAAATAATTTCACATTCACTGACAGTCGTTGTTTTTCACTTTTGGCACAAAATTGATTCTGCTAGAATTCCAAATGAGTTACCAAAAATAACACCAAATGGTTGGACATAAAATACTCTAGTCTCCTTGAGTAGTTGTTTCACCCAGATTTTGTCACTATGTTGTGAATTTCAAATAATATAAGATAAAGTGTTAGTCCAGAAAGTCTGTGTGTCTACAAGGTATCTCGAAATTAAAATTATTCAAATATAACGGGCCAGTTTTTCTTTCCAAGTCAACATGTTTTTTTGCATATTTTTACTAACTCCATTATAAGTCCTATTAGGAATAATATAGACTCATTGGAATATTATTGTAATGTGCTTTCTAATGATATCTCAGCTGCTTTGGATTCTTCGGCGATATAGTCAATATGAACATTCAAACCTTGTAGTACGATATATTCATCAGATAGATCATTTCAAAAATTTTAATATACTAATATCTGCAAGCAGATTAGTATTAGAAAGCTTATAATTCTATTCTTCAATGAGTTCTTTCTCCTGATTCTCTGATAATCCTGACAAGACTTATAAAGGTATTACTGAGTACATCTTACAAAAACCCAATCAAATGTTCAATATTTCGAAGAGTGTTCTGCAACAAATGCTGGTTAGAAAGCTTTTTGTATAATCTATAGGTGTTTGAGGGGATACTCCAATCTAAAACACCCTGTATATTTAATCACCATAAGCATTTGAAAATGGTCACTAAAAAGTTGCTTGGTACCCAAATGGAAAAATGTGTTAAGATAGTGATCGTAAAATTGTAACACGTCTGTTTTGTTAATGTAACTCATGCAGTGATTGGGAATTTAATGTTGAAGAATTTTTTCTTAAAGTTGAATAAAAAAATCACACACAAAATTACGTTATGATGCGTGTAATATTTAGCAGCAAGCCTACATACACTTTATGTTAATTAGTGGATTATCTCAGATTCAAGTTGATTCTATAAATCGAGATTTATGTTGTGGTTGTGAAGTTTAATCGTTTAAAAACTTGTTGGAGCCCAGCAAACATTTAAGCGAAGTCACTAGCAGGCGAAAAATCCTCGAAGTTTGTAACTTGAGTATTCACGTAATTAAACAAAAGGTACAAGGCATTCGAAATCACTGATAAAAATGTCTGTTTAGCACTGATAAACTTGAACTGTATTCGCCACAAAATTTCATCTCAGATGCCGTAAGTCAAGATTTTAAATTTTCAGTTGAAGACTTGAAATGAAAAACATGCGTATACGAAACAATCGATTCGACTGAACCGACTTCAATTAGTATTCAAAGTTAACGACAAACCTCAATGTTTCCGGTTTTGCAACAGAACAGCGTGAATAACGTATCAGAGCTATTGAAAGAAGTAAGAGAAACGAAGATTATTTTTCGAACTGCGTGCTTCGATTTAGTTTCGATTTCGTCTCGAATTGATTGCTGGGAGTCGACTTATTGTGTGTGTGGCAATTGAACAACTGTTGATCCGTGCATCAACTTAAAGTTGGTTTACTAAATAAAGCTCTTTTGAATTGCGAGTACCGCAAAAACAGCAAAAAATAGTTTTTCACCTCGAATTTAATCAGCTGTCGAGGCGCACCTTCTACTAAATCCCGTTAACACATAATTGAACTATTATTTCTTTGTGTTTAATTTAAATGAAAATAAAAAATATTAAAAGGACATCTTGATGATAAAATATATACCTCAGGATTAATAATTTTTGTAAGTATAAATTAGTGAATTATTCCTCCTATGGTTTTACAAATTGTTTACATATTTTCTGCGGGTAAAATTTACTAAAAGAAAATTTTAAACCTGTTAAAAATTCTCTCTACCGAGTTTCATGTGAAATCATATCGATATTAAAATGCATCGGTTCTAATATGAAAGTCACTGTTTTCGACAGAATACGGACCATGAGATTCACGAGTGAGACTATTTTGCTATATTTGCAAAAGTTCTATTATTAAGGTACCGATAAAAAAATAAAAATTACAAGAACATAAAGAGGATATCCTTAACAAAGGAAATAGTATAAAGTTTATAGTTTTATTATTAGTAGTTTTATTATTTTTAGTTCTATTATTGATGGTACTATTTAATTGACGAATAATCGGAATAATATAAATTGGGGAAAAATAGTTATGATTCCTATAACTTGTATAGAACCTAAAATGCGGGACACAGGATTGGATTGGAAATTGTTAAAATAACTTTGCCAACGGTTAAATATTCATATTAGCTTACAACACAAAAAGGGAATAAATATTGTAATTAATTGATTTGGTAAATAATTATGAAGTATGGGCATTAAAAAAAATATTAAAATATGCAAGGACATAAAACTCAAGACAAAAAAAAACATACGTTGCCTTAATATGTAAGACATCAGGGACAACAATTCAACAACAGAAGAACCGTTGTTACATTGGAATTAGAAATTGTTTAATAATTTAAAAACTTAATTCATGAACAATAAACTTTGTTCAATACCATTGTAATACTGTTATAAATAATTCTGGGTTCCCGAAAACATTTTATATTATCTGTTAATTGTTAGTGTTTAACGGAAAGGAAAATAGAAAAACCAAAATGCGGGATTGGTTTTCAAATAATTGTAATTCTCGGAACATTCAATACAATACATTTACATAAATCACATGAATTTAACCATATTTACATCTTTAGATAAGAAAATAAAGAACTATTTTAGTTAGCGAAAGCTATTTAGATTGCAGGAACTTTTGTGTATTGGCATTTATTCTTTTAGGTTTAATTTGTAAGCTTTTAAAAGGGTGCTGTAAGAGGAAAATGCATGTTAACATTTAAGCGCAGCATAATAAAAAGTCTCAATATTGTACCTTGGAAGAAACATTTACATGTCCTCCTTTTCTAAAATTGCTATTCAGCCAATGATTTCAATGATCTGAAAATAAATTCTTTAAACATTTAAGTCGCTCTTCAATTGGATAGATTTTACCTTACAAAATTTATCAAAGCACTTCATTCACTTAAAATTTTTTCCAGAAAAAATTTCCATCTATTTTTACTTCGAACGAGAACACTTGATTTCACAAAAACGTCAACTGATATACATAGATATTTCTTTGACTCATGCATACTGCATTAAAGACGAAACCGAGAAGAGTATTTTCGGAACATTATTCCTTGGAAACGAAATTTTCCCCCGGCTTCCCAGGCATTTGATTCGAGATCTACTGCAATCCAGTCTTTCATCACGGGGCATAAGATTTCGAAAATAATTATCGCGAAACAAATGTTTATATACTACATAAAAAGATGATATATCTTTACGACAAAATAATGAATGGCCTGAAATATCGTAGCTGCGGAGAATGTTGAACTGTGGCAAAAATGCGCAGTTCTGACTTAGGATTAGCAGGTTAACACTAAAATATATATTTCTTGGCTCGTTGCAAGGGTCAATAAATCTATTTAAATATTTTTATTTAGCAGAATGCATTTATTTTAGAATGAACCGTTGCCATCCTCATTATAAACGATGAGGTTAGAGGATTAGAGCTGCACTTTTATCTTTAGTAATTATGTCACTAAGGTATGTAACATTGTATTATTTATTATTCTTCGTATATTTATTATATTATTTATTTGCGTTGCCTGATTGCATGTTATATTAAGCAATATGTGGTAATTAGGAACGTGGGTTTATTAGTAGTATTTGTTCTTTGCACCAGATGATATTTACTGATGATTATAAAACTCCTTTTCAAAATAAATCATACTCTTTTTAAAGCTCTTCGGCCCTATTGCGATATTGTTTGTCTGAATTCGAATCATACATCTGAATCAAGGGTAGAGTTGTGATAACATTCTATTCATCATCTATTATCTTCGCCTTTGATTCAGGCGTATACTGATAAGAAAATGTTAAGATTACTTAAGAAGAGCTAACCCATTAAGATCCTTGTGCAAACTCATGGAATGAGGATAACTTTATGCATGGTTCAACTTATTTAATGTTTAGACAAATTTTTAATTGTAAAATTATTGGTCACACTGGTTTTATTATATTTTAATGAGAAATGCGGTACAACGGTTACTAATAGATTATTAATATAAAAGCATATTTAGTCAACCTAAATAGGACACCGAAATGACTGCATTTTTCTGTACTATATAAATTTAGATTGCATTGGTTCATTCACCTCATTCAACGAAGGACTTCTAAATTTGAATTATTTCAAAAAATGTCTAGCAATAATTTAGCTTTTAGCTCAAACTTTATATTGTTTAAATTATTGTTCACGCATTTCACAATCGGTAAACATTTAAAGACTTGTTTTTATTTCTTTCTAAAGAATTATACTCATGCTAAGAATAATAAATTGATTTCTCTCCATTTATTTAAAGAAAATGTCACAATGATTCTCGTGGGCGAGTCATACCTACATAAAATGAGTGATCATTTGAACAAAGCGTGCATTCAGCGTTTCTAAGCGGAAAATCACCACACTAAATAAAAAATAATGCTTTTTCGGCAAATTGTGGGATGTATTCTAAAAATAGTGTGCAGCTAAGGGGAATGGATGGTGAAAAGGTGAAATTAAGATACTTTCATTTTTGAATTTAAATTCGGATTCGAGCGTTTGGCGTCGTTATCCGCCCTGTTCATTAGAAAGTTATTCAACTATAGAAAATTTAAAGTTTTCACATTAGGATAGTAGTAGGCATGATGAGTGAATATGTCAATTTGTTTTATTTTTTATTTTACTTTTTATTAAACAATTTTATTTAATATAGTATGAATTCTTAAAAAACCTCGTGATTCTAATATCATAATTTAGCTCTATTTAACAGAAGAGCTGCCCCTCCACATAGTTGCACAAAGGTTGAAGTTCTAATTATATTGCAATAGTTTGATTTAAATATACACAGTAGTAAAAAAATAATACATAGAATTAGTTGCGTACATGGTGTTTAAATTGCGCATTGTGAAAAGTCTAATTACAATAGACATGAAGTTTTAAATATTCCCCTTTTAACAAAAGACTATAAAATAGTATTACTAAAATTTCAGATGAAAATGAAGCTTTTAATTTGGGACATATAAAATTTGAACTGTTTGGCTTTGAGAAAAAGAAGTACCAGAACAACAAATATTTTAACAGTGAAACACGGAACACGTTTTAAAGAATCCTACGTGCTCGTGCGGTGCGAATCGCTAGTTGCAATTAAGGGTTTGATTCATAAAGAGGATAGCTCCACTTTAATGTTATTTAACTTAAATTCTTTCAATAAAAGTAGCTCAAATTCAAGCAGGCAATTTTTACCGCTAGTTGATGAGTTCTTTTTGTACCTCAAAAATCGAATTTGGTTTGCAACCAAAAACAATAGAAAATATATAGAAGCTGCCTTTCTTTGCAGCCGACATTATTTCATCAGTTGGAACGATACGCGGGTGGATAGAGGAAGAATAAACGTAAACACACTTGTAAATTATCCCATAAATTTAATTAAATTATAAATAATTAGTTAGTATTTGCAAGATACCTACTGATGTGCGTTTTCCTCAATATGAGACATAAAAAACAATACAATTGTGATTCCTATCTACTGAGTACCCATCCTTTAAAATTACGACCTCACAGTATGTTTCTATCCCAGTTTCTTTAGTTGTCATTAATGTTACTCGGTTGGTGGCAATCAGCCGGTTATACATATGACGAAGGAAATACGGGAACATTGCTTAGCCCCCGCGCCAAAGAATCTAATGAAGTTTACTTAGCCACTATGCTTAGCCGTTATATGGCAACTTCTAATACCGAACGTCTCAAAAATTATTATCTTTTCAAAAAGTTAACCGTCTTCCTACATTTTGAAACCCATAAATATCGGCTTCCAAATTAAGATGATTTAAAATAGATAGTTCCAAAATTTTCAATTATGAAATATGGAATTATAAAAAATTTTTTTTGGCGTCACAGGATTGGATTGATCCCATACTATTTTAATAAATCAATATGCACTTTTCTGGATATGCACATTGAATAGTGAAATGTGTCTGGCACGCTAAGTCGATTTCAAATGTCTTATTTCGGTTTAGACAATTCTGCATCACAACATTTTTCATGTCTTTTTCTAAAAAAGTTGTAGAAGCCTTCAATAGGTTTTTGTTCGTGGATTACGGATTTTAAAATGGAAATACTCCATTAGCTCCGCTTTTAAAGATAATTAAGAGAAGTACTAGTTTAGAAAATTTTTATATTTGAATGAGATCTAAACTATAACCAATAAAATTAATTACCATGTAAAATCTTTTTTCAAATCTGCATGTATGTTTGTTTATCGGAATGTTTCGTGAGAATGTTGACGTTTTCTGTGAACATAATTTTATATTATGTATTACAATAAAGACTACGTTTAGAATTACAACTTCTGGGGCGCAACCGGAAACCGTAGCTAAAAATTCTATTACGTTTTAAACTTGAGTTACTTTTAATGACTACATTGCCACGCCCTGAATAGGTATGCTAAATTCTCATTTTCGATAATTTGAATGCTGAGGAAAATGCACACAGCTGTATATATATATACAAAACAATAAATTCAAAATAATTTCGAAAGTGTTTATAACGAAAACAAAAAGACAAGCCTCCATCACATGTATAATCCATACCACACGGCAATGAAAATTGAGTTAAAAATAAACAGTCCTATTTTTAAACTCCGAAGAAACATTGCCAAAGGGCGAGCTCCTATAGAGATTTGAGTTCACTACGTCTGTGATAAATGACTTCTCGAGACCATTTGCCGGATAGAAATAAAAGAAAGATGCTATCGTTGAAATAGCAAACCGAATGATTCAAATACAATGGCTGTTGAGAAAAGTTACAGTGATAAACTAAATGTTCTCTTAACCCAAACAATTCCGGCGCTGACCTGCGCGTTGGTGGAAATACGGACCACGATCGGTTCGAGATCAAACGAAGGAGGCAGCCATTTGATTGAAATCCGTTAGCAAAACAGTGCACACGAAATATTTTTAGTTAATCACCCACAGCTAACCATAACAATTCTTCTTTAGAAGATAGTCCAGAGCATACGCAAATTAATTTTGCAGGGACACCAGGAAACTTAAATTTCCTAGTTGCACTCCCTCTCAAAGGTCTCCTTATTGCAATTTTAGGCAATCTGGACCAACTTGGCGCTATCACGAACCTCCGAAAAGTGCGGCATTAATCTCATGCCTGAACTAAATGATTAAAATCGAATGCGTGCACGACCACGGAAGCTGGGTGCACAAAAAAAAATCATTTTTATCAAATTTGGAGGAAAAGAAATGAAATTTGACCTAGTAACAGCTAAGTCTAGAGAATTGGACGTTTTAAAGGAAGGAGATCAGCCACTGGCTGGTTAACTACTCTGGCGCAGCGCCAAGTTTCCGGAAAGAATAATATGATCAATTTCCCCAAAATTCAGTTAATTCGTCGGTTACTATTTTCTGAGATTCGGCTCTAAAATTATTTTGGGACTATGGAATCATCGGACTTCGCGAATAGCACCTGTTCATACTTTGCTGACATATTGCCATAAATTAAGGCGACAGGCTCCACAAATATCGCACAATAATAAAAGTTGTGCAACAGTGGCCGGTTGCTCGAAAACTAACTACACACGACGCTTTAAAAGGCATTCTCGTTAATTCAAAACACAGACTTCATTGCACTGCTTTAAGAGGACTTAAGAAACTTATAAAGTACATCTTAAATAAGCCGTATAACAGTGCACTTAATTTAGACTCGAAACAATTGCGTCTCCGGCAGAGACTAGGTCGACACCATGAAGGTCATTTAAGGTCAAACTTATTCGGTGTTATAAAAATTAAAAGCGCTTCTAAAATCCATGTGGTTTGCTAAACTTTCAACTTACTGCTCATCTTGAGTCACTTTTCACTGAAATTTAAACTGTAGAAGTGGCAAATCAAATTCCCCGCAGCAAAACGCGGCTGGTGTCTGATACGAGACTGATTTAAGGAATCGAATTGGCTTCTTCAGTCAGGTTCGGGCGGTCTCCCGGACTTTCACTGTTCATTCAACAAAAAAATAGAGCACACTATCAAGTGTCACTTCAGTTCGCAGCTGGAGAGAATGTTGCTAAATATACTAATCGGTCTTGACTGGTCTCTTTCTCCCATAAGCACCTAAAGACCGAATCTACTAGTGACAAATACTACCTGGACAACGGGAGTGAAGAACAGACTAGTCTACAAGATGCACTCCCTCCCCAGTGAGTGCGGCTCGGCATGTTGCGAACGCCGGTACGAATGTACGATGGACGTGGTGCGCATGCCTCGATATCGCGGTGAATCTCAACCGAGGTGAATCTGGTTGGGGCACATGGTTTTATGAGATAGACGTTGGTCACACAGGCGAACCGGCTTCTGCGGCCCCAACAAGAAAATGCTTACTGATAACGAAGCACGCGGAAGGAATTACATTTCAATCAATCTTCGTATCCACTGGCGATCGAGAGAGCTGATATGTATCTAGGCGGAGCGGATCACCCACAACAAAAAAGCTATGGCGAAACTCAGAGAAGTTTTAATTTTAGTAGTAGACCTAATTTATCAATAATCAAATTTTAAATACTCTCTCTCTTCAACCGTTGCTGCAGTTTATTTTATAAAGATATTGGCTGATTCAGAATGAGCTGCAGATACTAGCACGTATCTATACCACGCGATAGGTCTCAGTGAGCAATGAAACAATCACCCCATAAAACTGCCTTCACGACACAACCCCTGCTCAGATAAAGGCAATTGTGATTTGCCGGGAATAGGAGTCACAACACTGTATAGTTCTTGTTTGTCGTTTTGTTTAAACTGACTGTTTTTTTATTTAAGCTTAGAGCACTAATAGATTAACAATAGGTTGAGCATGATAATAAGTCCGAAGATAGGTATTTCTGCTATACATATACTGTACCTTATATTATAATTAAAGCTTAAAAACTGAAAATTGTAAATGATATTAACAGGTGGGCCAAAAGAAGTCATCCGATGTTGTTTCGCTCTCATTTTTTTTCTAAATAAAAACTTCGATTCTGTTTTTTGATTATGTTTATATGAACCTTTAGAATTTTATTGGTCAAGTCGAGAAGATGATATCGGCCAAATGGGCGCCGTCACAGTTGATTGCCATACGGGCTCGTTTTATGGCATTTTTCATCACTTCGGCGAGAACTTCGGGCGACAGATTCTCGCACTCGTGTCGAATGTTGTCCTTGAGGGCTTCCAGGGTCTCGGGCTTGTTCACGTAAACACGGGACTTCAAAAAACCCCACAAAAAAAGTCTGGAACGGTTAAATCGGGCGATCTTGCGGGCCAGTGCAAATCGCCAAAACGAGAGATGAGGCGACCCGGGAACGCCGCCTTCAGAATATCGGTTGTGGCTTGCGCAGTGTGTGCCATTGCTCCGTCCTGTTGGAACCACATATCCTCCAGTCCTAATTCGTCCAATTGCCCTATAGCGCGCACCGTCCACTGTTGTCGTTTGACCAGCGCCGTTCTCGAAAAAAATGGCCCGATGACTCCTCCAGCGTGAACAGCGCACCATGCAGTCACTTTGAGCGTGTGTAATGGCTTCTCGTGCATCACTCGTGGATTTTCAGTGCCCCAGAAGCGATAGTTTTGCTTGCTGACGTACCCGCTGAGGTGGAAATGAGCCTCATCGCTAATTGCGAGGCACGGCGTCTGGTCGATGTTCCCGCCTCCCGGCGACAGATCGACATCCTCGGCAACAGCGGCGATATTCTCGGCAGAACGGGCGCTCCGGGGTGGCCACTCCTGGCAACGTCTCGTGTGGTCCCATACTCTTCAAGGTTGGTGGCCAAACGGCGCAGTGTTTGCGCAGTCGGTGTCGGACGGCCGGGGAATCGGCGACGGAATTCGCGCTGCGCCAACACCACAGACGAATTGTTACGAAAAAAAATAGACACGATTATTCCGCGTTCTTGGGGAGTGTACCGCTCCATGGCTTGTTCACTTGTATTCTACACCTGTCTGGTCCACAAATGTCAAAACAGATTTGACATTGGCGGCCATTTGCAAAAATAAGAGCATCTTCCAATAGGGTGATCTATTTTGGCCCACCTTGTAGAAGAAGGCGTTGCAAAAAGATTATGTACGTTAATATTCATGCTACGCTTTCACTCCTATTTTATTTTCATTTAGGTTTTGAATCGTGCTTTTCCTTTGTACTATACATTTTAGAGATGTACACTTACTTTTTACAATTTTCCATTATTCTCCATATAATTGAAGTCCTGAAAAGAAGGGGCTAAAAATAAGTAATAAAAAATAACTTTTGACATAATCGTGTATAAAACTGTTCCTAGTATACTGTTACTCGATTGGCCTTCGCGGCCGCGAGAAGTGGAGAGGGACACTTCCCAGTGATCAACTTATCGTAATAATCGTGATACTTCCCGTATCCTTGCCGTGGGAAGCGCGGCCCAATTACCTTTGGGGGCTGGCTCCCCTCAAGCTTTCGGGTCGAAAATTCTGCCCTAAAGTGGATTCCCTCTTTTTAATTGCAGGGGGGAAGGCTAGTAAATCTTTATATGCTAGCAATGAAGCACACGGCACTTACCTGGGTTATCTTGACCCGGTCTTTCCAGGGCTGAGCCTCTTCCGGGGCTTTTCTTATTTCTCCGCAAGGGCCTCCGCTGCTCTCTTCTTTCTTAGCAAGGGCCTCCGCTTCTCTCTTCGCAAGGGCCTCCGCTTCTCTCTTGTTAGCACACACAAGAACACAAAAAGAAAAGGCCACTAAAAGAACTCGCCGTCGGCCACAAGGCCACAAAAACATTCTATTCACAAAATCAGTCATCATCCGCACAAGAACATAATCCGCACACGAATAAAATCCGCACAAGAATTAAAATCCGCACAAGAATTCCCGTTTTTGCGGCTGCCCCGCTTCGCACTTTTTTCTCTACTGGCGAACTCCTGTGATCCTTTTTTCTATTTCCCCCCGGTGTCCTGCCTACTCCCTGGAACAACTTGTTCCCCATCCAAGACTAAGGCGGGGATTACAGGTAAATTTTGATCTCTGTTCTCTGTACAATTATTTTGACTCAAGTGGGTGGTAAATTTCGATCTCTGTTCAGGTGAATACAATTATTTTGACTCAAGGGGGTGTAACACTACGTATTGAACTTGAGGATTTGTCACAATAGCATTTAAAAACTGTGATAAGTTTTATTTTGTTAAGATTTTTTTTTATTTAATCATTCATTCATTGTCTACAGATATTACTCTTACAGAGTAGCAAATATCCATATACCCTTGTTCTCAATTATGTCAATTATGACCAAATCTGAATACTTTTGTGTACCGGAAGTTGGGCATTCAGAGTTTCGATTCCATTCGTCACGCACGGAAAAGATGGCATTCCGCATTCCGATCGTAGAGTGAGCTCCAGTTTACTCCTGCTGTTAAAAAGTATACTTGTCATTTTTGTGTCGCTAGATCTGAGATTGAAGGCTTCAGCAAAGCTTCAATAACAAGCATCAAGGAGCTTCCGCCAACCACTAGGGCAAAATCATCCGAAAATTGATATAGGCATACATTCTCAGGACACGAATCACGGAGATATACCGTATATAGTTAAATTGGAAATAAACGGGCTAAGAAAGCCACCCTGTTAGACCCTCTCTCTCCCCACCCGAGTGCTTTTCCATAGAAAGTTTTCTGTTTGTGAGAAAAATCAAATAAAGTTTGCTGATGTCCACCCTGTTATAGGCGCTGTCTATGTCTGCCGAACCGAGACCATTGTCACATGTTTGTGTTTTGTCTTTAGGTCAGAAATATTTTGCTTATTTAGGACCAAGCACGTTGCCGAGAATCTGCCTCTTCTATACGCCAGGAAATGCGCTGGTAGCGGGTTATTTCTTTGTACGGAACTCTCTCTCTGGGCACTCTCTCTCACAAAGTGATTAGTATTGTAAGCAGGACCAGGACATTTATGAGTGAGATCGGACAACTCTCTGCACTGTCGGGTCCTTTCCCGGTTTTAGGATTGGAAGAAGTTTAATGCTGAGCGAATTGTCTGGGATTTTTGCTCTCGTGTAGGTCACTTCAAGTAGAGTAAAAGAGGCTTTTTAACTCTGTCTGACATGTTTTTGATCATATCATATGATACTTCGTCCATTCCAGGAACTGTTGATGATTTTGCCGCAAGAAATTTGTCGAGTCCCTTCAGTCATTTCAAGGTGGACATGATTGTTGGGGTCTCTTAGCTCCGACCTAATAGACGGTAGAACTAGAATCGCCTTGTCCGTCACGTCACCCTCTTCAGAACGTCACTCGGGAACTCATCATCTCCCGCCAGACCGCATCCTTTCCTCCTCTTCTTCACTCTATTACTTTCCAAAAGTTCTTCACTTATCCTCTTTTTCCTAGCTCTTCTATATATTTGCCTAACCCAATCTTTTCTCCTTTCCTCGTTACATTTTTTTAATTGAGTACTCTTCCGGTTATGTATCAATAAATGAGATATATTACCCGTCTTGTTAAATTTAGCAAGTGAATTCGACTTCCTTCTAAACAGTCTATTTAATTCTGAGTTCCACCTACTCTTCGGTGAAACATTTAGTATATGTCCCCATGTTCACCATCTGGGATTGGTAGGTAGTGCTTTTATTTCACCTTTGATATCTTTTTTTGAAATTCGTTTCTGACCGATTATCCATGGAGATATCAACCGCCTATTTCGGTTGGCAGATAAGGACTGCCTCCAAAGGAGACGTTGAGCATCCTCCATTTGACCTTGATGTTGTTAAAGTTAACAAATGCCAAATCTAAAACGCTTCTGCTCGGTCTTTGACATCTTGTGATACAAGATACAAGTAAGAGAGCCATTGTTAATGGCATGAAACTTGTAGTCTACTTCGGTTTTGTTCAGTAGACACTTTCTTGCGTTGACTAGTCGAGAAAAAATAGGTAAAATAAAGTTCAAACTTCGGAAAAAATCCTAATCAAGAAGATAAAAATAAAATATGAATGTGCATACCGAATTTATTAATCACCCTGTAAGTCAGAAAATGTTGAAATACCCCCAACCCTGCCATACAATTTTTTGTTTGCCTGGGTAAAGATAGATCTATCACCATTCTCATTTCTGCATGCGTTAAACGAAACACCATGTAGGTACATAATACATATGTATATCGTCGCTGCGCGTGCATAACCGCGGAAGAGCAGTTTGTTAAATACCGCGTATCGGCTTTTGTACGATTTTACAGGAGGTGAAAGAAACTGGATATATTGCTGCCAACTTCCGACACACAACTGTTCCGCGGTATTGTTTCAATGTCAAAATGCTTCCTTATTGGCTAATTGAAAATGTGTCAAATCTACTACCAGCCTACTACGCGTTAAGCATCCACTAGCGCGATGTTTCAAATTTGCGCCTTTTCCTGTTACGCGGTATTAACAAACTGCTCTTCCGCGGTTATGCACGCGCAGCGACGATATGCATATATGTATATGTACGTAGGCGTTCAGTGAAGTATGCGCCAACTATTCTCAGCCTCAATATCTTGAGAACTATCAGTCTTATGTAAATTTTGTGTAAAACCATTTTTATGCAGATTTTGAAGACCTGATTTTATAATAACCAAATTTCACATAAAACCAATAGTTTACGAGATCGCGCATTGCATTTGCAACGCTGAAACAATTTCACTTAGAACTTTTGAGAAATTTATTGCTCAAATAAATTTTCAAAGAAAATCTTCATTTTTAAAAGCTTTTAATGTAACAGGCGGGCTGAAAAGTTCGTAGGCTAGCATAAAAAAAATTATTTTTTTGATAGAATTTGATTTTATTATTCAATATAGTTTCCTTCGAGGGCGATACAACGATTATAGCGGTCATACAATTTTTCGATACCATTTTTATAATACGATTTGTCTTTAGCCTCAAAATAGGCTTCAGTTTCGGCGATCACCTCTTCATCGGCGTAAAATTTCTGTCCAGCGAGCATCCTCTTGAGGTCTGAGAACAGAAAAAAGTCGCTGGGGGCCAGATCTGGAGAGTACGGTGGATGCGGAAGCAATTCGAAGCCCAATTCATGGAATTTTGCCATCGATTTCATTGATTTGTGACATGGTGCATTATCTTGATGAAACAGCACTTTCTTTTTCTTCAAATGAGGCCGCTTTTCCGCGATTTCGTATTTTAAACGCTCCAATAACGCTACATAATAGTCGCTGTTTATGGTTTTCCCTCTTTTAAGATAGTCAATGAATATTATACCATGAGCATCCCAGAATATTGATGCCATAACCTTGCCAGCCGACTTTTGCGTCTTTCCACGCTTTGGAGTCGGTTCACCACGTGCAGTCCACTCGGCTGACTGTCGATTGGACTCTGGTGTGAAATGATGGAGCCATGTTTCGTCCATCGTCACATATCGACGCAAAAATTCGGATTTATTACGACTGAACAGCTCCAAACACTGCTTAGAATCATCGATCCGTTGTTGTTTTTGGTCGATTGTGAGCTGGCGCGGCACCCACTTTGCACAGAGCTTTCGCATATCCAAATATTCATTCACGATATGACCAACACGTTCCCTTGATATCTTTAGGGTCTCAGCTATTTCAATCAACTTCACTTTACTGTTATCAAAAATTATTTTGTGGACTTTTTTGATTTTTTCCTCGGTAACAGCCTCTTTGGGGCGTCCACTGCGTGCATCGTCCTCGGTGCTCATTTCGCCTCGTTTAAATTTAGCAAACCACTTTTCTACGGTTGATTTTCCTGGTGCACAGTCCGAATAATGTTTATCAAGCCAAACTTTGGTGTCAACAGTATTTTTTTTCGCCAAAAGCAATGCTTTATTAACACACGAAATTCTTTTTTGTCCATTTTTTGCAAAGTAACAAAAGTTCTTTCACTCAAAATGCTATAACTCAGATACTAATAGTGCAACAGCTGTCAAATTTATACACGCGTCTTTTGAAGGTGAGGGCTAACTAGAAATCATATGGATTTGATACTAGTAGCGCCATCTATGTGTTAGCCTACGAACTTTTCAGCCCGCCTGTTATGTATGTATGTTTGTTTGGGTGGAATCTTGCTACTCAATTTTGAAGCAGATATCTTCAACCGATTGAGCTGAAATTTTGTATACACGTTTAGTTTGGATGACAATACACGATAAGCTGTGTGACGTCATTCTAAATCCAATATGGCGGACCATCCAAGATGGCGGAATAGTTATTTTTAATGCATTTCTACAATATGGGTATCAAATGAAAGGGCTTGCCGAGAATAATCAGAAAAATATCAGAATATAAAATATTCTGACATCACTCTTAATACAATATGGCGGACTTTTAGAGTTTTTTATGCTTTCTTATAGTATGGGTATGCTGGGCTTGCACAGTACACAAAATGCAGGGTAGTACTGTCTACCACGCCGTTGTTTACTTAGGCTCAAAGTTCTTTGCTGCTGGTCAAGCATACGTGGTCTTAAGTAGGGTAAAATCATTAGAAGGTCTCCTTATTGAAAAGCTAGACTGTTCGAAATTAACCGGCAAATGACCTTGCAACAATGATGCGTTGAATGAGATGAACAGACTCAGAAACCTAGCCAGCGATAGCTAAAAAGTAAAAAATAAATTAAAAGCAAAAAAAATCTTTTTAAAAAAAGCTTATTTAAATGCTCTAAAAAGAAGAAAATAAAATTTTGCTTTAAAATTTTAACTATCAACTTATAACCTCATTATACACAATTTATATGATCATAAAAGCTTGTCGCAAGGTTTGCGTAAGTACCTACCTATAAGTATTTAATTAAACTGAAATTTAAAAAAAATTAAACTTAGCAGATTAAGTTACTCAATTAAATAGGTACTAGTTTATTTACACAAGTAAATCACGCGACAAGCTTTTATGATCATATAAATTGTGTATAATGAGGTTATACGTTGATAGTTAAAATTTTAAAGGAAAATTTTATTTTCTTCTTTTTAGAGCATTTAAATAAAAGCTTTTTTTAAAAAGGTTTTTTTGCTTTTAATTTTTTAAACTACATACTTTTCCTGGGCTATGAAGTCGCCCACTATCAACGCCCTGCCAGTGCGAGAGGTATTAGAGAAGATGCTTTCTATTTGTGTTGTACCTTCAAAACCGACATTGCTAACCCTAATTAACCTTGGGCGGGGCAAAGCATAAAAACATGCAGCCCTATGAGAAACGAAACTTGCGGCGTGCTTTTATATCTACTTGGCCCGACCTCAAAATAGATGTGCAAACAAAGTTTTTTTTTTCTTTATGGCATTAATTTAGTTTTATATGGTATACTTTGTGTCACTTTTACTGTGTGTAACTTTTTTGAAGTGGTGTTTTTTTTAAAGAAAGTTTTCATTGATAGCAGCTTTCTCTATCAGTGATGCATCAGCCGCCAGTCAAAGAATCATGATTATAGCATAGCGCCATGCTATTTAAAATTATTTTTAAACATGACTATACATGAATCGGGGAAAAGTATTATATTAAATATTTATAGAAATCTGTTTTTATATAATTTTACAGGAAAAAAGCATGCCAATTGAAAATAATGGAAATTATGCATTTTTTTTGTGAACTGAGTTTTAATTTATACTAAACCTCGACACGAAACGAAATAAATCCCAAAATAAGGCTTGCTGTTTTTATTTGTATTCCTTAAATGAAATTAGTCTATGGTAATTAACTAGAAGATATTACCTAATACCTATTATAATCGCGTTCAAGATTTTTCATCTAAATGGTTGCTGGGCAGCAATGCATATCACACATTTTTGACTGAGGCAAATGGAGTTAACACAAAACATGCTATTGAAGTGTTAGGAGGGTGAAGTAAACAAAATTCGTAAAAGCCACACTATCTTTTTTCTAAGATTGTTGAAGATTGGAAAAATATTGGCTTTAGTTTCGATGTAGTAAATAGTACCCACTGTAACATTTGCGGTGTTTAAAAGTTGCTCTTCAGTTCAGCACCCAAGTACATACCGCCATCAGCGCCGTACGTATTTTGTTTTGAGATTCTCTTACCTTACCTTATCTCTGCACTATGGAATCACCTCTTAAGTTTTATGTTTCAGAAATGCTTTCTCTGCTTTACCGTCTATACTTCTATTGTTGTATTGCTTTTACTTCTATTTATTGCATGGGCACGGATACGCATTGTATCTTATACAGATAGATATTCTGAGTAGTTCGCTTTATGCGGGAAATGTCTTGTCGTGCTCTGCTGCCCGAAAAAGTTCTCACCACCGGTTCTTCCCGGAGTTATTTGTGTACAACTGGCTGTACTCTGTGGTACTGCGATATGAAAACTGGGAACTGAATTCAGCGCAGCTCATTGCAGGCAAATGGCGAATTTCTTTTCCTTCGGGCTCTTGCGGAAAAGTGAGTGAAAAATCGTAAGAACTAGTTCTGTAGTTTCGACAAGTGATGTGCGAGACTTCAACGACTGTTTTGAAGAAAAGTGGGTGAGGAATTAAGAAAAGTGCGATGATTAAAGGCGACTAGTGGGGTGGTGAATTTGTTTTATTCCCGAGATTCGGAAGACATGGAAAATTCGCCCAACTCGATTGAGATGCAAATTGATAACTTCCTGGAGCATTTTAAGAGGAGTGCATCAAAAGCCATGGACAGCGATTGGTCGGCGACGGCGTCTGGGGCTAATTTGGGCAAGTCGAAAAGTCGGTCAAGCTGCCTGGATGTGTCCGAGTTGTCAGGTACGCAAAAAGGGCCTTCGATTGTAGGACGAATCGATCCAGTTAAGTGCAGGCTTCTTGGGGACAAGAAAGTCATGTCGTGCTTCTATCGATTTATCCAAGAAGTGACATTTGGGGTGACCCACCCAAATGATGAATGTGGTGCCTACATGTAGGGCCAATGCCCTGCTCTTTACAAGAACCTAGTTTTGCCTCAACAATATGAGAAGCGTTCTATTTAAGTCTAATCTATGGTTTGAGTGACTACATATCGTGTCACAACTGATTTTAGTACCGGTCCCAGGGACTAGGTATATTTGCAGAAAAATGGATTTCTAATTATGCACATATTTGTTATGTCCATTTAATATCTGTGCTCCATTGTGCATAGTTCGTTAGTGCGCGTACATATTTACCATACTTACCTACATACCTTAATTCAACATAATTTATTTAAACAGAAACAGCATTACATTGAATTGGATTCATCTATTGTACTTACTAATAGTTGCCAAAGAACGTTTACAATCTGCTAGAATGTTCAAACCTTCGTTTCCAGATGTATCTAAAAATAGTGTCGCATCACTACAAGTCAGCTAAGGACGGCCTCAGAATTTCAGCAATTAAAAGCTGCACAGCATACCTATCTATTTACTTGCATGGAAAAATTCCGCTGCCGTGATGCAAACCCGTGCGAATTCTTTTCTTCTCCTAATTGCTAAGTAAGAGTTGATGCTTCGTAAGCTCTGCGAAAATGCAACATGTGTTGCACGACAGTGACTATTTCGGCAATTCTTTACAAGTGACGTACAAGCGAGTCTGAATTTTCTCGAACTATAAAAACTTTGCTAATTATTATTATTGGAATGAAGGAGCAGCATAACATTTGTTTTTGTATGTACATATACATATTCAAATTCATTTATTCCAGGTATTGTCCCTACATATATATATGCATATACAGTGACTCAGAAAAGTGTTGCAATAATATTACAAAATTCCTTCCACCTTCAAAGCCTTAGAACCAAAAGTAAGAAATACATTTAAACAATGGTAATTGGAATAATAGGTTTATTAAGTTTTTCAAACTACGAACAAAAATAATTTTTCGGTTAAATTGTTAACACAACAAATACTTTTTCAAAACTAAAACATTGCAACAGTTTTATGTGTAACTTCATTTTACGTTCTTTGAGTATTTTGTGACTCCTCCTTTGGCGGAAACACAGTTTTTAATTCGTCGTGGTAAACTTCCGAAGATGTTTTGCATTTCAGTATCTGTTATACTTTCCCAGATGTCTTTTGTTCGACGCCAGAGCTCGTCCAGAGATTTCGGATCTGTTTCATATTGAGTGAGCTTGCGTTTTACTAATGACCACACGTGCTCAATAATATTCATATCCGGCGATTGTGGTGGCCAGTCTAAAACTTCAATATTATTTTCCTGAAACCATTTCATGGTAATGTTGGCAGTGTGTTTTGGGTCTCTGTCCTGCTGCATGATTATATTTTCTTTTGTAATCCTAAATTTAGCCAAACTTTCCATAAATGACGTGTTTAAAATCTCAATATAGCCATTAGCGGTCGTGCGATTATGTATTCGGTGGAGTGTACCCAATTTGGTACCCAACATACAACCCCATACCATTATATTGCCACCTCCAAATTTTATAGTTCCTTCGACGCATCGTGGATCCAAGTGCTGGGAAGTCTTTCTCCACACCCACAATCGTCCATCAGACCCGAATCGGTTAATTTTAGTTTCGTCACTGAAAACAACTTTCCGCCAGTTATCCAGAGTCCAATTTGAGACCGACTTGGCATATTTAAGACGCAAACTCTTATGGCGTGTTGCAAGTAGGGGTTTCTTTACCTTGGCTCTTCCATGAAATCCTTGCGACCTTAAGCATTTACGAACTGTTTCTACACTTCCCTCAAAATTTATAAGTCTGTGAGCTTGTACTGCTGTATCAGCTTGACCAGATTGCACTATTCGTGCAATTTGCCTTGAAGTTTGTGGAGTTATCAATGACGGACGCCGCCTATGCCCTTTTGAAGGTGTGGTTTTTTTGTTTTTTTGTTACGAGGTTAATATATAAATTTTTTAAATTTGCACTAAAAGGAAAATCGGATAATGTTTTAAACAAATAAGAGGGGTGATACATAGTTTTAAGAAAAACAAAGAGAGGAAGAAGATTAAAATAAAACAAAAAATCAAAATAAATACTAGAAAAGGAGAAAGTCAATTAATGTTGGCAAACAATTTTAAAAACTGATTTCAATAAATCCACCTTCTGATGCGAAGCATCGAGACGCCTAACATCAATAGGCAAATTGCAGTTTGTAATGACACCTACATATCTAAAGTAATTATTATGTGTGCTCATGACGCAACCGGAAAAAAGTCCTTGCGATAAACCTACATGAGAGAGTTATTGTCCTTGACTCTTATTTATAGTCATAGCAAAAGAATGAATAATAATAATAATGAAGTTGACGTCTTTTAAGTACGAAAGACAAATTGAAATCACTTTCGAATCGATAATTGGAATCGTAACAATTTAATTCTATTTGCCTCCATGGGCGTACGCAGGATTTTGTTCAGGTTCAGCAAACTTCGAATTAAAATTTTTTTTTAATGAAAACTGAATTCCTTTCTTATATTTGATTTTTACAAAAATAATCATAACCTTTACGGTCCCTAATCTTTCCCTGAGATTTTGAAAATAAAAAAGTTAAACCCTCTCATAAATTAATTGATCAAAAATTTGAGGTGGAAGATGAATTGTTTTGTGTCACCTTTAATGATTGATTTATATACAAATTATGTAAATGCTTATAAAACAAATTAAGTGAAGCACATGACGTAGTACATTCGCATCCATAGTAGCAATGCATCAGTAAATCAGTTGCTTTACTATACGATATTTCGTTCATCGTTGTATAAGAAAGGTGAGATGAAATCACTACATGTCCACTGGTAGCCACCATCTCCAAGGACGGACTTCTATCGCTGAAGCTATTTTCAAAATTGGTGGGATAAATGTAGATCGGCAAAACAATAAATGTAGAACAACAAAAAATATCGCGATACTTTCAAGCTCTCTTTAATTTTCACAAATATCATAAGACAAGATAACAAAAACTGGGTACTTACAACAACCAAATTTAATTGTTGAAATTTTCAATTTTATGAGTTTCAGACAGACCGAGACACACATAAAAGACTTTCTTGAAACTAATGTGCTGCGTTAGACCAAAATAATTTTCCTCGAAATTCTTTTCTTAAAAGTCACATTTTTGACCATTTTTTTCCGTCGTCTAGTTTTGGAAATTAAAAATAGGGACATTGCACTTAGGGTTTTTTAAATGCTTTGTTAAAGCAAATCATAAAAAATATTTCAGTAAATGTTTTTAAAGAAAATATTTAGAAAAAAATACACCCAAAATGGCGGACTCATTTTCGCAATTTATTGTCAGTCAGTTGGTTGTTAAGATACTCTTCTTTTTTCTAAGTTTTGAACGCACAGACGGATGAGCTTGAAAGAGCTGCTGAATTTAAGCGTGATAGTACGTTCGCACATGATAATAAAACGCGCAAAACCGCTCAAATTAACTCAATGCATTGATTCATTGGCGACTAAAACTTCGGGGAAAGGAAAAACTGTTATAGAGTTATAGAATTAAGGCCGAACATCCTCAACGGACAAAGACATACTTCACTATGGCAATGCTTCCGCCCTCCTCGCATTAATCAGATTTAGTCTGAAATGTTTTGCTAGAAAAGATAGTTGGCTCAAATACTGAAGGGAGGTGTTGATGAAGCTTAGGCTTATTTTGAAGGTTCACAAATCACATTGTAAAGTATGCATAAAAAACCATTTCGTTCGAGTAATTAAATACCATACATCATGTACATAATTCTTTTTGTACCTAAGCTGAATTTACTTCACATAGACTTATATCTCAATTGATGCATAGAACTGACATGTGAAATATCCAATCCATAACACGATTTTCTTCGACAAAGCAAAAAGCATAAGTAATGTTTTCATGTATAATTGAAACAAAAAAAAAACACCAGGAAAAAGCGTGCCAAACAAGCACTATTATCAACATTTCTATGACGAAGTGGAAAATGTACATAAAAATAATGTCCGTATAATTTGCTTCATAACACGTTGCCCAACTGCTTATTTTGCCATCCGAAATAGTAGAGAATATAAAAGAAGTATGATAAACACGTTTGGGATAACTGTCCTGCACGTGATTTTACTTCTTAATAAATTATCCATTGAGTGAACTGTTCTCATTAACGAAAATTGATGAATGAACCTTGATAATAATAATAGTAATAATGTATGGTTTTTGTACTCAAATTCGTTCATGAAGGCACTATTGTTGGGTTATTTTTAATTGCAACCTATTAAACTCAATTATTTTGCAAAATTACAAAACTCCCCCTCTGAAGAAGGCAAATTTCGCGAACTAACAAAGAACGTCTGCCTTACTAATGGAACACATATAGTGCAAGTGCTCCATCCGGTATAATCTTATGCTGTACTCATTCTCTGAAAAAAATCAACAGAGAGAAGCTAACAAGCGGAAAGCTAGAACACAAATTATCTTTTTATCAGGTGCACATTTCATTACACAAATAATGACCAGCTGCAGCGGCTCCTAATTTAAATGCACATATCAAAATCTGCGTGTTATCATCCCAGACAGCTCTCCGGGTAATTATTGTTCATTAAAAGAATTCTCTGTCCACTGAGTTGCCTGTAAACACTGCTTCGACCGACCCGAGAGAATTTTGCTATCGTCTTTGGGGGAATGAATAATTAAACACAATGTTCACCAGAGCATAGCAGAAGCACTAGAGGTGAGGTGGGTGGAGAAGGGGGGCTTTCTCAATTACCTGGTGTAAAGGAAAAGTCACGCACAGTTTAAGGTCTGCTGACTGTTAAATATCTGCTTAAAAGGAGATTAAATTACTTCGGAGAGCTATTAGATTACGACATTTCTTCAAGACCAACACTCCGACGAAGTTCGAAATCTAGAGCGCTAGAACACTAGCCATTGTCAGTGGATCCAATTCTGTGGGAATTGTATCAGGCCAATGGGTCATTTGAGTCAGACCGCCGAACACGCCAAGACTCTGATGGCCATATTTTCCCACGTACTTTATTCTCAAAATAGAATTTTTATGAATTCTTAATCAAAAAGTCAATAAGACCATTACGCGGAAGTTTAGGGGGCAGAGTGTTATTAGTGAATACAATATCTGCGCACCGCGACGCGTTTATCTGATTTTATTCATACACTGGGCACATTTAAGAGTTTCTCAGATATTTAGTTTTATTTTATAGAAAAAAAAGTTATCTCCACTGTTACAAATAGAAAAAAAAACAATTATCAACAACAAAACATAGTTTAAACAATTGAAAGGATATGTATTAAAATTGCTGAAAAAATGTATTTGTTACTATTAAATGTATCCATAATCTATTCTAAATATCTACCTAATACTCGGGACACACATGGGGTATCGATACCTGGATATCCATATCCGGATATCACGAATAGTCAGATACCTGAGTACCCCTGACACACATAAACTGGGTACCGCGCTGTCAAAATTGTGTTAAAAGTTAGCAATCCAAAACGAAATCAGAAATTCGTTAAATTCTAAGAAATGGAAGAATTAGTTGCACTAATTCAGATAAAGCCAGAACGAATTTTTCCTAAACAACCGCAAAATATTTTCATTTTTAGTTAGGTGTCTTTATATTTTGCCTATTTCTCCAAATTTTACTGCTAACAGTTCCACCATTAAAATATGTCCTATACCCAGACCTTTTAGGGGGTATCGATATCCATTACCCATTACCCAGTTGTGTTTCAGGGTACATCCAGGACATGTGGTGATATGTGAACGGAGTATTGCCAATATCTGGACATCGATTCTATACCCCATGTGTGTCCCGGGCATAAATTAATGTTTTGTTTGACTTCGCTGATATTTAGTGAAATCCCCCACACTTTGTGGTATCGATTTCCTAATATTTACCGTTATTGGGGCTGTGAAAGCTTCTTGAAGGGCACCTTTTATCTCAAAAGATCTAAACGAATCATATACGGCATACGCATACCTTGGGTCCAAGTCTCGGTTAAGTTCCCAGAATAGATTGTCAGTCTCTTGGTTTTATAAATTGATTATTGTAATTTTTTTTTTTAGAGAGAAGGTACTCTACAACTTCAAGAGCCAGTGATTATGCAATGGTTTCTGAGTTGAGGGTGTTACATTGTAATCAAAGTTTTATATTTAGTTCTGAATGCTTCGGATTATTATTATGCCTATATAGATGTAGATTTCAAGGGGCGGGCATAAAAGCTCAGCACTTAAACCATATCACCCATTGTGCATACTTCGAAAGAAGCTAAATCATGAGAAAAATTCAGTATTTTGGGTACTATGAGTTTTCGCAGCTGGTTGATTGCAATTGAAAATCCCTGCCTTCGCGGAAAATTGTCAAAAGTAATCCCATAGCTGTGGCAATTATTTCCTCAAGTCCGCATATCTGTATATTGTGGTGATTCCACTATTCGCATTAGTGTATACATACATACATAGGTGTTCATTTAGCGTGCAATAATTTCTGAACGAAATGAAAAAATGGAAATTCGAAGTTGTAAAATTTATTCTATGGAATTTCCTTTACATCAAATGTGGAAAATTTATCGGATAAATGTTCAATTTTTCTGAATGCAAGCATAGGCTCTTACCATGGTTTTTGCAAATTCAATTTCTTTTTCTTTAATGTTGTACACTTTTTAGCATATAGAGAGTTTAAGGCTCATTTTATTAGTGTTAATAAAAATAAACCCAAAAAAATCAGAGACAGTAAATTCGGATAATCCCGATGGTCAATTCACAGTGCCGGCCGGCCGGTGTGCTCACATCTCCGTGTCGCCTAGATTAACGCAATTGCGAGATTTTTTGCAGAAAACATGTTTTTAAAATATCATATACATAGTTTGAAAATTTAAAATTGCTTTATTTTCTAAACCAAACAGTCAAATTTTTCCTCCTTTTTCCCGTTGAAACCGTTGCTAAATCTTGGCGCCACGGAAATCGGAATATCCCCGCAGATTTTACAAGAAAAATTAAAAGTGATATTTTTTAATAAACGTTAATTATTTTAAAAGTCCTTCAGCAATTTTTGCTTATTCTGTACTATTGAAACAATGCTATAGCCACATATGCACATATAACCTATCCCTACGTTTCATAAATAATCTTATTTAGGCTGTGTGCCAATTGAGTGCTAAATTTAAAAAAATTTCAAGGTCTCTATTTAGTATGGCAGCAAATAGCCTAAAGGACAGACGGATGCTATTATTCGAAGTAATCAATTTGTTGATGAAATTTTCAGAAATAAAGAATAAAGTATAATCGAAACGGCCACAAAATTATAAAATACTGCCCCAGGCTTTTGTAATCCAGGATAAATAGACATACAAATATCGATCTGACTGCTGCGGAGCCAAAGGTCGCGAAAACCGTGTTTTTAGACGTCGAGTACCAGACGCGTGAAATCATCAACAACTCTTTATATCTTAAACATATTTTCATTCTGGCTATATTATTTACTAGTTGTGCCCGCGATTTGGTTCGCCTGGCCCATTGCGCAGGGACCAATAGAAATTAATTATTTTAAAGGTCTTTAAACGAATTTCAAAGAAAAGTCCAAAAATTTATAATTTTTCCGTTACAAAGTCGTGTCGGATAAGGTAAGCTAACACGTTACACATTCAAAGTACGTACACTTACATACACCGCCTGCGCCTAATACCCTATCGGGCCTAAAAGAAAATTCCTTCATATAGTGGATGCTAATGTCATAAGGGCAAAACACCCCTAAAATTTCATGTTTTTAGGTGGAGAGGTTTTGACTGGGCAGTTTTATAACTATCCCGCGGGAACTCCTTTTTTTCCGGGATAAAAAGTATCCTATAACCTGACCAAGGACATAAGCAACCAATATGCCAAGTTTTTTTTAAATTCGTTTAGTCGTTCCCGTGTGATGCGTGCACTACAACTTATGCTTATACATATCTAGGTATTTTGACAGGGAAAAATAAATTATTATAATTTATATTTAAATAGAGCGAATAAATGTTTCCACGCAAAGGAACGTACGGGCAGTATTCAAAACGTGAAGCTTTCGTTTTTAGTGCAATCTTTGATTTTGGTGTAGTTGATCCTAAATAGGCAAAATTCGTGTTTTGTTTTCTTATAAAAGAAATTAAATGTATACAAAGCTCCTTTTGAGACTTTTTTTTGTTCATATACATATTTACATATCTAGAAACAAACTACTCCCGTATTAAAGATACAAATTCAGCATTACCCTTAAGGGGTTAGGCCACTCTAGAGAGGCCGGAAAAATAGTCTTTTTTAGGATTTTTTTTCAGAAGTACTGCAAAAGAAATCGAAATTCTAATGAAGAGGAGTTATTATACATATCAGTGACTGTATACAATAATTTTTTTGGAGCGATTAATTTCAAAATTTGGGCTGTGCATCGTATATCTCAAAACTACAAGTTTTAAGATGGCCGGAAACATAACTCAGATAATTTTTAACATTTGAAATTTTGAATATATCTTGCAAAATGCATTGCCTATGGAAGTACGTAGGATCTTTTTTATACATTGCATAGTTCATTTGTTATTAACAATTATCTGATGATTTTTTAAGACCAATTTTTCACTTTCCACTTTGGAAGTGCGCCATTTGGCCAAAAATTAATATATCGAAAAAAACCTACGTACTTCTATAGCAGTTATTATATAGAATAAAAAAAAAATAATTGGGTTCTTATAATTCAAAAATTACAGGAGCTGTTTGTCCGGCCGTGGACCCTGAAAAAAACGGAGACAAAAATGCTGCACAGCCGCCATTTTGAAATTAATCGCTCCAAAAAAATTATTGTATACAGTCACTGATATGTATAATAACTCCTCTTCATTAGAATTTCGATTTCTTTTGCAGTACTTCTGAAAAAAAATCCTAAAAAAGACTATTTTTCCGGCCTCTAGAGTGGCCTAACCCCTAAAGGGGTTATTACAAGCGTATTGCCCAAAAATAAGGTTTCTTTTTAATGATTTTTCATAAATACATTTAAAATAAATTTTAAAAGTATGATATTACATTTGAAAGTACTTCTTGAACTACAAAAAATAAAATTTTTCATTGAAAAATATTCCAAAATGGCGGCTATATCTACATGATTTTTGCTACCGAAGTACATGTAATTATATTTTTAGAATTTATTTTCGCGGAATGACAGTTGTTTGAAAAAAAACCGCTTTTTCGACGAAAAAACTCGAACTAAATGGCTTATAACTTTTTTTTCCTGATGTATAATCGCTATAATCGTTAGATAATTTAATAATAAAAATCCAGTTAAAATTTGAAGTCAATCGGATGAAAACTGTTCGAGTTCTACTGCCGGCGATTTTAAAATCGTGGTTCCGAGAAAAACGCGTTTAAAAAAAAGTTTAAAAAGTGGCTTCGGAAAAATTGGTTTAGAGACATTTGAACTTTTAAATACACCTTTCTACAAAGTATATTTTGATTCAAGGGATGTTTTGGCATTATTTAAGCCAATAGAAAAAAAAATTGAAAACACAAAATTAAGCTGGTAATAACCCCTTAATATAAAAAATATGATAAGAGATAAGTTAACAATAACAGTCTCAGTCCTTTAAAAGGAAAAATTACCCCGGCTTCTGTGAATTGTTATCTAAGTCTGTTATCTTGATGTTGATATGAAATGATAAAAATTTTAAAAAAGAATCCGACCTGGTGTGTATTGGCTTTATCTTTGCACTTGAATATTGACAACAATTTCTTTTACTATTATAAAAGCAATTGTGAGAATTCCACAACACCACTACCAAATAGATTTGTAGCTTTTAAAGTTTTCTGAAATTTCAATATTGGAGATAAAAGTGAGGAACGCCGATTAGGCCACTTGAAATAGTGCACGTTGGTTCAACCCCTCAAAGTTGGTTTTCCTGAAATATAGAACTTTCTCTTTAGAACTCCTAAGCATTTTTTAATAATAAAAGAAGAACATGAATGCGGAGGTATCACTAGTTTTGTTATGCGGATCTGTAAACTAGTTCGCCAATATAAATTTTCAATGAAAGACGTCATTTTATGTCATGAACTAGTTCAGTTACAGTAGTCTGTCTAGTGCATTAGAGTTGCTTTCAGTGACTGTATTATATTTATTTTTGGTTTACAGAGGTTTGTCAAGTCTTCCCATTCGCTTCTTTATCACTAGATTACTCACTTTATGCATAATTACAGCGTAAAGAACTTACAATGTTATACTAATACTACACACTGGACAGGTAGAATATCCTTGATTAACTACGATTGCCATATACCACCACCCAATATAAACTTAATTAAAAATTCATACCTGGTTCAGCTGCGGGCTCTCCCAATAACATCAAAAGCTATGATTGATGGATCTATAATATGTTTAATATCTATTTACACTTTGGGACTCTGCCTATATAATGTAAATTGAACTCCAGATAGTTAGAAATTAATAAATTCAAGGGCCCTATTCTAGGTAAAAGTTAACAGCTGCTAACCTGCTATTTGCTCAGATAGCATAAATTGCTATTCTGCATAGCAGAACTGGCAGCTGCTAACTACAGCTGATCTTCTAACATGTTTGGAGACTTAAATTAACAGATTTTCGTATTCTGGTTAAAAGGATAACAGACGGTTGTAACCTTAAATGTCTATTAAGTTAACAGCACCTCATAGGTGCTGTTAACCTGCTAATTGCTAGTTGTCTTGTGTCAGCTGTAATACGGTGCGGTATCATCTTGTCATTCCAATTCGTTTGAAGTCGCCACAAAGGATAGCTTTAAATTTAATTGATTTGTTGGAGGAGCACAATAACGAAATGTAAAGAATATCTAATTAACCTTACAGGAACAGATAATTAAACAGCAGCTTTTTGCGCAAGGGATGCCGTCAAACAAATCTTTATGCAATAGAAAGTTGATATAATCATTGAAAACACAGAAATTTATTTATTTTTATTTAGTTATTTGCCAACAGATACGTTTATCAATAGTTCCAAAATTATTCTTGATGTGGCTACAAGTGCTTTTTACGACACTTTATTTTCCTCTGCCATGACCTGTGTACCTTTATTAAGAACAAATAAAGCAGTTTCTAGTCCTCCTTGGATGTATACCTCGTTAAAGCACACGAACAACATTAAAAGTAAGGTTTGGAAATGCTTTTATTCCTCAAGGAGTGTAACAGCTTCCCGGAATCAATACACTGCTGTATTGAGTTGCTGCTGTCAAACGAATTAGAATTTTTGAATCTATCTTGACAGGTCTCTTGCTTGCTCGATCTGCTATCCTAAATATTCACCACATATCTGCTATCCAGAATACCGATTATTTTTGACATCTGCTATCTCTAAAATTAGCAGGTTAGCAGATCTGCTAAAAATCATTTACGTAGAATAGGGCCCCAAGGTGGCGAATTAGCAATGGCTATATGCGAGCTTTATTGTTCCTAGGTAAGTTTTGGCCGAAAGGGTGGTTTAACCGTTTTCTATGCCTAACGCTAAAATTCGATTCCTTCATTCCAAATCTTCATAAAAATGGGTACGTGCACATTTTGGGGATAGATGATTTTTAATATGCTGCCAACATTTACAAATTCATCCAAATCTGCTATCAAAAATAACGACTTGACTTTCAAATGTAAACGTCATGCGATTTTCACAAAATGTGTGTGCATGGGGGTTTTGGGAATTATTGATTCCAAATCTATCGGTAAAAATTAATGAAAAAAAATAGAGAGGCACTCACAAAATATGTATAAAATACTTACTTAGAAAATATCAAATACTGAAAAATGCGGATAACGTTACAATTATATGTAATATGTATATAATGTGGTCGAGCTTACTTTTAAAAGAAAGAAAAGAGATTTAATCTTGTGTGTTAATTAAATTTTTTAATTCCGTATTTTCAGTATTCCCAAAACAGTTAACCTTCACAGATTATGTGAAAAATATGACTTTATATGTATACCTATAAGCCCATTTATTAATAAAAAAAAATCTTCATAACTTCTTATGTGTCGTCTTTCATATTAGACTAAGCGTGTCAAGTCAAAGTCATTGAAACAAAAACTTGTAAATGGCGGTAAATTACCTGTTACCTGAGTACCTGACGGTATTATCTTCAGAAATTAAATAACAAAAGCACATAATGCCCCATCTGCCCGAACTTGGAAAATGCGCGCAAAGCAAGTACATTGCCCGATTAAAAGCTCTTCAATTAACTATACAATAAATTTCTCGTTCCCTTAAGTAAACGAAATGTTTTTTGAAAAAGTTGAAAGAGCGGTATATTTAAGAGAACATAGTTTATGGTGTGAGTGAGAGAGATAAGATTTACTCTCTTATAAAGAAAACGAAATGATTTTTGATTACTGTCAAAGAGCACAGTTCTCTCACGGTATTGATAAGAGCATGAGCAGTTCTGAAAATCCGTGAATTAAAGTTCTCGTCGGCCTTAAGGCGGTTCGTAGTTTTGTGTTTTAATCGAAGTTTTGTTAAATAAAACGACGTCAGGGCGGTATTTAACAAAATCCAAGTGA
The DNA here is from genome assembly GCA_947538895.1 of Neoitamus cyanurus. Classification (NCBI taxonomy): domain Eukaryota; kingdom Metazoa; phylum Arthropoda; class Insecta; order Diptera; family Asilidae; genus Neoitamus; species Neoitamus cyanurus. The sequence goes on from OX384541.1 coordinate 47,288,358, forward strand.
TTGTTGAAGTATAAAAGCTTAAGCGAATTGCTCAATTGAGTTATTGGCTGTTTTATAAACGAAAAAAGTGAGTAAAACATCCTCGCCGAGGTGAGCCACTAAGGCACATTTTCGTCGGCCATTTTCGACGTGCTGGGCGAAATTGGTTCTTATGCAAGTATTTCTCTTCCTTCTTGACTTTGAGAAGTAATTGAAAGTGGCAGTCGGAAACGTAAACAAAGGCCAGGTGATTACTGACTGTCAGATTTCCAGATGGACGGTGAACTTCAGGAGGAGCATGTAGGCCAGGAAGATGGTGAGCTGATTGAAGTGGTTGAGGAGGTGGACGACGATAGTCCGTTGAGCTTAAACTGCAGTGAAAAAAAGGTAATAAACTTTTATCCCGGGTCCGGACCGCTTTAATTCAACCGAAGTAATTTCAGGACGAGTCGCAAACGGGTTCCATCACACAAAAGGGTAACAATCGAAAAAAGTTGAAAAGCGGATCCAGCGCTGATAATCCGGATTCCTCGGATGACGAGGAAAACAAAGATTCGCCAGAGGAAGTCGCCCTGCGACTCAAGCGGGGATGTGAGTGCTCGGCGGAATGTTTCAAGGGATTGGACCCCAAAGAAGTTTACAAGCATAGACTGAACATCGCAGAACTTACAAAAGACGAGCACGACATGTATTTGATGGGCGTAACAATGGCCTGCATGTATAACAGCAAAACAACGCTACGGCAGAAGGAGCGACAGCGGCACAGGGCGACGTACGTCTACCAAGGAAAGCGAGTCTGCCTCGAGGCCTTTCTGTTCCTCGAAAACGTGTCTCTGTATCACATTAAGACCATTCGATCTCATGTTTTGGCACACGGTGTCACCCCCCGGATTCATGGGAATTTGGGGAAGAAAGCTCACAACGCATTCTCCCTTGATGTCTATAGGAATGTTGAGGATTACGTTAAGAAGTTCCTGAAGCCTTATATAAACGACTTCAACAAAAATCAGATTGTTTACGGTATTAACCGCGCTGATGTTTACCATTCCTACAGGGACCACGGCAGAAAACCAAATGAGAAACTCATGGGATACTCAACGTTTAAGCACTTCATGAAAAAGAGATTTCCACAAATTAAATTCCAACGCGATCACGGAAGGCACTCAAGTGGCGAGGCCAGTGGGTCAAAAAGTAAGAAAACTAAATCGAATTGGGAGGCAAGAAAGAACAAAGTGCCTATTAAAGTAATTCCCGGAGATCTTTCATTCAATGTGGATGTCTCTTCTGGAATTATGATAAAAAATGATTCGAATGCTGGCCAGGATCAACAGACTGCTTACATTTTTGCACCGATATCTATAGGCAGTCCGCTAATTAAAGTGGTCCAAGACAAGTTTCCAATGCCTCAGACTTCTGGTATCAAGTAAAAAGTTATCACTTATTATCTTACCAAAGTAGCTCCCTTATAAGATTTATTACCGCTTCCTTTTTGTATTGTCTGTTGGTATTTTATAAAAAAATAAATATTCTACTATTATTACAACGGTTGTTTTGTATACAATTTGGACCTATGTGCCTTTTCAATAGGTCATGCTTTCATTTTTACGAAACCAATATTTAAATTACAAGAGAACCATCGTTTTGGGGTGAAAAGCTAACACTGAAACTAGAGAAAATACCACGCATTTTAGTATAAGGCAAATTTTTTTTAAGTTCTAAAAGAGTTCTGTCCAACCGGCAGATCACGGGCACCAAGTAGCCCGCGGCCTTCTTTTTAGGCCCCCGCCCAGTTGCCAGCAATTTCTCACAGATATACCATCAAACAATCATTTTATAACCTGATGAGACAGTGCGCGGCGACAGTTAACAAGTTTATCGCTGTAACTATTCGCTTGCCGGCGTGTATTTAGCGTGACTGTAGTGTTAATTTAATTCTTAAAAATTAAAAATACTTAAATCTCAGTCTGTAAACAAGTCTATTGAGTGAGGATTTTGCTTTTACAAAATGTAGGCTTCTTGCAGGGACATTGCACCGTGACGGTCGGGACATTTTCATTCGATTTTCTGATCCATATTTCATATGATTACTAGACACTAGTATCAAAAATTAAATATGTGTCTTTATGACTACTTATATGGCAACCAAATTTTACGAATTTTCGCCACCAGTTGTGTTAAAATCGTGTCTGATTCAGTATGACGATCGGCACACGCACAGAAACACCTACCCCAGATTAGTATAATGTAGGCTACACGGAAATTTAACAATCTCCTAAATTTGCTTTGTTTTTATATGAAACGTCTGAATAGTGCTGCTATAATTTTTATAAAGATTAACTCGTAAATTAGTACCAATTTCGTCAAATGAAAACTATGATCTATAATGATCATTGGTATCATTTTTGGAAATCACATTAAGATAGTAGTTGTTTGGTGTGACGTCGTTACATTAATTATATCAAAAGACTAGCAGACCCGTCCCGGCTTTGCCCGGGCATTTCTACATTTGTGAATTTAAACTGTTGCAAAATGAATAAAATTGTTGATAGAAGCGCAGTCTAGTTTTAGAGAGAGACAGACGTTTGAGACTGCCCTTCATTGGTCGATTTTTAAATGGAAAAAGGAGATTGATATTGGAATGTTGTTGTAACCCGTCTTCTTTAATTTTAAACGCGCGATTGATCCCAATATAAATCCCGGAGTAGGTACTCCACCTCCATTTGATCTGATTTTTGCATTACCATATCTGCAGAAAAGAGACTTACATATAAGTTTCTCAGAGAGTATCAAAAAAGTGAGAGTTTTTAAGCTCATAAAAAGGTCCGATTGACCTCTTCTGGAATATATTCAATCTATGTAATGGAATTTTCTCTTTCCGTGTAAAATTGACGAATAATCCTTTTCATTCATCTATTTGCATCTTTTGGAAGATATATGTATAATTCTCGATGCATCAGTTCAATGAAATATTTTCATTCTGTTTGTTTTTCAATTTTATATTGTCGAAAAAAAGCTTCTGCGCATCCGTTTAGCCTCCTCTGGAATATATTTAATAGCAAACCCGTCCCTTGCCGGATTTTTCATATTTGTAAATTAAAACTGTTGCAGATCTAATGAAACTATTACATGCGCGAAGACGGTTTTGCATTTTTCCCGCGGGAACCCAAAACAATCTTTGGATAAAATGTAGTCTGCATCATGAACGATAAAATGCTGTACCTTCCAGTAAAAGCCTCATCGAAATCGGTTCAACCGTTCTCGAGAAAAGCCCCTACACATAGACAAAATTTGTTGACATATTTGTGTAGATTTTGGTATAGTGTAAGTAAAGATATGAGCTTCGAAAAAGGCAGTTATTTCAAAACCACAGACCCTAGGAACCATTATATTCAATTACACGGATTTCCGTTCCATTTGAGTTCCCATATTTTATACGCCATTTTGAATTACCAAATATCGATGGCAGAATTAAGATCAGCGACGCCAAAAACCCCGTATATGTTCATTAAGACGGAAATCCTTTCATTAGCCGATTGTTCTAGGGTCACTTGATATGCAGAAAGTCCCCCTACTCCCACGGACAGGAGTTAAGACACTTCGTGAATATAATATCGGGGCCATTTCGCCAAGGCGAAGCTGTATAACGGTTTAAAGATATTGCATGTATCACTTATAGTTTTCCAGAAAAACCGATGATAGACCGCTAATTTTCGTTACGCAAACTTTCTGAACATATGCTTGATGAGTGTCCCGTCAAAAATATTTTCCCATACCATATACATATATTTATACCCTCTTTTACCTCCTTGGCGGTTGAAATTTGAGATATGCTGAAACATCTGTTCCATTATTTGTGTAGCTGAGTGTTTTCGGGGTCGCTAATCTCGATCCTACTATCGAAATGTGGAAATTAAAAATCAGTCCCTTTACGTCTTGCTGGCATTATTCACTTTGTACAGTGAACACACAAATAGATCAAATTGAAGTACTTAATGGTAGAAAACAGTATACTGATAATGTATTTGTTCTTTTATTATTTTACCTGCCTTTCACAATTACAAAATACGTATATATTTCTCTTTTAATTAAAAATGATTCCCAAAAATTTTGATAGTAACAACTAATAAATATGTATGACAGTTGCACTGAGAAAGTAAAACGATAAGTGGCACCCGTAGACGTAACTGATCGAGTGGTAACTGATATGATGTTTGAAAATTATTAAAGTACTAATATCGCTATTAAAAAATACGGGTTGGTGGTACAAGACTTGGTTTTAAAATCATTGTAGTGTGTGATAAGTGTGAATATCGTGTTATAAACTCCAGTCCTTTTGTGAAGCAGAAATAACGAAATAACCAGACGATTTATATTTGTGATGAGAATTCTGGGACTAGGATTAAAAGGCGCAGCTAAATTTTGTGGCTTGATGGACATGCCTGCTTTTTTTAACGCAAAACACTTATGATTTGATTATTGGCAACATTCACTCTTGTGTGAAAGTAGCAGCTGAAAAACTGTTTGAAAACGCCTGTACCGAGGAAAAAGAAGCGACTGCTGAAAACGAAGGTGATGAAAATAATGAAGAATTAACAGTTTCGGGTGACGAAACCTGGAAGAAGCGAGGGTTCAATTCTTTGTATGGAGTGACGTCATTGATTGGATATTACACTGGAAAAATCATTGATATTATTGTAAAAAGTTCATTCTGTAAACAGTGTGAGGTTTGGAAACCTAACAAAGGTACTGAAGAGTATAATGATTGGTATAATGAACACAAAGATGCTTGTTCTGCAAATCACCAGGGCTCTTCAGGTAAAATGGAAGTCGATGCAGTTATTGAAATGTTTCAGCGTTCAATAGAAAAATTCAAAGTTCGTTATAGAAACTATATAGGTGATGGCGATTCAAAAACATATTCTGGGATTCTGAAAGCTGCTCCCTACGGTGAAGTTGAAGTTGTCAAAAAAGAATGTATCGTGCATGTTCAGAAGAGAATGGGTTCACGACTCCGCGGGCTAATAAAAAAAAATACAGAAACAGTTGAAAAAGGCGGAAAAAAATTTGCAAAAAAAGTACTTTCAGGGAAAGGTGAACTCACGGCAATAAGGAGAAATTGTGATTCTGTGGAACATATTATCACTATTGTTCGATTGATGAGAAGCCTCAATACGAAATGTGCCCAGGTGGAGAAGGTTCATGGTGTAGTTGGCAGCAAGCGCTAGCAACAGACGCATTATCTTCTTACACCCATGATTATCCACCTTTACCAGCTGATGTTGCTGAAGCTATATATCCAATTTATGAAGACCTTAGCAACGTAAAATTATTGGAAAGGTGTGTTGGTGGATTTACACAAAACAATAATGAGAGTTATAATCAGTTAATATGGAAAATAACTCCAAAAATTGTTCCATGTGGCTCTAAAGTTGTTGAAATAGCGGCTTACATTGCAGCTGGAATGTTTAATGATGGTACATATCATTATTGTACTTTATGAGTGCATTAGGACTTTCATTAGGCACCGCAGCTCATGCTTATGTCGACAAAGAGGACGCAGAGCGTGTGATGATCTCCGACGCGAGAGCGCATGGGAGCACGCGAGAAGGAAGTATGGCTCGACGACAACACCAGCTGGATTTATTAGAAGCTACCAATACTGCAGAAGGTCCCTCTTATGGCCCTGGAATAGATGATACCATGTAAGTTGAAGAAAACATTTTGTAACTATGTGTAAACTACATCTGAAACTTTAAACGCGTTTTTCTCAAAACGGTGTTTTCAAAGTCGGTGATCGCGATTTCTCAGAAATGGCTCAACCGATCGGTCTCAAATTTTTACACAATCTTCTTAGATATATTCCTCAGGTATTGAACGAAGGAATAAGATTTGAAAAAATTATTACTATTTTTTTTTAACAATTTGGAGCGACAATTTCAGTCAAAAACGAAAAAAAAATTTCAAATAGACGCCATTTTGTCAAAAGCAAGATTTTTATTATTCCTTCGTTCAATACCTGCATTAATCTATCCTTTAAAAGAATCCATCATATTTTTTGATTTCAGATAATCCAAACCGCCGAAATGGAGATCACCCCCAAGCGCCTTTTTTTAGCGGTCGTTCGGGACATCATCTACTCTACAGGAGCGGTGTACATTAATATTTTTACATGATCGACGCGCTATTGTATTCTTAAAAGTAGGCTTTAATTGAATTACCATCACTTGTAATTGATAAATAAAAACTGTTTCTAAAAAAATTTATAAAAGAACGTCTTTTTTGAGCCTCGCAACTGCGTATAACCCCATAAACTATCCTTTTTGGAGAAAAGGTCGCACAGGCAATTAGTGCGACGGCGCACCCGCATTACAATATCTGTTGCGAGTATTTCAGGGCTGGGAAACAAATCTACCTAAGAGAAACATAATAGGGTGAATCGGCACCAAACAAAATTTAAGAATTCATATTTCCTTATTTCGTTAGGTGTTATAAAAATCGCCTCCTTCACAAATATGTATATGGCCAATTGTGAGATCGCTCAGAATATGTTTTAATGAGTTCATAAATTTAATTAGAAATCTTCTCTGAGAACTTAATAAGATCGAAGAACTCGATTTATAGCTACCTTGCGGTCGTGCGTGCGCAGCTCAAATTATAATCCGGAATAATTGTACTCCATCGCGATTACGCTGGTAAGATTTCTCATGGATTCATTTTTGCGGTCTTCGACTTTCCTTATTTGTGTTGCGCATCGCCGCTATCCGTAAGAGTAAAAATAATTTTGGTGTATATGTTGCTGATTAATTGAAAAAAGAAAGAAGAAGAAGCGCAGGGTAAACAATAGGTACGCGAAGCTGTGCTGGGAACCAATAAACCATTTGCATGGCACAGGTGGTGACCGAACGTTCATTCTGGGACGTTTTCTGAATATTGACTTACGTAATTTTGTTGTGTTTGAAATTTAGAAGTGACAAATTTCGGCATTTCGGGCAGTTCGTGGAAAATGCTTCAGGATTTCAATTTGTTCTGCTTTCGCTGCAGTGCTAGAAGTGAGTTTAAATGGCCAATACGTAAACCCCACTAGTGATCGTGTTGAGTTTTCCAGTATTTATTATTTTTCAAAGTGCTACATTTTATATTTTTCGAAGTGCGGAAGTATTTATTTGGATTATTTCTTTAAGCGGTGAATAAAGCGAACTGTACGTGCATGGGTTTCAACCTAATTGTGCTGGTCATTCAACTGAGCTGAAGAAATATTTTTCAGCCTTTGATCGAATTGGAAAATATGAAAGAAAATTATCGGTGAAATTAGAAATGATCTCAGAGATACATATCTCTTGATAATTCCATGATTGAATTTTCTTACTTGAAACTGGAGTCAATGACTTCTAAGTGTTGTACAACAACATTTTTTCCTGTCGCAGAACACGAATTAGGAAACTTACTGATTTTCAGAAATAAAATGTTGAGCTTCATTTGGTAAATCGAGGGAGATGATTCTGGATAATCACAGGAACTTTACTGAAACATGCACCAAACTGTAACTGCCATTTGTTACCTAAGATGATTTTAACCCCTAGTTATTGCGCGCAACTCTATTATCTGTCTGTAAAGCCTCTAATATATTCGGAACAGTGTTCAGCGGTAAAAAAATCGGGGGAGTGATGAATCTCAGAGTTCTTTGGAATATGCAGAACATCATAATGGACGCTATTCCCGAAACTGCAGGATTTCATAGGAAAGCTCTCGACATTACGGAATTTCCTATACGCTCCAGATTGCTTGTGACCTTCCTACGATCCGACGGATTTAAAATCCCGCGAATTCGACAATATCCCCCAATATTTTACGCTATTTACGCAGTTAGAATAGATAAATTAGAAATACAGGAATATGGTCTAAAACAAGGTAAATTAAAATAATATTGAAGTTGAGTTTAAGTTAATTGTTCTCGAAACAGAATATACATGGTGCAATAAGGTAACGAATTTTGTTTTAAATGTATGTCGGTATGATTTTCCTCGGTCTGTCCTTTGTGTTTTAATAAAATGCATTACTACTTGCACATCTTGCAAAAGAGAGCCTTTCAAATTGCTAAGCCATATCCAGCCCAATAAATTTGTAGGTCGCGTGTTTGTTTACGTGTGCACGGTAAATGACACGAATATGTTTGCGACGAACAACACATGGAATATATATCCGTTGGATTTATGCATGCGGCAAGCAACGCACGATGTATTTTATTGGTCTGGCGACTCTACGGACCATACAAGGGTGAATATTTGAAAATGGGGCCTCCAACTATAGAGTCTCACCACACAGTCAGCCGAGGCTATTTTATGAAATTATTCGTTTTTTGTGGTAAAGAAGTTAAAAACATTAAAATCGTAAGTGAGCCAGATTTTCTTTTCAAACTTTCAAGTTAAGAATTGAATTATCAGCTTATTCACACATATGGAAGAGCAGTAATTCTCCTGGCCGATTTTCATAGCGGAAATACAACAGGGGAATTACATATTCTTATTTAATTGCCACGCTCCAAACATTATAAAAAATCGATTTGCGAATGTTGTTTTAATGTTGTGTTCAAAGTAGAAAAAATTCTATAGCGATTATAAAAGAGCAAAGTCAGTTGCCCCGAGTAGTTGGAAGGTGATTTCGATGAAATTGAAATATGTCATAAAGAAAGTCGTTCTCAGAAACTTTTGCTTTGGGGGCATTTCTCTGTAAGCTCGTACAGGTCCCATACAAATGCTGTCCTGGCTAATTTTTTTTAACATTTGCCAAAAAACCATGTTCTATTTCGAAGAAAATTAACTATTATTTTAGTTAGATAAGGAGGCCCACTGAATTTATACGTATTTTCCGAGTTATTTTCGATTTTCTAAAAAATCATGACAGGGGACTGTTTGAGGCATCAGGGGACTGTTTTGAACGTCGCAGGGGGCTGTTAAGTGAGACAGATGACTGTTGTACTTAGAAAAAAGTCATTTTACAATAGTATATAGATTATAAAATATTTTTGTTTTTCGTTCCACGTCTTATACTTCACGAGAAGTCTGTCCTCCCGAGTAGGAGGAGGCGATTTCAAAGATTGGCTCTGCCGCCGCCATTTTGTATTAAAACTATTATATAACAAACAATTTTTTTTGATACTTCAATAACTGTTAAATAAACCCTGTGAAAAGAAATCCTATCCCTTTTTCCATACTTCCAAAATAAATTGTCAAAATTAGGCAGTCCCCTGTTGTGTAGAACAGTCCCCTGCTGCATTTTCAGGCAGGGGACTGTTTATTTCGGGTAAATTTCACAATATTTACATAACTGGTGTAAAATAGTTTTTTTAAAACCTACCAATCAATTTAGACATAAATAATAAAGCAATAAATTATATATAGAGATAATTAAAGTAATTAACATAAATATTATTACTTGCCAGGGGACTGTTCGTGGTAGCGGTCCAAACGCGTGTTCACCTCACTAATGACGCTCTGACACTAAAAAAAGTGGCGTCTAGCCGCCGCATTCAGCATCGTTGCCAACTTTACAACAATTGCGTTTCGTTTCACTCAAAAAAACGTTTGTAAACATCACAGTTTTTTTTTATTATGGCTTTAACTTTTTGGCAGGGGACTGTTTGGAGATTCTGGGGACAAAGTTTACAGGACTTTACTAAATAAATAAAATACGAATTGAGACCTTGTTTTACGAAAATAGTATAAGTTAATTATCTTTCTTTATGATATTAACTGCCAAATGTATGTAGTTTCAATAACTTCTTCGTAAATCTCATTTCTAGGTGGGAATACAGTGATGGGGACAGCCAGGGGACTGTGTTTTTAGAGCTTCTAAAACGTCTAGAAAAAAACTTAAAATAGTTATGGTTCTAGAAACAATGGGCCCGTAAAGGTTCGGGGTTAAAGTTTCATTGGGAGTGATTTTTTAAAAAACAATTAAATTACTTTTTGAAAAAATCGTTGAGGACAGCCGATTACGAGCTTACAGAGAATCGCCCTTGGACATATGGTGCGGAAAAGAAGATAGTAGCAAGTTTTTACATGTATGTATAAGTCGCCGAAACATACTGGAAGATAAAATGTGGAGAAACAAGTGATTATTTGCAGATAATAGATATAATTAGTATCAAATTTGTAATTACTTCTACTCATTCTTGAAACTGTAAACGCGTTTTTGTCGAAACCACGTTTTGGAGATTGGTAAACATGATTGGGGAAAAACTATGCAACTAATTTAAAAAATTCAAAGTTTCACGGATTCGTAATAAGTTTCTGCAGGCATTGGACTAGAAGTTTTCGATATGGTCAAGGTTTGACAAAATGGTGAAAAGAAACCAAAAATCGGTAAGAGTTGTGCTTACGAAGAAATCCCGATACAGCCGTTAAGGCGCCCAAAGGAAGGGACTGAATCCTGTATATTTAAATTGTAGAATCATATTTTTTGCATATTTCACTTAAAATGAAAAAGTTCGCTAGTAATCTGGAAGTAATTTTGACCATAAAAATATACATAGTATATAGTTTCGTGGAAAATGTTTAACCAGATTGCGTATTAAATATAAATTGTATTGATTCTAACAAACTCCATAATAATTTGGCAACCGTCGTATATTCATTTATTTATTCAAAGCAAGGTTACTAAAGACCAGCAATAAATTTTCCGAGTGAGATAAAACGAATGAAAAATTTTTCTTTAAAAAATAGCGTGGATTGATTTATTTGATTTTTTTTCTATTACCTTCCTTAGTAGTCCTTGCAACAGCACAATAGATCTTATAGGTCGTGCTGCTTTCGAGAGGCACCAGAGAGCCTACGCGACCCGCTTAAATAATAATACTTACTTTTCAATCCACAGCGGTCTGAATATATCAATGTTCTAAAAGTATGATGTATGCAAGTATAACGGAAGAAAACTAAATGACGTATTTTTATTACAATCGATATATTTTCATAATGATCCGTTGAAACGCTCATTGGCACTGCTGTTAGTTAGGGACAATAAAATAGGAATGCGTATCCAAGTTGACGTCACTATACCATGACAAGGTGCGATAAGACAACGTCCATCCAACGGTAGCTTAATTTTATCTTGAATTAAACAAAGACTCCGACTTTGCGTAGAATTTTAAATAGGCGAAAATCGCACATGGTGCGTGACGACTGAACCGTGGACCACAGATGTGATGCGACATCTCTTCTCCTCTAGATACTCCCCGGAATTTTTTCACTCATTGAGCGATTAGACCGCGACTGATATCGCAGTTTGACATAGCTGCGTGAGTACCGACCGCGCTTTTATTCGAAACAGTCACGAAAGAAGTGAAATTGATAGAAAAGCGCGACTAGTGTAACATAGTGCTCATAATTTATTATATGTGGATGCTGTATGCATGTTTACTGACCAACGCACGATATGACCTGGTTGTCTGATTCGTGAAAGAGCAGAGCAGTAATATCGGGATGGGAGCTGCAGTTTCCAATGGTATATTACTTTTCATATTAAAAATTGCAAGGTTTGGATTTTTCTGGCGCCGATATTTTACAAAAACCGAGGCAATTATTTCTACTTCTAGTCACCTTTAGATTATGTAAGATTTAACCTGCAGTCGATTTGTACATTTTGTTCGGATGTTTATTTTTGTCATTGACGCGTTTGCAATGGGTGAATGAATGGGAACAAGCGCTTTCCTCGTTCTTGGCCTCTACTGCAAGAGGATGGAATAGAGTACACTATTCATATAAAAACTTTATTTAATTTAATTTGGAATGTATTATTCTCATAATTGTATCTCTCTAGCTCGTTCAAAATTCATTTAGAATTGGTTGCCAGTTCGTCTAAAGATCATCATGGTTAGTGCTCTAGTTTAGGGGATTCAAAGTGCGCGTAGTAAAGCGAAAAGTAACGATTCATTACTCGTCCCACTTTACCGCAGTGTAATATTTGCAATAACCTAATTTTTAGATTGATCTTTTTTACTAACCTGTTTTGTGTATGTAAATAACAAGTTTTATGCTTTGATGGGTGATTCATGTTGTCAAATTATCTTGTTTTTAATACACGCTCGAGGTCTTTTATAAGTTGGTATACACTTTGCATTGAGCTTTAAAAAACAATTTCAGTTCTGTTGCTGTATAGTTTACAATTCAGACCCTATTACTATCATTTGGGCCAGAAGAATAGAAAGTATGATTTACCGGTTTTCTAACAAAATGTTTGGTCTTCGAAATCATAATACATATGGTATATGTATGGTATATAATAAGACGCGATTCGAACAGATATATTATATAATAAGATGCAATTCATTTATTCATTTATTGTGCCTGCAGTAGGGCTGACTGACCAGCTCCGTTCTAACATTTAACTGACTGACTGACATAACTGTTATTTATATGCATTATACAATCTGTATAACAATTTTCAGCTTTAGTAAATTCATTTAAATACCACGGCAATCATAACCGTTTTCATAGCATATGTATATCTGGCGCCTGTTCTAACGTTCGCTTGACTGACCGCAGTATGTGTGGGTACACAACTACTATAAGCAATTGTCAAATGATCAGCTTTAATAAATTTAGAGCATTTTTTTGACCTGGCTCTTAGACTATTGGTGGCAGTGGCATTTTTGGAAACCACATTGAGAGTAGTTGTTTGGCGTGAGTTTGATGTCGCTGCGTTGAGTAAATGAAGAAATAAAATAATAATATCGAATTTATGAATCGCCCTGTAACTTGAAAATGGTTAACAACGCAATTATTAAGTTAAAATAATTTAAAAAAAAAAATTTACCAGTTCGCATTATCATCTGAAATATACAAGAAAGCAAACTTTTGGATCTTGCGTGAAAATGGATTTTTGTCGTTGGAGGAACGAATTGTTACATAATAAAAAAAGTGGCTCGTTAAGGAAAAAATTTTAAATTCTTATATTCAAATTTTCCATAAGTTAGGAAAATGCTTTTCATGTCAAATGAAAAGAAAAGGAAACGTCAGTTGTTAATTTTAAGTTATAATTTCCGATCAAAGCAACATTTCTCTCTGCTATGGTAAAACGGTAAAAGCCAAACATGCTCAAAACATCGCCGTTAGAAGGTAGTTGAGTGCGACGGAGTTTGCTTATTGTTCTCCCAACAAGCCACATTTTGTTGACGGTTTGATATTAATAGTTAGTTAACGACACGATATGGTAAAAACTGGATGTTTTGAAGCATTGTGATTGCTATATTCAGCCACTCTTGCTACACTCAGATGGCACAGTCGCGACGCAACCTAGCGCGGATTTCAAATCATAAATATGACTGTAAAATAATGTTTATAATGAAATGTTGATTATAAATCTATAAACATTATAATCTAATGTTTTTTCATGAAAATAAATGAAAAAATTAATAAATTTTGAATTAAAGTTAAAAATGAATATTTTACTTTGAGAAAAAAAATAAAAAAATTTTTTAAATAGTGAAAATTGTATTTGCGGGATACTTTTTACACCCTAACTTACTTAAAATATCATGAAAAAACTCGATCAAAGCAAAAAATCTGAAAATTTAGGTAGCCCTGTGAAATGTGCCCTATTTTACAATTGTTTATTAATAAATTAATATAACAACAACAAAGCCATATTTATAACCCGTTTAAACATGAAACGACTTGGTTATATTGTAGCTTATATTCTGCAAAATTTCGCAAAATTTCGTTGGAAAATAAGCGAATTACTGAGACATGTTTGTAACATCGATATTTCCATAATTATATGGAAAAATACATAAAATCGACGGTAGCGACCCCTAAATATTAATTTTTTCGGCTGAAATTTTTCATAGGTCATCAAAATTATTCAAGAAAACTTGTTTTTTTTGGGGGGGGGGCCATTGAAAAAGTGAAAAAAGGTTTTTTTTTAATCAGTCTAGTGTGCACCCACACATAAAAGTTTATTAAAAAATTCGAATGAATATTTTTTAAACTAGAAACAAAATGTTTTCGTGTTTTTACAATGGGGTCATTTTTATCGAAAGTGTTGTCATATAAAAGTAGTAATTTCTTCATTTTGGTGAAAAATGTATAATCATAATTTAAAAAAAAAATAAAATGGTTAAAATATATTCATCAATAAATTTTTTTTTTTTCCACTTTGGAAGTAATCTGCTTACTTGAAAATTGCTGTATTACCTTTGATAATTAAGAAAAACATTTAATAAAATTATAAAAGCCTTTTCAACTTTGGTTTCTTTTTATTTGGCCATGATGGGTTGCTCAATTTAAACAATGATATGATTTCAAAAGCAGGTAGGCAAACAATTGGAGAATACGTGTGAATAATTACCAGCAGATGGTTTCTGCTTTTACCCATCTGCCTTGAACTTCAGAAATGAACGAACAAATATTTTGCACGTAAGTGCTATTTGCCAATTGGTAGCGAGATGAATTTTTTGCAGATTTTTTTACATTGCAGCGACGATGACATCCGCCTGTACAGATGGGATGTGGATGGCGCCGAGTTTTTATATCAAACGGTAGTTTGCAGACGCATTGTCAGAACGTGCTCCTCTCGTGATATTGCTCTTTATTAGGAGAAGGAGGGATATAATCAGTATTGCGATTGCTGGGAAAATGGTTTAATTGAGTTTAATGTTTGCACATGAAGAAACATTAGTTTTATATTTATGGGAAAAGTCTTGCACTTTCTTGTGACATCACTTCCTTTCTTATTAGGTTAGTTGCTCACAACATCGTGTTAACCCCTTGTATGGGCAATGGGATATGTTGCAAATATTTCTGTTTTCAAGATAAAAAATCAATGAAAAAGGCTGTCAAGTGCGAATCGCTGCTAACACGCTGTGTTCCGACTTCGAATTTATAATTTGTCTTTCTCATTCCTATAGGAAGAAGTAATAGAATCAAGAATAATTAAGAAAATCTATATTTTAATTTAATAATTTTAATACACATATTGGGGCGCCCTAAATTGATTTGTAGAAAATGTCCGTCCTTCCGTCCATATGGATGTGAACACGATACTCCCTAAAGGTTCATCCGATTGAGTTGACATTTTGCACATTTTGAGCATGAATTGGAAAATCCCATTGTGTCAAAATTCTGCCCCCCATCACCCACACACACATTGTCCCTATCCTCGACTACCCTATAATGAAAATATCAAACGACCCCGGTAATATGGGCTTCGATGAAAAGGTCTCAATAATTGGAAATAAAAAAAATAGTGAACACTCCTACTTTTTCCTTCCACCGCTTTAACCATCCGATTATGAAAATATCAAACGACTCTGGCAATATATGTACATATATATAATTATGTAAACTGTTTGCAGTATTATCATGAGTCGGGAAGTATTGTGGGCTCCACCCCAGATTTATATTCATCTATCTGCGAGGATTTAACTAACTTCAGCAGGCATTTTTTTAAGACAGAGTGGAATTACTGACTATTACGTATGTATATGAACATACCAGCACTTAACCGTCTTGTTGAGAGCTTTCCATCGATGGACCAAGCATGAAGTGTTTGCAATTTTTTTTAAATTGTCTTTACTATCCATATCGTCAGATATTTTTCCAGTTGTTCGAAATAAACGCTTTCACGGACATGAATGAGTTTATAAGCATTCCGTTTTCCCCTACGAATACGGACTGAAACCCTAAAAATAAAATGAAAGTGAATTGATACATCTACTCTACACGAGCAATATTTTTACAGGAAGCTTGAATTTCTTTTCAATTAAATGCTACTTTAGTTATTTTTTCCAGAAAAAATTGATGAACAATTAAAAAAAAGCTTTTTGAGTTTTCTCGAAAAATGGTAAAAAAGTGAAGAAGTAAGAAGTTATTACATGTATTTACTAAAGCTCTAAAGTCAACGAAACAGTTAATTTTCCCAAGCCAGGTACTTTCACGTGACATTTGTTTAAATTGTTTTTTTTAATTTATTTATTAAGAAATTTCATGATTGAGATATTTACAAGGTAAGAAAGATTTATATACAGTGCCAGGATTTGTAATTCTTTCATTTGCATTACTTTACCTACGTGTGAATTGGCGAGTGTAAATTAAGTAATTTTACAACTTGCGGAAAATTCAATAAAAACCCAGTGGATTTGCTTAAAGAAAAATAATTAAAAATATCGTGTTGTATGGGATATTCTCTCCATTTTCTTTACAAAAATGATTTCATACTGCTATAAGTACCAAGATACGTATAACATGACTGCCGCTGTTTCAAGTAAAACATTGAATCAATCATTGTGTATAGGTATAAAAAGAATCCCTCAAATTGGCGCATACCTCCAGAAATTAGACTAAACGAATAGCAAAATCTCCCCGAACCATATATGTATGTATGTATCTGATCATATAAAGAATATATGCATGAGGTCGTTGTCGTTGCTAAGACTCATATTTAGAAAAACAGTGAAATTAAGGTCTGGACAAAATTCCCAAAGCATTTATAAAAATTAACTAGGATTCCCTTTAATATTCCAGATGATGTTGAAACATCCCTATCAGATAATCAGGCTACACCTCAATCGAGGCCACACATCTTACAGCACCAAGTATCTGTGAACAGCACAGCATCAGTTCAAACAGTTTTTCATCAATCAGTACAAAATTCTAACACGCATACAACAAGCTTTATGAATTCGAATCAGCACAACCATTCGGAAAGTGTTAATTCTCTAGTTAATCATGTTAATTCTTCTACCGCTACCACTTGTGGGGACACACTTAACATTGCTGATGTGGCAGATCTTCTGCATCCGCAACATGCGATCATAACAGGTGAGAATCTGCTGGCAACGATATAACGTTACATGTAAATGATACGATAACATTGTTAATATACCTACTTTTGTTATAAAACACGCTACTTGCCCGTTTAGAATTTTTCAATTTACTTAAAATAAAAGAAAATTATTTCATATCCATTAGTCCATAAAATTAGTTCATATTACCATAATTGGATGCTTTTGTAACTCTTTTAGGTGGAAGATCTAGGGATGGGTGTCCTTTAATTATATTTCCTGATAACAATAATTTTCATACGCTTGAGGATACCGACTATCAAAAACTAATTCTCTATTTGACATCAGTGCCATCGTAAGTAATTCGTTATGCGATATTTAAATAAATGATGATTTAATGAAGCATTTCCATAGAATGCAAGATGCCGACCTTGGATTTCAACTGATCATTGATCGCCGAAAAGATAAATGGGCATCGGTAAAAGCAGTATTATTGAAAATATCGGTAAGAATTCGAAAGATATACACGTTTGCATTTTGCAAATACATATGTGCATTCCTACCTACATACTTGTTAGTATGTGTGTACAGAGCAGGGTCTGTATTTAGGAAATTAATTCGATTGATCGAATCGAATTAGTTATTATATGAGGCTTGTGCATATACACAGGCTGGGAAAAATAATGAAAAAAATCCACCTTGCATCGTTTTATAGATATTTACAAAAATACAATATACAAAACACCTTTTTTTTAAAACCCGCCGTTCTCGAAATAAAAAACACGCGGAAATGATCTGTAATTAATATTACTAAAAATTTAATGCATAAGTACATTTCCGTTACGTATTTAGCAATATCAAATAATTATAATTAATAAAGCAGTCTTCGAGAAATGTGGTTATGCAGTAAATGCGTAGTAAAAAATAATTTAAATTGTTTCCTTGTGTCGGTTTTTTAAAACAGCGGATTTTAGGTATTTTAGGACATAACAGAATCTCCGCATTGACATGTTTTGTATTTTTACATATTAAAACCATCATCAATTTGAATTAAGATAATCATATCAATGGTTCTGGAATTTATCGCAGATATAGGACCAAATAAACAAACAGGTTGATATTTTAAGGTTCCAAAATTGGGGAAAACGGACTCCCTTGTTTTTATTTTATGTCTAATGGTTAAACTATGGATTGTTTATTATTTTATTTGTTACATAGGATGTGTGCTGTAGTTTCAACGTTTTCTATACATATTAGATAGACCCATCTTATGTAGATGATATCTTAGCTTATAATGTCCCGATAATAAGCCTACAAAAAATCAAGGCGGTAATTTTAGTGCGGGCATAGGGTCTAACAAGCTCTTTGACGTGACGAAGGCCAAGGATATTTCCCCAGTAGGTATAGAGAGAGACTATTGATTATACATCCCTTTAACAAGCTTTGATGAAAAACGCCACGGGAAGATAGTAATAATATCTCCTTTCAGTCTCCTGTTGAGATTGAGAAGGTCACAGTCTTGGATATCATGGATTTCGGCCTGGAAGCCAAGGGCTTATTTACCTATTGCAATCGAGACCTTACGGTTAGGTCCATAGATGCTGGCACCAGAACCCGGTTAGGTCCATAGATGCTGGCACCAGAACCGTTTATTTTTTTTTTGAGCTATCTGTAAACCAATTCAGGCTTCTAAAATCCATTCTTTGCCTTGTTACCCCAGTCTGAACGTTCGAGAATAAGAAGTCTGAGCTTCCTGCCAAAGTACAGTGCCATAGTCCCATAGTCTGTTACGTACACTGCACTCTCAGAGCACTAACTGTAGCTGATTTCAAAAATGAATTCCTTAATCTATGCCTATGATCTATGATAATAAACAAAAAATTGTATGGCAAGGAAGGCATTTCTAATTTTTCCAGTTACAGGGTGATTTATAATTCGCCAAATGCCCATTATAATTTTATTTTTATTTTCTGATCTAATTAACGCGGCGCCGCGATAAAATATTACTGTTGCAGCTTTTCTACAACAACATACTATTCATAATATGACCACTCAATAACTTTTTTTTTACAAATGTTGAATATTTTCCTGATCAGCTTTTTAGTGCGTTGTTTTTTTAAATTTATTTTTGTTTTATATAGACAAATGTTTTGAATAAAATAACGAGATGGGAAATTTACGAAGTGTGGAACCAAACCTATCATTTAAAAAAACCCTTGGTCCATCAGTTTGCCTTCTTCTGCCATTAGGTATAATTTCGTGATACGCAGTTTTTCGATTGTGTTGCATTGTAATTTTTCGAATTAAATTGAAATTAAATTTTAAATTGTATAGTGCTTCCAGAACTTCTGCTTTGTGCTTCCAGAACTTTAAAATTTTTTTCTGTTGCCTATTTTATAACATATTTTAGAATTTTAAACTGGTGCATTCTAACAGTGGCACTGGAGGGTAAGTTCTCCGAGTGAGCAACCCGCAAGTGTGCAGGCGTGTGGGAGCAGACGTTAAGTATTATTATTAGGTAGTATAGTTATATATAGTTAGGTATAGCTGGATTTCTGGTGGTTGTTCAGGTTTTAGTGTAAGATTTCATTAGATAAGGATTCGGTGTTACTTTCGGTAAACCAATAAGGAAAAGATAGAGAGTGGGCTATGAAGAAGGGTGCTGTTGACGTTCAGGAAATAGGGACTGAAAAAAGAAGAGCATCCTACAAAAAGAATGGAAATCCCATCAAAAACATTTCATGTAAAAAAAAGTCTCGTGAATCTTTCCTTCTTAAAAATTTATGAGATCTCATGTAGAGCCAAGTCTGTTCTTCCTACGAACTCTAACACTTTTATTCTCAGATAACTCCAAGTATCTAGTTCTTAGTTTAAAAACGTTTCGTGACTTGGTCGTTACGCAGAACGATAATGGTATGGTCGTTTACACATCAAGGTCCATTTATTATTGAAGTGCGTATTGTATACACATAATATATAAGAACAGTTTGGAACTATATCTATATGAGAAATGGATATATGTAAGTATAAGACTATATCTATTAATATAGTGAACTTAAGTTTACTTAAGATAATGGCATTTAATAACTTTTGTGCTGCGTAATGATCACGTCACGACATTTTTTTAAACTAAGTTATATTCTACCGCAAACTTTTCATTGTGTGTTAATTAATCAGAATTATTTATTTCAATTTCAATTTTCAAAATCGCAAATTTCAAACTGAAGACTGGATAGATTACTTTTTAAGGTCATTTGCAATATGTAGATTTTTAAAGCAGTTTGTGAGGATATGACTTTCCCGTATAACTTTTTAAAGAATAATCACTTTTATAAATCGAGTTATGCTTCAAAAGATATTTCGAAATATTTTTCTTTTAGGTATATTTTCCCGGTATTATTCACGTTGTATATGTATTGAGACCATCAGGCTTCTTTCAAAAAGCAATTTCAGAGGTAAAATGTTCTAACAGACATATTGCGACCGTGACATATTTTTATTTTAGGTAAGCTCAAAGTTTTTTAAAGAAGAATTTCGCTTTCGGCTTAACGTTTGTTCGTCGATCGAGGATCTCCACGAGCATGTAGACATATCTCAATTAAGCAGCGATATGGGTGGAACGCTTATTTATTCTCATCACGAGTGGATTCAGCAAAGAATTGTAATTAGATCTAAAACAATATTTGAAGCAATTACGAGGTAAAAATAATCTTTCTTTTAGTCATTGGAAAAGTTTTCTAGTTTAACCCAACAAGTTTCCGCCGATCTCGATGTATTTATTCGTGCAATTCATGACACGGAATTTCCTAACTCAGTTGAGTCTACACAGAAATTACTGGATAACCAAGGTGCTGAATATGATCGACTTAAGGTATAGCTCTTTGGTTTTATTTGTCAAAAGTTACACAGTATTTATACTCTTGTCAGATTCAACCTATTAAAACTTTTAAATAGAACACATTAAATCAAATCAAACATTTATTTTTATAAAGGATGAAATTTTATCAGCGGCAAAGCATGGAGAAAGTCTTTTAGAAAATATAAAATCGAATGATGACTTTAAGGAGTTCTCAGAGCGTACTGGAAATGTTAGCTCCATAGAACGGTATGTTTTTTAGTTTTGTAATACTAATTTTGCAGCTCTGCACTGGTTCGTTTTACATTCAGTTAAGCGTCCCATAGTTACTAGCTTTGCTTATTGGCCTTATGCTGTTGCATGTATTTGTTATTCAAATTTATGTAAGACTTTCTAGTGTTGGTATTTTGCAAGGGAAAATAAGTTAATTATATTAAATTTTTTTTAATGGTGGATGGATGGTCCCTGGTTTTATAATATATTGTAGTTAGGCATATATACGTGAAAAATATCTGTGGCTTGTAATATCGAGTAGATACGTATTTGACTACACAGACAGAGTTATACGGTTTTTAATTTTTTAAAGATGTTTAGTTGTATAAACTCCAATATTCTCGTTTACATTCAGCCATTCATAGCAAGACATACACAATTAAACAGCACTTACGCAATATAAGGTTTTAGAATGAGCCTATTATGACCCCTCAAACCTCTTTCATATCAAAGAGCTTTTAAAATAAATAAATAAATATAATCGCGGCTCTACTGTAATAACATAAAGAGCATGTTTATGAACGTGTTAAAATCCTTTTTCTTCTTCATATACATCTACACAATTTACCGCCGTTTATATGTATAAAAAAAGCAAACAAAGTTTTTCCATACACACATACATATATACTATTTCCAACCGAATAATAGATATTCGTTCGTATTTTTGAATTCGATAGAGTTCAATTCCATTCGGAATTTAAAAGTATGCTGTTACGTTTTGAAACAGCTTTCTGACACTTTCTGGCTGATTTCAAACCTACACTTCGAATGGATTCGATTTCCGTTGGAGTCCGATGTATATGTATACTTTATTTTATACTATGACAACGAGTTCAAATCGAATGCGAAAATGGTGTTTTAGTACATTTAAAAAAAGGTGTACAGAAAATGTCGATGAATTGATTGAAATATGTCAGGAGATCATTGTGAGAAACTTTTTTGCAATAACATGACAATTATGTACATATATTGATTGCATCTATAATAATGTCATCCAAATAAGTGCTGGTCGATAAAATCCTTCCCCATGCCTAACTAGCCCCAAGTATCTTCTAGATAGTACCACAGCTTCTATAGTGCGTCTACCCGTGAGACATGTGCAATAATATTTTATTATAGCATCTTTACCAACTTGATCGCGGTAAATTAAGATAAGTATAATACGTTCTTGATCTAACGTTTAGTAATTCTACTCGTCCTTTAAGTATCCATACGCAAGTTTGCTGAATATTACATTGTCGCAAGTCATGCAAATTGTTCTCGTGATA
Source organism: Neoitamus cyanurus (assembly GCA_947538895.1). Lineage (NCBI taxonomy): Eukaryota > Metazoa > Arthropoda > Insecta > Diptera > Asilidae > Neoitamus > Neoitamus cyanurus. Next base: position 47,310,511 of record OX384541.1, read on the forward strand.
TATTTCTACGCCACGCCACCATCACGTAAACCTGGCAATTTTTAGTTAATAGGAGCGTCGAGAAATCATGAGTCTATCATCTTCAGTTAGTTCGGGAAAGTCTTCTGTAAGAGAAAGGTTTGTTTCCATCCTTATAAAAGCAACCCTTTGTCTATTGAGATTTTTCAGCATTACGTAAACATTCAAATGATTTGGCGAGTTGATCTCATTTATAACATTCCAAATATCTGAGGTACTTTAAAAAAGCGTTTACATACGGGAAGCATCAATCTTAAAATCAACCATTTCTTAATTGGGGACACCACTGTGGAGAGTTGAAAAAATTCTTTGTGTTTTCGCATTTTGTAAAAATGAATATTTTCAAACCTATGTAGAAAAAATTTTAATTCACAAATCGAATAAATGTTGAAGTTATAGCCGTTTAACTGGGCGTAAGGAGCGCAGCCATCTAACGAATATGGCCACAAAAAATTGAAAAAAAGCGCGAGTGAGAACACTGACGATGGGGAAGGTCCGTGCTATGGGCCGGGAATCGACGAAGTTTCCTAAATATCAAAATTTTAATGTTCATAAGTAAACTATGCGATTTTTTGTTTGAACACTCGCCATTTTGTGAAATTATTATTAATTATATTATATATTAATATGATTTAAAAAAACGGCTACGACTAACGAAAAATACAGTTATATAGATTAAAAAAATGTTCGGACCAACCATTTTTGAGAAAGCAATCCGGTCGTGGGGCAACAATTTTTTATGGCTCTTTTTTCCCAATAAATATTTGTATAATTTTAGTTCAATGTATGCATATATTTTCCCCAAATTCTAAATAAATAATCTAGTTACCAAAAACAAATTGAGAAAAAGCCCTTTTCTTCAACCCTTCACAGTGGTGTTCCCCCTTAAACTTGCTATTCACCGCTTCCACCACCCAACGACATATTGTCACTTGATCTTGATTTATTTGCTTGTTCTGTCGTCAATTGACATTGTTTTGATGAAACACCGAATGAACAGCATTAGATCTGTTCGCGTGCGCAAGTTTCTACCAGAGCGCTCTCACGAACTTACGCATTGAGAGAGAATTTGCTTACGTCGCATTTCCCCTCCGAAGAAGTTTTCGTAAGTTTTCACCACCAAGCATACAGTATATAGAGAACTCATCTCTAACAAAAATTTGTCCGCTGTGCTTATGAACATTTTGTCTTCGATTGGCTCCCACCATGTTCATTTCACCAGAAATGAATCCAAGAATTCACCCGACTACGCTGGTCCGCGATCTGCGGCCTGGGCGCTGTTGTGACTCATCTGTATGCGTTGGAATATTTACATCTGAGCAAGCAGGTGTTTGTGCCCATTGCATACTGTATGCTTGGTGTTTTCACTCGACAAATTTTGCCGTGTGAAAAATTGAAAACTGTCAAAGTGTAACAGCTGATATTTTCATTTTCAGCTGTCATTTGGAAAATGCTTTGCAGCAAGAATGTAAATCAGTTATTATGGTGGAATGTTCACCAAACATCTTTGAACGCATAAAAAAAGGTGAATTTAACATTAGGTGGTCTTTCCTATACACTTCAAAAAACCCTTTTGGTCAATTGTCAGCAATTTGACAATTGAAAACGTTTGAATTTACTTGATGCTGTTCGCATACTTTGATACTTATTGAGAGGAATTTCTCTCTTACTTTCTCTCTTTTCTCAATTGTAAGTTTTTACTAGAAAAGTACGCGTACAGACCTATTGTCGCATCATTAGTTGTTGTATGAATCAAAAACATTTATAATGTGACCATAACTACATACATACCGTTAAAAATGGTTTCAAAACAGTGACGTGCCCACGAGTTTTCAGCAAGATCTTCAAAATTATTTTGTTGTTTAAATATAAACGTAGTTTTCTCCAAGAACACAATTGTCCGGTGTTTAGAGTAATGCTGCTAATAATATGCATTAGGGAAATTATGTGTTTTTTCATTGTAGCTATTAAATGATAATGTAATCTGCACTCCAAAACCTTTATTGGTTACTTGAAAAGAAGTAAATAAGGGCAACAAAATAATTTATTAGTAGTTGGGCAACCGCCATAACCTGATAATTAGAAGCCTGAAAATGCCTGTTAAAAAATTTACCTTTATATACTACCATGGATTAACTAATCACATAAAAACTCTGCACTCAGATAAAGTTCTGATAATGCTTTATCTCAACTCGAAAATCGACGATGCCTCGCATGACGTCACGAAAGCTTTTTTTCTCTGTCAGACAGCACACACATGCAGAACTGCTGTAGCCTTCCTCTAGTCGCTCTTTCACTATGTACGTTTGAATCCTTGGATTACGTACGTTGTGCGTGCGAGGCGCCGCAGTTTTTTTTTATCCCTATGCTCGCTGTGCTGCCTATTTCAATAACGCTGTGGAGTGTTCTTTCCGCAAATCCTTGAATTGACGCGGCATTATTCCCTCAATTTACATTTCGGTCTTAGGCCCTGGCCCCTGGATCTAGCCAGATTTGAATGAGTTTTGGCGTTTTAAGTACTTTTGTAGATTATTTTCCATAGATGAATTTCAATCTTTTATTACAATACTTTTATAAGTACCTGATTGTAATTTCATCATCTTCATTTTCGTATCTATCAGTAGATGTAGATTCATGGGATTTTTCTAATGGCGTGGAATTTTTCTTGAGCTTTTTCTTTCCTACAGATTTGTCCGAAAAGTGACTATGGTAGATATGAGGATTTTTCTGCCTTATAATATATATATATAGTTATAAGCTAGCATTCACTCATCGAATTTATTTGCACCTTCCTCGGAAAATCTAAAAAATTTAGCATTCTAGTTTATAATACATATACAACACACAATTTCCCATACATTTTCACCGGAGGTTCTCTCAAAGAAGTGAAATAAATTATAAAAAATTATTCCAATTAAAAATCAAATATTCCGGTAGAAAATAAGAAAAGAAAAACTAAAGGTATACATCTATCTTCAATGAAGAGAACAAAACTTATTTATATTCAATTACTCATAGTCCAGGCAGGATCTGTTGCAAGTTTGAATTCATCCATTAAAGTATTTTTTTCTTAAAAATATTTCTCAATTGTTTTGTCCTCAAGCAATTTCAATGTTCAATGTTTGTTTAAAATAAATTAAAGTTAAATAAAGATTTGTATTTATTATTTACTAGGCAGTAAAATACAATTAAGTTCGTTATATAGCGTACTGATTTTAGTTCTTAAATATAATAGCAATGTTATAATGCGTACAAGAAAAGAGTTCTGCATGCACTTTATTAGGTATAATTTCGGTACAGACTGCCATATCACCACTAGAAAGACTTAATCACCTAATCATATTTTAATCACTGAGGAATTCAGACATATCCATACTAGTCCATGCCCAGACACAGAACACAGCATCACACACGTGTCCTTTTATCATGCTTTTGGTTAGCAATTCGCGTCTCTCACTCGCTCGCTCATATTGAAATCATTCACATCCAGTGCAGGGAACTTAAAGCGTCTAAATGTTCATCATGCTGACTGTCGCGATTATCGCAGACTTCTAGTTCAACTCGAAGAGACCGAAAGGAGATTTGATGAGTTCTGGAAAACCCACCAGGGCCGGCTAAAACAGTGCCTAGAATTAAGGAGATTCGAGCAAGACTTTCGGGAATTGCAGGTGAGCTAGGATTTAATTTATTCTGATTGTTATACAAATACATTACCTCTTTTTATTTACAGGCAAATTTTGATTGCCATTTGAAAACAGTTTCCGAGATGACGGAGATCGGGGAAACTGTTTCACGGGTGGATACTCTGATCCGGGAGACCAAAACCTTTCAAAAGATATGTCAAACTGATATCGAACGAGCTGAGGAAGTTATATCGGCTGGACAGCAACTGATTGGGATTAGGGGAGCTTATCCAAGGGATGTTGTTCAGCCCAAGTGTGACGAATTGTTGCGCGTGTGTGATATTATCAATGATCGTTTGTCTAAAAGACTGGATACCTTAAACAAAAGCAGAGAGCTTATGGAGAGGGTAGAAAAGGTGATTTGTACTGCTGAATTAAACACTGTCACAATTGTAATGATATTTTATCCAATAGGCAAATAAATGGTGTGCGAGAGGAGTCGAATTGCTGGCGTCCCAAAGAATAGAAAAATGCTCTGTTTCCGCTGATATTGCGGAACAGAGCCTTCAGGAGATCCAAGGATTCATTGCATCTGCCTCCGAGTTTAAGTTATCTAGTCCCAGAGAGTTTAAAAATATATTCCAGGAAAGCACTACACCCGAAACCAAAGCTTTAGTCACTCAAGTAAGTTCACAAAAGTTATCATATTCTTTGGCAAGGGCGCCTGAGTGCTCTGTTAGTCATAGAAAAACTATTTTCTCCAGACAGGGATAAATCTTATCATCTTCGCGTAATACGAAGAAAAAAATTAATTGCCCTGCGCCAAATTTCTTGGAAAATAGATAAAAAATGGAGTCTGCGGCAGTGATTTTTATAAACTGCATCTTTGTTTGTAAATAGAGTGTAGTTTATGAGATAAGAGTATATGCCTTTTGAGCATTTTAAAGATAACAAACAAGCGCTTCACTTTTTTTCGTCCCAGCCCTTGGGCGGAGCATCCTAGATACTTTATTATCTCAGAAGGAAGCTTTTATCTAAGTAGTGCAATTATTTACCACTTTCACTAATTTAATATGATGAAATGGTATACACTGGTATACATACATACATATACCTATGAAAACGTGGATTTGTTCTGTATAAGATCAGCTATTTAAGCAATGATAAAAATTAATTGTTGGCGTAGAACATTTATAGATTTCTTGAGTATGGGAATAAATGTTCGCCCCCTTTTTTTCAAAGATCGTTGTTTATATCAACAATGAAATGAAAAGTGATTTTATTAATTGGAAGTGACAACTTCTCTCATCTTTCAGGTAGTAGACTGATTCCTCGAAAGAAAAAATTCTGTTCTTTCGACTCGGTCCATTCATTAAGCCATTTTTCGATGCCTTCATGAGAAGTAAACCGCTCCCCAGAAAGAATCAATATCAAATATCTTTTAACCGGCTCTGCAACGTAAGGTTGTCGTGTAGCAGAATCAGTTTGTTGTGTCTAGTGTGCCATTCTGGACGGCTTTATTTCAAAGCTCGGTTCAAACACATTAGCTGCAATCGGAACGAGTGATGATTTCGACGACTTTAGAAGTTAATAATAAACAAAACCCTGTCTGATTCCACCAGATGCACGACGTAATCTTCGAACCGTTGGTCACCATTTTGAATTCGCCGAAACCATTCTTTTCATGTTTTACTTGATGGAGCATGATCATCTATGAAACATTTGAACGCAAAGTATTTTTCAAGTCTAGGACCCATAAAATTAATTTCGGCATCGTTGGGTCTCTACAATAGGTATAAATTTATATTTAAAAATATGTAATTGAATAAAATCTAAAAAACGATCACCATAAGCATTAACAGGCAAACTATACATTTCAGCAGCATTTTTCTTTAAAATATAGCAATGTATTTTGGGATATGCTGATAAATTCGACGCGAAAGATATAATGTTGCGTTTAAGATATTACACATACACTTCCAAATAGAAATATAGTCGTGTTACCAAATGCGAAGTTAGTACAATTAACAACACCTTTCTGAAAAAGACGGAAAGTTATTCCCATACCGAATATATTTTAGCTTCTTTTATTATTTAATTCGAGCCACGTGTTAACCTATTCACAACTTTTGAATTTTCTAAGATACGTAAGTGCGAGTATGATTTCTTTATTTACTTTTTAATTTTAGGCGGAATAATTTGGAGAATACCATTTGATGCCACAAGCATAGCTTGGTAAACGAGTAATCTTTCCTTTATAAATAATAAGATAATTCGATACGAGTCGTTAATTTTAAAAGTGAGGCAATTTCAGGTATTTTGTAAATTTTTGTTGACTTGTTTTTCGGCTTACCCTTTGTACTTGAAGTAAGAAAATTACAAAATATTTAAACAAAGGTCCACGAAACGGCCTGTTTTTATTTACTTTAAATAGAGAACAATGATATTTGAAATGGGCATAGTGGTTAAAACGTTAAAAATATAATAATAAAAATTATGTAAAACGAGCTTGAAAAATCGGCCATACTTTTTTTTAATTGTTACTGCGATTTATAAAACATAGTTTGGAGAAAAACATTTAAATGTTTATATCATGACCGGTTTGTATCCGTACAAGAAATTGCATGTATGTATATGCATACAGAGTGTTTCGCATAAAGCGGGCCAAAATGAGTGGGGTGATAGATCTCACCTAGATATACAAGGAAACCGTTAAATTTTTTTTTAAATTCAGATTTTTTAATATTACGCAAAAGGTTTTCTACGTATAAACTTATACAAGCTTTTTCTACATGGACATGCTGTACCTTTTTGGAAAGGTGATAACATGTGAAATTTAATAAAAGTAAAAAACGGGAATATTATTTATATGAATTTTGGAGAAAATGGGGAAAATCGTGAATTTTTGCAAATTTTGGAAAATTTGGTCACTTAAGTAAATGACTGCGATGGTAGGAGGTAGATCAACATTGGCGGTATTTTTGAAAAATACATTATTGAGATAATAGTTGTTTGGTATTAGTTGGATGTCGTTGTGGTGGTAGATCAATGTAGCCAAATGGATAGGGTTTACACAAGTGGACTAGAATATAAAGAGACCGAACTGGCGTGCCGCGAGTGGAACCCAATATGGGCGCCGCAGGTGATGTTTAGTGTGAATCTGTGTAGAAGGACCGTACCCTCACTTCCATGCCAAGTGACATTTAATACAGACGTATTTCTTTCAAGCAATGTGCAAGTCAATTGTGCGATCGCAACGCGACGAATCGTCGCCCATATTTCGTCCCATCATCGGTCCCTTTGTATGGGGAACGGAATTCTGTCTGCTTATATTCTAGTTTTCTTTCGGTTTACAACACGAGTTGTTGGACTACACAAATTAACAGTTATAGTTCTTCTTGTTCGGGAATTCCTTTTCTTTCTTTAGTGTTTCCTATGATACTTTTGTACTCTCTTTTACCTTAATCTTCTATCTTATACTGAAAACAATTCTTTGTTCTGAATTTTAAAATCTTTTTTATGTATTACCTTTATGATTGAAGTGTCCCAGCGAACTGGTTAATTTTTTTGTTCAATACAGTTTAAAATCTAATCCATTTAAAAATTTACATACCCAACTGCTACGTTCTCTCGAAATTAATTTCGAATACAGTTGTTCTGTTCAAGTATTTAAAATGCAATTTTACAGTTTCTAATATGTGAACAGATAAAGAGCGGCGCTACTTTCACATATGAGCCCGTAATTTAAGTTACAATAGATGTTGTAAGCATTGCCTTTCAAATATGTTTATACACAATGCTGAACCATGAAATTTTATTAACTTTAAATGTGAAGAAAATGCGCTACAAAAAGATAAAAATAAAATAATACAATCTATCACCCACTCATTTCGGCCCACGTTATGCGAAACACCCTCAATACACATTTCTCAGTAATACGTTAGAATTTAGACCTGCCATTTAAACCACATATTCTTGAGACATGAAGTATCAAATGTACATAAATGTACAATGTACATATGAAAAAAATAAAAAACGATATTTCCACAAAAGATAAACTAGAATTTTGTTTTTTTTCAAAAACGACTAGTACACTTTGTTCAAACGCACAAAAGATCTTATCTGACCAAATTTAGGTATGACTCGCTATGCAAACACAACGATGGCATCCTACGAAACAAGAAAGGTGAATATTGTGCCAGGGGCAACCAAGCCGGCAAATTACTGAGATACGGTCGTCAATTGCAAATTAATTTCGTAATTATCAAATTTTAAGTGAACTCAAACCTAATCGTTTTTGGAGGAGTTTGCGCTAAATCCAAGGAAATCATTTCTTTTTACAAGGTTTTTCATCTTATAAGCACATTTTTTGTGAATATATAAAAATTGACAATATCCTCATCTTTGATTTCTTAATTTAATTTATAATAACATTAATTGACGAATGCAAATTGGGACGTTTCTACGCTTAGTTATAAAGGTTACATTGAAGAACTAGACAAACGCTTATGATGATCATACTGTCTAAATCAGCAATTAAACTTAATAGATAATTCCAAAAAGTTGCAGGAGCTGAAGAAACAAAATAATTTTAATTTAGCGAATATTAGCAACTGCTGACCCATATTTCTGTATATCACTAGCAAATTGTATAACAGCAAGACGAGTTTTCGCGATTACCAAAGAACTCGGGAAGTAGAACAAGTTCACTTGAAATTACGGCTGCTTCGATCCACGAAAACAGCTGAATTTCTTGTTTCATGAACATGAACTTGCCGCAACGCAGACCTTTCGGTGGGCACCTTGATCTTAACCGGGGTTTTACAGTTCACTCCTGTACTGCTCTGACCGTTGGCTGACAATTGCTTCAGCAAGAAAATACCTTTATGCGGTAAATGTAGTGAATTTTCTTCCGAGGCTGTAAGTGAATAAAGTGGATATAGTCGGAAAATAGAATGGAAAACCTGTTTCTGGCTACTTCAAGACTCCCAGCGGGCCCAAGCGCTGGAAGTTGCACTGCGGCTGAGTCGATGCATATTTCCTGAACTCGTATCAATTGATGCAACAGAACTTGAACGACTATTTCTTATTTACTTTGCAGCGATTCTTATAATGATGGAAGTAAAGTGCCGTTCATTAAAATTTAATTAAGAATAGTAAAATTAACCGCTTCTTAGGTTAGTTATAATTATGAACAGGTAGCATTTTGCGTATCCGATCCAGATAGCAAAGTTATGTAACTTAATGCACTTGCGGAATGTGAAAGTAAATTGATTCATGGTTTTTTGTAATTAATAATGTTACATAATGTGTTAACGATTAAAGTGTAATAAGAATTCTCAGAAATGCCTATTATAATCTGGAAATGCACAATAAATACCGATCATAATTGGGCGGCAATTGATGTTTGCTCCTCAAAATACAAAAACAGAAATTCGTCTAATTCATATTGAGCATCGGTGTTATTACAAAAAATCAAAACAAGCAATCAATTAACTGTAGTTTTGTTTTTTTCTTTTAATCACAGACAAGATGTGTTATCTGTGTCCGCCCGGACGTATTTATCTCTTAATGAATTGGCATAATTTTGTGAAGTTTACTCTCTGTGAACAAATTGTCTAAAATTGAAGTTAAGGTCAAGGTAAAAAGAAAGGGTTATAAATTACAAGCAATCGTACTGCTCATCAAATTTAATATTAAAATTATATTGCACATAACGCCTGCTTTTAGGTAGGTGCGATTTACCGCAACCGTTTTCGAGTTACATGATTATGATTCATAATTTCGGTATGCACATTATTATTTTGTTTTTATATTTTGAACTACTTAACGCAGCAACATTAAACTCACGCCAAACAACTACTATTTTACTGTGCTTTCCAAAAATCTCAACAATGTTGATCTAGCTCTGCCACTATAAGTACAGTCACTTGCGAAAGTGAAAAAATGATCTGAAATTTACTAAAATAATTGAATGAAATAATTAATGCACTCTTTTTTTTTATTAAATTGCCATCTTATTGCGCTTGCAAAAAGGTACAACATATCCAATCAGAGAAAGGTTGTACAAATTTATGCGTATAGATAAACTTTAGCGGAATATTAATCAGCATTTAAAAAATACCCCAAAATACTTTTTATTACATTATAAAATTAATAATAATAAAAATTACAAAAGTTGAATTTCAATTAAAATTCTTTAAAATTCAAATTTTTTAATATTCTGCAAAAGGTTTTCTAGGTATAAATTTGTATATCCTTTCTCTACCTGGACATGTTGTGCTTTTTTGGAAAGGTGATAAGATGAGAAATTTAACAAAAATATGAAAACCTACATTAATTACATGAATTTCGGTGAAAATGTGAGAAAAACGTAAATTTTAAGAAATCTCAGAACATTTTTACTTTCGTAATTGAATGTAGAGGTAGATCAACAATGGTGCCATTTTTGGAAAGGCAGTAAGATATTAGTTTTTTGGCGTAAGTTTGATATCATTGCGCTGAGTAGCATAATGTGCATTCGAACTCCATGAATCACCCTGTATGTTAGGTTAGGTTACCGTGGCTGCCCCCAAGGGCACACTCAGGCTATATTGGGCCCATTGTGATACCACATAGGGTGATTCCCTATTAACCCAAGTTGAACCATTCAGTGTCCTTGACGTATAAGGTCTTATATATGTATATTACCGGCCCCAGTTCGATGAGGGCGTTGATGTGGGCAGGTGTCCAAGTATCGAACCCTGTGTATAGCGAGAGCCGGACACTGACTGAGAAGGTGTTCAACAGTCTCCTCCTTGTCTACATTTTGGCAGCTTCTGCAGTAATCTTGCGGGGGAGCTCCGAGTCTTCTGACATGACTACCTATGAGACGACCCATGATGAGAGTCACTAGCTTTTTGGATCTAGCTTGTATATCGAAATCGGTTTAGATTGCTATTGAATTTGTTGTTTGTCTGGGTTGGCACTAAACCCCCACTCATTTTGGCAGACGTTATGGGAAACACCCTGTATAAGATTAATTTGGAAATTAACCCGAGGACTGCATAACATATCCTAAGAAGAAATAAAACCAATCAAAACTAACAAATTACATATATGTATGTACGAATCACCGACAAAAAATTCATTTTTCATTTTTTCTCAATATTATTATTTTTTTGTTTTTTTTTTTCATTTTTGAAATAGGAAACCTCCTAGTTATTTCCTCAAAAGTACATGTTAATCAATGAATATTTATCGATAGGTACATATATCATGTAGAGTTAAAAAATAGTCGGTGTGAGAAAAAAGCATTTACAATTTTCGATTCGATTTCCGGGAGGAGCTATTCAAAGTTCTATAAATATGTACATTGAACTTGATGAACTATTAAATGCAAGACCAGTTCATAGTTTGGAGATATTCATCTATCTGAAAGTTCATTTTTACACATAAAATTTTTAATTCAACAATTTACATATTCTGAAGAAAATAAAAAATAAATTGTAGTTAATTGCAGATTCTGTTAATTGTCTGTTTTATCACTTTTTTAAAATTCTTCCTTGTTTTCTTCCTTTCACTTAGCTTAACTAAATCAACATCCGAATCCTTTAATTCGTGTAAAGAATATAGTCTGTCTGACCTTTTTCAAGGAGAATATGCATGATTAAGAGCTATGTAGAAATAGAGGAAAATTCATCTTTTATATGGTTCTTATGTACACCCTCCAGCGGTTAATTTTTTCGAGACAATTTTTGTGATTTTAGCATTATTTTAAGATAGTTTTGGCACACCGACGTTATAGATATTAATTGAGAAAAGAACTGATTAATTTGAACTTTTTCAAAGAAGGCAAATATAAATACATCTTACTTTGCGCATATTTTATTCTCATAATTAAAAATACTCCGAATACTCTCTAGCATTAACTTACATAATGCAGAGGTCCGTCTGATTTAAAAGCCGGAAAATTGCCTCTTTTTTGGAATAGTTTTTTAACGCATAACCACCTACTAGCGACCACTCTCCAAAAACTGTTAATTTTATGCTTCTGACTTTTGAACAGAATGTTATTTGTTTCCTTGTCGTTTTTATTTTTTTTTATTATATTCTCCTAAAATCTATGTTTTTTCGCTTGAACTTGTATCTACAAATATGTAGAAATTCTCCATGCAGAGAGAATTTAGTTTTCTAAAGAAAATTTTTAGTTTGATTTAAATGGAAAAAAGTTTTATTTAAGTGAATTCCGGATTTTTTTATTTGGAATAAAGTTGTTTTGTTTTGAATAAAAGTTTAATTATAACGAAATAAAATTGTGCTGTGAAAGCGGCATTTTAAATAATTTGAAATAAATGTCCAGTTAATTGGGATAGGTTTAATTCCATTGGAAAAGTTCTTTTTGACTGGGCTCTGGTTTTGCTTAATTGGAAAATTGTTGCACTTTAAAGGGAAATGAAATAACTTCTCCTTTCGTCATACATTATTCGAAGCCAATTTTGAATGCTCTATCCTAGACAGGCTAGATCTCTTAAACAAGTTCCTGTAAAATTCCCATTCCTGAGCTAGAACGTTCAAAAATCTGCATAATTGAACTAGTTTAAACTGACTTTGAATAAAGGAAATTCCGAAGACGAATAGTTTTTTAAAACTCTTGGTGGAATATTATTTGATGTTAAAGGGAGTGACGATCACTTGTTATTAAATTCTACAAGTGGTGATGTGAAATTTTTTAGAATGTTTCTTGTCCACTATAGAAGCATGTTTAAAAAATATTATGAGTGTTTCGATCAAAGGAAAACTAAGCTGATCTCATCACCGTAATACTTAGCTCCTCTCTCACGGACACTAAAAAGAGAGTGTGTCCTTCCCCACAAATTATTTTACAATATTCATATCTCAAAGGTCGAAAGAATAGATCACTATGTAATAGCACGTCAACAACATGTAGGTGCAGTACACTGTTCACAAACGATCGTAATCTAATTGAACCCACGCAGCCATACTTATTGAGTACTGGAATGGAACTGGGCTCGTAATTTCAATTATTAAATCTGATGTCTGAAAATACAAAATGGAATTCGATCTTCATGGAAGTTTGGCGTAAGGGGATTTTTGCGGACAATGATCTCTAATATTTTACTTGATTTTAAAAATTCTAAATTGCGGATACAAAATAGCCGACTAAATTTCATTTGATCTTTACAAACTTAGTAAATAAGGACCGTAGTCACCAATTGAGATTATCTTTTATCTAGGATGAATTTATTACTGTTGTTGTTTTTGAAAACGAAAGATCATTTTATGTTTCTCTTAGTTTTTCCTTTTTTATTCTCTTTCTCCACTCTTTTAACTAGGCTTCCTGCATGGAGCGACAAAAACTAGAAAAAAAATGTTTCACAACAAAATATGTAGTTGACTCACGTTTTATTTTTCTCTCCTCTCGGTTTTCCCTCTTTTATTCTCTCTTTCTCTGCTCGTCTCCCTGCTCCTCTCCCTCTCTGCTCCCAGGCTACCTGATACTTATACATCTTAATATTATTGCTTTAAAACATTGCGCCCGCCATACCGCCGCCGTGAAGAAGATATACATTATGTAATCCCAATTTTTATGACAACGGTCCCAGAAAATATGTTCACAATGCAATTAAAATACAATTGTTAACCACACTTTAAACAGACCTGAAACATTTAAATCTTAATCTCTTTAGACACAAATGTAAAAAATAATCATATCTTGATAAATTTAGGTTTATTTTATAATATGTTATGAAAAACACTTAGCAAAGCGGTTGAAGGCATTTGCCACTAGATTTCTTACTTAAAATTACCTGTGCGCAAGTCAGGACAATAGAAGCCAACAAAATAGACAACCGGGTACCCATGGTCAATAAACATTTTCACTTTTTAGTGGAATTTTCTTCCTATCCGATAAACAGAAGATATCAATTGCTCTTGACGTCCCTCGTGTCGTGAACGGTGTGATCACGGCAAATACCTGTCGCGAGACAACATTTTATTGTGCAGTGTAACTGGCTGCTGATGCTGCAGCAAAGTCTAAAGGTCAATACCATTAATCTAGCTATTAGTGAGATATCTAAGAAAGAGGAAACATGCAACGCTGGACAGGAAGCGCTCATGTTTTAAAACATGTCCTGTAGGCTTGTGAGTTATGCCTCTGCATAAAAGTGAAAGCAAATGCATTGGATGCACGATTGTTTTGCGGTTTTCTAATCGAGAGTGACATCACTTGCCCTTTGTACTCGTACGTCTGATCACGACCGGTTCAATTCAACACAACAGATCCCACGTTTACTTTCTCAAATTTCACCATAAATCCGCATACTTCGGAGATTTGTTATCTCTAAAATTAAATAATCTTTTTTGCAGGTGCTGCAGCGCATTGACGATGTGTCCTTGATGTGTGACAAAAGAATAGCCAGCTTGAAGAAGCTGACGTTAAAGCCACCTCGGCCGGTCCAAACCGTAACACCTGAACCAGCTGTACCACTTCAGCCACCGGGAGGAGCCCCTCATTTACTCCGGCGACGAACTCATAGCAAGGTGAGATCAACTTTTTTATGCTGCTGCTGATTCGCAGCCGAATTACCTTTCTTTACGCTAATCTTCTCGTCGTTCTATTTCAAACTGTGTGAGACTGACAACCTCATTCGGAAGTTCATCTTTATTTAATTTTTCGCTAATTATTAGTTTATAGGCGGAGAAAGTGAAAAGGGATTTTTTTTCGGCAGGCTTTTTCAATTTATGATATTCACACTTTGATGATCGCCTAGAACGCTTTCATTTTTAACATCAATCCATATTTTTCTGATGATGTTAATCAGGCCGATCGAAATTAAATTTGCATATTTCCTAAGTTTTTGCTAAGCTTTGTTTGCTTTCGATTTAAGTGGGTGGCTTTTATGCTCAACGATTCCGTTGACCCTGAAATAGTGAAGTGGGTAATGTGCTGTTCCAACTGTGAAATTATGACGAATGCTGCGTTGAAATCCGTTCGAAAAATGCTGTTGCCTAAATGATATTTTAATCAAAGTGAGAACTTATTTTCGAAATCTGCAAATATGTTTTGATCTTTTTTGAACGTAGAGCATATAGGTGTGTCATAAAATATGAATCTACTAGCTGTACTGATTTATTTCAATCGATTGATTACTTCTACAGAAGTTTTGTGATGTGTGCAAATATTGTTTTATTCTAATCAAATCTCCTCAATCTATCCTATTAATCTTAGCTAAGAAATTTTAGATGCTTTATTGAATTCATAGTCTCTTTTTCTAAATTTCAACAGAGTACTCAATACCAGCTGTTATACAGGGTATTTGGAAGATGGGTGCAAGGCTTTAAGGCGAAGCTAGCATAGACAATTTAGAACGATTTGAGCCAGTCTTAGACGAAGTCTGACTATTTTTTGTTTAACCAATTTTTATGGATTTTCGCCAAAAAACTACAGTTAATTGCTAATAATAGCCAGTTTGAATCATGATAAGTGAATTCTTTTTTATTTTATTTGATTATGTAAGCAATCTAACAAAACGTCTTCTAAGCATCTGTGTCATCAGACATTTTGTACAGACTTTTGAAGTATCAAATTTTCAAATATTTAAGAAAACCGTTTTTTGGCAGCATTTAAAAAAAAAACGAAGGGATATTTTTTGTTCAAACCTTTTTGAAAACATGCTTGGTTATTGCTCTTACTTTTGAGGTATGACTTACGGGGATATCTCACAAATTATATTGAAGTTAGGACCTACAAACCAAATTGAGGGAGAAAATTTAAATTTTCATGCAGGCTAATAAAACAACATTTTAATTGAAATCATGTATTATTGATGTTCAAAATGACTGCCGCGATTCCTAACACAAGAGCGGGCCCGTCTTCTCACTTCTGTTGTTGTTGTATTCAACATCATCTCCAGCTTCATGGCTTCAAACGCTGAATTAATTCTCTCTATCAATTCTTCTTTTGTGTTTATTTCTACACTCACACTAGTGCCAAAACCCAACACGTGCAGGAGCGCTAAGGACTACAACTGGATAGGCTGAATTGTGAATCAACACGAATATGAAAATAACGTCCAGTCACAAGGGCAGCTTTTACTTGACTACATAAAAGATGTAACGAGTCCCTTCAACACACACCCTGAATATAGAAACATGACTTTGTTGCCTTAGTAACTAAGTCGATTTTGCTGTAAAATAAACCAAAGTCTCGCCATTTTCTATTCACTGGGCGCGCTACCTGGGAAGGTCAAGTTTATTGCAGTAGCACTGCGCGCGTCGGCCTTTATTTAGAGAGTCCCCTCAATTTGGTTCTTTCAGTTGCACAATAATTCTTAGAATTAAACTCAGTTATCATTTCGAATACAAAAAGTAATTTTCTTGAGCAAAAATGTTGTTTTATTGATCTGCCTAAAAATTAATTTTTCCCCCTCATTTTTTTTGTAGGTCTTAATTTTGAGGATTTGTGAGATATCTGCGTAAATGATACCTCAAAAGAAAAAGAAATAACCAAGCAAAATTTGAACAGAAAAAGCACCCACTGTTTTTTTTTAAAATGCCGTCAAAAAACGGTTTTCTTAAATATTTGAAAATTTGATACTTCAAATGTCTGATGACACAGATGCTTAGAACACGTTTTGTTAGATTGCTTACATAATTAAATAAAATAAAAAAGAATTCACTTATCATTCAAACTGGCCATTATTAGCAATTAACTGTAGTTTTTTGGCCAAAAACCATAAAATTGGGTAAACAAAAAATAGTCAGACTTCGTCTAAGACTGGCTCAAATGGTTCTAAATTGTCTATGCTATCATAGTTTCGCCTTAAAGCTTTGCACCCATCTCGCAAGCACTCTGTAGATATTTGTACATACGTATATGTTTGTATGTCATATTATTGCATTTCTTTTATTTAATGGAAACCTATTAATTTAGAAATAGTAGAAGCGAAAATTGAAAACTTGAAATTAAAAAAGGTAGTTTGCCATTTTGGATCCGCCATTTTAAATTAGTATTTTTGCTATAAATATAAAAGATAGTCCAAAAAAGACATCTCTAAAGCGAGAATGAGAGTTTGGACTCGGTATCCGAAATCACCAGATCGAAGCAAATTAGCGTGCAGTTCATCGCCAGAGCTGAGTATTAATTTGATGATATTTCTTTGACGATTAAAATTTTGGGTTATCATTATGTGATCCGCCATCTTGAATTATGAAATTTTTATAGATTTGAGAGCAAGGTTGTATTCATTTCACACTATCACTATCACTTGTACTATAATTTTTATTTTACTTTTCCCTAATTATTTTGTATTCGAATTTTTCTTTTACTGTTCTTGCGCAAACTTATAAAAATAATTTTTCGTGAGCGTATTTTATTTTTTCCAAAACTAACATTTAAGTGTCTCAATGAAATTCTTTAATATTTGGTATGTATGTATATATCACGAACCATCAGAAAATGAGAGTATTATAAAAGAAAACATTTAGTTTCAAATTCAAAAAAACAAGACTACCCATCATTCGGTCTAAAAACAGTAATCACACAAAAACAACATAACATATTGTAAAGCCCACGTCAAACGAGCAGCTAACTACACGGATCAGTAATCAGTAAATCATAGTACTCATTGCAGGTTTAAGCACATGCGATTAGTGGTTCCGCAGAACCAAAGAAACCATAGTTAGTCCTGGAAATGGCGAAGTAAAATTAGCACTTGGTGAATAAAGGATTTATGATATCCCCAACTTCTCCATCCAAGCAATTTCGATATATTTAAATCCGAAACTAAAGATTTACTTTCAAAATTTAAAACGACATGGAATTATTTAATTTTTTTTATAGTGCACCTACGCCTAACACCTTCGGTTATATAACTGATGCATTTATTAATGGGGATGTCGGCATTGTACTTTCCCGCATTTTGAAATAGGAAAGGTAATTAGGGTTCTGGCAGCACAGGCTGTGTTTCTCTAAAAATAAGAAAGTGAGATGCAGTAGTTGTTCGCAAAGCAAAACAAAACTGAATGTGGGAATGAAGCTAAATGGGACAATTAAACAGCGAATTGTGTGCGAAGACAAAAGTGAAACTAACTGAAATTGCGATCACGAAAACCATCCCAGCGCTATCCGCGTTTCTTTTTTTTTCTGAAATACTTCTCAATTTGGAAACAAATCTACATGAACAATATCCAGTCACCTCGAAAAGTTTTTTGCATAATTCATATGACAGCAATTTTTGGTCATCGCGAAAGTATTTCATGAGTTGACAAATTTAGTAGCTATAAAATTTGTAATTTTTATGTCGTTAGATATTTCCAAGAGGTTTTCGGAGGCGAATAAAAGTAACCGCAAGAAGAATACCACAAACAATTTAACTACGACCCCTGGCACCGACCACTAGCACAGTGAACCGATTAATGGCTAGGTTAAGGAGAAAGTTACCGCGGATTGATTCAGTAAATCTCATTTCTCATGTAGATGAAAAAATCATTCACTTAGGCGCAAATAAGAGCGTGTCTAAATACGTAATGGGGTGTAATTAATTTTGAAGATTTTTCCGCTTATTGCTTTACGGCAATGCTTTTACTAAAGAGAATAAGCTCACATAAGCGAAGTGCATGCTGCTTCAGAAAAATGTCCCCGTTATCTGTTCGAGATTGAGTGGAATTAATTACCACATTAACATTTATGATCTGAATTAATGGCAATTATTAGTTCTACTGATTTGTGTCAACGATTTTCGCAATTCAGAGATAAATGATGATAAAACAAGGAGAATAAAAAAAAACGTATTGAACCGCAAATGGTATATTTTGAAGAAAAAAACACAGTAGCTGGTTGCAAGTGAGTCGTCAATCATACTCATAACTTTGTTGAAATGTGAAAAAAGTCGCCAATATCTTCCGAGATTGCTCGTCGCCGCACTATAATTTTGATATTTATTTAGGAAATGTTGACACCTTAGTCGAAAAGTTATAAAATTTATGGACCATTATAACGTATGCTTATAAAAGAGAATAGTTTTTCGAAATTAATTGCAGAGTCTACATTAAAGCTGTACTTGCATTGAAACCAGAGATACTTTGCAAGCTAGTATCATTTTCGTTTCCTTCCTCCTCCCTCCAGGGAAGATTTTTGAAAAATGGTGAAAATTGTTTTCGTCTAATTAATGAATTAATGAAACTCTTACCTCCTTTTCCTCCGTTAAAAGGGAAATTTTGCAAAAGGGTGATATACTTATGTATGTGTATCTAAATTTAAGAAACGATGCTAAATTCTAAATATCAAAGTGTATGAACTTAGTGAAGCAGCTTGCGCGAATCGAACCGGGACCAGGCAAAAATGTGTCAGGAGCTGAAATCTATTTATCCGCTCAATTTTACCGCCAGAAATTTTCATTCGGACTACACTAAAAATGAAATATTTTGTTTATTTAACAAAAGACGATGCGATTTTGTGGTGCGCGGTGAAGGCAATGCTTGTACTTTATTTATGACAAGTTCCGCATTTGAAGTTTTTTCCCTAGAATCAAACTGAACTAAAAACATAGAAACGAATCATCACGCTAAAAAAGTTAAAGTTCCATCAAGCGCTAGAAAATCGCAACGCGCAAATTGTATCTCCGCCTTTAGAATTCGACGTCAGATATGTCGTTCAGTCAACTTCATTTATGCTTACTTCTTAATTTCTTAGTTGTACAAAAAAATAATTTTTTTTATTTAGTAAACATTTCATAGTCATTAAAAATATCATTATAGGACCACCTTCATTTTCTTAATATTTATCATATCGGAAAGCGCATAGGGATAAAAATATAAGTTAGGTTGTGATTAGATAACTAATCATATATGTATATTATTTCTCATCTCAACATCTCTTTTTCTACACAAATACTGCACCATACTCAATAATCCGCACACCAAACTATGCGTCTTTGCTTCCGCTTCTGACAACGCATAATCACTTCACATATCAAAATGCCCCATTTGGTTAAAAATCATATATGTATGTATATTATTTCTCAAAGGTGTTTTTTTGTCGGTACGTATCATGGCGGCGAATTTTCTAACTTCCAGGAACCTTTCGGGGTCGCTGATTTCGAATCATCATCAAAATTTCCAAATTGCGGATCCAATATGGCGACTGAAAAAGTTAAACTTCAAGCCTCAAAATCTGCTCTTATGAGTGATGGAGGCGCTAATTTCGCTGAGGCCGGGTAACTCAGCTAGTACCTACATAATTGATTAAATAATTAAATTACACTCTCTTTCAATGTTAAAATCGCACCGCTCACACTTGTTAGATAGAGAAATAAGAAATCAATACTGCAAATTGCTTATACTAATGATTGCTCTCTTAATTCTTTTCAAAATATAATAAAGAATTATGTGTTCCCCAACAATGGGGAACGGTTTTGATCGACTTGTCCAAGAAGTCTACGCCAATGGTCACACAATCAAAAATGTATGGTCGTTTTAACGTCTGAGGCATTGATGCCATACGTGCAACCCAGGATTTTCGCAATTGTAGAGAATAATAATGGTCAAATAATTTATTATTTTCATTTTTATGTTCGGTGTTCCAATTTTTTCGTTTGTTGAAAAAGAAATGTGCGGTTATAACAATTTCTACAACAAAAAACTGTTATCAGGGCGATAACTCTTTAGTATATTTTGAGAGCAAGTAAGAGTGCAATCATTAGTACGAGTAATTTTCAATATGGCTTTCTTATTTTTGCTGAACAACAAATGAGCTGTGAGTGTATTTTTGAATGAGATAATAAATGATTTTTAAAAATCTGAAACCGGACTAATGCATGTTACAATCTGATACAATTATTTATATTTCTATAAAAATACCTACATTGAGTTTTAGGAGTTGATGATTTTAATTGTGTCGCCTAATTTTAAAAATTCAAGTTAGAAGTTCCGCACATGCGTAATGAGATTATGTCTGAGGCGCGGTGGCGGTTTAGCTACACATAATATTAGGTGAGTCGGCTCCAAGGGGTCAATACTTGTTTATACTTTTGTTGCGGTTGGCGCACTTAAAATTTCTTCCCGACTTCAACCTTTTATTTACGTTATTCTTAGAAAGTTATTCGTCAATGATATTTGACACTTTTATACATTACTTGCACTATTAAGTTGAATTTTACAGACGAATTGATGTTACTAGAAATTTGATCTCAAATTCAATTCGATGAGCATGAATGGAGCCATGAATGAACTCTTTCATGCAGAAAAGCAATTTCATGCATTTGTACAAGTTTGTATCACGCATTCAATACTAACAATTAAATATCTTAAACCAAGTAGACAATTTTTTGCATTTGTGCAGACGTATCATTAATATGACGTGTTCAATACTTGTAATTTAATATTTTAACCGAGGTAATTTTTGCCAATTAAAGATTCCGTAACTGGTACGACTACCCAAGTGAATAATTTTACATATCATTATTTTCAACACCGTGTAGAGACATATTATCTGTGTAAAATTAAAATAATTATTTTTTAGATTGACGCAAGGCAAGGTATCGTGGTATTACTAACAATAAGTGGTAAAACTTTCTACAAAAAGATCTTCTGATTAAATCAAATTCGAACATAATTTCCAGATCAAAGTGTCTCTTGCATAACATTCAATTTATTAGGTGGAAAATTTCAATGTTACACTGGTCTCCAGGAATTTTTTTCGAACGTGTAGTACGAGTAGATCATCCCCATGGGATGTTTTACTAATAATCAATAATTGTACTTTTAAAGTCAGACCATACTTTTCAAGATATCTTGTATTAATAACACAGGTCACAGTTGAATTTATTAGTTTACATCTGAAATCGGCGTCCCCAAAATCAGTTAAAATCCCAAAAGGGTTTTCGAAACTTATGTAATAACGCTCAAGATAAAGGAATCACTCAGTGAGTTTACACGGGTGTATCAAATACTTTAATTATTAAATAAAATTTATAATAATTGATGTTACTTTTATTGTTATTATTATGTATTATTACAATTCGTATATGGTACAATTCGCAAGATGTATAATGTATTTAGAATTTTTAGTGGGAGATAAAATAGTACAATAATCTAAACTAAACTAAATAGAGAGAATAAAAACAAAGCAGAAAAATAATAGAAAACGAAGAGCAAAAAGGATTAAACTAAAAGTAGTAATCCAGTGAATGAAATACAATAATTTATGTAAAAATAAATATGGGTGATTAATATTAAAGATAAGATAATATTAAATTCAGATTACACCAAAAAAAATTAGACCAAATCAGCAGCCGTGTGTCAAAAAACAAATTATGCCATCGCATCATTAGAGATACATCCCTATAAGCACCAAGCATACAGTATATAGAGAACTCATCTCTAACAAAAATTTGTGGGCTGTGCTTATGAACATTTTGTCTTCGATTGGCTCCCACCGTGTTCATTTCAACAGAAATGAATCCAAGAATTCACCCGACTTCAGAGCTCGGCACCGAGACTACGCTGGCCCGTGATATGCGGCCTGGGAGCTGTTGTGACTCATCTGTATTTGAATGGGACTACCTCCGAACTATGCCCGTCGTTCTCTGTTGCCCTTTATGCCCCGCACACCCGAAATTGCATTCAATCAATTAATTAAGAACGAGCGCAATGGGCACAAACACCTGCTTGCTCAGATGTAAATATTCCAACGCATACAGATGAGTCACAACAGCGCCCAGGCCGCAGATCACGGGCCAGCGTGGTCTCGGTGCCGAGCTCTGAAGTCGGGTGAATTCTTGGATTCATTTCTGGTGAAATGAACACGGTGGAAGACACAATGTTCATAAGCACAGCCGACAAATTTTTGTTAGAGATGAGTTCTCTATATACTGTATGCTTGGTGCTATAAGGTAATCTCCAGAACGGAGCGCCTAAATGCACCAAACGAGCCCGCCCGTTGAACGCCAAAAGGCAAACAATCCGAGAGTCTAACTCCAATACATATGTTCTGCGTCAAATACAGAGCCAATTTTGAAATTAGTTGAGTTTTGCTATTTTTTGCAAAAACTGTACGTGGTAGAATTTTTTGAATATCATTTTTGCATCCCGATGGACACCAAAAACATTCATTAAAACTCAAACACGTCGTTTTTTGGAAGGCCTGTGTAATAGAAAAACATTTATAATACGTTCATGGCAATTAAGATAAACATGCAAATTCCATAGGTCAAAATACTTCAGTAATAAAAAGATTTTTGCTCAATTTATAATATCTATAAATATGAAAGAAACGCATTTTTAGTTTTTAATATTAAATGACTTTGATCATATTTTCTTTTAAACGATTAAAGAAAATTGGTGCAGACTATATACATTTATTAAGAAAAAAAAAATATTTCTTTAAAATAGATTCTCATAAAAATCTGGCTTACAATTAGTCTGTATTAATGAGCCGCATTGTAATTAATGGCAATGTGAAGTTTATTTCATTAAAAATTCATAGCACTGCGCATCTCATAATCATAGACCAAGAGAAATGAAATTCTCTCATAACTGGAACCATTGCTGGCCGTGATCTTCCTAGATCTTTACGGTTTTCTGTAAATTTCATTCACCTGGATGAAAGCGCAAACCCCTTCATACAAATACGAATATTTCGTGTAAGGTCAGAATTTTAATGAGATCATATAAGTGTGCTTTTACTTTACTTTAATATTCAGCCACTGAACTCTGCATCTTTTTTCTTGTTTTGTTTTACCTGGCATTCATGTTGCTTCATTTCATTGCTCGTCTGCGAGGATTTGTACAATATGAAGATTTACTATTTTACTTCTGAAAATGAGTAATACAGAGGAAAATTGGAGCATTTTCGTGACAGCTATGTATCTTGCTTGTCCCAGTAAAATTTAGCCTTGTATTACTTTCGTGAAGAAAGATGAGAGAAAGTTTATGAAATTAATATATGTACATACGATCTGATGGAATCTCCGCTAATGTTTAGATTGCGTCTGTGGTTTACACATTTAATTGAATTGCCTCCAATTATTGCGGGCTCATCGGCATGAGAAAATAAATGCCTACGGAAGATGCAATTTTAAGTTTCCAAATTTTTATTACGAAACAGATCGTTATAACATTACGCCAATTACCTCACACGAAAAATATCCGTATTTTCTTGAAAATCGCTTTGTGAAATTTATCTCTGCAAAATAAGCATCTTGAAATGCTGTGGTCGTATTTCACTTTAGTCACTTATTAAGTATTTTTTTTCATTTCATTCGTTTTCCTAGTTTTCTATATTAGGTAGTGTTTCTTTTTTAGGGTTCCGTAGCCAAATCGCAAAAACGGAACCCTTATAGTTTCGTCTTGTCCGTATGTCACAACCCTATAACTCTGTCGCGGACCCCATTGCGCCCCTCTAAGCTTCCAATCATCTCATTAAAAAATCGGAAAAAAATGTGAGAAAGTAGCACTTTATAAATACTTTACCTGAAAAGTATTTTGAACAATATACGTTAACAAGTTTTTTAGATATCCACAATTATCAGTTTTCAATAGCAGCAGGGAGCAGGGAGATTCCCAAGCCGAAATTTTCGATTTTGATGAAACTTGGGAGGAATATTACCCTTGATTAGACATTCAAAAAACCGTTTTAAAATCGGGCTAATAATAGGTCCTTGGGGGAAACCCTACTTTAAAAATCAATAAAATAGGTAAAAAAGGTTTTTAAATTAAACGGTTTGCTGCACAATTGATGATGCACTAAAAACTAGAAAATAATTATGGGTCACCAATCTGGGGCTTTGGATCAGACTAAAATAAAATCGTGGGGCGCATTTAGTAGAATACTTTGTTTTGTTGGAAACTTGGAAATCATACTGTTATTATGTTATGTTATGTTTCTTCTTCTTATGTTTTTTCGATACAAAAACAAATTTTTTTTTTCACAAACGTAACAAATAATAATAATATATAATACTTATTATACAATGTTTAGTAAACATACATATATAGAGAGATTGGCTCCACAAGTCGTTAATAATGTATGTCCCTCTCTAACTTCCACACCATGTGATTAAACAATTAAGAAAGTAGCACTTTATAAATACTTTAAACGAAAAATATTTTGAACAAGACACGTTCACAAGTTCTGTAAATATCCATAGTTTTCAGTTTTCAATTACAGCAATATACTTGCATTGCATTATTTAGACTTAAAATTGGCTTGAATTCGTAGCGTGTAGAAAACGCTCGCTCGCCCACTATGTTCAATTTCAATTAATTACTACAATCCTCACGAGAGAAAAAAACAACTCTTGCTACTTAGTACATGTTACGGAACCCTAAGTTGATGCGTACGACACGCACATGTCCGGTTTTTTTAAATTTATTTTATAATTATAAAATTGACTTAATTTATAAACTTAGTAACAAACATCCGGAATTTAAATCCTATCAGGAACAGCACAAAATACGGTTGATTACAAAGCAGTCAAATTAAAATTAGCCCCATGTGAAGAAAATACCAAAGCAAAAAAAAATTTAAAAGTGCCAGACAATTTCATCAGTACAATAAAACTTATTGCATTTAATTTTTAAGGAACAAAACATTTAAAAATAAATTATTTCACATTTTAAATGAAACTACCAGTCATGTTTTTCCAAAAAAGAGAAGTGTTTCAAACAAAATGAAATCGTTGTTATTTTAAATTGCTGAAGTGTGCAACAGAATAAAAAGTTGTGCAACTTAAAATGAAATTGGGGGCATATTACAACTTTAATATAGTGCTCATCAGACTACCACATCAGTATATGGTCAGTCATAGAGGGTTAAGGCACGACATAATTTAAAAAGAGAACAAATACAAGGTCCTTCGAAGTAGCTGGAATGCCAACTGATTTATATGCTTCTTCTTTATCATTACCTATAAAACCAATAAGAATGGGAGAGGTCGATGGAAATGAAGCCAGCATTAACATGCCATTGTTACAGTAACCACCAGATTGGTTCTATGGTTATTTTGTTTCTTTCTACTATACAATGACAACACGCTCATTCGCCGTCTGACGTTACCAGGTTTCCTTGTTTTATTACCCGCTTATTCGAACATTCAAAATTAAATTGATCTATGTACTATGTAATAGCGTTAAAAGTTAAAAAATCGAAATCGAGTAGAAAATAAAATTTGGTCATCAAATCAAATGTTGATAACGACGTTCGACGTTTTTAGTTAGCATACTCCTCAAATTGAAAGGCAAAAGTGAAACTTGTAATGAATTAGAATATTCGAATTTTATATTTTTATTGGCTGACTGTAGAATGAAAGTTACGGGCTTGTACGATATGGGATATGGACACACAGCGATTGCAATAGTGACTACTGACCGATTACACACAGCGTTGAAGTCTCTGTTAAAGAGTAAACAAATTTCTGATTTTAAAATAGGCAATGTTATTTAAAATTTTAAAGAGCATGAAGGTGGAAAACTAGTATGATTTTTTGTACATTCTGTTGACAAGCGAATACACAGCTAGCGACCGCAGGTCTTTTGTTATAGCATTTTGAAAACATAGCATTGAAAATGAACAAATAAATAAAGCAAAGGAAACTTCATTTCATGGAATAGACTCGTTATCGTTCCGTGTTTAATTGGTAGGAAAGAGGGGGGCATTTAAGACAGTGCAGTATCATTAAGAAATGTAGAAAATGTTCACTTATTTTTTATGTGAATCATGTTTTTCGATTGATAACGCATTCATGAACAACTGTCACATGACAGATTCTGCGCAAATGGATTGGATTAAAGTTAATTATACGTTCTAACTAACATGCATATGCGTATGTTTAACATTATAGTGATCACAATACAACAGCATACATAGCAACATTTCACGTTTTTCCATGCAACACTGTCTTATTCCATTTCAAAAGTATGTATTCTTCTTTAATTCAAAAGTAAGTAAGAAAAGTTCTTTTGAAATAGAATAAGACACTTTTGCGTGGGAAATCGTGGGACTTTTTTTAGAAAATGGTATTTACATAAGTGGGTGTGCTATGGTACGGTTTGTTGTCTTCAGAACCGGTTGGGGCAGTTTTGGGCTTACGAAGCGCATTGGGACATATCATAAGTTCTCCATTATTAACAATTTCGGTTTTTTCTTTTGGCGTATGGTTAAAATTTGGCTGGACTGAAGTTTATGACAGGAGCAGTCAGATGACGATTTGACAGAAACTAAAACCTCCCACGCTACCAGTGGGCGCAAGATCGTTTTTTGGACCCAAAACTATCTCTCAAATTTGCTCAATTATTTTCTAAACCATTACTCAGCGAAGCAAAGGAGACTGGCGAAATCAGGCCAAGATGCGGACAAAAACGAAATAATGATTTATAAATAGTGCTATATATAACAAATATAAGACAATAACTAAAATTCTTAAAAACCTCCGGTATACAAAAATATGAATATTTAAAAGTAATAAAAATGACGCGAAGATGCAATCGCAAAAAGTGTAGTCTATTGAGTTGGGGAACGTTATTTTCAGGAAAGGTTCCTTAAGCTCGGACGAACGTAATTAGCGTTGTTAGCCTCACCTCCATGTTCAGTCTCCCCCCCCCCCCCCCCCCCCCCCCCCATTTCTGGTGTTCTGGTGAGGGTGGTGAAAGTCAGCTTATATTTTTCTATAAGTAGAGAAATTCAGCTTTCATTTGATCCCAATTTTATGCTTTTCTTTGAAGCGTTTTTTTTTGAATCTACAAAGCAAACCATTATTTTGGGGACCTCAAATTCGTTCTTTTTTTTAATTAAAAAAAAAACAATTCGAGTTGCACTAATGTATTGCCTTTTGCTCACGACACATGCATTGCTTGGATCGCGCGTAGACAAGTCAAATTCCAAATGAAAAGTGAAACTTGTTGTTGACGAAAATTATACTTTCCGCTTTTTTTTCACAAGACACATATTACTCTCAAAATTGAAAAGGATCTGTTCATAAAATTTTCTTTTTTAAAAGATAATTTGGCCCAAACCTAAATGAATGTTCAAAAATTTATTTACTCATGTAACTGCAGGAAATACTATACATAGCTAAAACAAACTAAAAATCCAACAATATGCAAAGAAATGTAACTGCTTATGTAGGCCTGCATTCTGCTAGAAAAAATATCATTATAACTTGAAGCGTTTTCCTGCATAAATTCCTGTAATCTGAATCTATCCCGGAAATTGAAATATCTTCCTCTAGCCCAGTTATAAAAAAACAACTTTGCTAAGGTACAGTTTATCATTAATTTTCTTTCACACGGGTACGATTTTTCTAACGGATATAAAACTCATCAAAGGTAATTGTTATTCCACTTAAAGTTAGGAATTCGGGATTTGACCGTAACTTTGTTGAAACATTCGAAGAAATCGATGCATAGCGCTGCGAATTGCAAATTAATTTAGGAAAGCCATTTATCCTACCATCGAGGCAATAATTTTCGAATAAGGCTACAACACATCGTGAACCATGGAACTTCGTTTCCTCGCTGTTAGAAATTTATGTGAGCTGAAGCAGACCTGACTATTATTGCGAATTAGTAATGAGAAGACTGGTAAGGTTTGAGGCACAAAATTGGACAAAATCAATCCAGTTTCTTTAATACGCAGCGGAGCCATTAAGTGAAGGTTTGCGAAGTTTGTGGGTGTGATTCTATCTCTATTCAGTCTGTGATCTAATTGAGGATCAGTGCTTGCAGCCAATGCTTTTGTCCGCCTCTAATAAAGGTGCCCCATTTGGGCATTTGCGTAGCCTTGAACTTTTCGAGTTTTTTAGCGGCGGTATAGAATAGCCTTCTATCTGCATACATGTGATTATGGCTGCAAATTGAAATGGTCATCCCAATAACTCGAACCCACGTACTCCGTTTACGGCTTGCAGATATTTGATCGATTCAAAGTCGACCCGGTGATCGTTAAATTAATACACAAACTCTTTCATACCTGGCCATTTTACGTAATTTTTGTGCTAAAGAATAAGCAAAATTAATAGACGAAGTGGGCTAAGTAACTGTATGTAATTTTGATGACCACGGTCTGTCCATTTCCATGTGCAATCAATTGGAAAATTTACTCACTGTGGCTCGATTGATGTCTAAGGGTAAATTAACTACGTCGAAGTGATTGTTTATCTCCGAGGATCATCCACAGAAATCGGTGAGCAGTGGCAATTACAGAGGAAGATCGGATGTAGCTTAGCGCGAAAACAAGTTTCTAACCGACATTACCGTTTGCAGCGCTGGTGCCTGCCATAGCGTTGTCCATTTCACGCATATTCTCTTCCGCCAAGGTGAGCTTCTTATTCCTCTGCAAATATTTTATCGGACTTTAAGACAAACATACCTTTAGTCAACAATGTGAGTTAGCCGCGGGAACATGTCTTTCTCTGCTGTTCGGTTCAAAGCTTTCAGCGAAACGATCGTTGCGGGAGTTTGTTTTCTGGGTACTTTCAAATTTTCTTATTGATCATTTAGTGCGGTTTTAAAATTAGTGAACTGTTGTGCTATAAATGTAACTAAAGTGCAATTAAAACGTATCTTCGTTAAGAGATAATTAAGTGCAATAAAGCAGCCAAATCTCTGTTATTTACTTCAAACTCCGATAAATTCTGTGTGAAGTAAATAACAGTGAATAAAATATATAAATAATAAATCGACTATAGTGTCCGAAAGGAGTATAACTTTTTCATATAATCGAAAACGGTTAAGTTTATGCTTTACTATGAATTGAAAAAATCATTCAAAGGAATAGTTCCGAAATGCAAGCAGCTGACTCTTCTAGTTACAAGTGCAAAATCGAGAAGTACCCCCATGTGGACGACACAACAGACTCTGTCGAATCAATATATGGACAGCATGTGCCCAGAATGAGACTTCTGAACGTAAGTTACGTGAACCCGCACTTCGACGGATTTGCGGATGTGCCCCGAAAACATAAGGATAGAATAGAAAACGTGAAACCATGTCATGCCATCATTAAGGATAATAAGAGTATCCAGTGTAAAATGCAGAGGTGTTCGGTTGTGAAACCCAGTGTCCAGCCTTCAGCGCACGATACGTGGAACGTAAAGATTGCTATCGCAAACGGCTTGAACGATCCACATGTAACAGGAATTATATCTAGGTCCAGTCGGATTTCGCAAATAGAAAAACTTAACAAGCGTGAAAATATGAAAGCTGGCCACAAAAAACCGTCCCCCGATATTTTACAAATAGATAAAATCTTCGAAGAAGCCAAGAAAGTTCAAAAGTGCGATAAATCATCATCGACTGATAAAAAGATTAAGAAACTTGCCCATGAACTGCAATACAAATGCCATTGTGAGGGTAAGGGGGTGCCAAAAGTTGCAATGTCCGAATTTTGCATGAGCGACGGTCGAAGATTTCAACACAATCCACAAAATACAGATAACCTGATTGAATCAGCTGAAGAGAAAACGAATAAGCAAATCCAAAAATTATTCGAAACCCGCAATCATCACGGCGGCGGTAGAGTATCTGTACCGAAACAGTCGCACAGCCAAAACAAACATCCGCATCTTCCGGTGGAGCAAAAAAAATGTGCCAAACGAGCTAATCAAATGGAGAGAATCCACTTGAGGAAATCGACTAGCCGCCGTCAACCGCTTCTAATTTTTAATCATGTGGAAACGAATACCGGATTGCTCAATCAACCGGGCCAGGCCATTATCGAGAAATCAGAACACAAAAATCGGCAGACCTGCGGCTATAAAAATTGCACTTTCTTGAATTGTCCGGTCTCGCCAGTAGTGCCAGTGGACCCCTCGGACGATAAAGACATGGTGGGTAAGTCGCTCAACATCGAAAACTGCAAGCCTCCATTCGGGCTAAGTGAAAAGCAAGACAATTTAATTAACTCAAAGAAATTAGAGACCGGAGTAAAAGTGGCATCATCTAGGTCTAGTGAAGTTGTCGCGATTGTTTCTCCTCCGCCAGAGAAGACTAACAATCTCAACGACGTACAGAATCTGAGTGGGAAAAACTTAACAAAGGCTTCAGCCGACAAGGTCCTACTGAGCTTGCCTCTCAACAACGCCGTCGTCAATAAGAACGCGAAAGCGAAGGCAGAAGTCGATGTGAATTTAAAAAATAATGAAAACCGGAAATTTAACGATCTCAAAGCGAGGAACAATGTCCAGCAGCACAGTCTAAAGATTTTCGTCAAAAACTCGCCACTTTCGAATCGCTCGCTCAGTTCCGATATTACGTCTTCCTCCACCGATTCGGACAAAGACGACGGCTACTATGACCAGGTTGCTTCCAGCGAAGAGTCTCCTAATGATGTCAGGGTGCCTAGCTGCAGTAATAGTAATCATAATGGATTTCCCTCGAAGCTCGGCTGCGATGGCGCAATTTTCTGGAACAACTGCTACTTTTATGACGAGAACTATTGTGCAAGTTGCCACCCAGCAAGGCAAAAAGACTCGGTCACAATGCAGTCGGACTACAAGTGCTATTGCTCGCCGCAAAAGGTAAATAATTACTACAAATATCAGCTTCGAGTACTACACAATCGGTAGACAAGAAGGCTGAAAAGTTCGCATAGAACTGGTTCAACAAAGTCCTATAAGGCGTGATATATCTTACTGGCGTCTCTATCAATCAAAGAGTCATTTTCCGTTATTAAGTGCAACTCCATCGGATTCGAAAATTACTATTTATTCCTACTTCCAACCAGTGGAACCGCATTCCATGCATTTGCTATTTTAAACAGAAATTTGCTTAAATGTTCCGTTTTAATGCAAAAAATAATGAACTCAGATGTTTGCAAATGAACCATAAAAGTATACCATAAGTTCGGTTTATCTACACAGCAATGCAAAATATTTATTTAAAATAGGGACCACAATTTTATTATGTTTTATTATACTTTCTTGTAATTAGTTTTCTATTAACATTTTGTGAACTTTTGGTTTGGTCTCTTTTCATAGTCAAAGAGCAGTAGATATATGACGCCACGTTTGTACGCAACACTATATACATACCATCACTGTTCTGAAATTTTGGTTCAAACTATTAAAAGGTCAATTCTATTATATTGCAATTTTACCTACAAAATCGGTGTCTGTGCCCATTTTAGTCATAACAACAGAATTCATGTTACTGCAATACTGGATGGTCATTGCTTAGGCCTTTCATTACGTTCATATCTAAGTCGGTAAATTACTGCGCTCCTAAAAGCTAGTTTGTTTTAAGTATTTCATATTACGGCTCAAATTTGCTTCTGAAAATTAATGGTTGGTATAAAGTCCAAAAAAGTCGGACAAACCATAAATCAAGCTTTAATATTTTGATACGCCCGTTCGTTCGTTGCAACAGTCTTTTTTTCTGTTGGTCTCAACATCTTTGAGATTTAGCTATTTTCACAATCATGCATACGAGTACTAAGAGTGTTCGTGTTTGTGGCTAAAACTGGGACGGAGAAATATACTTAAATATTTATCACAACTTGCTATCGAAGCCACGGAATTGAAGGCATTTTAACTAAATCATAAATGAACTATATACAATCGTATATTGTAGTATATTTTCAATAAACGATTTTTCATTACATAGTATTTATGAAATTATTCAAAACTCATCGTATAGTTAGTTTGCATTACAAAAAGTAACGGCGCATATTTGTTTGACTTCGTTAATCATCATAAATTTCATAAATGCGCTGATAAAATCGTAAATCTACACCTCTTTTCTTACTACTACGGAATGTCGTAAATTATCTGATAAAGGAAAAATTTACGTAATTCATAAAGTCGACGCATATTCGAAATTTGCAGCTATTTACAAAATGAAACGAATACCCTAACTTTATCAGGTCGGTTCGTATTTATATATATATGTTACATAGAATTAATATATAATTCCATTGATTTTGTAAATCATCCACCCACAGCATAGTTCTCTTAATTTCAACAGTCCCAGCTAACTATTTACTAGATCGCGACAGCTTAAAAAAACAACGATATGTAATAATATTGTCAATATTTTCTTAATCAATTCACGATACCAACCACACTTCTCGCATGATTGACATTTGTTTTCATCAGTAAACTACCGTTCTGTAAAGCGGCTAGGCTTGTAAGGTACTATGTATTAACGCGAGTAGTCTAGTGGTAAGTCAGCGTGCTAGACTGCCGATCCAAAAGTGTCAGACTCGAATTCCACTCGGACCCCAAGCTTCCACTCCCAGAGCGCGAATTTCCTAATAAGCAACAGATGGAAGCTCCATCAATTAGGATAGCTACTGCGGCATAGACTACGTATACACGATATCCAAAGTCGCGACTTTGGCCTAGCGTAGCCCAAAGTCGCGATTATCTTTGCCGTGTATACGGGCAAGTCCCAAATCTGGCCTAGCCCCGATTGATTTGGGCCCAGGCCTGATATATCTGTATGTGTGTGCTCGATCCCTCAAATATCACAAACCTTATTTGCACACAGATAGCACACAAGGGCAAATTTCCTAGCCCACTTTTGTGTCGTTTACACGAGCAGCCCTGATTTTGGCCTACAACCGGTTTCTAGGCCTGATTTGGGACTGTCGTGTATACGTACTCATAGAGAACATAAACGATTCATACGGAACATAAACGAAAGCGGAACCTCGAAGTGGAGAGGCTTTGTGGAAGCCCTATACTCCTAACTGGAGTGAAGTAGGAAATATGCATATGTATTAAGAGGAACGTCAGACGGTAGTGCCAAACTTTCCCGTGACGACAATTGCCGGGTCATCCGTATAACCAATGAACTCATATACGTAGCCTCAACCTATGAACTTATTTAAGGGGGGAATACCAATTAGATGTAGGAAATGGTCATTTGATTTTCGGCGTGGATTGGGAACAAACTATCAATAATAGAAAAATCAAATTTCGTACATAGGTTGTATGTTGTATTTCTAAAAATACAAAAAAAAATTATTGCGAAATCTGCATTTGGCTTGTTGTTGCAAGCGTGCACAAAAGAGTCTGCAAATTCGCGGTGTGCACGATAACACCTCAGGAAATTTTTCTAGAACAAAAAAGGGATTACAAATAAGTTTACTAATGTCATTTACTTGTCCTTGACGTTTTCGGTTTTTTAAAAAAAAATTTTTCTTTCTTTATAATTAAAAAATATCGATTTTTCATTTTTTTTTTCAGTTTTGCGAATTTTTTTGCGAAAACAACCCTGTTTTTGCAAAAAAATCGTTCGTCAAGGACAAGAAAATTGTATTATCTTGTAACCAGCGAAAAATCATGAAAATCGGTCCAGCCGTTTCTTCGCAACTTGTCACACCGTTTTAAAAACATGAGATTTGGGAAAACGAGTATAAAGTTTTAGTTCAAAAAAATGTCTGTTTTTCATTCTTCGAAAAACACACCCAAAAATCGATGAAATGAAAAAGAAAGCTTTTATAAAATTCACGAAAAGTTTTTTATGGCTTGGAAATGACTAATAGCATTCTATCGGCCTTGCGGGCGCGGTGGAACGAAATCTGGGATTCGAGCGTACCATGAACGGGCGATACTCCATCGCTTAAAAAATACCTAATTCGCAGAATTTCGGCCTGAAATTTTGTGGTTACATTTTCGAATAGTTATAGAATCCATTTCCGTAAAAAAAAATTGATTTTTTGAACCGGTCAATTGGTATTCCCCCCATTATTTTTTATTATTATTCAACTGTAAACTTCTCATGCTCTGAAATGAATGTTCAATCCCTTCCCTATAGCTTTTCATTTTAATATACATATAAGAAATTTAACCTATATGAACTTTTTTAATTATCGCTAATAGTAATAACGTCTAACTAAAACAGTTCAATTATTTCTTTATTTCAGCCCGAAGTCCAAGACTTGCGACCGAGATCAATGGATGGAGGTCTTGATTCCGGTGTTTCCATCAGTGGTGATACGGGATCCAGTCCGGATAGTGATATTATTTCTCAGCATTCACACAGTCAATCTGTAAGTAATTCTTCTTGTACCATTATTGGCTTTAATTTCTCATAGTGTGTCTTTTTATTGTCATTAATTTCACCTTTGAAATTAAATTTAAATCAACATTTATATAGCGATTGTTATAATGTACATACTTCCCTTATACATTCATTTAAAATCTAATAACATTTACTGCATTGTAATACGTCATTAGAAAAGTAAATTTTACATACCTTTCTAATACATACATATTACACGCTCGTAAATTTGAACGAAGCTGCACATGTGTACGAAGCTGCTATTACAATCGTTAACTTCCGGAACGTCTATGTACGTTATATTCAGGAACTAATGCTTCAACTGATGCGTAACTCAAGTCCGATAGCTGAAATAATTATGCTATGTTAAAAAATAATGTTTCTAACTAAGTGAATACGTTCCGTTTACATTATGCTCTGATTTGCATAGTAAAGTGAAAATCTTGATGGTTAATCACCTCAAACACGCACTTGAAGAAATTCAAAAACCGTTTCTTTCCAGGATCTAGAAGCTCGGCGGTTGAAGCGAGGCCACGTCTTAAGCGAACTGCTGGAAACGGAAAGGATATACGTCTCTGAGATGAATTCCATCTTGAAGGTAAATAACCAAGTTTCATAATTTCAAACGCTCGACGGGAGTTTATCACTTATGCTAATTTAATTGCGCATACCCGGTGCATCGGAAACAGGCCGTCACAGTTATACCAAGTGATTGATTTAATTATTGCAACTCTCTTTCGCTGCGCGCGGGTTTTTTGTTCATTTGCGAGACAGACCTCGCCGCGGTTGAACTTCCTTGCATTTTAGCGCGCTTTTAACATAACATAAATCGCAATAAACATGAAATTTGGCGGGTACAACTTGAAATCAGCTAGGAGAGAAAAGAGTAGAATCGGTGATGCGTTTCGGCTGAAGAAGGTGCAAAATACCGCCAATAGTATAGTCGGAAAATTTACGTTGAAATTTGGGACTTTTCACAGACTTAGGCGGAACTGTGAGTCGCCGCTGTCTTTCCAAGGCTCTTTATTTGAAGCAAACTGTGCAAGTGCGAATGAAATTAAGCAAAAGTTTTCCCCAAGTGATTTCCGGCCTAAGCTCGAATTAAACGATAAGAATTATGTGTTTGGACCAAATTTATTTCAATTGAGTGCAGATCGCGAGCTAAACGGAAAATTTGCAAAAATTTACCAAAAATTTAACGACTTAAGTAAAAGCAATACAGAAAGTGATGGAATGAAGAAAGTGCAGAAGGACAACAAAACCATGTTTGATTTCCTTGTAGAACAATCGAGCTGTGATGAATCCTTGGAATACAAATTAGTGCAAGAGTACTTGGAGAAGAATTCATATTCCGACATTGAGAACGATCCCGATTTCAAGTCGTACTTGATCAAAAAACACTACTACGATATTGTGGATTACCTCGACCGTGGTCCATCAATCTCAGAGGATGGCAAGACGGATCCAATTATCAAAACCTGGGAGCCCACCGCTCGCCCAAATCGCCAAGGCTGCAAATCATGCAAAAAGAAGTTCAATCGATGGAAGTCCGACCAAGAGTACTTCACCCTCCATAAAAACAAAAACTTCACTTTAGACCACCACTACAAAGATTTACACACATTTTGCGAAAACTTTTTTACCGAAACAATTAAAGACAGTAAAACCGGAAAGGGAAATATTATCAAGTGTAATTCGGAATATACCGACCATAACTACAAAAAATTGCTGCGAGAATTCGTAATGGCGAGGGGTTACCCTTCCGTGAACGAGTATATTAATCAAAAGTTTCGAAAAGTTTTGGATGAGCGCTTCAATAAATATTTTGAGAGTACATTTTCAGATTCGGAGAACGCATCGCGACGTGTTTCGAATAACAACAGTAATGTCTCGTTCGCGTGCCCAAATAATAACGTTGCTAACAACACCTTAACGAAACTTGTACATTGATATAATTACATTTCGGAAGAATTTTTCGTAAAGTTTAATTTTGTATTTAGGGCTACCGGGATCAAATGCTGTCTGAAGATATGTCTCACCTTGTTCCACCGAGTCTTCAAGGAAAAGAGGACATATTGTTTGGGAACTTACACGAACTCTATGCTTTCCACAGCGAAATATTCCTCAAAGATTTAGAAAATTGCATCTCAACGACAGAGCTTGTCGCTTTGTGTTTTGTTCAACGGGTGAGTATTTTTTCTTTATTGTTTTTTTTTCGGCATATAAGACAATGCCAAGGTATTTCTCACAAATAGAAGTATCGTTAGCTATTTCTTTAATTCGAAATGAATAGTTCGCTTAATCAGTCAAATTCCTTAATTTCACCAACAGTTAACAAGGCGTTATATAGTCGTCTATTGAAAACAATATTTCTTTGATTGGGTTCGATTCGGGTCAAATATGAACGCAATTTTTTCCGTCTATTGAAATAATTTGTAAAATATTTAAAGATTTTTAAAAATACATTCCTATCGACAGGGAGCGGTGTTTTAGCCGGTAGACGGCTAGACGGGGGAGTTCGGCACACGGGTGGCCTTGGCCACTTCTGGTGTACAGTACACTTCCCCGATCCCAATTAAACAAAAAAAAAAAAAACAGTGTTGAGCTGGCATATTAATTAAATTGACTTGAGGATGATAAGAAATACCATCGACACGCTGAAGGCACTTTGACGCGAATATGTACATAGCTACAAAAATAGAAATCTATTCGAGAACTTTTGTTTAATTATTCGACCTGATCAGCCTCCTTTTTACCCGATCACGGCAAAAGGAGGGTTATGAGTTTGGCAGTCTATGTTATGTATATTTGTGTGCATGGGTGTTTATCAGTCTATGTATGTATGTGTGTATGGATGTTCTGTTCGTAGCTCCTAAACTACTCATCATGTTTGGACTTGAGGTATCATTTGATTTGTATGGATGCTCCGCGTAACATAGGCTTTATACCGTCACGTCAAATCTAATACGACGGATAAGAAACACAAAATACGCAACGCAAACAAATAACATATTTGAAAATGTTTCGATTTTGGTATCAAATTAAAAGTTTAAATAAATACAACTTAATTTTCATACAAGCTTTTATTATGGTACGAGTTTAAAATAAAAAAACAAAGCTTAGTAGGTTAGAGGTCTACTAATGATCTAATAATAACACAGAAAATCGCCTACTATGTTAACGAGTTCTTATGATAAATTCATCATCTTCAGTTACTACATTCAGTATTGTAATAAAATATTTGGCTATGTAAACGCCGTAGTCACAAGAATGTAGTCCGAGGGATTTTTCGTGGGCGAATACTAATTTTACTGGACTATGAGTCTTGCAACGAGCATTGGAATGATCCGCACTATACATTTTCTGTGCCTTAGAGTAGAACCATCAAAAAATATGCAGACCATTGCTCTATGTGAAAGCTAATCATTAAAATAAGAATATAATATTAAAGCATTTGAAAATTGTATTATAGATGTAGCTCAAGGATTGTAAGTTTCTCAAAACTTTCTAAAATTAAACAAAGGGAATTCAAACAATGCCCTGATCACAAAGTCACTAGTAAATAATAGGATAAACTTATCTTATCATTGCAAAAAAAACTCCTATACAATGTCAATGTTTTTTTTTTCTAGCGGGATACATTCTATCGATTGTATTCCTTTTATTGTCAAAATATTCCTCGCTCAGAAAGGCTTCGAGAAACCCTCGTAGACGCACACCTGTTTTTACAAGAATGTCAGAAGCGCCTCGGTCATAAGCTGCCACTTGCTGCATATTTGTTGAAGCCTGTTCAAAGGATAACGAAGTACCAGCTACTGCTTAAAGATTTACTAAAATTCAGCGACAGCGGAACATGCACTAAGGAGCTACAAAAAGCACTCGACTGCATGCTTATAGTTCTCAAGTGCGTGAATGATTCAATGCATCAAATCGCAATAACTGGGTTCCCGGTATGCAACCGTTAATTCCTACGAAAACTATAATATCTGTATTAAAAATTTTGCAGGCTGATCTTTCACAGCAGGGTGAGCTTTTGCTTCAAGATGCATTCCAAGTGTGGACCGAAAGTAAAAAAGACATACGGCTGCGCATGAAAACACAGCATCGGCATATTTTTCTCTACCAGAAGGCAATGCTTTTCTGCAAACAGGCATCCAAAACCGGTCACAATAAAAGCACTTACCAGTTCAAACACTACCTCAAGGTATCCTATGCAATTTGCATAAAATCTATCTCCCGCATCTATAATTGCATGCACGACAGCGCTGATACTTTACTTTTAATGGGCGCTTTTCTAATTATAGATGTCACAAATTGGTCTAACTGAGTCGGTTCGTGGGGATCCGAAGCGATTTGAGGTGTGGCTCCAAGGACGCCAAGAAGTTCACACTATCCAGGCGTCCACGATCGATATCAAGAACAAGTGGGTGGCGGAAATTAAACGAGTTCTACTGAATCAGCTCGAGGAACTCAAGGGTGAAAAAATCAAGCAATATGGGCTCAACCACAGACCGTTGCGCCAAACAGTGTCATGGGATACACCTGCCTCAGTTCTATCAACCCCTCAGAGAGCAATGAGCTGCGACACGAGCGAATCGAACAGACGTTCGAATGGAAGCGATGAGGGGCCTACACAAACTGCGGCCATTAGTTCATCTTCCTCCGAGAAAGACAATCAGGACATTGGAGGGTGGAGCTCAGACTACTCCAACAGCGAAGATGAGCTCTCTATAATAGAGGACAATAGCACTCCGGTAAGTGCGGCATTCTAATATAACTGCACTCTACATTTTCTATGTCTTTTCTAAACTTTTCCGCAAAATTAGTGCATGGTTATGGTATCTTTCTAATAATTACTTCCATTGTTCTAATTTTTGTTTCTGGACCTCTTTCAACGCACTTGGACTGTTTACAGACGATATTAAACTTTCTTGCACAGTGGGCAGTAGACAATACAAGTACACGCGCCTCTAAGTCCAACTCCACTTTTTACGTTTCTGTTGAA
This sequence comes from Neoitamus cyanurus, assembly GCA_947538895.1. Taxonomy (NCBI): domain Eukaryota; kingdom Metazoa; phylum Arthropoda; class Insecta; order Diptera; family Asilidae; genus Neoitamus; species Neoitamus cyanurus. Next base: position 47,350,159 of record OX384541.1, read on the forward strand.
TAATTCGTTGTTGTATACCTATGCTTGTGCGCGGTCAGGTTGCTTCGATACCAAAGTACAAAGAGTAAGTTTTATGTTTTCATTTGTTTTTAGTTTGTGATACACAATTTGATTTGATTTACACTTTTACCCGTCCGTTCCAAAATGTTTGGAGTGAGGTTTCACTCGTGTTTTTGTTTTGTTTGAATTCTAAGTTCTTTGATTTTTACACAACAATTAATTTGAAGCAATTTGTTTCTCTTTATTATGATATTTTTTGTTATTACATTTTTGCTAAAGAAAATCTCCACAGTGAACGCGTGCAGAAGGAAATTTTATATACCGATCGTTTATCGCTTTTTTTAAAATGACTGGTGTACCTATAAGGCGCTTCAGGGAATAAGGTTTAGTATCCACGTGGAAACAAAACGCTGCCTCGTCTATATATGTGGAATACAAGTCATGAATCGTTTGTGACTTGAGTATTTCTTTATTAACATTTTTAAATTAAAGAGTGGGGAATTTTAAAATGTGGATGAAATTAGCTGTCCATATAGGCGAAGCGAATAGCATGTTGATTTTTGTACAACTTGACAAAGCAGACATACAATTTGGATAACCAACTTTTTGAATTAAGGAGACTGACAAACATCGGTTTCATAATGCCGCGGAATTTAATTTTCAGCCTGGGAACCGAAATCTTCTGGGAACTTGAATCCAAACGAATCCTTTCGGCATGGTGCAGTATGACTTTTGTAAGATTCTCATTATAGCCGGTCACACAGCATTTTCATGTGTAGACGTGGCGACGACTTTTTAAGAACAGTTCCAACATACATATATATATTTACTTCGATATCGCACGTACATGAGATAACACATGTAAATTGCACAAACTTTAGTTTGCACAGCAGCGCTGCGCAGATCTAGGTTTGGTGTCGTGAGGAATGTGGACCACCTATAACTTGCGTAAATATAACCAATGTTGCTATGCTAAAGAAAGGGAACAATCATTATGTATCTTTATTTAATAAATGCTTTACGGTTTGCATTACAATTTAGAAGAGTGTCCCGCATATTCATCAATTTGTTTAAATAAATATGCGGAGGTCCCTCCAAGTTCACCAGCAAGTGCTCTTAACAGCATCAATGTTGTGATGCGTATGTGATACACGAAAAGGTTTTAACATATCTTGCAGTGTATGCTGCGTTTCGAAATATATTTAATAAATGTATTCGTTTTGCCGAAGGCACTTAATGTAAAACAAAATAAATACATTTGTTTGTCCCGCTTTCATAAAATGTAGTATCACTCTTCATAATCAAACCTCGAACTACACAGCAGTCAAACAGCTACTGCCACCAAAAGCTATAGCGTAAAATAGCTTATATATACTTATATCATACGCCAAACTGGAAAATACTCTGTATTGTGCCTACCAAGTATTAAGAGTGATTTCAAAGTAGCAAAAGTTCTTCTGGGTTTGGTTGCCAAATGTATTTATGATCGCCTTAATTTCTTATGAAAAGTACAACGGAGAATGGCGAATTTCCCCCTAGAAGCGTCGGTGAATGAATCCTGTTTTAAACTATACATCTAATTGTAAGATAAATTGTATTCTACAATAAATTAGACTCACCTTATAACAGGCGGACTGAAAAGTTCGTAGGCTAGCATAGAAAAAATTATTTTTTTGATAGAATTTGATTTTATTATTCAATATAGTTCCCTTCGAGGGCGATACAACGATTATAGCGGTCATACAATTTTTCGATACTATTTTTATAATACGACTTGTCTTTAGCCTCAAAATAGGCTTCAGTTTCGGCGATTACCTCTTCATCGGCGCGAAATTTCTGTGGAATTGGATCCGGTGTGAAATAATGGAGCCATGTTTCATCCATCGTCACATATCGACGCAAAAATTTGGATTTATTACGATTGAACAGCTCCAAACACTGCTTAGAATCATCGATGCGTTGTTGTTTTTGGTCGATTTTGAGCTCCATCGCGGCACCCACTTTGTACAGAGCTTTCGCATATCCAAATATTCATTTACGATATGACCAACACGTTCCTTTGATATCTTTAGGGTCTCAGCTATCTCAATAAACTTCACTTTACCGTTATCAAAAATTATTTTGTGGACTTTTTTGATGTTTTCGTCGGTAATAGCCTCTTTGGGGCGTCCACTGCGTGCATCGTCCTCGGTGCTCATTTCGCCTCGTTTAAATTTAGCAAACCACGGTGCAAAGTTCAAATAATGTTTATCAAGCCAAGCCTTGGTTTCAACAGTATTTTTTTTCGCCAAAAAGCAATGCTTTATTAACCCACGAAATTCCTTTTCATCCATTTTTTCAAAGTAACAAAAGTTCTTTCACTAAAAATGCTATAACTCAGATACTAATAATACAACAGCTGTCAAATTTATACACACGTCTTTTAAAGGTTAGGGCTAACTAAAAATCATATGGATTTGATACTAGTAGAGCCATCTATGGGTCAGCCTACGAACTTTTCAGCCCGCCTGTTACTTGGGCACGCATGATCATTTTATTTTTAATATGGTATACCTAATAAATATAACTTTACTTTTGGAGACTTGAGCAGACAAGATTTGATAGAAAACAGCTAAGTTTTTGAATTGTTTTCTGTGCAACGAAGGCAGCCTTTGAGCAACTGATACATCTGAGTTGGATTTTCTGTGTCTCATTTGTCTCAGTTATATGTTGTGTGTTGCGACAGCCCTTGAACAGCCCTCAGAATAACCTTTTACTTTAGTTCATTTATTTTCCAAACGAAAGTGCCTCTTAAAATTGGCATCATCAAAGATAAATGGGCCTTATTCTGGTAAACACGACACGACTAACCTAGGATTTAAGCCTTGCAAATCTGTCTTGGCTAGCCGTGTCGTGTCGAAACGACTACCAGGAAAACGCCTGCTATCTCCAGAAAAGACCTAAGCAAATAAAATCCTATCTGAATATTGCACGAACTGTGCGATATTTAGATACACTTACACTATACTCTGAATATTCAGCAGTGATAGATATGTATATATATTTCATTCAGATAACATCTCGAACATTATACAATAGTTTACAGTACATATCGCATTCGTCGAAGAATATACATTTTACGCCGAGTAAAATTTATATAAAGTAAATCTGCTATAAATTATTTCGTAATAAATAAATAATGATAAATCTAACTTCTAACTGAGATATTTAACAAATGTCCCCGAGCTTATTAAAGAACTAATTATACTATACTGGCAATAAATTTAAATATACCTATAGTATTTCCTAAAGTATAATAAATTATTCACATAAAATAAAAAAAAAATTAATTAAAAAATTGATACATCTAAACTGTACTCTCTGATTCTTCGTTAACAATAACAACAGAAGTATAATCGCACAAAAACAAAACCTAATGAAATATCTTCCCTTACAGCCTGATCCAAAGCAAGTATTTAACAAATCTCTGCTGGAGGACAGATACGAGTTCGATAGTAACAGCCAACTCTCTCTGATGCTCTCTAATGGACTTTTTACGTTACCACGATTGCCCCTACGACTAAGGGCACCTCGAAAAAGAACTTCAGACGAACATCTGTACGAAAATGTTCCCAATATTCGAAATAACTCTATCAACCTCGAAAGCCTCCTTCAATTTAGTGTGTGTGCAGAATTTAGCCTCCCCCGCCCATTGTTTAATAGTCTTCAGTCAAAACGAAGGAGGCATGGAAGGTTATTAAGCAAGTGGCCCAGCTTAGATGGTGAAACTTGTAAATCTCCTCCAGCCCTTATATTTGTTTAAGGAGAGCCGAAATAGAATCTTAAGTATGAAGATATACGGTGTCGTTAGGAAGTATGTACTTTCATAATTACCATGCCGTCATGAAAGCTTGCAAAACTGTCTAACGTAAAAAAAACAATAAGGGTTGTGAGAGAACGAATAATATATCTTATAGACATGCCTGTACAATAAGCGGACTATTACTCAACTTGCTTCAAGATGGGGATAATCACTTTGGATAGCGCTAACCATCGAGTTTTTAGGGATGGCATAGAATTAATTGCAGTATTGTCATTGGTAGCATTTATATTTCATTCTTTAAAAAGTAAAACCCATTATGCACTTTTTGGATGCCTCACAACGTACACGGAAGAATGTCACAGTATGTATTTTATGAATATCGCCGCTCCTAATCGTAGCCGAATATATTTATAATTATATTAATAATTTAAAACAGTGTACACAATTTTTTTTCCTTATTCCATTGAGTAAGGTATGTTTAGATAGGTCTTCCAAAATGCAACAAAAAATGTTTTTGGACCTTTTGGTTTAACCACCCTTTGGTCAAGAGATAATTTCTTTCAAAGCGACCCCGCTATAATTTCTAAACTATCGATGCAGAATGTCTGAACAAATTCCTTTATTTAGTACTTTCCATGAAAATTATTACGGCCAACTTATTGTTAGTATGATAAGTTTTGGAAATATGCGAAGAAACCGTTTATAACTTTAATCCCTACTTTTTTTACTGTTGTTAAAAGAAGTCAAAGATTGTTTTATAAATTTTCTATTTCTAGTAGTGTTCTCTTCACTGATTTCTATTCTAATTAACATTTGATTTATTCTGTGTAAAGTGTTTCGATCAAATTAATATTTACAAAACTTCCTTTGAATGGTTCCTAAATCTACTAAATTAGCTTGATCGGTCGATTCTTACGGATGTTTTTCTGTACGCATCTTCCTAATCTCATCATAGTTCTGGAGTGTCGGCAGTCATTAGTTCGTTCGTGTAAATGGGGTCATGGCACCTCTTATTATTATATTATATTATTATTATAATTGCTTTTACTCTTACAAATTTACAACATGCAATCGGCTTTATATTGTTTTTTATTTTACTAATTGTAAGATTGCCAGTCGGAAATTAAAAAAAACTCTTCCATTAGAAGGCCTTTGGAAGGGCATTGTTCCGAGAATTCATAAAGCAATCGAAAAGGAGTGATACGAGAGAAGTGCAAAACGCGCGTACGTTGTGTGCATCGTGCGGACGTGTTTTTTACTTTGTTTTCATTCCGACTACTGCCACCAATGAGCCTTTTCACATGTGTATACAATGTGCAGACGTTTAACACACCGTCCCAGCGGGAAATGGAAAACACAACCATACGTGATTGACAACTTTTTGGAACCCTTGGAGGCATGACACTTCCTATCCCACTTCATTTCGTTTTTACATTGGCATGTCCGCAAGAGGAAGCAGTCCGATTAAGCAAGAATTTTTTTATTCTTGTGTTTTGCTGTGTCCTTCCTTCGGTATAGCGAACAGTGCCGAAAACTCATGCCTATTGTCTACTGCGCACTTTTCTACCTTAACGATTGCAACTGCTTCTTTATAACTTCTATGAGAAGCGCTTCCACAATTTCCCCCTGTGGTGTTGTTGACAGTCAGCACTTCCGCACGGGCGTTCACGCTGCTTGATGCACACCGCTGTACGCATAAGAGCTACCAATGTGTGTCTACTCAAAATGCTCGAGCCAAGAAGACTAGAGACCAGGAGACTCAACTCGAAAAATCAGCGGTGGGGGTAGGCCAAAAAAGGTCCTCACATTTTTCCAATATGGCGGCGCACGTGTGGTGACGCATATAGTTATCCTTGTCTTTCGTGTGGTTTCATTCTTGCGTTGCCCATATGTTGTAAACAGTTTATTTGAACCAAAGTCGGGACTTTTGCTTCCATAATTCGCAACAGAACAATATCTCGCCACTTTTACCAGTTTTTACAATCCAATTGAAACTGCTGGACAAGCTCGAAGGACAACTTTCTTGATGACAACCAAATGACCACAAAATATCAACTCGAATGCAAGAGTCGCAACAAGAATAGAGAACTAGTCTTCTTGCACGAAATGACAAACCATACCACAGGTGGCCGCCATGATGGCAAAATTATGAGGACATTTTTCGACCTACCCCCACCACTATAGTTGAGTGTCCTGGTCTCTAGTCTTCTTGGCTCGAGCTCAACTTTTTGACGAAGATAGAAAGAAGAACATATCCTGCTTTTTTAGCTGTGTTAGTTTGTGGCAACAGGATAAATAGGTTCGGCCCAGTATGCTGTTGCCAAGAAAATTCTTGACCTGTACTAAATCTATGTAAAAAAAAACGCTCAAGGATTTTTTTCCCGTTCCGGCTATCAAAGTGGTATGCTAGTCGCAAGGAAAGGCAAAGGATAAACCAGGTTCTAATTTCACGGGCAGGTGGCGCTGTTCTCCTAAAAGTCGAGCACATATTCCTTGTGGTAAAAGTTACAGTTCGAAGAATATTTACATATATGCTGAATAAATACGTCGGAAATTAAAATTTGATATGCATCGGACCCTAGGTGGGCCTGACCAATTTTATTTAGGTACAAAAACCTTCGAAAAGCGAAACCAGCCCGCTCTGAATTTTTTTAACAAATATAGGGATTTTCAAATGGACATTAAATAAATATCTCAGTATATGGATAGAGTAGGTAATCTTCAAACTGAATATTTTGAAGATATTTATTTTTATTTTACACAAACAGCGGGCAGTTTCCAATGTTCGGTAACATATGGTAATCGCTCACTAGGATCGATACTCCAGTGATGGATGTGATACTTTAGCTCAGCTTTTTCGAAATTGTTAATAGTTATTTAACGTAAAAGTTTTTCATTTCCAAATTTAGATCAGGACCAGTAATTGCCTGGAAGTGTTATGAAATCCTCATTGCAATAAAATCCAGCGTTAGGCAAAGATGTCCTAATATGCCACTGGTCCACGGCACATCCTATTCATAATAACGGCGGAAATAATCGATTGTAGCACGTTGACTGACTGTTAAAAAATTAAATGGCATTAGTACAATTATTTTGCTTAACTGTAAAGGAATCTACGGTGGGAGTCTGAAAAATTATAACGTAAATATTGTAGGAAATTAGATACTCCAAAGACCTTAGATCTTAAAAGTATTAAACTACCTCTGTGCATGGGGCGAATTGTGCTCACTTCTTTCTTTTCTGGCTTAGATTGAGCATACGTACGTTATCATCTTCTTTATGGACAGCCAATCCAGGTAGTATAAAGTTGTTATAAGCAAAATTTTTTTCCAATCACTTCATTCTACGCTCTGCTTCATTGGCTATCGCTGAAAAGTCTTGGACTTTTTGTAGTCCCCATGAATACAAATAGCCAAACCTTTGTTCAGGGTAGTGGAGATAGCCCCACAAATAGCTGGGTTTTGTATGGGGAGAGTAGTGGAGACAGTGCTGTGGGTTAATTAAAAAACGCATCTCTTTCCACTACTCTCCCCATGCAAAATCTCTCCACTGTTTCCGATAAAAAGCTTTTTTGTATGGAGAAAGTGGTGGTAAGTTCTTGTTGTATATGGAACATCAAAAGAACACGAGGACTGTTGCGTGAATATATTACACGTGTGGAAAGGCCAATGTTGTGAACTCTTTACTGGAACTAACTTTTGTGACGATTGCCGAAGTTGTATAAAGAACATGCTAAATGTTAAATGACTTTCAATAGAATAGATTACAGTGGCAGCGTGCGTACTTATGAAAAGTGAGATTTAGAATTTCGGAATGTTGAATGGGAATATAATATCTATATATTAGATAGTCCTGAGTCTAGGATCTTATTTTAATAATGCTGCAAATAATTTATATACACGTATACATGCTCTGCACTGGTTTTACAAGCATATGAAAGTGGTTATTCCCCTCCAGCAGACTTTAATCAAAAAGGACAAAAACACGATAACGCCACTACCATACATTGCAATGTTTTGAAATTCACTTAACCAAAGCTTATTAGATAGATAATAGCATTTAGACTGCAAACTATTTATGGGCGTGCATGTTCCACACACTGACTCATGCCATCTACCACATCTAATACATTCACACATTTTTTACTTCAGGGAAGTAGATTTATAGCTTTAGCGGACTATTGCGCTGTGGGTCACTCCGAGGTTTCTATGAAAGAAGGTGATACTGTCGAACTACTAAAAGTTGGCTGCGCGGGTTGGTGGTTTGTTAAAGTTTTAGGTAATTGTTTACATGTGCAAATAATGCATATATATGTTGTCATTAAAATTTTTTATGTTTAGATATGTGTGATAATGCGTTTTAATTAATATAATTTACTAATTTTATATTTATGTACATTTGCAGATGCTAATGCCGAAGGATGGACACCAGCAGCCTACTTGGAACCAACTAATCGTAAAACATCGCGGAGCTCAAGCCGAAATCAAGACAGAATCAATTAAGTAGCGAATTAACCCGATTCAGAGCCCCACCCTTATCTACTGCAAATAGTTGTTTAACAAAACATTTCTAGTCTTTAACATGTGCAAACATGCGCCCTTTAACATGATAACTTAACATGATAAGGACCTGTCTCAAACACTATCTCTTAAGCGATTTCGTCTGTATATACATACTCTCACTTTTGATTGATTGTATTCAAAATTTGTAATTTTCATAGGCGAATTTTTACATTTGTTAACATTTTTTATCATATTTATTTATACTCGTAATTGTTAATTGTTGTTCTCGTACTGTCGCAGAAAGCCACAGCAGTGTATGGTTTTTTATTCAATAAAGTTTTAATTTTAGGCATTGAATGATATAAATTTTCGCATTTTACTTAAACTTTTAAGACAAATCCCATCCTTTCATCAGTTTTTAGTGTTAATAGCGGGAAAATCACAAATTCGGTTTTGTGGGGAACAGTTTCCATTATAGAACTAAATAATACATTATTAATTATTTATTTTATTTATTAATTTACACTCCAGGCACCAAAATGACATTAATAAATATCAACAAAACGCATCGCACCATTGTCGCACATGTGCATCATTATGTGAAAATCGAAATTCTGTGACGTATGCGAACATACCCTTCGTGCGTCTTCTCCATGATAACACGCAAGCAGGCGTTAGTTTTAGGATAATTACACGAAGGATGCATGCATGGATTTGTAAAATGAGCAGGGGTGTAGGTACCTTACCCGCTGTCTACATAGCAATTTCATAAATTCTTGCCTTTTAGCGCCGTCTTGGGCATTTAAGATTATGGCTGGGCAAATTCTGTTATAACATTTCATTTGCCATCATGTTGTTGACGCATAAAACAACATACTATGATAGTGGTAGAACTAACCGTTTAAGACGTTTAATCTTTGGTGTGAATGGCCTAGGTGAATGCACACTAGCGATCCGGTGACCTATTGCGGCAAAAATTTGGGTGGAGAATCGTCACGGCGAAACGTGGATGATATTACCAAACTATCTTGAAGTAGAAATGTTGACTTTCCAATCAAGGATTGGAACTCTTTTGGCGACTCGGACAATAAGCTAAATTTAGAAAAAGGAATTATTTTCATCCTTTCCGCAATATCATTCAGATTGTCAATATGCTTCCGGAATTATTTATTTCGCATTGAAATCTTCGAAATGAAAGATACCAACCAACTATTCTTCCTTCTTTTCTTCCGCATTCAATGATGGCCTCTTTTTCGCCTTCGCTTACCAAAGAAGAAATCATTTCAGCCTTTTCGCCTACAATTCTAGCTGAAGATAGCTTGGCAATATCATCCCCTTTTCGAACTGAAGATTTTTCACCCAAATCTTTGCTGGGTAAGAGATCATTTAGCACGTAAGGTACATGCATGCGTGGAGTAATTAGTTTGTGTAGATTTGCTTACTGGGAGTTGTTCCCACGTGATGGTTTTGTTCACGTTCTAGGGACCGTCTTAAGGAATTCGACTTGATTGGTTGAATCGACCTGGAGGCTTATTCATGAAATCGATTCGATCGATATTGTATCATAAATACAGTAAATCCTCAATCGATTCGAACTCAATTAACAAAGACGAATCTAGAACCCAGTGAATTTACTGACATTCAACTTGGAAACTCCTGTATTAACGATTCGATTTCAATCTAGTCGAATTCGTGAATAAGGCCCCTGAATTTCGACTCGTTTGCTCTCCAGTTTAGTATTTGTGAATGCGATCGAATCAAGCTGAAAGGACTACTACATTGAATTACAAAAATTATGTTATTTTGTGAATCTGATACATCCATGTTCGTATGTTTTGTTTTGAAGCAATAAAATAAGAAAATTGTTGTCGTTGATTTTATTTGGCCTTCCCACTTAAAACCTCATGAGCCACCTCTCCCACACATCAGTATAGTCCGGACACCACTTCAGTTTAAAGACTTAAAGAGATTATCGGTACAATCAGACTTTAAAAGACAAAAATACAAGGAAAAGCAGCGAGCCAAATTCGCAGACATGTTCGAAGCTCAGCAAAAAAGGAAGGAGCGCAATCTTACATGCAACAAAGGAAAGGCACACTACACAGATTCGTCAGCCATGTCCACGAACCAACAGAACCCTAAATCATCAAGCCAAGTTGTTTAATATATTCTGCTAGTGTGAGAATTTTCTCAGTTGTGAGGGGCTAGGACGTCTTCGAGGGATCCTCCTGAACAAAGCATAGGGAAGTTCGCTCTGACCAAATCGTAATCGAATCGAGTATATAAAATCTATATATATAAAAATGAATTCCTATTTCCCTTGGTCACGCCATCACGCGTGAACGGCTGGACCGATTTCGCTAATTCTTTTTTTGTTGCGCGGAAAATTAGAAAATTATATTTTTGGTTTGGGTTTTAGGGGTCACTGATTTTGAATTTGCCATCAAAATTTTGGAAATCAAGATGCTGGATCAATATGGCGACCGAAAAGTTAAACTTCAAGGGATTTCCCTGAAAATCCGCGCTTGGGGATTTTCGGGATCACTGATTTCGAATGTTATTCAAATTTCCAAATATGAGATCACCCCGCACCCCGCTGGGACATATAGGAGAGGGAGTGCAATAAGGTGGTGTAAAATGAGGAAAACTAAATTTAATAATACTTTACGGTTTACAGTTAAAAAAGTATTAGGAATAGGTGAAAGTGATGTATGGGGTGTATTGTGTACGAATTTATGGTTGATTTAATTTAATGAGACCACCCCCACCCCGCTGGGTCACATAGGAGAGGCGGTTGTGCAGTAGGGAGGCGTTTTTATTATTAATTAAGGAATACAAATTTAATAGTATCCCGGGAAACGCCGGGTCCGGGCAAGCTAGTAATCCCATAGAAATAAGATTGTTAGAGCTTGAATATTTTTTAAGTTGTATTTACAATATTAGTTTTGTATTTGATTAAGCCATACCTGACATAATCTATAAAAATTTCTCGGTAATTATTTAGAAGTGGGGCCCTAATCGGCTCCAAACAATTGCTTAAGTGTCTAGGACAATTCTATAGTGTAATGCTTGTACAAAATATTTACGGACTGAAATTTGATAAAAATGTCTTCCCCATTATGAATTTACTATTTTCAGGTAAATTTTTTTTAAACCCCTTCCCCTGCCTTAAATTACCTATTATTGCACAATAAAAGTGTCCTAGATGGTTGGAGCCGATTAGGGCTGGGGCCCACTTCTAACAGGCCTATTCAGATCCGTCGTACTTTCGATTTTGTTACGAATCCCGAAAGTCATTTTCTACGATCTTGTGCATCGTGCATCGTAATTCGAAGTTCCCTACATTCCCTTCCAATCCGTGAGTAAATTATCAGAGGCCGCCATTTTGTTTATTTTCAAAAGAAACAAAAAGCTTCGACCAGGCACCAGATTAAATACTACACTAATAATTTTTGTTTATTTGATTGATTTTAGAAGAACCAGTAAAATGTTATGATGGTCACCACAAAGCACGACTTGTGGGAAGGGCCCAACAAATATGGTGATGCTTGGTCTATAATAAATATTTTTTTCAGGTCCTTGTAAAATAAAGTTAAAATATAATATTATAACTTTGTATTATATGTTTTATAAAATAGTTTGAACCACTGTAAAAAAAAATATATATTTAAAGTACTAATTTTTCACGCCGCTGTCTGGCCCTAACCTCTTAAAAAATGATCTCTGGCGGAGATGGCTTTATATCTATTTCCCAGGATGCAGACGACAATTCTGCCTTTAATTCTGACATCATTAAGGCGCTAATGTTTGAGGCAGACTGAAATTGGCGTTCTGAGGGTACTTCGTCCATAAAACAATTTTTATTATTCTGAATAAATTTCAAGTGACAAAAACACAGATAATGTAGAATTGAAAAATGTATTTGTGTACAAAGATGTTCATACACAAAATATTAGTACTTATGCTTATGCTTATGTTTTTCAGAACGATGTCTACCTGGCGAGGATTTCCCATATCTAGGCGAAAGATCTCGTTTACTAACTTTGTCTGGAGATCTCCGCGATCTTGAGGGGGATGTATATCTACTTCGTTCCACAGGTGAAGGCGATCTAAAAATGAAATTTTAACAGTCAATGTCACACATGCTCTCATATTCCCACCTCCTCCTAGGACTTGAATCATATTTCGATGATTTCATGGAAATTGGTGATCGATCACGAGCGTAACGTTTCGGTGATTCAGATCCACTCCTTGATCTATTGCGTCTTTTTATACTTTTCGGTGGTGAAACAGAACTACGACTGGAACGCTTAGAATGCGGTGATCGTGACCGACGCTTTTGCCTAGTAGGGCTAGACCGACCTGAATACGGGGACGGTGATTTCTTGGATCTTTTCGATTTTTTTGAGCTCATTCTATAAAAGCACATAATTAGACACGCAAACCTTTACACTTTTCATATTACTTACGATTCTGTAGGACTAGGACTTCTTTTAATAGCTTCTTTCCTCATTAAAGCGTATTTCTCCGAGGGAGATTCAGAATCATCCTTTATGGAATCCTAATTTAAATCAATTACGAGATCACATTAATCTAGTTATTTAAAAATCATTAATTGTTAACCTTCTTTAACAATTTTCTTCTGTAATGTTCAGTTTGTTGAGTTATAGTCCAGCCGGGCTTGAGCTCTCTCTTGCCTGATTCTATCTCGTCCTGGTATTGCATTGTTTTCAATTCAATTTCCCGGAGTTTGTTGCGTTTTTCTTCGTTCAAATCTCTAAAATGAAATCATTCGAACATATTTTTTGCATTCTTTCACTAGAATTACCGCCCGTACATTCCAGTACTGTTGCTACTATCATCAGAATCATAAAATTTTGGCGGATCAGGAGCAACTGGATCCAGAGTATCCCATTTGCTAGTTGTTATCGCTTGAGCTTCGATCTGAAAATCGGAAAATTTGTTATTTATTAAAAAGTCATACACAGTAACACTTCCACCTATGGTGCTAGGAATTGAACCGATCGCTCGGTGTTCATTGGACAATGTGCAGGAAGGTTATGGATCTCCGGTTCAAAATGTTCCGTTCTCACTTTTATCACAATATAAATTTTTTTCCTTATCCTATAGTTTCACCAAGTTCTTTCAGGGATAGTATTTGTAAAATTTCGTGACAGCGGAGGTGTTAGAATTCAGGATTCATATTTGCAAAAAGCGTCGGATTTAGATCATACTTATACGGTTGTGTCTAATAAGCCAGACCAAGTCGTTTAATTGTCGCGTTGCACAATTACTTGCGCAATCAGTACGCTACCACTTGTCACGCTGCCAAAGGGTGCAGCATCGTAAATTAAACAGAAAATCAGAAATTTACTGGGACGCTATATATATGGAATTCACCGACAGTGAATGTACTAATTCTTTCAATAATGTCAGGTGATTGCAAATGTGAATACATAATGCTTGAATATTACTACACTTACCTGCTCAGGATCGACGGTCTCCCACTTGGAAGGAATAAAAGCTCCAGTCTTTTGAGGCTTTCCTGAAATTGGGTCATTAAATTTGTCTAATGGTATACCGTCGATATCTTCATCCACTAAAATTAAAGTAAATATAGTACAAAAACTCCGAAATTCCTCTCCGAAAACTGAACCTACAGGGAATCCCATCAATATCATCATCATAGTCCATATCACGACTTTGTTCCTGACTCCTTGTTGGGGTATCTTTCACTACATTTGCTTCAGGAATACCCCTTAACAGCGCACTCTTCAGCAAAGCAGCACCATCCAAAGGAACCCCATCTAAATCCTCATCTTCTTTTTCATCAGCCGAAAGCGGAGTGCCATCAATATCGCTCTTCTTTTCCTCATGCTTAAATAGAAATTCCAATTATTTCGAACAGTGGCGGGGGTCAAAGTAATCTTACAGGCAATCCAAGGAAAATATTTTTAAGTTTTTTCAAAAAGTCCTTTGGATAAACGGCCCAATCTTCCCAGGCTCGAAATACCTGCAGTACTCTTGCTTTGAAACCTTCCGCTTTCAGGCGACTCTCCAAGGACATATAACAAGCATGCACATCTCGGTATATGTCGACTAAATTTTTTTCCATTCTGCAATTATTATTTTTATTACTACAAATACCACGAAATTCGGAAAAAATGTGACTCACGCTTTTCGGAAAAAACTTGCATTCGATACTTTCACTGTGCAGTTGTGTAAAATATCCGAAACTAAGTATAGTCGAGCAATTTTTTTGCTCACCAAAGTTTCTGGGCTGGACAAGGATTCGGCGATGCATTCACATATCTCATCTGCAGCTTCCGCATGTTCTATGCAGAAAATCATTGCGTCACCTATACGACAACGCTCAGGTGTTAAATGCCGAATTAAATCTTCGAGTCTGTCTCGTTGCCTGAATAATATTATTATACTATGGTAAATTTAGTCAGTAATTGGATAAATTCTCGCTACTTACGCATTTGATAAAGCTCCTTTATTTGCATCGGGAGCATCCTCGTCAACAATTAGTTCTTCCGGCATTCCTTGTGTGTAAAAGTTCACAGATGGTGGCTTCCAAATGGGGCCACCTAAAATGGTCTTGTAATAAGAGCTCCGAAAACAAATAAGACGAACAAACCTATGAACATTCTGAACTCCCTTTCCTTCCATTCTGAAGGAGTATCACCTTGAAGCAATGAAAATAACTTCCAACGATAATAAATGTGTGCAGGACTTTCGTTTTCAAAAAGAAAACTGCAATAGAAGTTTTTCATTTTTTGTGTATTCTGCTCATGTTTAAAGGCAAACTTTTATTTTTTAAGGTTTAAATAATCTATTATGTATTTTCATAATTTATAGATAGAAGTGCGTATAATCTTGTGTTAAACCACAAAGTGAAACTTCGAAAATTAATAGTCAAAAGCGATCAAATAAACCGGCACACGACTAGAAACTTATTAACATCAGTAATCGTTTTTATATTGCACAAATTATTCCAAGGGGGAAAAATCGACCCACTTTACTTTTTACCGAATACCATCACCCACCTTCCGGTAGTGAGCACACACTTGCCATGATATCATGTATGTGTGGCAATATTACAACCCGCTATGTGGACAAACTTATCGTTATGGGTCCATTGCGAATATCATATCGAATCGCAGGTCGAGTTACTAAAAACTTTTTAAAAAAAAATAGAACCGACTCCAAAAAATCTCAAGCCCTAAAAATTTTTGAATAATGTCATTTAAAATTCCTCTGCTACTACTTTCAACATTAAATCCTACGATTTTACTCGATTTTTGAAGTCGGTGCGAAAACCTGACTGGTATTAATTCAATACTTAGTAGTGAAGACATTCAGTTTGTCTGGATTATTTAGTATTGGCTTAAAATCAGTCAGGTTTTCGCACCGACTTCAAAGTAGTAGAAGAGGATCTTTTAGTGAAATTATTTAAAACTTAGGATTTTTTAAAATCAGTTCTATTTTTTGGAATTGGTTCGAAATTTTTTAGATTCGAAATCAGCGATCCCCAGAGCTCCCTAGTATTCAATTTCTTCACACTCATTCGACATTTGAAAATTTCGGTCGCCATATTAGATCAGCCATTTTGAATATATACACTGTTATATACTACAACCTCCCTAGAAATATATAGATGATATCAGCCAAAGAACCATAAAAATCGGCTAGTGGTTTTTTGAGAAAACCGCGTACAAACATATTATACATCCGAGGGAAACACAGAACATTCCATTCCATTTTTTTTAAGACTATTAAAAATGCCTTGCATTTCATCCTTAAAAATGTGTCTTAATTTTCGATTCGACAACTATATTCGAAATAACCCCCCCGGTTTTTCCATTGCTTTCAGCTTAAATACATACATAGAAAATACATAAGGAATTCAGGTTTTAAACTAAAATATGAATTCATTCGTGGAAGGTCGTAAGGACGGAATTGTAACTTTTCTTATACCAATTTTACTCTAAATTCAAATTTCGAAGAAAATTTTATAAGCATTCTAAATTCTACCATTTCAGCTAAGTGAAGTGGTGTGGACTAAGTGACTCGACTTCCGTAATAAGAAACTCTTGACTTGAATTGAACGAAAAACGACTTTCACTGTAGACCCTTTAGTGACAAGTAAATTTACCTAAACATGGGATTATCAATTTCTCTGGTCATTATTAGAGCTTCAAACATGGGCCCCTCACGAATTACAAATTCAATCATGCGATGTATTAGAGCTAGAAGGGATCTGGAAAAAACATTATTACAAACATCAATTGTTATTGTATTGTTGTGCAACTCACTTCTCGGTAGGGACCACAACTTTTACCACAGATTTGTATAACACCTATAAGTGAAAGACCTCACATTACTGTATAGTTTTTGTAAAGTTTTATCAGACCTTCTCCATTAATTCCCGTTTCTCGGAATCATCACAATAGTCCTTATAATTTCCCTTGGGCAACTGGAATGTTAAAAATGTACGTAGTAAACTTAATGAAGATGTACGTGAAATTACATTATTGAAATCACATTGTGGAGCTTGTGCGTTAAATGGTAAACCAGATGATGGTGGAGGAAGTGTGTATTCCAACAGTGTCGGCGGTATGTAAATGGGATGATTGAGAATGGGAACAGACTTGCCCCAACCGAGACGCATTTCGTAGCCCATTATATCTCGACCATTCAAATTCCGCAAAGCCCTTTCTGCATCTTTTCGACTCATGTAAGCAACAAAGCCGCAATTTCTTCCTCGAGATTTTTCTTCTTCCGATCTGGGCCACATTATCTTAATACTTGCTAGCGGACCGTAGCGACCGAACAGCTCCATTAATTGCTGTTCTGATATCTAGAAGAATTCCTTATTAATCATTGCATCTCGTTTTAAGCCCTTGCTCTACCTTAGGGCTTAAGTTTCCTAGATATAAGTTAGTGGTGTTTGGGTCCCCGTTGTCGAAGGAACCAACATCAGAGTCCCTAGTACTATCCGAATCATGAGTCGTAACGACTTGTCTAGCCATACTCTTGTACTTGTGTCGCTCCTCACGCTCTTCTTGTATTCTGTAAATTTGCGTAGATTAAAAAGAACCAAATTTAAATATTTACTGGCTTATTCCTTACTGTCTTAGTTCTTCTTTAAATAGCTCCAGGTTGCTCTTCTTTTTCTCCTGTCCCTTCTTTTTTAAATTCAACGAATCCTTTTTGGATTCAGATGCAAGTAACTTTGCATACTCCTGAGCCTTTTCGGCTGAGGACCTATCATCGCCCAAGCGGGAGCTGGGCTTGTATAATTTGCCTTTCTCCCTGTTATCTTCCCCTAAAATATATTACATTACTTAAACACAGTTTAGCATTAGTGCACGTCGTACTCCTGGAACCAGCATCATAAGTTCCAGCCTTCACCCAAACTTTAGAAGATGCGTTTGGCGCTTCTTGGAAGGTTTCTACAAATTCTTTAAAAGCCTAAAAGGAAACAATTACTAAAGGTTAATTGTAAAATTGCACTACATACGTGAGCAGCGGCTTCTTCCTCCTCACGCTTTCTTTGCTCTTCCTGCTCCTTGCGGGAAAATGGGCGCTTCCCCATCGCTCCAATTGTAAAGGCTTGAAGCTTCTGTTCATTGATTTTCTGTAAATAGGACAATTATACTAATCTGTAGTCTATTTTACTATCACCTAAAAGAATTCACCTTCATTTTGAAGCCATCAAAAGCGGTGCGTTTAAATAATTCTCAACACCAAAACTCTGAAAACCCTGAAACGCCGCAGTCAAATTAATTTGACAGCTGTGTCAATTTCTTTTTGACGTACGCGCAATTGCCGTGAGTGCATTCCTAAAATAATTTCTAATGAACAAAAACATTATTTTAAAACATTATACGTGTTTTAGGTGGCATAGTATTTCAATTTCAATAATTAGTAAATCAAATACACAACTTTAAATTTCTTGTAATTAAGTAGAATACCAATAGGGTACGTTCAATAACTTGCCTCGAGTTCGCAAAAAACGTAAACAAACGCTGCTGATACGACGACTGTCATTCCTGCTGGGATTCTGACCTCTCAACAGGGCCGACTGTGCGCACAGCAATTCAAGGATTCAAGCCCATTCGCTATTCAGTTATAGCATGTTATATTATAGATCCTTGGAATGCGTCGACGAATTCTATGGGTTCATATCGTTCTTTCCAGATTGAAAAAGCTTTAAGATTTCATACTCTATGGCAAAGGCGACGGTTGGTTTGCCGTTGCCGGATTCTATGGACGTTCAGAGGTTCAGCCTTGAGATATTGAGCGTACCAGAGAGAATGAAATCTACTCGACTATCAGTCGAGATGATGAACGTACTCTAAATAGTCCGCTTTCGAGCTTTCTTCTAGTACAACAATGATAAATGGGTTAGGTTGCTATGGTGACACAGAGTAAACATAAACAGCTTGAGCAATACAGCATAAAAGATGTTTGTTTACTTAAGTAAAAAGGTAATTATACTATATGCAATATCTTAACTTGCTACTTTAACTATGTCTTGTATAATAGATCGCTATTCCTAATAATTTGCGGCTGAATTGCATTGCCTGGAACAAGGACCAAGGATACATCGCTGTAGGCGGAGATGATGGACTTCTCAAAGTTCTCAAATTAGAACAAGGTGAAAATGAAATCAATATCAACATTTTACCGAAAAATACATGTTAGTACATGGAGTTTGAAACAAGAAGTACAGAACTTTTCGACAAGGTCTCCCTGTCTAAGCAAGAGTTCGGGAGTAAACATGGTTTCATCACGGGGGAAGTATATGAGGCCGTAGATAACTTGAAAACACAGCTCACTGAAACTGTGAAGAATATAACTAAACTGTTGAAGGAGGAACCAGGGGATAAACCCAATGAGGCCCTGAAATTCCTCTGCTCGCTATGTAATCAGGTCAATAACTTTTCGACGGGGAGTCGGCCTTATGCCAGTCAGATTTGGTATCGGTATGAGATTTCTGCAATATAATGCTCAAAGTTTAAGACCCATTTCCGATGAAATTATGAATTCATGAAAAATCATGAGGTCGATTGCCTGTTAGCAGAGGAGACTTGGTTAAAATCGTCGACCCGGTTACCTCTGCCAGACAGATTGGGAGATTTTGGAGGAGTCGCTTCTGCCACTTTAACGGCTTTCAAAGTTAAGAAAGTAAATTTCTCAAGCACGCTCGATGTTTGTATATAGACTTTCTATTAGGAATGTTTATGCGTCATTATTCATTAAATATCTCCATTGCGCACTTTAAGTTGCAGATCGAGAATATCTTTATGTGTGCTGCGCGGTGCGGTAATGCTGTGGTCGCAGACTATTTTAACGATAGAAGCAGGCATCCATGGGCCGCGAAACACAGCTTGTACCAAATCATAATTCCCGTCTCATGGATGTACTCGGCTAACGTTGTGATTTGTTACTCCGTTAAAGGGGCCATTAACGAAACGAGACGAAATAGTCAGACGAAACGGTGTCACATGGCCTGCTTTTGAAAACGATTATCAGATGGTTATAGTATTGCCAAAAGGATTCACAATTAATAATTTATTCTCACATTTTGCGCATAAACTATAATTTTCCTTCACCTCCCAAAAGTTTACCCTCAAAAACGTCACTTACTAACGTTTAAACGAAAGACGATCACCAAAGAGCAATCGTCTCTACAAACGTAAACGAAACGATATCGTGTTGCGTAGTGATATTTGCGTTTCGTTTTCAGCAGTAAGGTTCCAGGCAGATCGACAGGCAAACCCGGCTCTTTTGACTCCCGAGTGCTCCTCAGGTAGATTTCAGAGCTCCTCATTGCTGCTGCAAGTGTAAGCGAGGAATACATACTCCTGCCGTGAAAAATTACTTGTGCGGCACACAGGACACAGCTAACCGTTGCGTTATGGAGCGACCCAAAATACACTCAGGTATACGGCTCCCATGAAGTCAAACTTTGCCCAACTCTGCTCTAAGGCCGAAGTGATTGGTAATTTTCAGTAAGACATTAATGAGAGAAATTGGACGACAGCTTTCAATAATGTCGGTGTCCTTTCCCGGTTTCAGGATGGGGACCAGCTTAATGTATAACCACTTTATTGTTATTTTGTCACCATTGTAGGTTTCTTCTAGAAAGAGTAAGAGAGACTTTTTTGTTTTGTTTGTCATGTTTCTTTATCATGTCATAAGAAGCTCTGTCCGTCCCAGGAGCTGTCGATGATTTCTTCGCTAGGAATTCGTTGAGGCCTTCCACGGTCATATTCAGGGGGCATGATTGTACGGGTCTCTAAGCTCTGGGCTGATCGAGGGTGTCACCGCCTTTTCTATTACTTTCCTAAGGAAATCGAGAAGTCATTTTTACCTCCTACGCTTCATTCTATTTATAACTAGCGGAGTTACCCGGCTGCGCACGGCGGCGGCGTGACTATACTGAGTTCGACCTTCAATCATCCTATTTATGCATTTTTTTGAATTTTGTGACCTCAAAGACGACTTCATATTAAATTGCATTCAAATTGCTTAAAATTGAGGAAATCGGTTGCCATATTGGATCCGCCATTTTGAATGAGGAAATTTTGGTGGCAGATTCAAAAGCAGCGCCCCTGAAAACCCCCTAGTGCGGATTGTCAGGGAAATCCCTTGAAGTTAAATTTTTTCGGTAGCGATTTTGGGTCTCTCCATCTTGAATTTAGATAGATTTGAATTAGGTGACCTCAAAGACGCCTTAATATTAAATAAATATGCTGAAAAATTTGGTATGTATACAGAAGAAACAGAAAAGTTTTTAAATTAGGAATTGTAATTCGAGACAATTAACGGCTACAGTACATTTAGTGTGCAGCGCTTAATGAATAAAATTTTGAATTTTGACTTAGCCTGATACTTTTATCGAAGCCTAAACATTTTCCTTCGATATAACTCGTACTTGGTATTTGAACCAGTTTAATGACTAGAGAACTTTGTGCTAATTCCGCCCGAGTGTCTGTGGCGAAGTTGCTGAGCCTAACTGCACTGACGAGACCGGCTCAGAAACTCGATCGAAACACTCGAATTTTTTCCTCAGTTTACTTCGGTAATCCAGCAAAATCCTAAAAACTTCTCTAGTCATTCATTGTGGAGGTTATCAAGTGTTCTTCGCATTAAGTACAGTACATAAGTTTTACGTCACGGTAAAAACATCATGCTTCATCATCTACTGTCTATTGGAGAGTTGTCAGAAGAAGCATAGAAAGCTAAAAATAAGGATTATAAGTATCAAATACAAGAAGAAATTCTGAAATAGAAAAAATTAATGATCGTATGAATATTCTTTTAATGTTCTAATATCTTCCGATCCCTATATTTTATCGAATAGAAGGGTAAGAAACAAACGCGCTATATTATTGAAGTATACCCCAAAAAATTGCTCATTTATTAAATGTAAATCAATAAACGAAAACTATGAATTTTATGAAATTTTTTTTTATTATTTTATTTATTGGTTTTTTAAAAAAAAAATTATTTGATGTTTTTATTTAAATGTTACATATATAAAATTGTTAACATTTCAAAGGAGAAACGTTTTAAAATTTCCTAAACAATGAGAAAAATGATTACCCTATAGTTTGTAAACTAATACCTCCCCACCCTGTATTTTAATCCAACTTTTGCTTACATGGATTGAAAGTCTTTAATAAAGTTTGTTTGCCAATCTTTATTATTTGCGATATCTTTGAGGGTTCAAGAGTTATGGATTTTTGATCGTGCTCGGACATTTTGCCCCACTGTGCGCCGTATGACTGTGAGTACTGTGTAAGATATTTCGGCTATACAGAAAAATAAAAACATTTGCGGCATATTCATATTAGCTAATTTTAAACTTCCAAGCTTCGAGGCTTGAATTGTTCGAAGCTTCGTATAATTCGAATTTTTTGGCTGCGTTGAAGTGTTCGTATTCGAATTCGAATGCGCTCCTTCGAATTTTTCCAACAGCCCTACTTGAAAGTTCCTCACAATTAGCGATTTACCTGATCGAGTGGCATTGTAAAATACATTTTCGATTTGTGCTTTGAACGGCGATAATGCTACTCTAGGTAAAGCATACATATACAGATTCTGTTGCAAAGTGTACAGGGTTATGACAGAATTCAGGAGAGGGTTTGACCAGTTTAAAGGAAACACGTCTGTACGATTCGAAGTATAGTTCGAGACTACTTACATTTAAATTCTAATGTATAGTCATGCATGAAACAGTTAGGCGTATAACAATATCGAGAGTTCTAATTTTAATTCAGATTACAATTCAACACTCCAATTTAATCTTAATTAAATAAATTCTTGTACTCAGCCTCTGCAAGTACCGCTCCCAACCGCGGTGGCCTAGCCGCTCAGAGCAATTTATCCATGAACCAAACATTAGAGGGCCATAAAGCACCTATACAAGTTGTAACCTGGAATGAATCTCAGCAGAAATTGACATCGTCTGATAAAGATGGGGTTATTATGGTATGGATGCTCTATAAAGGTTCATGGTATGAAGAGATGACCAATGATAGGAAAAAGTCGACCGTCCGCGGAATGGCGTGGACATCAGATGGCCAGAAAATATGCATCGTTTACGAAGATGGGGCTATTATTGTAGGTGTGTACATTAACCGGATAATGTCAATTCGTTTTATTCCACAAACAATGTAGGTTCTGTCGACGGAAACCGCCTCTGGGGCAAAGAGCTAAAGAATACTCATTTAACTGGAGTGCAATGGAGTCCGGATAATCGGTTGTTACTTTTTAGCATCGCCAGCGGGGAATGCCATCTCTATGATAATCAAGGAACGTTTGTGGTAATATTTCTTTTTACATTTTTTTTTATACATCTAAAAGAAATACAATTAATAGATGAAGATTAACATACAATGCGTGATACTAAGCCCCAGCCGAACGCTGAACGTAGTAAGCCTAGCATGGTATCACGGAAAGGTTGCTCTTAATCGCCCAGTTTTAGCAATTTGCTATGAAAATGGCAAGATGCAGATAATGAGGAGCGAAAATGACGACAGTAACACTAATATTGATTGCATATTTCCCGTTTACACTATTTTTTTAAGTTCCAGTTATTGTTACTACGGATATGCAAAATATTGACGCTCTTTGGAACCACGATGGAACAGTACTTGCTGTTGGTGGGATAAAAACAGACTTATCTGTAAAGGAATGTAATCAAGTTATATTTTATAATCCTTTTGGAAACCATTTGCGTACATTAAAAATCCCGGGGAGAGAAATCACAGCTCTCTCATGGGAGGGTGAGTCTTTACGAATAGCACTGGCGGTGGACTCTTTCATCTATTTTGCCAATATAAGGCCAGATTATATGTGGTGCTACTTTGAAAACACTGTTGTCTTTTTAAATACAAATACTGACATAAATACTTTTATGGTTACGTTTTGGAACACTTCCTCAAATCAGGTAAGTTAATTTTAATTATTAATAATTACAAACGTTTAATTTGAAAAAAAATATTTGAAATCAGATTTTTTAATATAAATCTCATATAAGCTCATAAATCGCATAGGAAAAATGGTTTAGCCAAAGTTTCAAGTAAATTGGTTCAGAAAAAATATTCTTCCCCATTCAAAGATTTATACCCCCAGGGTGAATTTTAAGAAATGATGAAGTCCGTGTTCCGTTATTTGTGTTGTAGAGTTTTTACGGAAAGTTTTAAGTAAATCGGATCAAAGAGATTTTCCCCCATACAAAGATTTATACCCGCTTTTACTCCCTTGGAGGTTGAATTTTGAGAACAGCACCTAACTTTAAAGCTTTCTCAGAACATATCTTACATATAGTGTGAATCTGGGCTCAATCGGCCCCAGAAGATTATTACGGCACCACCTATCGGGATCACCACCTACCGGATAACTATAAACCACCATTCTCGCAACCTAACTAACATATGTTGTGAATATAAGGAAAATCGGTCACGTTGTTCAGAAGTTACACGATAACTAACAGACGCATCAAGATGTGCGTACGTACATTCCAAGTACATTACAAACGTTTAATTCGATTTTTCTTAAATCTAGATGTTTTAATAATCCGCAAAAGGTTTACTATGTATAAATTTGTTATCTATTCTCTACCTGGACATGTTGTACCTCTTTGGAAAGGCCACAAGTTAGCAAATCTATAAAAAAACATAAGTGTACTAATTATATGAATTTCGGACAAAATGTGGGAGAAACGTGAATTTTATGAAATGTTAGAACATTTTTTCACTTTCGCAAATGACCTTACCTTAAGGTAGATCAACATTAATGGCATTTTTAGAAAGCACATTGAGATGGTAGTTGTTCGGCGTCGGTTTTATGTTGCGTTAGGGGGATCTAAAGATAAAAATAAAATAATAACGTGCATCCCGAATTTATTAGTCACCCTGGAACCGAAAACAGTTGTGATGCGCTCCTGCCATACAATTTTTTGTTTGAAATCTATCACCCTTCTCATTTCTGCATGCGTTATACGAAACACCCTGTTTATGTTAATGTGCAAACACATTTCTACTGGAATAGGAGAAAACTTTGAGTGATGTATCTTTTCTCCAAATATTCAATAGTTTGTATTTTATTATTTTTTTTATATTTACAATACATTTTTTATTAAGAGTTTCATCAAAGAAATTGAGCTACCGTTAGGAATGGCTGCAAGCAAGGAACACTGTGTAATTGCTGTGGAATGCACGAATATTAATCTTAAAGATGCGAATGTAACAATTGAAACAAATTTCAAAGACAAAAATTATCAACTTTTGATATGCAATTCAATTGGAACAACTGTGGACGGTAAGAATATTGAATATTATTTTTCTTTAATTTGTAGGAATACAAAAAAAATTCAACTCATTTTGCAGCGAAGTACACCGACATTAAGCCTGAATTTGTCGCTATTAATTCTTCGTATATCGTAGTGGCTTCTCGGGACCATTTCTTATTGTGGCATTATCACACACCAAAGGTAAATGATGCATTTTGTTTGAAAGAAAGGAAACATAATAAGGTAAAATCAGGGCACTTCAAGTCTTCACAACGTTAAAGTGAGGAAAGAAAAACGATTTCATATTGACGACACACCGTCAGGTGTTGCGGAAGTACTAAATGACTTAGACAAGGGTGGATATGAGATTCCAATTAACAATAATCCAACACAGGATCCAATTTGTGCAATTGCAATGTCGGAGAAGCTATTGCTCATCGCCCGTGAATCAGGCACAATGAATGAATATAGCATTCCCCATGTCGCTCTGGTTAATCGGCACAAGCTACCTAATAAAGCATTCAAAGTTTCTATCAATTGTAATTCTACGTAAGCAATTTCCATTCATTCAATTTACAAAAATATAAAAATAGATACTTAAAGGCGGTGCTCAGTTATTGATTGTCAGGGAGTTTTAACAATTCTCGACTTGGTTGAAAACAAGGAGAACATTGCACATATTAACAATCGAGTAGAGAGGAAGGATGTCTGGGCAATGTGTTGGGCGAGAGATAATCCCCAGCTACTGGCTCTTATGGAGAAAACTCGTATGTATGTTCTGCGTGGCTCTGATCCTGAAGAACCAATCGCATGTTCTGGATACATTTGCAATTTTGAAGATCTTGAAATAACAAGTGTATTACTCGATGACATTATTAGCGGACAACAAACACAAAGTTCGGCCAGTCATATTGTTCAACTGAGGGTGAAATCACTGCGCGATACTGAGGAACTTTTAGCTCATGTCGGTATTGCTGAGACGAAGCAATTTATCGAAGACAATCCACATCCAAGACTTTGGCGGTTACTAGCCGAAGCTTCTCTTAAGAAGCTAGACCTGGAAACTGCAGAAAATGCATTTGTTCGTTGTACTAATTACCCCGGTATTAAACTTATTAAACGACTCAAAACAATCCCGTCTGAAACTTTACAAAGAGCGGAAATAGCTGCGTTTTACGGAATGTTTGATGAAGCTGAGAAGCTTTACATGGATTCGGATCGAAGGTAATCCACATAAAGTTGTTCATTGTGAGAGTCGTTTTGCCGTCCTCGATAACCAAGCAATCATGTTTAGAATGTGTCTTGGGCGAAAAATGACGAGCCCTAAGGCAAATTTTATGAAAGCTCTCATGTTATTCGTTTTATAGGGATTTAGCAATTGACTTAAGAACAACCCTTTGCGATTGGTTCAGAGCTGTACAACTTTACAGAATGGGTCCAGGAATTTCAGATCAGCAGATGGAAACAGCATGGAAGGAAATTGGAAATCATTTTGCTAATTTGCGATCTTGGGAGAGCGCCAAGGAATACTACGATAAAGCTCATCATATTGAAGGTTTAATGGAGGCACTGTATCATTTGGAACAGTACGATGAGCTAGAAGGGTGCATTAGTAAATTATCCGACAAAAATCCCTTACTGGGAAAATTAGCAGAAATGCTGTCTTCTGTTGGTAAGTTTTATTGTTAGGTACCTTCAAAAAAGCGTTTTCTTTTTTTTTTGTAGAAATCGATCACTGAAAGTAGTCGGTGAATGGTTCTTTGCAATTAAAGGGTCTGCTGCAAAAAGTAGGAAACTCTTTTTTGTTAAGCCTGAAAACGTTTTCAAAGTTCAAATTGTTGAGAGGAAAAAAATTCGTTTCCCCCTTTTGTCCATGGGTTACTAAATAATTCACTTTGATTCATGTCAACCATTTTTTTCTGGAAAATAGGGGACTGTTGAATACTGGAATTAAAAAACATGAAATGTGAAGCTTACCCCTTTTACGGCAGATTCTTAAATTTTTATTACTGTAAAATGGACAATTGCGTTGCCTCAGATGTGCGTCGGATATGCTTTAAGTTGATCACATGAAATACTTTGTGACCTGTCGCCGCCTCCTAGTGGGACCAAAGACCTAAATTGCTGCCAAATACTATTTCAGTATAATTTTCAACTGAAAATGTAGGAAATGTCTATTTTCACAAAAAAAAGTAACAAGACGTCTGATTGTCAGTCAAATACTATTTATTGAGAGGGTTAATTTTTTTAACAAAATGACATAATCCAGCCAGGATTTTGTCGTTTCGAGAAAAACGCGATTGTAAATTCAAATACACGAAGATAGCCGTAGCTGCAGCGTCCATGTAAACAACTTTAATTTCGTTATCTTTCCGGTTTTTTACTTGAATTTTTTACGTTATGTTTAAGAAAATGTGCACTTTCAAAAAAAGCAATTAAAAAAACAAATATTCGCAGTGGTTTCCCGCCTTTATAAAAACACAAAACACAAATATATTGTAATTTTAGTACTTTTTTAATTATATCTCAAGAATATACCAAAAAATATGACAAAATGAGAAACATGATATGATTTGTTGTTTTACATTTATCGATCGAAAAGCAATGAAATTATTAAAGAATCACATAAATTCAATTAAAATTAACAAGTCATTTAAACTCCGAATTGAACAATTTATATTTTGAAATAATCTATTGACCTGATGGTATCGATACCATGGTTGTAATTCGAAATGTGAGCACAAAGTGGACTAACCTACTCTCTACCTACATCCAGAACGTGCGCTACAATACTGGCACGTTTATACTATACGATGGCCTCAATTATTTGGCTTTGTCATTTGTAACTTTGCACCCATATGCGCAATGGAGACTATTTTCAAGCGCCAATAATTTTTTTTTCTGCAAATTTTGGGAATTGAGTTTATTCCAGAAACTGCAACATTTAGCCATTGGGACATTGAGGCTACGCATATTTTTGTTAGTCTGTCTTGTTTTCAGCTGAATTGTGCGATACCAGAAATTGCAATATTTAGCCGCATGTTGGTCCGTCAACCAAAGACTTTCTGTTAAAGCCACGTAGTTTTATCGAGGAACTTATCTATGTTTTTCTTTTCAACAATCTTTTGTCTTGGTTGAATGAGGCGAATGTTAGTTTAACGTTATCTATTAAATGACCAATTCGGTTTGATTCAAATATAAAAGAATATCTTCACAGAAATATAAATCATAATCAAATGGGAAATAACATTGTGCTATTTTTTTTTCTCAGGAATGTGCAATGAAGCAGTGACAGCATATATAAAACTTGGAGATGTAAAATCGGCTGTTAACACTTGTGTAAATTTGAGACAATGGGGTCAAGCAGTCGAACTTGCACAACGGTACAAAATGCCTCAAATTGGAGCTCTTTTAAGTAAGCATGCTGCTCATCTACTTCAAGAAGGACGACTTCCAGAAGCTGTAGAACTTCAACGTAAGGCAGGCCGGTTTTTAGACGCTGCTCACTTACTAACTAAATTAGCTGAGACGGAAAAGCAAAAAAAGTCACATTTACTTAGAATTAAAAAGCTATATGTACTAGCAGGACTCCTAGCAGAAGATTATTTAAAAGCTCAATGCTCCATATCTGGTTTAAGTAGATCTTCTTTACTAACTGAACTTTCACCGGAGGATTCAAATTTAATTCATCAAATTTGGCATAACGCGGAGGCCTTTCATTTTATGCTACTAGCGCAGCGTCAGCTCAGGCACGGAATTGTACATAGTGCAGTTATAACAGCCTTACGTTTGAGGGAATATGAGGATGTTTTGAATGTCGAGGAGGTCTATAGTTTACTGGCTTTGGCGAGCTGTGCAGACAGATCTTTTGGTATACTTCCATTTTAATAAAGGCTTCCTTAACTTAATTACAATTCTAATCGTAGGAACATGTTCCAAGGCGTTTATTAAATTAGAGTCGCTAGAAAACGTACCTGAAAGCATTCAACAAGAATACGAAGAGCTGGCCGTCAATATATTCTCAAGACATGAACCTTACGATAACAAAGTAGACTTAGTATCCTGCTTTACTTGCGACCGCTCAGTCCCGGATTGGTCTGTCGCAAAACTGAAATGTTGTTATGTGAATCACGCAAATTCTTTTTCAGCTTTCCATCTTGTGCTAACTGCGGTGTCTATTTTCCACCTTGTGTAGCATCCGGAAAACCGTTGATGCAACCATTAGAAGCTTGGATTTGCACTGCTTGCAGCCACTGCGCTAGCCCTATGGAAATATCTTCACGTAGAACATGCCCTCTATGTCATAACGTTATAATGTCTAAAAATTATATTTAAATATATGTCAATATAATTTTAATCATTAACACACTGCAGAGCTATTTGTCAACATAGGATAAGACTAATTGCTAGAAAAGTTGTAATAATAAAAGTAACATGTTTATTCTTTATGAATCAAATGTTTTCTTATTTTTATCAAGCCTCTTAGCATATCAGAAATCAAAACAGTAGTTATTACTTTGGAAATTACTTATAGAAAGGTGCAGCAAAAAAACTAATTCAAATATTCGTTAGCTTACAGTCCCCCATTTTAATTTTCTTTGTTCTGCCCATTTGTCTGAATGTATTTTCTTAACATGAGCATACATGTTGGCACTAGCATTAAAAGATTTATCACAATATTGGCACTTGTACAAAATTTCCCCCGTATGAGTAGTCATATGTTCCTGAGAATAAATATGTCTTAATAAGAAATACGAGAGATGCGTAAAGCAGAAATCATACTTACCTTTAGAGCCAATGATTTTTTAAATTCTTTCTTGCAAACTGTACATGGAAATCGCTTTCCACCATGTACATACTGAATATGGTTCATTAAAGCACTTCTCGTACTTAACACCTTTTCACACTTGTTGCAAGCATGTTGCTCCGGATTATGCGTTCTCATGTGTATTTTTAGTGTAATCTTGTTTTTCAGTAATGCATTACAAACAGAACATGGCAGCCGTGGTAACGAATCATCATGTATGCGCTTGTGTGCAGTTAAATTCACCTTATCCACAAATGATCTTGCACAAATTTCGCACATGTAGTTCTTCTCTCGTATGTGGATGTGCTGTTTATGCTTTTCTAAAACAAACTTGAAAGCAAACCTAGGAGATTGTAACATTAAAAAATTTGTCCAAAAGTTGAAATTAATTACATCATGGCTTCAAAAAATTGGTTTTCGTGATTTTCACAAATTCGTATCCGAACGGGAACCCTATTAGTTTCGCTATATCATCCGCCCGTCCTTCCTCTGGTTAAGGATTACCGATGAGAAATTCAAAATCAAGCAGCTCTGAAAAGCCCTAAATTCCAATCTTTGAGAAAGTCCCTTTATATTAACAGAAAAGCTAATTACAATGATATTTAATCTATAAACTAATTCAGGATTTATTTGATATAATGAATATCCACAATTTTTTTAAATCTATTTAGCCATTTAAGCGTGACCGAAAGACAAACAAAAAACGGTTTATTTTCAATCGAAATTTAAACGTATTTAAAAGCCCAAAAGTATTGGTATTGCCGTTGTACAAATAGCTATGTGCTATTGCTATGCTGACTAATAGTGCTTAAAAAGATCATTCCGACGACACGCAATGTTCCCAAGCCGTCCCCTATTAAGTACTTTTGGAGACGAATGCTGATTTACGCAAATATCCCAGATGGTGCCCAATGCTGCTTGATTTCGATGATGAAACGGAAACCGGTGAACCAAAGCGTTGCCACAATTCACTCCACCCCAAAAAATTCCAAGGTTCTGGCATAGATGTTCACCAACTCAAAAAAAAATTGTTAAACTACCCATGTCCATGAATAAAAAAGGATGTCTTTTTAAAGACATTTTTAAATTTAAAAATGCTAGGAAAGGAATACGCAATAGTCGACGATTTTAACTCTAAGACCCTATACTAGGGTTCCCTAAACCCCACAATGCTAAAACCATTTTCCTTACTTTGTTCAATCGCATTTTTCACGACGAAAAATTAATATTAGATTTCTCTTCAATGTCCATTCCATTCTTCAGACTTTGAACATGAATTAAAGAATAAATTCCTCTACAACAAGCAGTTAACAGCATTGGTTTACAGTGCTGTGTGCGCGTAACGTCAGTGTAGCGTATTTGTTTTATACTAGGGCTAATGAGAGAACCGGGTAATTGATTAGTTGATTTGAAAATTAGTTGACTAATGCCCAACACTAACAATGAAAAATGCTCGTAGTATGGATATTTTATTCTCAAATACCGTAATTTCTTGAATCTACAAAAGTTATTTTCCACAGTACACTCAAAATAGGAAATATTAATTTTAATAACGTTTATTTACTTTCCCGAATTTCTGTAAACTCCTATGCTAAGTTTATTTAAATCAACTCTTTGTTGCTATTCAAAACAAAAATGTACGCTTAACTTTGAATTTCTACAATTTATTCTATCTAAATTTTTGTGAATGAAGAAAAACCTTTTTTTCGATTTCCAAGTGTTTTATATTTCCCATTTTACAATACCAAGTCTGAGTAATAAGCTACGGTTCAGGTACCCATAACATAAGGTATAACAATTAACCGCTTCTTATTACCCGACTACCCGCTTTGATTTTTACCAGAGTACCCGAGTAGCCGGATACCTTTTTTGTACTTTTGTAGTAGTGTAGATTCTAAAGCACTTTTATTGTTAAGTCTCCGTCCGACGAAGTCTTACCCAATATTTTGAGAGTTTTTGGAAGGACGAACGAAAACGTATTTATAAAAGATCACGCTTTAGAAAATGGGGAAACAATTTTTTGGAAGCCATAAATGATAAAGAAAAATGTATCTTACGCTTTGCCGCATTCTTCGCAAACAAACTTCTTTTCTTCATTACTCAAATGAGACTTTTCATGGCTTTTTAATTGAGAGCTTAAAGCGAAGCTGAAAAATATTCACAAAACTTTAAAACAATGTTTATTACATTTTTTGCTTTATATGATTGCATTGGCTGTGGAAGGAAGGAAAGAAGGGCTAGGGAATTTGAGATGGAGAGTTTCAGTTACGCAGGTGATTATGCGCATTTCGTTTGAATAATTATAGATAGGGAGAAAAACATTTGATTGTTGTTCCACATCAGTACAGACCGGCTTATAAAAGACGTCCGACGTTTCACTTTGCAACCAAAATTCACCTCAAGGGTGCAAGGCGTTTTGGAAGAGATCTACTAGGAATCAGACTCGAAGTTTCGCTGGAACAAAAGCCGCAGAATACCGATAGAAAATGAAAATTGAGAGACAACCAACATTCCGTCGCTGCTTTAAAATATCAATACGCGAGTTGATAAGAGTCGTCTCCAATGAGACGGAAAACTCTTTTTGGACCTTGTCCAAGCCGGACTGTGCTATGCATCCTGTCCCAGTCCAAATGTAGGATATATACTCTAGTCTAGGTCTGGGGCCTTATTCTCTATTACAATATTATTAGCTGGAGTTCGAATCATATGGCTGAATCAATGTATAAATTCCAATTGGAATTTGAGCTTATTCAGCTTTCAATTCAACCATATGATTCGAATTCGAGCTAACAATTGTGTTTTGGTAGGCATTTCATTGCATTTTTGGCGATGCTGAATATATTGTCGGTCCAATTGAGACCATCTTGTATATCAATACCTAAGACGTTAAGTTCGGCGAATTAAGAATATTTGCGCCATGCTCCATTTGAGGGGGGTTCGATTCGCTTGAGGAAAACCAGACAGCACAAAAATAGGAAAGACAGGTCACATTTTCTGTGAGCAACTAGGGACCTGACCACGAGGGAGGCTTTAGGTTAGTAACAGGTGAAATAAAAATACTAATTTTTTGGACATGACAGAAGAGCTGGAAGCAAATGACGGTATCATTGTCCCTAATGATAGTTGTCCTGATGGAGGGGAGGTTAAGAGGGATTATCTGAAACCTCCGTCCGATAAAGGACAAAAATGCGTTGTCAGTCAGGTGTTTAGCATTAAATAATGGATCATGTCTGGAGCCGCCTCTACATACGTCACAAAACCGTGTGACGTTCACTTGATATAAATGGTTAATATGGCCACAGCAGACGAGACCAAATAAGCTAAGCAACACTACTTACTAAGTAGTCAGGATAGATAAACAAAAACAACAATAATCAGTGCAACTTGGTACACAAGTGCGAGTTGTGCTTTGTGTAGTTTACGCTACCGGGACCAATAAAATTATCTTGAACCCAACTTTGGCTTTAATATTGAATAGTGCTCAATATAGCCCTGGTAGCTAAGACCAAATAAATTACATACGTAGGTATACCATCCACTAAGTGGACCTCAACAACAAGTAGTTTTAGAGCTTAATGGTGAGAAAATAAAAATAATTTCATCGGAAAATGTGTGTACGGGAGTGTTCACAAGGCCGCGTAGCCGAGATTAAGGCAATCGCTGGATTTTTCGCAGAAAACATGTTTTTCAAATTTCATATATTTTGAAATTTTAAAATCGTTATATTTTCTAAACTAAACGGAGTGGAATTTTCTCCCTATTTTTCCCGTTCATTGCGCTATGGTTTGCTTCGGAAACCGTTGCTAAATTTAGGAGCCACGGAAGTCGTCATCTTGCGATTTTCTCTAATATATAAGCTGAGAGCTGGTTAATGGAACGAACGGTGACCTCATGAAACATATTTGGACTACGATAGAGCAAGTAAAAGTGGATGATGTGCTGGTGTAGCTTGAATCTAAACCAGATATATGTATGTAGTTAAGTTCATGATCGCTGGAGGAAAATTGACGGAGCACTGAAAAGGGCGTTTAATTGCAGTTACCTTTGTCCACACTTCGCGCACCTGAATAGACGCTCCTTTTCAGGAATGTGTTGCTTTAAATGCACCTTCAAAGTAACTTTGCTTTTACAGGCTTGGTTGCAAATGTGACATCTGAAAAAGCTTCTTTGTGAACCAATAGCTCAGCTTAGACACAAACTACTTAATTTATACAAACCGAACACTGGATTCAAAACAAAAATGGCTAAGGAATTGTATCCCATTAAAAGCCTCTTATTTCTATTCAAATAAGCAGTTTTTTTTATTTAACGGAATTTTTTACTTTAAATAAGCTTGTATTCACGAACACAATATAAAACTAGTGTATTCAATTTTCGCTTTTCATATACATACCCAACAATAAGAACTCATACTGAACAAACACATTTTGTTCGGCCTAATTCCATTTACATAAATTAAGTAGTGTGTGATATTACAAGGGCATTACTAACGTGAATTGATTAGGATTCAAATGGAAACTAATGTGTTCCATTACGGCTTCCCTTCGGTACATCTTCTTATTGCAGCATTCCACGAACCCTTTTTCATTATGACTAGTTTGCATATGCTTCTTCATGGTAATGAATGTTAAAAATACACAGTTGCAATTTGGGCAGCTTAAATCGAAAAAGTTTCTAATCGGCTCATCAAGCGATATACGATGTTGACTTTTCTGCGAGGGTAGAATCAGATCTTTCGACTTTTCACAATATTTCCTGAGAAGCACCCTCAAACTTTCGTCATTTTTATTCTGTCTAGTTGTTTTTAGGACGGATTGAGAAACTTTTTCATTTTCTACATCAGTAAAATAAGCCATTCTAACTGAGACTCTTTCATCTTCATTGTCTGATATTTCAGCACCGCTAGAAGTTTCCACATTATTTTCGGAAATTTCAATGGGCTCCTTCTGCTCACTGGCTGATGCTACAGTTTCCTCAGGAAAATATTCCAAGGTGTCCTGTAAATAATAACAATTTATACAAATATACATTTTGCATACACCTCAAGCTTATAAAATTTAATAATTTAGGTATTTGGTTAATGTTAACGTGTTAATTCACATATGTAACAGATCATTTAACGTTTTTCTAACGTACATCAAGCACCAGCACAATAAACCACAAGAGCATTACGTAAAAAGTGCGCCTAACTAATCGGTTTTACCATTTTCTCCGAATCAAACACTGAGCCAATATTGCACAGAGATTGGTGATACGTTAGTATTTAATCAGAATAATTATACGCAATAATATTACTTGAAAATATGTTATTTCTCTTTTTTTACTACACCTAATAATAGCATATTTATGAAAGTTGGGTAAAGCATCATGCGACCAAGGCTATACTCTGAACATCACCATACCTATGTGTCGATTTGAATTAGGTAAAGAAAGAATGAATATTTTCTTGTTTCATGTTTTTCGTTTCTTCCATTGTCGGGTTTTTACTTTACTTTACTACAATTAACAGCTTTTTATTTTCAGATAATGTGTAGTAAGTAAGTAATGTCATGACATAATGAAGCAGACAGCTCATATTTGTAATTTTACATTATATATATGTGGGGGGTATTGTTTTACCTGTATAATCCTTGGTGGAGGGTGTTCGATGCGTGCTTGTATTAATTCACTTAGTGTTATGTTCTGTTTTTAATTAACCTTACTCGGATTAGTTTTAGTTCAACATAGTTCTTTTTCTTAATTCACTGAATTCACGGTATGAAATATTATTATAACGAGCGTACGGGACTTAAAGATATCGGCACATTACTTTTTTGTTCTAATTCAACTTGGCGCGACTTTGCAACTTAGCACGGCTTCACAATTCGACGACGTAACCAGCAGTGAACTCGCTGGGCAGATGTGCGGAAGAAGTAACGGTTCAGCTTCGGCGGATGGATCAGCTGGGCATTAAAACTCTCGAGTCAAGGTGTTGTCGCAAATTGATGGCGGGTAAAGCGGTTATTTTTTAAATTGAATTTGAATTGATTTTTCTGGATTCCACATATATATAAGTCTGTTTATTATTTTAGACAGCTTTTAAATAAAACAATATTGTGTTGCTCTGAAATTAGAGATTTATTCACCAATTACATAACTAATATATTATTTTCAGTTCCTCTCCCAATCACCGAGCAGTACACATCGTTTGCAGCAGAGGCTCCAAAAGGACATCACGTTGTTTTGTGCATTCTTTTTGTGTTTTAAGTTTTTAAAGTTTATAAGGAATTTACATAGTGCCTGCTTTCTTGCGGGGGAAATAGAGATAAATTCCACTGAATTTATTATCGCTAAGGTGGGTGGGCCTTTGTATATTTGCGGATGGTACGATTTAGATAAAATAAAAGTTGATTTTTGATGAGTGCGCTGAGGAAAGCCATCGCCATCCTTTTGAGCTTGTAGGGCCCAGGCCTGTTGAGGCGGCCATTTTGTGTAAGGAAGTATTTCTCGTATTTAAGGAAATTAATCCTTTTGTTCATTGTGTTAAGGATATCTGAAAAGGATTAAAAATAATCAAGTTTTTTAAACAATTGAACAATTAGTAATTTCAGATTGATACTAAGGACAGGCTGGGTTACAAAAGTACTTTACCCAGTAGTTTAGAATTTTATATCATTTGTGTGGTGAGCAATATTTTTGTAAAACTAGTTTAGTGGTTGAAAAAGGCAGGAAGGAGATTCTGAAATTCTTTTTAGAGTAAAACTATTTGTAAACTTCTTGACGAAGGAGCATTGCTCCGGTAGTTTAGGTTAGGCTATTGGTAACGGAATTCCTTTGTGAACAAAGAACATTCTCCGAAGGGGGAAGCTGCTGAAGTACAATTACCAATCTGTTCATCTAAAATTAACAAGGTTCAAAATATAGAACGAATTTACAATAAGAGTGCCAAGTTCGGTGCGAAATGAACAGAAAATCTGCGGCTAAAGTAGCTTCGAACCTCATTAAACATGAAAAGAACGGTCAGAAAAGAAATTTGGACAAAGGAATGACGAACGGTACGGTGGTGGGAAAGAAGAAGACGGGAGAGGACGCGGCGCGTGTGGGGAGGGCCGCGGATGCTACGCTGAAGCGCACCAGGACAGAGTTATCGGAGTCGTCAACGTCGAGTGATAGTAAAAGCAGAGCTGGGGGATCGGTGGGTTGCGATGAGAGATATTCTTTGGAGAGGGGCGGAGAAGAACTTGACATGGCCCACTCTGGAGCCAGTATTAGAGAGATTATTGGAGTCCCGACGAGGGTGAATCAGAGTGCTGGGGAGGCTCATATGTATGAGGAGGGTGGAGAGGGCCCCAAAGCAGTAATGGTTGCGTTGAGTGAGATATTGGGAGCGGAAGGTAGAGAAATAAACCCCCTGGTTCTTGGCAGAATTTTGAGGGGAAACGGCGTACTGGGGATCACAAGAATTAGAAAGTCAGCAGCCAACAAATGTAGAGTCGAGTTCCAGAATGCCTCCATGGCAAATAACTTTGCAAAAAAACACAGTCTGGACAACTCTTTTAGAGTATATATTCCCCTGGGATTGGTTGCGAAGACTGGTCTGTTGAAGGGAATTGATCAGGAACTCACCAATGAGGAGTTATTAAGGATGATGGAGGAAAAGAATCCGGGGCTAAGGGTGGTCAAAATTTTTAGGGAGATGAGGAATGTTTGGCTTGAAGGAATTAAAACAAAGGAACCCACGGATAGAATAAAAATTTTCTATCAAAGCCAATCATCCCATCAAAAATATTTTTTTGGATTTCACCTCCTTTAAACTATTCCCGTATGTTCCGAGAGTGGTGAGGTGCTGCAGATGCCAGCGCTTTGGTCATATTGCCAGGGAGTGCAAGTCCAGAGGGACTGCGGGGGTGGCACACTGCGTTAAATGTGGAGGAGATCATCCAGCGTTCTACAGAGAGTGTCCGGCGAAACTACAAGAAGAAAGAATTAGTTGGTTAGCAGCCAATCAGGAAATATCTAAAAGAGAGGCGAGGAAAATAACAAGAAAAATGCCCAAAGAATTCCCGCTCTCACGTGAAAGAGATGACAGTGTAAGTCTCTTAGACTCAGGCAATGTGGGGGGAGACACAATTAGAAAAACAGGACCGGGGGGTCACTACAACCCTTTTAAGGACCTTTCCAAAAGGGGTGAAGAGGCTGATCGAACCCTGAATTTGGGGAAGGCTACTGGGCATGGTGGGGAAGAGGAATTGAATGAGCAAAACCTCAAAAGTTTTAAATCCAACTTAATCGATCTAGCCAAAAAAATACTGGGATTAGTGAGTGTACATTCGGATCTGAAAGGTAATGAAAAATGTATACTTTTAACTAAGCTTATCGGACAGGTGGAGAGCCTTTCGGCGGGAGCCTCCACTATGAGATGTATCTCATCGACATGAGAATTTTACAATTCAATTGCCAAAGCGTGAAACCCGTCGCAGACGAATTAACCGTGTTCATGGTTGATAGCAAAATAACAGGTTTAATAGCAGCAGAGACCTGGCTCCTCCCGCCGGAACGGGTCTCGTTGCCAGGCTATAATGCTTTTCGCAAAGATAGAATTGACGGCTATGGAGGAGTAGCTTTGGCTACCAAAGCCGATCTAAAAGTGAAAAGAATACCACTCTCGAGTGGGGTCGATTCATGTATGGTTACCTTATCCGACAAAGTCCATGAGATCACACTCAACTCGGTATATGTGCCGCCGCATCTCAGTGTGAGCGCTTTCACAAAGAATCTAGAAAGAATCTTCATCAGCACGTCGAGGAGAGGAAGGGCAGTGATAGCGGGAGACTTCAACGCGAAAAATCAAGCCTGGGGAGGCTCAATCACTGACCCCAACCTGTGCTACACAGGATTGCGAGAGACTGCGGCTTTCATGCGGTGAACACGGGCTCCTTCACCTACATAGCGAAGAGGAAAAGAATTGTCAAGAGTGTACTTGACTGCACCTTTGTCAACTTCAGTGACGTGTCGGTCCTGTGGAGAACGCTGGATGTCTCTTTTGGGGGAAGTCCCCACCTACCCATTTTGATAGAGTTTAATTCTTTCCCTCAGGGAACCGGCAAAGAAAATAATTGCCACTCAGCGGCTAAAAATCGCGATGGGAGAGTTACAAATCCCTGGGGGAGAGGAGGGAAGGGTCATGGACCATATAAAGAGAGCCCTACAGGATGCTACCATCATCACAAAAAGAGAACATGAAAATAAGTGGACAACAAAGAAGTGGTGGTGCCCGGAACTGGGAGCACTCTTCAGGAGAAAAAACCGAACGTTGACTGCCTTCCATAGGTCTGGTGATATCACACTCTTAATTAAATACAACAGGGAGAACACCTGGCTAGATGGAAAGTGGTAGAGAGCCCCCTATGTGACGTATGTCAAGAAGTGGAGGATGAAGAACACCTACTTTTCCGCTGCAGAAAATTCAATGATATCCGATTAGGTCACCGCGTATTTGGAGAGCACAGCTGCCTAACCGATGCCCTGGCTCATTTGAACAAGGACAATATCAGAGAGATTGCAAATTTCATATCAGAGACGAAAATACCTTTATAGTGTTGAAGGAGAGAGACTGGTGCTCTTGGCGCAGTGGTCCAAAATTTTTCTGACGGTCTGACTTTTTGCGTGCGTCGGGTCCGCCTCCCTGTTAGATCAGACGACACCCCCTCTGTTCATGGGGTGAAATATTAGAGCTCCTTCTATTTACTGGTGAACAACCTAGATGTATTTTAGGTTTCCAGTTCTTCTTATTTTGGATTCGCACCAGTACCATTACCGCATATTGTAAACTTGGCTCACTCAAGGCCTAAACCCATAGAGTCCGTCGGCATCAGGCGTCGCTTCAGGCGTCGTCGCACAACTATTGAATACATGCATTCATATGGGAGCTAACCCATAGCAGGCGCCGCGGCAGCGCGTCGCGAGAGACAATTTTAGAGGAACCTGCAATAATTCGGCAAAAGCGACGCGCCGTATAAGAGCTTTGCTGAGAGAGCTCTGACAAGTTGCGATTGGCCAGTTGGGATTCGTTGAATCAGCTGTTTATTTGACAAGTAAGCTTTGAATTTGATATCTGTGAACTGTTTTGGTGATTTTGTAATTATTCGGTTTCCTGTTTCTTCGTTTGGATTTCCTGGAGGGTGCCGAGTTTTTCCCGAATTCATTAGTCTAGTTTCTTGACGAATTGCTACTAGATTTCTTGTTAATTCACCTTCGGAGCATACTGCGCCAGTTGGCGGTTGGTCTCGAATTGTCATAAACAGCTGAGCGATAGCGAAAGCGACGCCTGAAGCCGACGGATTCTATGGGTTCGGCTCTCTCTTGCCGCGCTAAAAAGGTGAAAGCTCCGCGTCAAAGCGACGCGCCGACGCGTTCTATGGGTTTAGGCCTTCACTCACTTTTGTTTTTTTTTGTAACGTAATTTGTACTAGTTTGATAGCAATTTTAGTGTCAGACGTGGTGTCCTACATAGTGGAAGCACATCGAAGGAGAGACTTCAAGTCTTCAACTCGGTACTGCCAAGAGAGAGGACTTCTCACGAAGCCTCGCCCTCACTCTTTCCAAATATCTACGGTGAGGGTCAGAGAAAGGAAAAGGTCCTGCATCGTGGTCTTATGGCGCTTGCGCTGGATCAAAGAAGCCCACATGGTGGCGCCTTTTAAAGGCAAAATTAAAAACAACAACAACATAATATTATTTTACAAATGTGGTTCTCACCTGAAATTAGAGAAACGACATTTAAAGTTTATTCTTTAGCTGTCAATTCTCTTTAACAACTTTTAGAATTTATGAAAACAGAACACGTCTTACTTCTGACTACGTCATGACACGCCTCCCTTGTTGAGCCACGTCCGAGATACTCAGTTCTTATCGTGTAAGGTAGTTATGATATTTTCTGACGCTCAGGAGCGCGCTGCAGTCTGTTAGTGCTGCGCGGTCATTAAAATAAAGAACTGCATTTTCTTTACATATATATATATCTTTGGTATTCTATGACAATAACATCATATAGCTTGTCGTCGTATTTTGCCCGGTGATCCTTTTCATTTGATACCCATGTCAAGGTGTTTTGAAGAAAAATGTAATTCGCCATCTTGGGGTGTACGCCCTATTGGGTTTAGAATGACATCACATACGTATCTTGTTGTATTCTGCTCGTCAAACCCTTTATTTGATAGACATGTCAAGGGGTTGTGAAGAAAAATGTAATCCGCCATCTTGGGACGTATGTATACCATACTGGGTTTAGAATGACGTCACATATCTAGTTGTATTTTGCTCCACAAATCCTTTCATTTGATAGAGATGTCAAGGCGTTGCAGAGAAAAATGGAATCCGCCATCTTGGGGCGTACACCATATTTAGTTTAGAAAGATTTCACATATCTTGTTGTATTCTGCTCGTGAAATCCTTTCATTTGATACCCATGTCGACAAGTTGTGAAGGAAAAAGGAAATCCGCCATTTTAGGGCGTACACCATGTTTGGTTTAGCTTGATGTTACATAACTTTTTGTATTCTGCTTGTTAAACCCTTTCATTTAAAATCCATGTCGAAAAATTTGTGAAGAAAGAGGTAATCCGCCATCTTGAGGCATCGGCCATATTGGATTTAGAATGACATTACATATTTTATCGTATTGTGTTTGTCCAACGCTTTCATTTGATGCTCATATCCATTGGGGTTTCGGCCTAACAACAAACATTCATACATACATACATAGGGTGATAAACATATAACCCTTCCGTTGTGGGGTAAAAAGTGTCGCACACTGCATATTACAATAAATGCTCGAATTACGCGCCTTTTGCTCTAATGCAGTTTTTAATGAAGTTGCTCTAGAGTCGGCGCGCATACCCTGTTCGATTTATATCTTCAGCTGCAGTATGGATGCGCGTCCTAAATTCCGCTGTGGTTCTCATAGGTGTCTGTTGAATGCTTTTCCTTTAATGAAAAAAAGTCCAGCGGATTCAAATCCGGTGATCGCGGTGGCCACAGAATAGGGCTTAAGTGGCCGATTCATCTTTCAGGATAGGCACTATCCATCCCCATACGATCATGCTCGTCCGCAGATTTGAAAAGGGTGTTGAGATTTGTCTTTCGTCACGTTCGTGGGTATAAATGTGAAAATGTAATTTGTTTGCATCATTTTAC
Organism: Neoitamus cyanurus; assembly: GCA_947538895.1. NCBI lineage: Eukaryota > Metazoa > Arthropoda > Insecta > Diptera > Asilidae > Neoitamus > Neoitamus cyanurus. The sequence goes on from OX384541.1 coordinate 47,392,259, forward strand.
TGGACAAAATTTGAGAAAAATCACATGTTGTTGATTTTTAAGTTCGTTAAAATAGCTACATTATAAAGCAGTAACTTTTTATTTCAGAATAGAAATGTAAAGTGTGATACCAATTTAAAATCTAATAACTAAATAAGTCAAATAAAGTTTTTAAAACAATTGGCCCACCTTGCTTGGTACAAAAATTTTACACCACCAACTGTTAAATTCTCGCCATAGAAATTTGATAGAGACACATTTTGTGAAAAATAATATTTTTCTGAAAAAATACAACTGGTGCTTAAAACTACAATCGTTTATCTGATGTTACAACTACATACTAAAGAATAGAATGTTATGCAAAACACAGAACGCATAAATATTATTATCAAACAGGCTAAACTTCAAAGGATTGCTATAAAAGCAGCTTCTTTTATATTTTCAGTTTCGCTGATCTTGAATCTACTAACGAAATTTAGAAATTAGAGATACCGGATCTAATATGGCGGACCAATCTAATCTCCAGGGTTCGCTGATTTTAAATTTGCTATAAAATTCTTCTACAACGCCGAAAATGCATTGTGCATGCATGCATGAAATTGTGTTTGTTTGATTACCGTAAAGTGGTCATACTTTATTTATTTATTTCGCTTAATACAAGCTACAGATTTATCTACATTAAACTAAAAATTTCCATTTCCCAATTCGGAAAAAAGTTTATTTTCTGCTCCATTGCTCTTCTTTTTTATTATCTATCCTATTATAATCAAGAACGATTGACTGGCTGACTCATCAATATGTGTGTATGTGAATTTATGTATTCTCATGCATATCCGGTTGAACTTATTTGTGTATGTATGTGCATGCATGCATCCTGTATATGTACATCTGTATGTACTTCTGATAGTTCTTGTTTATATAATAATTACTCTAAACTCCATTAAAATATCTATACATAATGGTTCTTATCCTGGAAAACGTGCGGTGAACGTAACGGGGTGGAATTAACATTTACTTCACTTTAAACGCGAATCGTGGAAAACGTGCGAAATTATTATTCAAAAATTACGAAATCATCAGGAATCTGTTATGAATAACTCCTACGTTTACGCCGAAACGAAAATAACACGTTTGACGCTTCTTTCAAGTTTACGTTTTTCACGATAAGATCCAATAATAAAAATTATTATTGTTTCATAAATAAAGCACGAATAAAATATATTTCCCAGAATGTTTTTAATTAAAAAAAATTGAGATCGCCTGTACGCCCCTCCCCCTTAATATAATTTAGTATAATAACAGTAAATATTTTATACATCATCAAAAAATATGTGCATAAGAAAAAAAATTAAACATTTTTCAGCCGTTTCATTTCGTAATTGAATATAATTATTAGGAAAGTTTCCATAGTCCGCTTGTTAAAAAACACCGAAATTAGTTTAAGACAGTAGAAAATCATACTTAAACGAAAAGAGAAATCCAAGATGCTCCAATTTTTTCCTGAGCCATTTGCCTGTCGTTAGGAGTTCATGTTCATAGTTGTTATATATGTGGCTTAACTAAAAGCTACTTTGTGAAATTAAAAAAAAATGTATTAAAAGCTACTTTGATCATTGATATAGCCGGAATGTTGAATTTGGAATATAGTACTGTAAAACTCTACCAAAAACTCCCATGACATGACATGAAATATTGCACACTGGAATTTAACTTGCTCATGTTATCAGGACCACTCAGAAGGTCTGAAATCAAAAAGCTGACCTCCATCCTCTTTCGCTTTTCCCGCCATCTAGAAAATTTTTTGAATCTTTTCATCTAGTGTTCTATTGGTCGCACAGAAAAAGTTATTGAAAAAAAATGTTGTAAATAAAATTCTACACATAACCTGTTGGCTTTTTACCTTCTTTGTGGTCATGATAACATTGAGAAAGTCATATTCCAGTGTGCAATTTTTTCCAGGTCAAAGTACTAGGTGACTGTACTAATGTATGTACATACCTACATCTAAACGAATTTTTTAATGTAGAACATTTTAATTTTAATTGATGGGGAATTTTTACATAAGACTTCTATGGGGGAGGTTCTTGTTATTCAGGCCCCAATTTTTGGGAACGGGGTTCGAAACATTTTGCTGTGGTAATTAACGGAAAAATAATTAAAAAATTCTATCTCGATCCGTTTTCGAGATATCGGTCAATTCGCGAGCCACCTAACGTTCGTAACTTTTGGGAAAATTCTATTATATATTATAACTTCCCTTTTATAAACTGCCGGTGGAGTTAATTTTCCTTTTACAAACTACCGGTGGAGTTAATTAGCACAGCAAAATGTTTCGAACCCCGTTCCCAAAAATTGGGGCCTGAGTAACAAGAATCGTGCCCTTCTATGAAAAAAATAGTATTGAAATCATCGATCATTTTATGGGGATAAGTAAAATTTGTAAACTAGGTACAGTGTTATTCTTGTCCAAAGGAACTCACCTTCTTAAATGTTTGCTCTTCATTAAGGGTTAGTTGAGTTTCGTTACCATTACTAATATAGCTTTCGTAATCCGGCTCATTACTTTCTCCTACGTGGACATCATAAGAAATTTTGAGCACTTCATACTTATCCTTTGCTTCCTGAGGAACCACAACTTTGAATAATTTTTGGTTTTCTTGGACTCGGTTGTAGAAGTCACAAAATCGATTAATTTCATTGAGACACGTGAAGCAAATAAAAGTCGGCAGGGCATCGCATTCAATAATCTAAAAACTCCAGTTGGATTGATGTGAACTCAAATATATGTATATGGTTACCTACTGTAACATTGCAGAAAATGTTTATTTTGCTGGCAGCATTTAGCCCTAAAGCCTCTTTGGAGAACAAATCTAATAAGTTGCTTTCTTCTGCTACTAAGCACAGTCTGCACTTTCTAAGAAAATCGCTTTCCATTTTAGTTTTTCTGTAAACCCATATGCATAGGAAAGCGTAAACAAAGCCAGAAGACAATTCTCACAAATTATCAGTTGTCAGTTTTGGCAAAGCCGTTCGAATATTTTACGGCACCCCTTGGCACACTTTTGTAATAGTTTTATAGATTTTTAAGATCTTTGGAGGCAATACAAGTTTTGATAAAGAAGAAGAAAATTATTGCTGCAAATGTGCTGCAAAAACAACTTACAGCGCTGCATCATAATAGACGTTTTGTCTGTCAGCAGATCTAATGAGTGCTGGCCTTTGTTCAATGTAAGCTCGAAAGTTCAAAATGCTCTGTAGACTATGTTTGCTCGATTGCGAAGATCTGATAGATATTTTCGAGAGGCAAGGGGTCGAACTGAATGTAAGTGCGATTATCGAACAACACTTCGGGATTCAGGTAAATTCACCCATTGTTGACATTACGTGTTCTCACGTCTACCCTTTGCAGCTGCGGAAAAATGACAAAATCTCAAGGAAAATTTGCTCTACGTGTTGGCTGGAGATAGAAAATTTCCATGTGTTTTTCCTAGATATACAACGGGCGCAAGAGCGCTTGGAGAAAGAAGTATTAATTTGCTTGGATGGATCAAGCGATCAAAATCTGCCCAGTAATGTGAGGGACTATTTGTCTCCTCGAGCAGAGAACAATTTTAGCTTAGCAGGAATCCTAGAAAATATTGAACAAGACTTCAGTAATGTAAGCGGGGATATAGATGTCTTTGCAGGTAATACTCTTCTGTAATAAATTGGGCTCGTTCAGCGGACTAACAGCCATATTCTAATCGTAAATTGCGGCCAGGCATAGATTATAAGTCAAACTTTTTTAGCTTTATATCTTGTGATTTTCCTTGTGGGTTAACAGCTTCCAGTATGCACCACAAAACATGATGCTGGGTGCCTAATTACAAGAAGCTGTTACTCAGAATCAAAATCACGAGATATAGACGCATAAGAAAGGTGGGACTTTCGATTTATGACTGGTTACAATTTTTCCAGAATAAGGTTGTAAGGCTTAGGTTGGTTTCGAGGATATTCTAAACAGATAAACAAACAACTGAGAGCCTGGGCACTTTTTCCACTGCACGGGCCTCAAAATTATGAATACCAGTCGCTCTAGGACAGTAACATTTCGTCTAATGGCGAACAAATTTTGTTTCTTATAAATAGACGAGGAATTTATACAATTTAATGAAATATATATATACTGGGTGGGCAGAGAAGTCACGTCCAAAGGTGCCAAATATTGTGGGGTATCCGAATCGCCCCCATGTATGTTCCGCGATTTTGCTTAGTTTTCGAGTTTCAGGTGACTCATAAATTCGGGATATACATTATTATTTTATTGTTATCTTTTGAAGTACTCGAAGCAGCGACAACAAACTCACGCCAAGGACTACTATCTCAATGTGCTTTCCAAAAATGTCTTTCCTTTACTTGCGAAAGTGACAAAAAGCTAAAATTTCTTAAAATTTACGATTTTCTCAATTTTTCTCGGAAATTCATATAATTAATGCACCCCTTTTTTTATTTTAATTGAATTCTCCATCTTGTCGCCTTTCCATAGAGGTACAACACGTAACCTAAATTTTACCTTTGAGCGTCACTTCTCCGGCCACCCTGTATATATGTACAACAGTTGAACGGAAAGTCTTTTGGCATTGTTAATTTTGCGAAGTCGTGTCATGAGGGTCTCTGCAAAAGCTAAAAAAAAAATATGTAATTCCATAAAATCCGCATTCTGCTTACAACTTAATTGCATGCAAATATTTTTGTAAAAAAATTCGGATGTGATTCAGCCATACGATTCAAAACTTGGCCTCGTCTCCAGATTAAACATCTACTCTAAAATCATGCTTCCAAAGTAGGCCAATTTGATATTTTAAACATCTACTCTAAAATCATGCTTCCAAAGTAGGCCAATTTGATATTTAAGGGAACAATTCGAGAAACAGTTATTATATACTTATGCACTTCAGTTGCTATTATTTTTTCTACAATTTTTTTGTGGCTTGTTCCTCAGGACTTCAACTGTCCTTTCGTTCTTTTATCTGTTTTATTCTGGATGCCATGTTTTTTTCCTTGTGCAGACTAAGTTAATGGTCTTTTAGGCTTCCTTCAAGTGAATAAGAGTACATTGTTTAAGTAAAATACGAATTGGATATCAGGATTTTAGAGATGCTTAGATGACATAGCCAAATAGAGGTTAGGAACCACTGCTCTAGAGCTTCTGGCAAAATGCATTTATTGAGTTACACCATAGAAAAAGAAGTTTCATCTCATATAAGACACCATCGACCAAATTCGCTTTGCCTTGCGCTGAGATTACCTCGACTTGAAACTCTAAATCACTCTTCTAGATTTGCTAGGCAGTGAACGGTGAGTGGGATGGACAAGCCAGCATTGTATTGTGTTTGGAACGCATAGCCAAATAAATTTAAACTTCGGCAAGCAAAACGCTAACCTGCTACCTTGCTTGAGCGTGGTAAAGAAGGGGTGCCTGTGTGAGCTTATTTGCATAATTTTATTTTCGTGAAATATTTTGCTTGCTGACCGTGAGCTCATAATCTGAAACAGGTGATTTACGCATCCTACCTAGTTTATACACTTTGCACTCCACAATCTAGAAATTCAGATGCATATTTGTTGAGACGGATAACAATAAAGAATGTATATTGGCGTTTGATATTGATAGACTAAACTTCTCCAAAAATAAAATTAATAAAATTTCGAAAGGATTCAAAACAATACTAATCTTGAAAATTACATTTAAGATAATCCTCACACGTTTTTAAGATATCGAGCACTAGCTCTAAACAGTAGAAAATCTACATTTTTCTTGTAAAGTATCGAACAATTCCAGGAGCAGGCAAAACAATAATGTTTTTCTTGCCCCCCAAATACCCTTCAAATTTTTCACGTGTGTATTGCTTTGTTTATTGCCTTCACTCTATGTCCCAAGCAGGCCAACGCTATCGTACGAACCCTCCGTTTGCCTTCTTTTTGGGGTTGCCTCTCGGAATTCGCTCGCACAGACATGAAAAGCACGCCGCAAACAACTCGACTTCTCTTGCGTCGAGCTCGCCACAAGCAAATCTAGAACAGGTTGCATTCAAATGGTTTTACCCACACAATTCGGTGTTAATTCGTTTAACTCAAGCTGATACATACATCCCACGTCCCACAAAGTTTATGCCCAATATACCATGTGGATTCTTTCGTGATTTAGAGTTTCAAGTCGAGGTAATCTCAGCCCAAAGCAAAGCGAATTTGGTCAATGGTTTCTTATATGAGATGAAACTTCTTTATGCGTAGCTTTGTTATTCTATAGTTACACATACTTTTTACAGCACCTTCCACCACGAACAGGCGAGAAAACGCATATCGAAAGAGGGTATCTGTGAACTTCGATAAATCCTCTCCAGATGTTGTCGTGGTTGATATTGGTAATTTATAATTTATATTTTTCTTTATGGGTCATACTCTGCAGAACAAAGTTTTGAATTAAACCGAAACGCCCTATAATGGCTGAATTTTATGTATAGAATTCTGCAACACGTATAAATATTTCCACGCAAGCTAATTTAACTTTACTAAATTTGTTTCTATTTTGTAGTTTTTGTAGCCTATATAGTTTTTAAACAAGTACGAGTGGTTAAAAGTGTTATCCTAAGAAAGTACGATTGCATAAGTTATTAAACGAAAAATCGTTTTCAGTGATATTAACCGTATTATTTACGATTTTCGTCATATCGTGTCATATTCCGTAATACGGCTGAAACTATTAAACGTAATTCGATTCGCTGAATTATGGAAAAAATTACAAAAAAAAAATAATATTTTTAAGAACATGCTTTTACTTAACAAAAAAATAAAAAAATGTACTAAATCGAGTAAAATAATTAACGTTTTGACTGTAACAACGCTGAATATGCAAAATCTACCTAGTTATGTAATTTACATGGGTAGATGCTAATAAAGGTTAAATTATATAAAATATATAATACAAATAACGTCATACATTTATAATAATTAAATTCATTCAATAGATGTAAACGCTTGTCGCAAAATAAATAAATAAAAAATATTTTTAAGAACATGTTTCTACTTAACAAAAGATCAAAAATGTACGTTGTACTTATTGTTGTTTAAAACAAAGATAAAAAGATGGACTATTCATTAAACCCACTGTCATATATATCACGACAATCAAGTTGCTAGGAAAAAAATGAGACCACCTTGTTAAATCTTTGTCTTTTCAATTAAGCATTATTTTTCTGACTGAAATTCTGAAATTAATTTCAGTGACTATTTTGTAACAGCCAACTTTATAGGTAAGGTGCACATTTGTAACAAATTTTGGCTTGGAATGTCAGAAATTATTCACATAAAATGTAGATAAAATTATCACCTCAAGTTTAATTTTTTTAAAGTTGCTATTATAATATAATATATATATTACTCTTATTATAACTTTCCATTAGAACAAAAAGAAGTATCCCACATGAGATAGCGAAACAAGCAGTCCATTAGTTAATATCTCAGTGATCAAAGCCTTTCACTTGATACCCATTTTCAAGGGGTCATGAAGAAAAGGATTTAGAAAAATATTAAATGAACTATATTGCATTGTCACCGCGGTTTTATACGTGTAGATAATATCAAAACTATTGCAAACTAAATTAACAAGGGAAGTTAAATTAAAACTTTTAGCTATAATAGACAAAACAAAACATTTCAGAGTACGGCCCACTATGTTTGTTATTCTAAGTTTTATAATATGGTATTCTTACGTTATCTTACTTTCAACAGAAACACCCGAATACGATAATGTAAACGGGAGTTATTCGGGTACAAATGACTATAACACAGCAATTGACTTCTGCGCTGTGGATTACAATGGTAAGAAATTATTAAATAAAACTAGGTATTCCTTAAAATCTCAGTAACAGATAATGATGACGACTCTGACCCCGAGTATGTTGCTAGTAATTTCGACACGTTCCCAGGCCTTTCAAGAATACTTCAAAGAGACGGTAAAAACCAAACTAAGTTTAGGAAAACTTGAAAATATATTAATTACATTCTAGAAATAAGTATAACTCCAATGCCAGCTAGCGAACAGTCGAAAGAAGTTTCCGATGATGAGAAAATTCGAAAATTCATTAAATTGAACTGCGAACAATGCAATGCTGAATTCGACGTGTTCACTGAGCTTAAACAGCATTATAGGAGTGTACATAAAACTAGCGGATACGCGGTTTGCTGTGATCAAAAATTCTTTAAGCGGATTCAGTTAATGGAGCACATTATGAGGCATACTAACCCGGATGTATTCAGGTATTTTGAAGATTTCATATGGTTTTACTTCAAAATGCATAAATCAGCTTAATTAAAAATTACTCATTTTTTATTATCTTGTTACGGGAAAATTAAATGTGAAATAGTTGTGACGCTTTAAATTTAATTTAACAATGTTGTGCAGTGCTTTTGGCTAACTCAGTTACCAAGTCCGCTTGTTGCTTGTGAAGATGTAGTTACCCGGCGTCAGGCAGTTATTCTTCTTTCTAAATGAGGCGTTCCTTAAGGAGTGCTTAACCCGTCGTCAGGCAGGTTGGGTCATTCTGACTTCTGTGTGAACGTATGTGATGTTACTATACTTCTCAGTATATGTCGTGCGTTCTCACAGAAACGCCAGCATTTAAAACCTACCCGGGTTAAAAAGACCCCACCTGCCTAACGGCGGGTCAAGTATAAATCAAGGAAAATATGACGTCAGGATATGAACAAATATATTTGTTATCGCTACATCGACTACATATGTTATCACCATAAATACATCCTAAATTTGGATAAAAATTCAACATAAAAATAAAAATGTGCCAAGATTATAACATTTTTACCTTATTATAACCTCAGGATATTATTTCATTTTAAGTATCGCGTTAATAAGTAAATTTTACTTAATATACTTGCAGATTATCACAGGACAAACATTTTGCGGTTAAAAAAATTCAAAGGTCCAAATGCGATAAAAGCTTCCTAAAAATGTGCCGATATTGCCGCCGAATTTTTAGAAATAAAAAGCAATTTGAGAACCACGTCCGGGAGCATAATGCCAATAAACCCACAAAAGTGCAATGCAAGCAATGTCTACTCTGGTTTAAAAGTAGGAGAGGCCTTCAAGAACACATTAAATTTCATGTAGATCAAACAGATGATTTTGTCTGTTCGTTGTGTGGAAGAAAAGCTATTTCAGATATTTCCCTGCATAGGCATATACGAAACGTTCACTATAAAGAAAGGAAATATCAATGTATATTATGCGGCAAAGCATTTAAATGGTCAATTAACTTAAAGGTAAATAGTGTTTTACCTGTTTAATGAGAATAAAAATTACATTTAAAATTATTCAAGGAGCACATGGCGATCCACACAGGCGAAAGCTTGTACCGTTGCAAGTATTGTCCCCGAACGTTTAATGCCAGTTCAAATCTCCATTCTCATCGGAAGAAGATTCACAGAGTCGAGTGGGAGAAGGAACGCAGAAAGCGACTGGAAGAGGAGCGGCAAAAACGGCTAGATTCGAATTCTAGTGGCAATGAAAGAAACTAAACATACCAAAACAAATAAAGTGAAAAACCTCATTAGCATTACAATTGTTCCGAAATACCTTCAAGTGTTTCCCTAATATAATTTCTAGTTGCAATCTTTGTTAGATATTTATAACACATAATTTATGAGATCCATTTTATTAATCGTGTTTTTATTGTAAACTCACGTCGATCGATTTGGTTGAGGAAATCCATCCACTAAAGTATATTTTTAGTTATTGTTTTATTAGAGCACACTGAGAAAATTTTATAAATTGTTAACTAAAATATACCTATATATTTTTAAATCATTCTAATTTTATTTTCACCGTTCATTAGATTTAAAAAATATTTTAAAGGGAAGGGGATTCCACAAAATGGGACTAAACACAATGAAATGGGCTCATTTGTACAGTATCGCCAGTTTATTGAACGTTACGGATTACGTAAAATATATATCTTTGAGATTCTTACGTGCTAAAAGGTGTTTTACTTACAGGCATGCAATTCTCCTTAACATGAGTCATTTTCTTTGCACCCGAAGTCAGCAGATCCATTTTCCGACTTAGCTTCTACGTCTCCATAAACAACTTCCACAGGAAACTGAATCGGCAAATCACCAATGATTTCTTCTATTTCCTGATTACTTTTAAAAAGCTCCCTTTCTGACTCTCTCATCCTTCGGGTCTCATCCCATTCTGTCCTGTGTTTCTTCTTTCTATGGGAGTGCATATTTGCACTAGAATTGAATGTTTTTGGACAATAAGGGCACGTATACAGAACCTCCCCCGTATGTGTGGTCATATGTTCCTGCGAATAAATTTATACATAAACACTTTGCCTTTTTACATGGAGTTAAGACATGCCTTAAGGGTGAGAGCCTTTTTGAATGATTTCATACATATGGTGCACTCATGTGACCTCCCTGATATATGGACATATTTTATATGACTGCGTAATGCTGCCTTGGATGGAGAAATCTTTCCGCAAATATTGCATTCATTCATTTGTGGGTTTAGTAACTCCTCGTATCGCTCGGCGTGTCTATCCATGTGTTTTTTCAAACTATACTTATTTTTAAGCCATGAACCGCACTCCTTGCATTGCATTTTTGGCTCCACTATCCCTGCATGCTCTAACTGATGCTTTTGTAGCAAAGTTTTCCCTTGTATGACCTTTGCGCATATGTGGCACATTACGCCATATGCGTTTTCATGCACTGATCTCATGTGAGAAGTTAAGTAATTTTTGGATGGGAAACTGAAGTAAAGGATCGTTAACGTTATATTTGCTAAAAAAATCTCCTATTGCAAATGTAAGATTTATCGGAGAAAGACAATTTTGTTGCAGAGATGCCGCATACACCCCACGGATAATCTGCGGCAGACAAATAGCTATTGCAACTGTTGCGCCAAACCTTTGCAATTCCTACAACTATAACTTCTATTCAGTAACTCATTGGGATGACAGTCAGCGGTTCAAGACATTAACCCATTCGAGACCAAAAGCGAACAATTTTGTTGTTTATATTAACTAGTTTTAATAGAAAAATAATTAATCGCCTTGCAATTACTTTTTATACAAATACCTAAGAGGATAATACACTATGTGTGTAGTTCGCTCTTCAAAACAAGAAGATATAGAATATAAGGAGGTCGCTAAAGCCGGTTTCACACAATGCTAGTATTTGAAAAATATTTGGACATGTTTATAGTACTACATATGACGCGGAGTGTGGGAGATACAAAGAAATGTTGGTACGCTGAAGTTTAGAATGCGTCCATTTTCCTCATATTTTGTGACTGTGTTTTTAAAAGAGTTTAGCGATATTGTAGGAAACAAATTCTATATTTTGTGTATTTAATTATTTCCACATTTGTGTTTAGGTTTGTACACTTTAGGGCGCAGCAACGTGGTAATTATAATATACTAAAGAATAAAATAGTTATTTTAATGAAAGTCCAAAATAGTATAGGAAGTTTAAATTTAAAATAACTAAGAAAGAAAGAAATATAGTACAAAGAGAGAGAGAGAGAGAAGGAATGCATGCCACGCCAATCAAATTGTAGTTGTAACGAAATGGTTTTTGTTTAATTTGTTGCAGTTGAACCGGCAAACAATATCACTTGCTTGAACAAAGTAAGAACACTCGCCTTACAGTGAAGAGGAGCGCGGCATAAGTAGATGATTGTGACTTGATGAATACAAGAAGCGACGTTTTTCAAACAGATAATCGGGTTGTTTGGTTTCTGTATAATAAGCTTATGTAAAAATAATAACTCATGCATACTGAGATAAGACTCTGAAGGCGTCCCAAATATTTATGTAGAATATGATATGTGTGACCGCCCGGAAAGTTTGTAAATATAACGTATTGTGTCATTAAACGCAACAGTTAATTTTTTTTACATAGTGCGTTGTGTGCGCTTCCCGCAAATAGGAAATAAACAAACGCAGCAAATATTCGATACGTATGCGCTTCCCGCTGAAAATAGGAAATAGACAATTATTCACAAACTCTGGGTTAGCAGGGAAACGAATAAAGGAGTGGTGTGGGAATAAGTAGTTATCATATAAGTATATTATTTCTAGATAATATTCGTAGGCATATTATTTCAAACATAAGGAAACTGAGATCAAACAAAGCAAGATAAATCTTTGGCAAATTGAGGGACGCAGAAATTTGTACAAATACATTGTGTGGGATCGGCTTAACACTGAGATTCCGGGTTCCTTCCCCGACATGCTATCGATGGCATGTATCGATGGCACCTGTAAATTGAAAGTTAAAGGTAAAATGCAACATGTCCGTACCACTGATAAATATCATAGGAGCCGTCTACCTGAGTGTATTTTGGGTCGCTCCATTAACGCAATGAGAAGGAGTGAGTCCATGTCCGCAATGCAGATATCATTTGATGCCTTGGACAGGAGTATGCATTTCTCGCTTGCACTTGCAGTAGCAATGAGGAGCTCTAGAAATCTACCTGAGGAGCACTCGGGAGTGCTGAGTTTGCCCGGTACTACACCAGTGACAAGGATTGATAAATTTAAGAGTTTAGGAGCCAGAATCTTGCAATTCTTGGCGAAAGAAAAATATTCAGTCAGCAGACATTTTGTAAAAGGCTAATAATCAGTCAGTAGAGGCAAAGAATATTTAGAGGTAAGAACGCTCATATCTTATAAAGAAAAATTTTGTATGGCGGGTTCTGATATTGCTACCCGCTATCAGCAAAAGCTTTTTTCTGTTGAATTGGAACGCGTCATCACGAGCGTGGCAACCCGCCAGCCGTGAGAGCTTGGCAAACCGCTCTTTTTGTTGATGATGAAAACTCTTTCCTATGGGTATGAATAGGAAAGGAACTAGCAACCCGCTGTGACCTGTGGATAGCGTGGTTACAAGCGCGACAAAAGGAATCTGTCGTTGCTGTACTTCTCTTTATCATGAGAATAAGGAAATTTTGGACTATTTTTTTTAATTCTTTGGAAACTGGGCTGCTCAGTGGTTTAGAATGAAATGCGATTAGTTTAGTTATCGTCGTGTAAATACATACTCTATCCAAAAGTATTCGAGGGCGTTCAATACATTGACCTCGGTGTGTAGAGATAAACATTGGGATAGGATGGGTTGTTTTTAAATGCCCATAAAAATAATTAATCGATTTCAATACATTTTTGCAGGTATTGAATCACTCTCTGGGATCTATTTGTGCCTATAAGAGATGAGGGTGTGGAGATAAAATGGTAAATGAGCAACTGTATGCTACTATAATCACATCATTTGATATGTTTTTAATGGAGTTGAATCAGTACCAAGGGTCCAATTCTGCGGAAGTGTGAGGGAGTAAGAATTCTCCAGAATACAATTTTCTATAAATTATTATTATTTTCAAATAAGGTTACAGCGTTAATTCGAATTAACTGTCGAAGTGGAAAAAAGTCATTTTAGGGAATTTATATAAAAATTGGTAATGCACAAATAGGGAATTAATTAGTAATTCATAGAGGGTTCCGTGTATCGCAGAAATTTAGTGAAATCACGCAATTAACAGAAAGCTTGCAAGAAAGCGCATGGCAATATCTCCAGATTTTATTTCTTTTTTGATCTATATCATCTGGATTGAAGTGCTGCTCACAGATGTATAATTTTTAGTGTAAGCGGATTCCGGGATTCCGCACTTCTCTCGCCAAATTCGCCCATTAGAAAATCTGCTGAAGGAAATTTAAATATTAGGCCTGGATCTGCTGCAACATTTGACGCTACTTTTCAGACCAGAAACACACATTTTTTATTCGAAATAACCTATGAACAGCTCGTATCTCCTTGAAAGACAAAACCGCAATGAGAAGCGATTATTATTATATATAATGCGCTTACGGGACCTTAAGGCAGCTTAAGAATTTGTACAATTATATGAAGTGCCATACTGACAACCATAATAGTCTTATCCAATCTTTCGTTAACTTTCGAAATCTTTCGGCAAGTCTTAAAGGTACGGTCCGGAGCGTACAAATCTTAAGGGAACTTGACAAAAGTGACGTCTGTGTAAAAATTAGATGATATATCGAGATAAATTCTTTACTAGCTCTTTAAGCTCATCATTAAAAGGTGCGGACATTGTACACAGCTTGTTTCAAGATCCCACTGACACCTCACTTTATGCAACTGTCAAAAATACCTTAAGGCGATTGTAGTTGAGCTTAACATTCGTTACGATTTGACAAAAACTTAACCAATCTTAGGGAAATTTGACGGAAAATCTTAGGGAGCCTTAAAAGGCTAAAAGAGCCCACCGAAGAGATTTCTATGCATCCCCACTACCGTATCAACTATCCAGTGTATCTAAGCAAACAATTTAGCGAAATGTCGTTAATCTCGAAAAATTCTAGAAGTTGACAAATAAGAAACAAAAAGCTTTTCGAAAATTTATCGAGAAATAACTGCTTTGGCGCTATTCGACAAGCAGAACAATTTGACATTAATTATTTTGTCATGTATTTTCATGGTGTGTTGGGCTGGGCGTTCTTAAAATTCTTGGTGTTGAGCGTTCAGTTTTGTTATAATAAAGAATTAACATATTATTATGTATATGTAAAATGTTTTATTTATTTAAAAAAAATTCGTATTTACTAATTACATTTATTATGTCCAATATGTTAAACACTTTTGTAAAAGGTTGTTTCTATGGCGCTTTAACATAATCGAAATTTTTTTTTCTAATTTGTATGGCGACCATTTTGAAATTCGCCATCTTGGTTTTTTCATTATTTGTTGTTATAGAGGCAATAGAAATACACACTCTGTAAAAATTTCAATTCTCTACCTATTACGGTTCATGAGAAACAGCCCGCTGACACACGGACGCAAGGCGGAGGCTTAGTAATTGGGTCCCATAGGGCACCCTTCGGGTACGGAACCCTAAAAACCAAGTTTGGATTGAGATCGACTGAACTTTTGCTCAGTATTTGAGCATATGAGACTTCGATTTAATCAATTAATTTCGATTCATCTTCGATTCATAAATGTTTACTGAAAACGAAACGTCCTTGAGTCATTATCGAATCGCTGTTACTAATCGTCTCGAATCGTTGTGTCGAATCGATATAGCGTTCCGTTTTAGTCTTTTCCTATTCGATATTAGCTCAAAATCGAATACGATATCGAAGCTAAACTTCGCTGCAACGAATTGCTTTCAATTCATTCGCGACCCGTAATGTTTGCGGGGATAATACATATCAGTGGTCCGTACTATTTGTGGTTATGTAGTCTACTAAAGTCTGGGGTGTCTCATGAGAAAGTGTTATTAATATATTCACATACTGTGAAGTGTGAATACTATCTGCCTCCGACAATCTGACAATCCAATCCAAAATTGTAACAGGCTGTTTTTTTGGACCTTAGTATTGAGGTTCTTAATAAGATATGTACATATTTTTGTCGAAAAATTCCCCGTTTCGAAATATTTGTAAAAAACAGTTTTCGTGACCGTTGACCCCGCGTAATTTAACTATGTACTTAAATCGATGGGGACTCACATCTTATCGAGAACCACAATACTAAGTAAATATGTTTACAGTGGAATTCGCGTATTGTGACTCTGTCTATATTGACCAACCGTATATTAAGGCCAAACCCTAATGTGCACCCCGTTCCGCACGGAAACCTACCACAACTGAACGAACGGAAGCTTATACATATTGTTTGTATATTGAATCTGCAGTGGACGAGGTAGATTAACATTGGTGGCATTTTTGAAAAGCACTTTGAGATAGTAGTTCCTTGGCGTGAGTTTGATATCGCTGCGTTCAGTAGAGCAGAAGAAAAAAAGAAAATAATAATGTGCGCACCGAATTTATGAATCACTCTGTTTGTCACAGCCCCCCCCCTTTCCATACAAATATTTTGTTTGGCTATGTGAGATCTATTACCCCATTAATTTTGGTAGACTTCAGGTGAAACACACTGTATACTATATTGCTTAGAAAGGTTTGCAAATATTTTGTTCCTCAATGCTAACATCTATGCAAAAATTCAGCCTGTTACAAATTTTTTCCTAACTTCAATATTCTTGTCTATTTTTTCTGGACTATACAGCGTGTTTCGTATAACACATGCAGAAATTAGAGGGGGCAATAGATCTCATCTAGTCAAAAAAAATTACGGCAGTGGCTATTTGCGTCGCTCGTGTATGTGTAAAACCCCGTGTACACGAATTAAACGGAGCTACACGAGTCGTGTACCTGAGAGTACCGAGTACACGAGTCGTGTGCACGAGAGTATCGTGTATACGAAATTACGCAAAAGTACACGCGATAAATGTAATAATAAGGTGATTAATAAATTCGAGATGCACATTATTATTTTATTTTTATCTGTTGATTTAATTAACCCAGCAATATCAAACTCACGCCAAACAACTACTATCTAAATGTGTTTTTCAAAAATGCCACCAATATTGATCTACTTCTACCACTTAAAGTACAGTCATTTGCGAAATTGAAAAAATGTTCTGACATTTCCTAAAATTCACGTTTCTCCCACATTTCCTCCGAAATTCATGTAATTTTAACACATCTTTTTATTTTTAATTTTTATTAAATTTCTCATGTTACTGCCTTCCCAAAGAGGTACAACATGTCCAGGTAGAGTAATAGTAGAAAACCTTTCACACAATATTTAAAATTCTAATTTAAATATTTAAAAATTTTAATTCAAACTAAACGTTTGTACCGTACTACCATTACCTGTAATAAGAAAAATCATTTTAGGGTTAATTTGAGTTAAATTCTTTGTAAAATGCAGATTTTCGTAAAATTCCGCAAAAGGGTTACTACGTATAAATTTTAATACATCTGTTCTCTACCTGAACGTCCTGTACCTATTTAATAAAAATAAAAAATAGGTGTATTGTTCATGAATTTCGGGGAAAACGTGAATTTCAGGAAATTTCGAAACATTTTTTCTCTTTCGCAAGTGACTGTACCTGCAGTGGTAGTGATAGATCAACATTGGTGACATTTTTGAAAAGCACATTAAGGTAGTAGTTTTTTGCATCAATGTTATTAATTAATATTTAATTTATTAATCACCCTGTAACTCGAAAACGGTTGAGGGCCCCACTCCTGCCATACAATTTTTTGTTTTCTAGGTGAAATCTATCACCCCTCTCATTTCTGCATGCGTTATACAAAACACCTTGCACAGGGGACGCATTAAATATGCATATTACTTACGCTTTGCCACAGTCATCACAAATGTACTCCCTTTCTTCTAAAGGGACGTGTATTAACTTATGTCGCTCCAGAAAATACAATTTGGAGTAGCTTCGAGGACATTTATCACATTTATATACTTTCAGCTCATCTGGTTCATGCATCAGCATCATATGACCTTTTAGACACTGTCTATCTGCGAACGTTTTAAAACATACCTCACATCTGTACAGTAAAAATAATAAATGAGTTCACTTTGTGAGAAAGAGTGCCATAGAAGTACCTGAAGTAATCAGGATTTAAATGCTTGTTAATATGTTCCAACAGAAGTATCCGTTTGTAGAATTTTTTATTACAACATGTAACAAATCCCCTAATGTTATGGACCATACGATAATGCGCTAATATTTCTGCAAAAGTAATGAATTCCGCAGTGCATGCATCACACTTCAGTTTCATATATTTTGCAATATGTTTATCGGCTTCATTCGATTTTCTCACGTACTCAGATGGACCAGGATTCTTTTCCTTTTTATCCATTTTTTTCTGTTCATTGTTATTCGGCAATTTTTTTCGGATTTCACAGTAGTTAATTTGAGTTTTTCTTCGCAGGCGATCAGACCGGATAATATCCATTTGTTCTTCAATTTCTACAATTTCTGATGAATTCGCACTATTCGATTTACCAGAAATTTCACCTTTTCGAGGTCGACCCCTCTTTTTAGGAATTTTGCTAGATTTTTTTTCTGCATTAACCCACTTTAGGAGTTCATTTCCTTCCTTGTCATTTTGTGAAATTTGCAGATTGGGTATTTCCACTATAGGTGGGATTAATTTTCTGGGTCTTCCTACACCCTTGTATTTGCGTTTGCGTAATCGGACATCCAATTGTTTTCCAATAGGTTTATTTTCTAATAATTTTCTTGGTCCTCCAAATACTTTACGCGGCCGGCCTCTTCCCCTCTTCATTTTTTCAAGTTTCGGCATTTCATTTGGATTACTCCTTATTGACTGCGATTCAATTTGACTTCCATTGGCGCATTGGATTGTAGTTTTCACATTGACTTCCAAGGCATTCTCATCTAGTATTAAGTAAAAATATTAATTATGACACATTGCAAATATTTGTTCTAATTATATTAAATTCAGTAGCAACAATTGGAAGTGCTAGTTAAGCTCAGTCGGTTATTTTGAAAAATAGGTTTTTGAGGTTTTAATTAAATGATAGCTTTTGTGGTAAGTTTTAAGTAATTCCGATTAAATTGACGAAGTAACAGGAACATAAAGTCTATGCCCCAGCAAAGTTTTCAGAGCAAAACTAAAGTCAACTATAATATGCATCTGAAAAACTACTGCATCATTGACAAAGTTTGTAGACCGATTTATGTATATCAGAAATAAAAGTGACTTTTCGACGTATAGATAAGACAAGATAGACAGTTTCAAAAATCTTTTATGACTGCATTTACTAATAAAATCTACTAATAAAATTGAAGTGTGATTTCAAATTATGTGCCCTTTCCTAAGCTCATATGTTTATTTGCATACCAAAACCCAAGCATTGTCTGTCTGTTTGTGCCGACTAATCTCTAGAACGGCTAATCCGATCTCGATGAACATCATTTAGAGATTTAAGACTACTTTTCACCCCGAGAATGTTTTGGGTTCATGCAGGAAAAATGAAAAATCGTATCCGCGTACAAAACACTTCATTTCTTCTGCAACGTTTTTACGGCGCATGAAGTTGCGTGCCGCTGCTAGTATTTGAATATTAAAATGTCTCTTCCATATTTTTAGTTCATATGATCCAAATCTGTGAAGCAGTGGTCACCAAAAAACCCAATATTTTGTGAAGACCTCCGTAAATTATTTACATATATGTATTTTAAAATAAAATAATTATTGGTGGATTGTAAAATATTTATATTCTTTTGTATATTTAATCAGTTTTGTATTTAATATTTACAGTCCTCCATCCTGACTTAAAGATAGTTACAACAATTTTCAACAATCTTGGAAATCAATGGTGCCCGCCAGATTGTATAGGATGTAATTTTTTCTGTACATAATCGACGTATTAAATACAAAAAAATCGGAAATGGAGAAAAGTATACATATTATTGTAAAATATATAAACTTATAGTGGGAGACTCGAATAACGTATTTAACAAAAAATGTAAATAAATATTGTTAAAAGTCTTCGAATGCAACACTATAAAAGATAACCGAAATTAACAGAATAAATAGAATGCGATTTCGGAGCCTCCACAAGTCTAGAGAATGAAGTCTAATGACGGCGAGTGCAGATTTTATGATGAAGGTGTACACCAAATTTACACTCAATCGTACAGTAGATCTCGATAAATCATGGCAGGCATTTAAGAAAATGTAGTTTTGTGAAAAGTACGTATAAGGTCTTACAAATTGGAGCTCTTAAAGGGAAAAAATACACCATTGCGAAATAATTTTATACGAATTTAATAAATTAATGTAATAATACAAAAAACTATATTAAAAAACTTCACTTACATCGGTATCTTAAATCCAATCAAAAATGTTTACATATAATATTTTGTCACTCCATTTACCCTTTGACTGTTTTTAATTTAGTTTGTTTCCCTAAATATCACATTTGCTTTTAATAAAGCAATTTTCTCAAAATTTTCGTCTGATAAAAGATTTCTTTTTGGTGAATTTATAATCTCAGAAAACGGTAGAAGTTTTTCTACGGGGGTGGATGACGGTAATACTGTGTTGTACTTTATAAAGAGTTTCATTAAGTTTGGATATTTTTTCAACATTCTGAAGTCGGTGTCCTTATCACTCGAATATGACAGAAGTTCCCATTCAACTGTGCTGAGATTGACACTGCTAGAATTTTCTATTTCAATTCCATCAAAAAAAACAAAAATTTAGAGTATAAGTGTAAAGTTTAAAACTACTAAAGAGTTACCTTCATCGCCAAAATCGAAATAGGATAAGTCTTGTTCTTCCATTTCCTGTTGGCTAATATTTCTTTGTGTAATTCTCGAAATTTGGTTAGCATATCGCAATACTATATTTTTCACGTCTTCAAGAGTTTTGTTTGACGTTTTACCTAGAACATTGAACCATCTGAACTTTACAGATGGACAAGTAACTGATGCCACAACAGCGTCGTGTGCGTGTTCACTGAGCTCAAAAATATGCCCAAATCTTCGAAGTAAGTGCCCTCTCAAGGCAATCAATTCATTATTTAAAAACTTTAACTTTCTACTGGATGCAATTCTGTCAAGTTTCACTTTTATTGTGGCCAACGAGGGTATTAAATACCCGTAATATACGGATTTGCCTCCTTGCAAAAAATTTATACATTCCGATATAGGCCACATGACAAGGCAATACTCTTCTAAATATTCTAATTCACTTTGAGAAAAATTCGCAA
Source organism: Neoitamus cyanurus (assembly GCA_947538895.1). Lineage (NCBI taxonomy): Eukaryota > Metazoa > Arthropoda > Insecta > Diptera > Asilidae > Neoitamus > Neoitamus cyanurus. The sequence continues at coordinate 47,412,926 of OX384541.1, forward strand.
TTTTTAATTTGTCGTACAATTCAGCCAATTTTTCTTTATTCTGCAAAATCTTATTAACTCCATCAAAAATAGAATTCCATCGAATAAGTAAAGGATAACCAATAGATGTTCCCAAAGTTGAAGTGATTAATTCGTTTAATTTTGGACTGGCGGCTTTATCCCAAAATTGTAAGCATTTCATAAAACTCTAAAAATAAAATATTTAAATTTATCGAAAAGATATTTTTATTATTGATTTGAAACAACCTGTAGATGCTTGTTGTAAATTGGAGCATTATTTTTTAGATCGTTTATAAAATCCACTGTGGGGATTAAATTTAACGCATGGCTAGCACATTTACAGTGCTTGGGAAAGAATCGTGCAAAGTCAGGATGGTCTTCAAAATTTACAAAATCTGGTGCAACAATGTCATCATCGGACATATTGATTAACTTATGTTCAGTCTCTTCAGTTACTGCACCTACTCCAAGTGGCGTATACGTGTGTGTAAAGTTTGATCCATTATCAGTCACGGTAAATATATTTTGACAATTAAGACCAAATTCTTTGTTAATTTCCAAGATTATATTCATTATCATTTCAAACGTATATTTTGCTTTATATCTTTTGCAGGCTAATGCAGCAGAGAACCGGTTGAAATTTTCGTCAATCCAATGACATGTATAACCGAAAAAGCTTTTCTTGTTATAGGTCCAAACATCTACTGTAGTGCAAAAGTATTTATTTTTAGATAACGCATATTTTATTTTATTCATCACCACATTAAAATTTTCGATTAGTCGATCATTACATTCTTCTTGCCTCATAATTTGAACTCCGAACTCATCGAACATTTTGCGGAAATAAGTGTTTTCAATAATCGATAAGGGTAGCATTGCATCGGCAATGAAAGCAATAATTTTGTCATTTAATTCGGTAGATGTAACATAGTTTTCAGATTTAGGTATCTTGTGATTTTGGTAAAGCTCACAGGGTTCATTAGATCTCTCGCGTTTAGTATTCTTATTATCTTGGTAAATTTCGTAAGATGCACTGCAATTTTCGTTTTTAATCGACTTATTACTTCGATAAAGCTCATACATGTCTGGATGCATATTTCTTAAATGTGTAATAAAATTTGATGTTACATTCCTTTGGCCTCTGATCACTTTATCTTTGCAAATCAAACATCTAGCACTAATGCTTTGTTGGTTTAGTTCATCTGGATTAGGTATCTATAATTAAGATTTCGGTAGTGATTATCAAAATGTTCAAGTTTACTTAAAAGATTTATTTTTGAAAAACAGTTGTTTAAAACCTATCCAGGATTACCTCAGAAAAGAAAGGCTCCTCAAAAATGCGTTTTCCAATCGGTTTAGCACGATCTAACACCGTTCCTTTTAAAGTTGATGGACTATCACCACCCCTAATGTCACTGAGTTTCGGTGTCGAAGATGATGAAGCCGTTCCTTTCTCTTCTATGAAATCATCACACCAAAGTTTAGAGGTGGAAGGTATTGTAACCATATCTGCATCGCAAAGTGTACCACCAGAATTCACATTAATATCACTCGTCATAATAAAAAGCACAAATAGCAATAAGATATGATCGATCTATCACTTTCAACTTTCAAAAATATGCACTGAACAGAACTTCAGAGTTACAAATAGTAGAGACGGTTTTAAGATCAAATCGTCTTGTAAAATATTCATTACACTTTCAAAATGTAAATTTTTTATCATGTTATGTGTAAGAACTGTATAGGTATTCATATATTGGTATTCGACGTAAACGAAAAATTTGACTGGCCGCAGACGGTAATTTCCAACTATTTTTAGTGTGAAAACAGTAAAACGACCGCGGCCAGCGAAATTTTTCGTTTGTGTCGAATATTCCTCTGTTACTGGATTCCAAGTAAAATTTACTGGGAATTTTTTCTCATGACAAAATTTAAAAAAACGGAGCACAAAATGAGACAAATTATTTTTTAAACATCAAAATTCGTATAAATTCTTGTAAAAAGTATCGAAAGCAGTAGACAGTATGTAAAAAGTAAAAAAAAAGTTTTATTACGAACAACGTTTGAATCGTGCGCCGTGAAAATTGCCGCGCGATTAAAAAGACCCCGGAAAAAGTATATTCCGGGCGAAACAAACATTTTCTTAATCTACATGCACGAAAAATTTGAAATCGCTTTTTTTTTAGAGGACAGTATTGCACAAAAAAATCGGATCAGTTAATTCACCTTTGCCGCCATTTCCGGGTACTATAAACTCGGCTACGACGAATTTCCCGTTAGAACGAAACGCTCCCTATTTTCAAGTGCAATTAGAATTCATCCTCGGAACCCAGTTATAGTGAATGAATTGGAATATTCCCGGTGTTCTTAATTTCTTATAAAAAGTAAAAAAGTTGACCCTTTAAAAGTTTCCGCTAATTATTTTTTTGACCGTCTTTCCCGGCGCCACGGTATGGGATCACGAAAATGTGCCACACTTTGAGAGCCAATATCTCTTTAAATAATAATCATAGAATAATGTACCAAACGGCGATATGAAGCCTATATAGTACCTTTTAAATACGGTAGCATAAAAACCAAAAAATTAAGCGAAATTCCATATGAACTGTCTATATACTGTTTTAATCCCTCCATCACGCCTAAACGCTTGCTTCCATTCTTTTGATTTTTTGCAAAAAAGTGCTTCACATGTCAACTTAACATATAAGCCACCATTCATTCCAGGGTGACAAATCGACGAATCCAATATGGCGACTGTAAAATTTCAACTTTGACATAATCCATGAAAATGGGTATTCTTAGGTTTTCGAGGTCGCTGATTTCGAATCTGCTGTCGAAATTCGCAAATTAAAAATGGCGGATCTAATATGGTACAACTTTAATGGATTTCCCTGTAATTAAATATATAAGGTTTTTGGGGTCGCTTATTTGAAAGTTGCTTAAAACTTTTTGAAATTGTAGATATCGACCAATCTCAACGTAAATGAATTTTGATGAAAATAGGTTTTAGACAAGTTATATATCTCCGAAAACTGAGTTTTATACTCACCACTGATGCCCCAACAATTTCCAAAAGAAAAATCGCTACCTACCCAAAATGTTTAGCAAAATTACCATTTTACTTAAACTTTCTGTTAATTAAATTTTTACTGTCTTTTAACCAAACTCCTCGTTAGTTAAGCATGCTGTTCTGGAGAGTGTGGTTGTGGATTGGATGTCCATAAGGTCATCCCCGCGATTAACAATAAAGGAGAGAATGTGAAATGGAAAGTAAACTGGCCTATGGATCATGGTCTTGTAGCATAGCAGCCGAGCCAGAAAAGCCACCTTGGTGACACCTTTCTTCGAAAGGAAAATTTGAAACTACAACAACAACAGAGTAAAAAGTACAAGAACCCAAAAGAACTTTATATTCGCTACCTGCGTTCTTCCCTTCTTCCATTCGCATTGTCCCTTTACGTTATCATAACCAGGGGAAGTAGAATTGAGATGTCATGGTAGTAGAGGCCGCACCCAGTCTTTAATTATCGCCTGTGAAATGAAAACTGTAAAAATGCTACTTTTATATATCACATCGTACATGCTATGCTGTACGTGAGAAGTTTTTGCCGACTATGGGTCTCTCTTGTAATTTCTTACAGGAATACAATGGTGCTCGCGCATTTCTGTTTTAGTTAATGGGAAAATTTTCTGCATTAGTTCCAGACATTGCATATGGGTCAGAGATTTGCAGGCGTATAGAGTGTTCTTCTTGTTGTTAGATATTCTTTGGTTCAAACAGTTGTTCCGCCCGTGCCGATATTAGGTCGTTCGTGCGAATTGGTGTCGTGGTTCAAATTAGAGATTGATAATCCCGTCGACGCTATTTTACGGGCATTGCGCGCACGAAAGTACATTTTTAACTTTTATTTAATTGTGAAGCGATATAATGCGAGTTTTATGCGTTTCACTGAAGAACGGTGATCTGGGGATTCCAAAACTGTGCCATACGAGTATATGGTGTTTCTGTGTAATGTGTCCTTGTTTTTTGCACCACACCGATCTGGACTCTTGGCGGAATAATATAGGAAGGATAGTTATCACTTCTAAATATTTATTAATTATAATTAATTTTAGGGGGGAAGGTCCGTAGATATTGTGTAGTACAGTAGACAAATTTTGCCTTTCACAACATTATTAACCCTCCTCCTTAAATTACCTATTCTTAAACTATAAAATTAACTAGATAGTTAAAAAAATTATTTAAGTCGATTAGGGTTGGAACCTCACTTCTTTGTTTTTTTATACTGCTCTTACTTTATTTGTATACCCCTTAACAGTCAATCCGTATACTTTTTTTTACCGCATAACGGTACATTTGATGGCAAGGGCTCCCGGATTATTAGAGACAATTTTTGTAGTACCTATGGTAATTGTCATGGCATTTAAACAAAAGTAGCTTACAAATTGTTTCAAATTTAGGCCTTTGAAAGTTCAATTGTTGCCGTACAAAGGTGGGGCCCAACAAATATTAAAATGTATAAAAAGCGTTCCCCTTTCTTTTATCATACGAAGCCATACATTGGGGCCTTTATGGAACCCGTCGGGATGAATACGAATGCCGATTACGTGCTTTCGTAAACTATGAACGTATGACATCGCATTACCGCCGGCCGATTCAATAATAGGCCCATTGTCTAAAAGAAGCGCAACTTTCCGTTTTCTCCGAGTTTGCTGCAGCTACTTTCATCCTTTATTTACTTTTTTTGTACATATTTCATATTTATCACTTTGCTAGATAATAAGATTTTGAAACTTTGATGCTCAATATAGAAAAGCTGAAGTAGGGGTTAAGCACTTCTTTCTTCAATAATGTAATTAAATACCTACCTTGCAAATTCTCAGCCTGTCCTTCTTCACTATCATAATCAATTGCGACTTCCTCTTTGACGAAGGAGGTTAGCGATAGTTTCTTCTGAGCCTCTTTAATGTACGAGTAGTATGAATGGAAATTGCTGATCTTTGCCCAGCACGATTTGCAAATGCAATTCGATACCGGATCATCTACTTTTGGCTGAAAACAAACGAAGTCTTCCTTGTAAACATAAATGGCTAAAACCAGAGTCCCATACCTCAAACCAAAAGTACTTCGCAATAATCGTAGCTATGCTCAACTGAAGTCCCTGGTATTCAAATATCTTTATGTGCTCTTGAAAACGCACTAAGCACATTCGGCAAATCATCTTCACTTCGCTCTAAGCCTTAGGTCCTATCTAGCTCTGGTGAATAATAAATAAACAAGCCTTGATAGGTTTTACCTTTGATCAAGAATCTCAAAGGAACGGAATTACCGTGTAAAAGTGTCGTATATTCGGAAGAAGTAACAAATGTATCGTACAATGGTAAATACTAAAGGTCCGCAGGTGTTGGTAAGTTGACAGTCAAGTCAATTTAGCAAAAGGTAAACATGTTAAAACAAGTGCCACTTTATTAAAATCTAAGAGTGCTTTTTATAGGTGAAACTATTCAAATACAACTATAAAGTAAAGATAATATATTGGACTTTTTTTCAGAAAATCCGTAACAATCTCGAGATAAAGTTGCCGAAATAGAATGCATTATCGCGTCCATATGGCGTTATCATGTCACACGTAATTTGGAAACTACTATTGCTATGATAGTTAGCTCTCTTAAATATTCAGTAATTTAAGTCATGAAATTTGATTATTGGACCAATTTAATGCATTATTTACATTGGCTTAGTCGACATAACTGCTTAATTTGTTTGTAAGAATGATCAGTGCCGTAGTTAAAAATACTGTGAAGATTCCGGGGGCAAAAAAGATCTCACGGCAGAGGAAAAATCATATCTGTCTTATTAGTCTTTTAATGTTCCATATAGAACTTGCCACTAGTCTCCCGATACAAGATCTGAAGTCTCTGTTCTTTATTGGGAACAGTGAAGAGTTCTATCGAGAACATGGGGTATTTGAGAAATTTCCTTCTTTTTAGAATGATGCAAACTTCACTGTAATTGGAAAACTTCATTTAGAATTGTAAAAAAAACTATGGAAGGCGGAAAATATTCCAAGATGAAGTGCGCAGTGTTCAGTTCATAGAAATATAAACTAAGCACGGAACGGCTGTATCGTGTATAAACCATTGATCTATACAATCACTGGATAGTGAACGCGCTCTATTCACTGTAGTACGACTCGTGCGCTGCGCACAGTCGCCATGTTTCAGAGGGCAAAATTCCAGCAGAAATGATAGTCGTGATATCAGCAGCATTTGTTTACGTTTTTTGCGAGTCGGTGTTTTTCATTATTGAAGTAAGTGCAGTGTAATTTTAATTACATTCTTCATCGGCATCATCCAGGTTGTGCTCTGACCACTTTGAGGCCTCATGAGGCAGAAGATCTGCGTGTATGTATTGTAAAATGTTCAATGATTTTTTGAGAGCCTGCGCTCACCGCAATGCACACACGTATGCACCATTGCTAATATTACATTACATTGAAGAATGTAATGACCGTCATTCCTGCTGGAATTCTGACCTCTCAAACATGGCGACTGTGCGCACAGCAATTCAAGCCCATTCGCTATCCAGTTATAGTATAGATCAGTGGTATAAACCCCGGTACATGAGCGAGCACCTAGAGATAGTTACGCAGAGGGTACAGCAACAGCGTGTATGAGGGAAGCTGAATAAAACATCAGATCGAACTGTCAAATGTAATCTGTGCTACTTCGAAGTTTGAATAGATTAAACCGGCAAAGTGCAAGTTTTCTAATATGCACTATGCTTAATATCTAATCTAATATGAAGGACTATTTTACGCATTGTTTAAGTGCAGTCAGCAATGCGAAAAAACTAAACTGTACGTGAATTTACGATATGAAGTGCTCTGTGGTGGGTTGTTGCAACAACACGCAATTTCTGCGTGGGAAATCATTTTTTAGGTAAATGGATTGATGAAAAAACCAGACAAATATTGCTTTTCATTAAACCGCATTAAAAGGAGTTATATTAACTTCAGCAAATTAAGAAAAAGGCTTTGTTTTTAATTTCACTGGTTTTGTGTACTTCCCACAAAAGCATTAGAGCTGGTCAGTGAATGGCAGCGTGTAAATATATTGGCTTAAGTTCCCTTTCTCACTTTTTTTGAAATGCCCTAAAACCTTATGGAAATGTTCCATTTATGGTCGGAACGACTGAATAAGGTAAAAATAGTTGTCGGAAAGCAATACTTTCCCGAAAATTATCTTGTTTTAACACCAAAAATTGCAAAAATCAATTGACTTTGACGTCTGTTTTCGAGATGTAAAATTATTCAGAGTGGCTATTCGCATCGTCCTTGCTTTGTGGAATCGAAATTTGTGCGGTAAATAACTTTTTAAACATCGGTACGAAAGAATTCCTAATAAAAATTCACTTTTCTCAAAAAATAATTTTTGACAGATGATTTACCTTTTACAAATTGTATGGAAATTTTCAATTTTTGGTGTTAAAACAAGGGAAAACAAGCTAATTTTTGGGAAAGTATTGTTTTCCGACAACTATTTTTACCTTATTCAGTCGTTCCGACCATAAATGGAACATTTCCATAAGGTTTTAGGGCATTTCGAAAAAAGTGAGAAAGGGAACTTGTTCCAATATATTATAATAAATATAGAGGGCATAGATATTATGGCAAGAATTTCGGAAAATTATGTATTAAAAGCCCACTTCTGATTATGTCTTCATATTTACGTCTGCACTGAGCGACCAATACGAGCACAGCCTATTCTAACACATCAGGGAATGTGGTACGCTAAATCTGGCTTACAGCCGTACCGTGTTTAGTTTATATTTCCGTGGTTCAGTTGCCGAAATAGGATGCGTTCCCGTCCCAAATTAAAGTCTTGTTACATTTGCTTGGCTGCCATCATGGAAATATAAAGTTTAAGGATGTCCATTTTCACATGTTTTTCAATTCGGAGCACAAATACCGGCAAAATTCTTCCTCTCCTAGATCTTGCTTCTGTGACTGTTATGCAAATAAATTGGCTAATTCCAAAGCGGCAAGAGCTTCCTTCTAAGGATGATGATTTTAGCCCTCATTTCTGAAAAATTTTCATAAGACATACATTAGTCGTACTATGCTACATATGTATGAAGCGTTTATAAATAAAAAATATTATAAGCATTATTATTACTTCCAGTTCCCTACGGAAAAAGCAACATTGGCAAAAATTGCAGAGGATTTTCAAATGAAGTGGCAGTTCCCTCTGTGCATTGGTGCTTTAGATGGGAAGCATATATGTAGCTTTCACGCCATCTGAAAAGATCGCTCCTCTTTACTACAACAAGGGTTTTCACAGCATCGTGTTACTGGCACTTGCCGATGCCTATGGGAGATTTATTTTTATTGATGTCGGATGCAACGGGAGAATTAGTGATGGTGGTGTCTTGCAACGTTCGGACCTAATGGACATCATTTCGCAAGCAGACAAATATCTTCCGACCAGAAAATATATCGGACATCGCAGATTACTGCCACATGTATTTGTTGGAGACAATGTATTCCCATTGCTGGAAAATATGATGACACCGTATCCCATTCACGACAACAGAGGAATGCAAAAAGAATTATAATCGCCGGTTAAGTAGGGCTAGGCAGACAATAGAAAGAGCCTTTGGTATTATGTCAAATAGATTTCAAATTTTACAGAAAAAAATTACATTAAATGAGTAAAAAGCAAAAACAATTGTTCAGTGTTGCGGTGTCCTGAACATTTTTTTAATAACCAACAGTAGTTGGTATCCTGAAATTGTTTCTGATAATAATGAAAATAATCCAATAATACAGGAAGCAGGGGCAAGTACTACAATAAATAAATATTCCAACGCAAATGAAACAATACGAAAAAGTTGGACCAAATATTTCAATAAGTAAGTTAAAATTAAAAATATTAAAAGTACATATGTATTTGATTTTTACTTACATTTGAAATTATCTCTTCCGTTGCTTCATCTGCTATTTCAAAAATAGAGACTTCTTTTTCTTTCTGGAATAAAAAAGGATTGAACGTTATATATAAAATTAAAATATGAAAATTGTGTACTCTTACTAAAGGTGGGTCAATATTTTATGTGCTAAGGACCGCATCATTGCAATGAGCAAGGAACAAGAGCTCGTTGTAGCACCTTAGTCTTGGTTGATATATTTCATCTGCTCCGGCACCGCTTCGCCTCGAACTAGCAACCTTCATTCTTTTCCTTGAAAGTTGACTTTGCAATGTTCTAATCGTTTTTCCACGCACTGAACATCAACATTTGAGTGCAAATATTTAAATCCGTTTACAATAAAATTGTACTTTTCACTGCGCTTTACTTGTGATAAGTGCACAAACCAACAGAAATGCACCAGATGAAAAAAATCATGACCTTTGGCAAGAGGAAAATATTCCGACGTTTGTAATGATATTGCTTGTGATGCATGATCATCTAGTTGAAGTTGAGCAATGAATATCGATCCTTGGGCTTTGCGGCGCTGTAGTATAAATCCAATCGATATAAATGCAAACACAGTAATTAGTTGGAATATCAAAAACTCGATCTTATGCCTGTGAAATCTATTGGCATAAGCACCGAAAAGGGATTTCGCCAGCATATCCACAACAGGCAAAATTGTTTGTGCGGTCCAAGGCAGGCATGAAAGAAAGGATGGCACTAGTCACTACTGGCACGATTCTTGTATTGAAGAGAAAATACTAAATAGCGCAACAGCTTCTTGACGACACGACACTGCTCCTCATTGGAATTCCAATGCTTTATTCCACAATTGGTGAATCTGCAGAGTTAACTGCAGAGAAATATAAACAAAAGAAATTCACTGCAGTTTCCAAATTTTATTTAATGATTGTATATCTTATAGAGTAGCATACCTAAACTATACAAAATTTAACTATTTCCTTATATGTTGAGATTCTAAGAGAGCTATTTTAAACTAATTTTGGGGCAAAGTGAAATCTATTGAGTCAGCTAAAGAATTAAAACAAGCTCTTCAATTTGCAATACGATAGCCATAATTAGTCCTATGTAAAGAATGTAAAGGACAAATTAATAAAACACAAATGTTCAGGAGATTTAATTCAATATCATTATCAATATGATAAAATGTTTTTTTTAAAAACGCTGCACAGAATAGTTCCCTTCTAAATGCTAAATTTGATAATCCAAGAAATAAGCACCAAGCATGATAACCTGGCATGTAGGTAATCAGCCAATAATTTGCAAGTAAAGATAAATCGTGTGAAATTCCTCTGTTTTGATTAAATTCTATTTATATGAATCTGAATATTAAATGAAAGGACACCATATTATAGAGGCATATTAAAGAACAGAACGTAACGTACTAATGTCAAATAGATTGACATAATAGTCTGAGGGGAGTTAAAGTCTTTAGTATTCCGTTTTAAAAATCCCAAAACCTGAAATGCTTTTGTGACAATTCGATATGATCAGTAAATGACATATTCGTTCTAAAGATTACACCTCAATCCTTTACTTGATAAACTTACCTATGCATATGTATCTAGCTTAAAATCGAAAAGTAATCTTCTGCTGAATGTCAGCTTGAGAGGATCTCTTCTCAAGTCACTTAATAGTTTCTAAGAAAATATTTAAAATCTTGATTTTAATCATCATCATGCTCGACCATCTCGACATTTTAAATCAAAAACAAAAACAACATAATAAATAAACAATAAACAGAAAACAGTTGTGGCAGACCAAAATTCATCAAAATTGACTAGGATTTCTTATAAAGGCCCCTCATAGACGGTCGAACAAATTGTTCAAACTTTTGTTTGCCACAAAATACATGATAAACCATACACTAAGCAATGAATTGCGCAAATTTCAGTTGCAACTATGTTCTCGTCGCGAAAACATGTGTTAAGATGCGTGTTACGCAACAAAATAATTTACGCAACGCCGCCCGTTGCACAAAAGTTTCCAATTTCATCAACCAGATGCGCAACGCACCAAACTGAACCATACACGCGAAAAATAAAAAACGAAAAGGCCATCCATTGCGCATCTCGTTGATGAAATTCAAACGCGTTTGAAAACTTTTGTGCAACGGGCGGCGTTGCGCAAATTATTTTGTCGTGTATGTCAATATTGGCGCAATAACATAATTTCATCGCCTTTGAATTGCACGGTGTTGTTGTTGCAGAACACCTTTACACATGTTCTCGTAGCGTAGTATATGGTTTATCATGTATTTTTTGGCCAACAAAAGTTTGTACAATTTGTTCGTTCGATGGTTGGAGGGTGAGGTAAGCCCGTGGGGACAAATTGTCACATTTTCACTATTTTGTCCCCTTTCCTTACCCGGTCTTTACACGAGACAGTATTACTGTCGGACAGTTCTGTCTGGAACTGTCAAAAACTGTCCAGCAAGCCGATTTGCATTCGATGAACTGTCAAGACAGTTCATTTCAAAAATGTCACACGTTGCGAGGGTTGCAATTACATCTTTAATGTGTTTAAAAGTGCTTGAGGATATTGAGAATGATGGAAAACGGAGACGCAGGAAAAGAAAATATTGGGTAAATCCGTTTCTTTCAAAGCGGGTTGATTTTAAGATTGAAGGGAATTTGTTAAAGGACTTGCTTTATTCTGATAATAAAGAGCATACAAACTTCCTCAGGTTACCTTACGATAAATTTTGGTCGGAAAATAAAGTTAATTTATTAAACTGAAATCGATGGCGAAGCTCTTGCAAAGACTTACCAGTTCAAAATCACTTTTCGCCATTTTGATTTCACAAGCTGTCAAATTACTGCCTAGACAGTACTGTCGAGATTGCAATCTTGGCAGTACTGTCGCGACAGTAAAAATGACGGGATTGTAGGCATTTACACGAGACAGTGACAGCGGCAGCGACAGTAACACTGTCTCGTGTAAAGGCCGGGTTAATGACCCCTTATATATGAAGCGGACCTAAATAACATTTCAATAATTATATTATCTAAAAATCACTGTTTAGTCTATATAAATAAACCATATCAGCATTTTACTTCTGAATTGCAAGCAACTTAATAGATTACCTTAACTCGTACTCGCCATTTAAACTTACCAAAGAATTATTTACGAATCGCTAAAATATAATTTTTCAAAAATACCGTCGATCCCCACAGTTTTCTTAATGAAGTGAATAGTGCAACAAAGCGGTTTTGATGCATTTTTGTTTAATTATTACCATTACTTTTGTTTGTTGTAATAGGAATTGTTTGTTTATTTCCACATTTGTTTTTTGTTGTGAGAAATACATACATTTACCTCTATATATTCATACAGAAGAGTTAAATTTGAAGAGGCTGTTACATTTTTCCCATTAAAGATTTAGTCTCCTTCCGTTATAATTGTATTGTATTGTTCCCCTGAAAACTAATTGTCCCGCTATAAAATATTTGTCCCTGAAAATTGTCCAACATATTTTTTTTTATATGCCACACTGGTCACGGTGTCGATTTTTATCATTTCATACCCCAAGCAAGATCATAACGATTCGATAGAAGCTTCACTTAAAGAAAATCGATTTTTTGAAAAATTTCCAGGTAACTAGCACCTTAAAGCGGGGGGCCTCATCGCGAGTGTAGCCCTGGGCTGCGCGAAATTTTCATCTGGCCCGGCATGCCGCAAGCTATAGCAATAAATGTAAAGAAAAAAATTCTTCTATGCCGCTGGTACAAACTTTAATTGCTTAAATAACAGAAAACAATATAAAATATGACATTAATGATAAAATCCTTTTTCAAACGGCTGTGTACTAAAAACCGTTAAACATGTGTACGTACAACTTACGAACGGCTACTGTCCCCTTGTAGTACAAGATGAGTTTGAAGTATATTAATTCTTTTTCTGATAAATTTTATGCGCCCACTTCTACAATTTGAAATACCTCTGCTTCATCTGCTTCATCTGCTTCCTCTGCTTCATCTGCTTCATCTTGATCATTATTTTTGTAGTCTCCCAATGGCAAGCCCTTGCTTCGACGGTTTTCTTCCCACTCTTTTCGATGAAATTTTTTCCTATGCGAATGCATATTAGCACTCGAATTAAACGTTTTTGGACAATGTGGACAAGTATATAAAACTTCTCCGGTGTGCGTGGTCATATGTTCCTATAAATATGGGGTCAATGAATTCTTGTAACTTGTAAACCAAATAAATACCTTTAAATTTAGTTGCTTTTTGAACGCTTTATCACATACACTGCATTGATGAGTGCGTTCGGAGGCATGGACATACTGGATGTGACTGCGTAAGGCACCTTTGGATGGAGCTACTTTTCCGCATACGTTACAGACGTGCTCATGTCGCTCTTCGGCATGTCTTACCATATGCTTCTTTAAACTGTATTCGTGTTTTAACCAAGCACCACATTGCTTGCATTGCACTTTTGGCTCAACTATTCCAGCATGTTCTAACTGATGCTTCTCAAACATTGTCTTCCCTCTAATTACCTTAGCGCATATATGACACATTTTTCCGTAGACGTTCTCATGAACATACCTAATATGAGTCTGTAGCAGATTATTTGTAGGGAAGCTGAAAATTAGCAAAGGTCATACAAGTTTAACAAATTGGCTACCAACTAACGCCTTCCCACATTCATTGCAAAAGAACTCTCGTTGTTCAGGAGGAACATGTATTAACTTATGGTTGTCCAACAGGTACTGCTTAGCATATCGCCGAGGGCACTGTTCACATTTGTAAATTTTTGCGTCCTCTGATTCATGTCTAATCATGTGATTCTTCAAACACTGCTTATCTGAAAATCTTTTATTACATATTTCACATCTGGAAAAGTTTAGATCATTCTTTAAACTTTTCTTAGAGTAATATTGGTAATTGCCTTACTTGAAATAATCCGGATTAAGGTGCTTGTTAATGTGGTCTAATATCAGAATGCGTTTGTACAGTTTTTTATTGCAACAAACAACAAAGCCCTTTCTTTTATGTACCATTCGGTAGTGCTTCTTAACGTCGGCAAAAGTCCTACACTCCGCCGTACAAAATTCACATTTCAGCTTCATGTACTTAGCAATCCTGTCATCATCTTCCTTTGACTTTCTGATATACTCAGATTCTTTTTCAGATTTTTGCTTTTTACCTTCTGGGGATTTTCCCTCTCTTGAATTCGTTTCATCTTGTTCTACAATTTTATTCGTTACTGCTTGTTTTTTGGGTCTGCCTCTTGGTCGCCGTGTTTGATAAACCTTAGCTGGAGTACTTTCAGTACTCTCAGTCGTTAAATTATCTGTTTCCTTGCCTCTGGCTTCTTTAGTTTGTCTCGTGCAACGACGTGGATGGTCTACTTTTTCTTGACATTCAGTAGCGTCTACTTCAGTAATCTGTTCTGCAAGAAATAGCAAATATGTTTTTTTTATGAAAGCTGCAGTGGTAATGGACATACACAAGTAGTTATATATGCAAGTGGTCATGTGGTATGTTGTTTTCTTGTTAGGGTTCCGTTCCTTAAAAAGTAAAAGGGAACCATTATAAGATCACTCGTGGGTCAGTCGGTCGGTCTGTCTGTCACAGACTTATTCTCGAAAACGACGAGACGTCGAATTTTAAATTTGGTATAATGTTAGGTCTTCGTGACACGCATATATTTCCACAGTCAAAGATCATAAAAATTTTGTTATTTAATTTTGAATAACGGGGAGTCAAAAACAAAACTTACATTTAGGGCCTTATTATGAGAGTCGATACCAATAGAATCGACTCGACTTTTTTCAAGTCTATCGGGCAAGTCGTGAGATCGCATAAAGCTGTCGACTCTCCGAAACAGAGAAGAGAGAGTTCAAAAAAAGAAATTTCAGACATCAGTTCTATCGATATTAATATAATTTGTGACAGGTTGAGATTTATTGAGGTAAATATTAATTATTGTGATTCTATGTTTAAAAGCAAAATTAATAAAAAAGTTGATTTAAAAAATCAAAAAACCCGACTGACTGTAAAAAAGAACTACAAAGATGTAAACACGACACATTCATAATTAAATCTATTAATAAATCAGTACAATTAAAATCTATCTAACTGGTCAATATTTGTATTAAACTGACAAAGTATACCTTATTGGCGGTCGGAGGCTACGCATATATTTGTTAGGCTGGGTAGGTAGCCTCCGACTGCCAATAATGCTACAGCCATCTGCTGGTCATCGTAAAACTATTGCAACAGCTGATTGTAACGGAAAATCACATGACACATCTGGTGGTAGTTATACTGGAGAATTGCCGGGCTATTTTAATTATCGTTGCGAGTTATATGTGCAAACAACTAGTGAAGGTTAATTTCAACCTCATTCACATGCGAACATTCCAAAAACCGCGAAAACAAGGAACTTTTCTTTCTTCCGGGTAAACATTTTTTAATATATTGTCTGCCTGCGGGATTCAGGTAGGAGCGAGATAGTTAGAATTTGGCCAACATTTTATCTCATTTTTGAAGTGATTTTTTACGAAATCAGCAGTCCAGTTCCTATATGTCAGTGACCAGCGAAGCCGCAGCAGTTATTTGGCAGCAGTTCGAACTCAGCGAAGTATGCAGTAAATGTTTTCGCTGCAAGAGTCAGCGGTAGGCTGAAATTTTTCGTAGCCACGGAATTTGTTCGGCGTGCGACATCTTTATAATTATAGTCTTTGGCTGAGTATACTGAGCTGTCCAATCAGCTGGCGTGGCGTGGAAAATTCATATTTCAATTCAGTCCCTTCAATTTTTATTGCCAGTGCAAGAAATGTATCTAAAATATCCATATTAATGTATTAACCCGACATTTATTTTCTCATAATAAAGATTTGTGAAAGAGTCACTAAAAAATTAAGAAAAAGTTTCGTTTTTAATTCGAATTCATTTGACACATCACGGGCGTACAAATTAAACTCAGTACTACGCTTAAGCGTTGATAGGGGTCTGATAGACTTCCATGTATACAAAATCTATCGCAATTTCACTTAAGTTTGAGCAGGAGCGCGAGGTCGTGTACCTTTCGTTTGGTGAGTGAATGAGGAGCGAAGTGTTGACTGTTGATTGGGAAGCCTGTTTGGCTTTTTTAATTTTATTCCCAATAATTTTCAAAGAGAGATTCTGAGACCTACATCAGCGGTAATGTTATAAAACTCGTTTGTCAGTGCTTAAGGGTTAAATAACTATTTGTTTGGAGCACTCATCATAAGAGCCTACAGTAGTATTTACCTTCACTTTTCATCACCTCCAGCTTCTCTGTACATTGAATTTCGTCAGATTCAATTGGATCATACTCCCCCTCGTCGTGAGGTATAACTTCGACATACTTGGGATCTGTGAGCCACATAGATTAAGTTCAGTTCGTTCGTGTAAATTAGATATATCATCGACTCGCATTTTACCATCTGATTGGTTTTCCAGCATGTCTTCTACATCTTCACTTTCTTCCTCGTCTTCAAAGTAAGGTTCTTCCTGCGCAATGACGTTCAACTCAACAGCACTGCTATCTTCCTTCTTTACACAGAGCCGCTTCAAAACTTCTTCAGAGCAAGCATAGGATAATTCCTTCTTCTCATTCTTAACCGAGTACCTCTCCGATAGCTTCCTGTGAGCCTCCTCTATGCTCTTGTAATAGATATGGAAGGATTCAATTTTCCACCAGCAAACATTGCACACCATGATCGAGATAGGGTCATCGCTTTGCGGCTATATATTTAAAGCTAGTATGAAACCAGCCAATATCTTAAAATTTGTGTTTACCTCAAACCAGAAATGTTTTGTTATTATTGAAGGAATGCTCAGTTCCTGACCCTCAGAGTCGAAAATGTTGATGAATTCTGTGCAGTCGGTTAGGCACATACGACAGATCATTGTCTATATTTGTCCGTATTCTCTAAAATTAAGTTATAGCACACCAGAAGCGAATCTAAAAAAACTTCGGCAGCCAAATATTATCAAAAAGTGACAACTGGGAAAAATTTTGTTAAAAATTGTCAAACACTTCCCCTTAATTGTACACTGCGGTCTAAAATTAATAAATGCATAACGTCCTAGAGCAGTTCCTTAAGCCGGGTACTCTACTACATATTCTATTAAAATCATGCCGTCACACACGCCTGTTTTATGCGTAAAAGCACACGTCCATAAAGGGTTGATTATATTGTTTCCGATCCTTTCCAGTCCGACGAGCTGTCAAAGTTGAGCTTACCAGAAGCCAAGAAAACTAGAGACCAGGAGACTGAACTCCTCGAAAAATCAGCAGTGGGGGTAGACCGAAAATCTTCCCTACATTTTTCCAATATGGCATGGCGGCGCACGTGCGTCAAGGGCGGATCCAGAAACTTTTTACAGGGGGGGCCATTTCTATTTTCACCCCCCCCCCCCTCCCACTTTCTTACCGTAATAAATTTTATTGAATTTTTGGCTTAAGTTCCCAATGCTCCTTTTTTGGAAGTGCCCTAAAACCTTATGGAAATGTTCCATTTATGGTCGGAACGAGTGAATTAGGTAAGTATTGTTTACGGAAAACAATACTTTCCCAAAAATTAACTTGTTTTAACACCAAAAATTGCAAAAATCAAAGTCAATTTCGTCTCGTTTCCGAGATATAAAATTATTCAGAGTGGCTATTCGCATCGTCCCTGCTTTTTACAATCGAAATTTGCGCTCATGTACATGGTAAATAATTTTTTAAACATCGGTACGAAAGAATTCGTAATAAAAATTTACTTTTCTTTAAAAATATCTTCTGACAGAAGATTTTCCTTTTACAAAATTTTCAATTTTTGGTGTTAAAACAAGCTAAAACAAGCTAATTTTTGGGAAAGTATTGTTTTCCGTGAACAATACTTACCTAATTCACTCGTTCCGACCATAAATGGAACATTTCCATAAGGTTTTAGGGCGCTTCCAAAAAAGGAGCATTGGGAACTTGTTCCAAATTTTTGAAGGCGTGTGATAAAGACGTTTTTCCGTATTGTCATAAGCTGTTAAAAATTTTTTTATCGTTTGCCTCGAGCAACGCTACCTCAGAAAGAAGTTTTTCAACTTTGAGACGTCTCAAAACTTGGTTGCGCAGTACGATGACTGAAGATCGTCTGTTAGGTTTAGCTCTTTTGCACATTCATCGCGATATAAATGTAGATATACAAAAAGTCATTGACCGCTTTGCTTAGAATAAAAATCGACGGTTGAACATCATACTTTGAAGTATTTGTCCGGTAAATTTTTATTGTGATTTGGAAATGTGAAGAAACGAAATCCAAAGATTTGTTGATCTCAAAACGAAAATAGATTTTAGCAAATTAAATTATTATTGCAAAATAAAAAGTGTTAATTTTTATGTCAGCTTGTTTTAAAATGGAAAAATATCTTCGAGGGAGGGGGCCATGGCCCCCATGGGCCCCCCCCTGGATCCGCCCTTGACGTGCGTTGGCGTATATAAATATCCTTCTCTTTTCATTTTTGCGTTGCCCATATGTTGTAAACAGTTTAGCCCCTATTTTTATAATTGCTTCCACAATTCGCAACAGAACAATATCTCGCCACTTTTATAATTTTTCACAATCCCAATGAAACTGCTGGAAACGCTCGAATGACAACAAAACATCAACTCGAATGCAAGTAGAGTGACAATAAGAATAGAGAACTAGTCTTCTTGCTCGATGACAACTGACCTCCTAAATCCATG
This sequence comes from Neoitamus cyanurus, assembly GCA_947538895.1. Classification (NCBI taxonomy): domain Eukaryota; kingdom Metazoa; phylum Arthropoda; class Insecta; order Diptera; family Asilidae; genus Neoitamus; species Neoitamus cyanurus. The sequence continues at coordinate 47,431,629 of OX384541.1, forward strand.
TGGATGTGATGGAATCTTCCTTGAGGAATTTCGAAATTTCCAACAATATCTCGACACTTATCATTTGTAAATTGCGATATATAGGTAAGGTGATTAGTCTGCCTTGGGGATTTCTCGGCTTTGGACAAAAGGTCATTGGTCAAAGGTTTGTGATCCCGTAAATAGTCAATTTTTTGCCTTAAACGAAATATCTGAACCGTTTGATATAGATTAGCTCTCTATCAAAGGCAGAGTATTTGCGTTCTCTGGTTAGGAGTCGCTTTGAATGAAAGCTAAGTGGTTCCATTTCCCAAGATTGTATTGTTGAAGTACGGCTCCGATAGCATCGTTAAGCGGATTCTATAGGCGCGGGCCTTGAAATATAGAATATTTTCTTATATTTCTCTCCGTAAAACATCCGTATCCAATGGGAGCGATCCCATATGAATGCATGCATTTCAATACCTGTGCGTGAACGCTCAGGTCTACGTCTACGCTTGGCGGATTCTATGGGTGCGGACCTTTACTGAAATCAGCGAATTTTTGTCTGAGCTTTCGGCTATGAGACGTCTTCGTATATTAAAGGTGTTTGGTTTAACTCAAGCTGATATCATAGACAAATAATATTGTTATTTGTCTATGCTGATATGTCACATGCATTCCACGTCCCATAAAGTATATACCCAATATCACAACCATGTGGATTATTTCGTGATTTAGAGCTTCAGGTCGACGTAATCTCAGCGCAAGGCAAAGCGAATTTGGTCGATGGTTTTTTATATGAGATGAAACTTCTTAAAGGCCTAAACCCATAGAACGCGTCGGCGCGTCGCTTTGCCGCGGAGCTTTCACCTTTTTAGCGCGGCAAGAGAGAGCCGAACCCATAGAATCCGTCGGCTTCAGGCGTCGCTTTCGCTATCGCTCAGCTGTTTATGACAATTCGAGACCAACCGCCAACTGGCGCAGTATGCTCCGAAGGTGAATTAACAAGAAATCTAGTAGCAATTCGTCAAGAAACTAGACTAATGAATTCGGGAAAAACTCGGCACCCTCCAGGAAATCCAAACGAAGAAACAGGAAACCGAATAATTACAAAATCACCAAAACAGTTCACAGATATCAAATTCAAACCTTACTTGTCAAATAAACAGCTGGTTCAACGAATCCCAACTGGACAATCTCAACTTGTCAGAGCTCTCTCAGCAAAGCTATTATACGGCGCGTCGCTTTTGCCGAAATATTAGAGTTTCCTCTAATAATCTCTCTCGCAACGCGTTGCCGCGGCGCCGGCTATGGGTTAGCTCCCATATGAATGCATGCATTCAATAGTTGCAAAAGCGACGCCCGAAGCCGACGGATTCTATGGGGGCCAGGCTTAAGGTTTGAATTTGATATCTGTGAACTGTTTTGGTGATTTTGTAATTATTCGGTTTCCTGTTTCTTCGTTTGGATTTCCTGGAGGGTGCCGAGTTTTTCCCGAATTCATTAGTCTAGTTTCTTGACGAATTGCTACTAGATTTCTTGTTAATTCACCTTCGGAGCATACTGCGCCAGTTGGCGGTTGGTCTCGAATTGTCATAAACAGCTGAGCGATAGCGAAAGCGACGCCTGAAGCCGACGGATTCTATGGGTTCGGCTCTCTCTTGCCGCGCTAAAAAGGTGAAAGCTCCGCGGCAAAGCGACGCGCCGACGCGTTCTATGGGTATAGGCCTTTATGCGTTGCTTTTGTTATTCTATGCCAACACAAGCATATCCTGTGCAGTATAGCTTATAGCATTGCGCAGCAGCGCCACGAAGCGGCGGTCATATCGTCCCATCCCTCCTTACAAAGCAAAAGGAACACAGTTCGGTCTTCTTACATTGTAGTCTTCCTGTATATTGCTCGGTTTGGCGGTTTTTCTTGTGGAAGGTGGAAGACTGAACAGTGCGCGCTATTTTGTGGTAGCGACATGTTCATAGAGTACAATACTATTACCTTACCGTTCTCAAGGCGATGCAAATCGGTGTCCCCAAAGCCGAGCCGTTGTCCTAGTCACCTACGATAACGCCTAGCATGATTCGTTTACTTTAAGGTTTTTTTCGTGTTTTAATCGTAATAAAAAAAAATTAATGTTCATTTTCTTAACAGCCATTACATGAAAATTCGTTCAGGGAATTATTGTAATTTCTTCTGTGGAAATTTTCTGGTGATTTCTTATGGTGGCCTAAGGTTGAGCTATGAATGTTGAATCACCCCATTAATTAAATAATAAATACTTTTACACCTAGTTTATGATCTTTAATCAATAAAGTTCATTAGAAAAATGCCTGTAAGTAACTTCTTTTTTTTTTACTTTTCTAGGTATTTGTATCCCTTTAAGTTAATCTCCCCATGAATATGTCAAAGGAAACGCAAGAAAAATTTAATTTTGAAATTAAATAAACCAGTTTATGACAAGCAATGCTTAAAAACAAAACTTCTTAGTGAAAACTTTAATTTCATACAATACAATGGAAATGTAGCACAGAATCAAGTCACAACGTAGCAGTCGTCATCCTCATCTTCTTGGGTACTGTCCTCACTCAAAACTATACTGCCATCATCATACTGTTGCGTGTCATTTTCACTCATTGAAGTATTCTCATAGTTATCCACACCGCTGAATGTTTCAGTCATCATATTAAAACGAGTTTGTTTTTCCTCATCGTATTCCTGTTTATGCATGCGATACTTATGGGAATATAAATGAAGCTTACTCCTGAAACGTTTATGACAATACGGACAAGGAAAAAGATTTCCAATGGCGTGAGAACCCATATGCTCCTGAAATAAAGATTCCGCTTTAACTCGCTTCATATTTTATGTTAAATGTTACCTTTAACTTCTGTCGTATTTTAAAAGCTTTCCCGCAAATAGTACATTTATGAGGACGATGGGACGAATGAACGTACCTAATGTGATGTCGTAGTGTTTTAATGGAAGCAGAAAGTTTACCACAAATTGGACAGACGGGATCATTAATGGTTTCTTGTCCCAATTCCGCTGCATGCTCGTTAACGTGTTTTGCAAATACAGCTTTACCTCTAACAATTTTTCCACAAACGTGACAAATATGTCCTTGCAATTTACCGTGGTAAACATTTTTATGCATTTGCAAGGCCAAGGCAGTAGGGAATCTGCAATACAAAATTACTTAAATCAAATTAAATGTAACTTATAAAAGTTATGACTAACGTCTTCCGGCAATCCATACAATACACACGCCGCTCTTCCTCGGAAATGTGCCGCGTGCAATGCTGATTTAAATGATGTTGATTTGTAAATTTTTCTGGGCAATACTCGCATTGGAATATCTTATCAATCTCTGGAGCATGTTTAATAGCTAAATGATTTTTAATTGCATATTGAGATGAAAATGTTTTGTTGCACTCTTTACACCTTAAAAAATGAATTAAAAATAAAATAATCCCAGATATGAAGCTTCAACGTTATAAGATGTTTCGTACCTATAACTCTCTGGGTTTACGTGCTGGTTTATATGGTCAAGAGCATAGGCGCGACTGGGGAGTTTTTTGTCGCAACATCGAACATATCCACTTATACTGTGGGCAGACTGATAGTGCTTGCACAAATCGAAAAATTTTTTGAATTTCTCAGAGCAAAGCTCACAATCAAGTTTAATATGTTTAGCGATGAATGCATCCTCGTCGTCCACTTTGTTTGAATCTTTTCGGCTGATTCTAGTTTTGTTTCTTGGGTCCCGTTTGAAACTTAAACTATCCCGGTTGACAGGTTTGTCCTTAACCGGAGTCCCTTTTTCGACGAAATTCGTACTCCTCCTAGGTGCATTGTTCTTTCGCCATCTCTGTTCAAAATCCATTGAACTATCATTGTCGTCAATGTCGTCAAAGTCTTCCGACGGATCTGAAATTACAATGCATGTGTTTTAATGCAGTAAACATGTCTGACTGTACTTACCAAAGTCGCCCTTTTCTAATAAATACCCGTCTTCTTGTACTATTTCATTGGTATTCTGACTACCTTCTACACTTTCTAGGAGTGGGTTATTTAAATTCAATAAAGATTGCAGCAAAGTAGACATTATACCTACCATTGTAGTAACTTTCGTCGTTTTTGTTCCCTTCAGCATTTTGTTTGCTTCTTTGCTTGTCTCGGAATATGGCTCCACAATTTGATAAATTAGGACTACCTGTAATAGAGATGTAACTATTTTAATGTCTATCCAAGCAACTCGGATGAAGTCTCTAATCCTCCCGCAGCTGACGTTATTTTGAGAATGTAAAGACAGCTTTCCTCGTTAACACTGGCAAACAGTTAGCAAACCATCTAGCTAATAATTTGAGATCAGACAGAAAAGCAAATTCTGATCTTACTTAGGTCTTTTTATATATAAGCAGGTTGCGAAGGGTCCGCATTTGACACATATGGTATATCGTTGCTATGATGGATTCTCCGAAGTGTGGCTGGCTTTGGCGGGCTAAGGCTGGGCAATAGTAGAGTACGTGCACCGCTGTTTCTTCTTCCTCAAGGCAGAAGCGACATGTATCATCAACCACCACACCTATATTTTAAAGGTGGTACTTTAGATTGCCGGGCACTCACGGTGAGTAAATCAGTCATGAAATTCAGTCTCGACTTGCTAAAGGTTAAGAGGTGAACCTTTTCGCTTGTCTTAGCCCGGTTTTACTATTACAATGTGAGGCTTTGGAGTTTTTTTCCCCAAAATGGTCGACAGTGAGGTTCCGGTCTAATGGCGAGTTCATCCGCCTTTTCATTGCCTATTATTCCTTCGTGGCCTGGTATTTAGGCTATGATACCCTATTGGTTTTTGTAAATATTTTTAATGTTGACAGGCAGCCCCACACTAAGAATAGTGTAGCTAGAGAGCGATCTGATCGGCACCTGGCTGTCTCTCAGAATCCGTATTTTAGCTCCTTTCATTCCCTTGACAATAATAATGCGGGCGCAGACTTCCTTACTTAGGTTAAGAATACGGCACACACAACTTACACATGGAAACATCCTACTTCGACAACATCATCCACTCTGTCCTCTTATGTATTATAAATGTTATATGCAATGTGCTATTATTTAATAAATTTAGTTCTCCCTAACATTGACATGAAATGCTAGTAAATATAGGGTAACTGCAGCACACGAAGAGACGCAAAGCATAAAATGTCGATTGAGAATTTAGCGTTCCTTTATATTTAATTTTGAAAATTCGCACGTTTCGTAGTTATATGCAATCATTATTTTTATATATATTATGGAAAAGGGACATTTGATATTCATGTGTTTATATTTGATTTTGAATCAATGAATGTCCACCTATTAAAAGCCTTTTATTGTGTACCTACTTTGTTCTGGAACAATCATACATTGAACAGATCAATTTGTTCTGCTCATTGAAGAGAACTAGCCGAACAAATAGTGTATCTATGATTTTGTTATTTTTCATAAAAGTATCAGCTAACAAATGTAAACAAATTTGTATTCATAATGATGTTATTTATTTATTTACTTTTTCATTTCCATTGCAGAAAGGATAAATCTATCCTGCAACCTCTTAGAAGCGCTCTCGGAAACGGAGCCCATATGGCGCTTATTTAGTATACATTATTTAACATTTGTTCGTTTTTTTTACAGCGGTGTTTAGAACTAAGGAGCTTTACAACATGAAGTAAAAGTAAATAAACTCCATTTACTGGGAAAAAAAATTTCTGAAGCAAGAAAATTGTTTAAAAAAATATACTAAAATCTAATTTGTTTTTTCACGACAGAAAATTTTTCACTTTTTGGATTTCTTGTGTGGGACGTAATGAAGTTAGTTGTGGGAATTCATTACTCTGCATGAAATATTTCGTCCGCGGAAAAAAATTAAATATTTATTACTTTGTTCACCTAAGAATTCTACCATTTTGGTATAAAACGGTTCAACACACGAATAGGTTGGATTTAATTACTGTAATGGTGAATTGTTCATTTTCTAATACACATATAGGTGGTATTCTCTCCGTCGTAGTTTACCAATTGAATTGTATGCTCTATTTTATGAATTCTTAGATTATATTCTAGTCTGTAAGATCATTTGTATTTGTAGACTGAAGTCTAAATAAATTAAATCCTTAACCTTCCTATGGCGCACGGCCTCACAAACCTACAATTTTGAAATTTGCTTGGAAGTAGCTGCGTTTGTAGGCTGATTAAAACATAACAACATGGTACCCTTTCTTACCTAAGAATGCTCCAAAATTATTAAACTAAGCGAAGTTTAGAAAGACTTTGAATGCATTTACGAGTTTTGTTGTCATGGTTTCATGGTGTTATGAAAAATTATACGGGTATAGGAAGGTTAAATAAGCTTTTGTACAGAGTACAAAAAACCCAGCTATAAAATAAAACTAACAAAACTCAAGGCTGTTAAAAAATAATAAATAGGACGTGGAAACCCAACTTTATATCCTCACAAAGTGCTCGGCCCTGTATCGGCAGAGGAGGTTACTAACGCAAATATCATGAGTATGGTTACCATTTCGAAAGTTGAAAACAATAATCCAAACATTTGAAAAAAGTACGGACATTTTAGTCAGAAAATGAAATAATAAATCCCACGCGCAGTTTGGGATAAAATATAGAAAAAATAAGGATTGAAGACTTATTTAAAGCTCACGTTTAAATTTTAGTAATTTAATGCGAAAATTAAACATTTATTGAAAATATTTCCATCTAAGTAACAAATCCGAACAAATTAAAAAGCCCGACAAGTCTGGACAAATCCGGGCGGATGGTAACCTTAATGGCGGGTGCAATAGGCCCAAAAGAATAGTAATCCTTTCTGCCTGAGCTGTAGTAACAAAAACAGGTTGCTTCGCAGCTGTCACAGATAGGGCTACTCTGTAATTGCGTATCAGCTATTAAGAGAATAATATGCCTTCTAAATCTTGCTAATAGCTTTCACCAAAAAACTGCAATCGAGGATAAGGAATGTTTAATTTAGCAGAGACCTCCTTTATAAGGGTTTCATTAACCTGATATTTAGATGACTAAAAAACTAAATATGGAGCTGAGACGGCAGTTTAGAGCCAGCACACAAATTTGAAAACCAACAGAAGTAGTTTCAGACGAAAATAATGGGAATTAAGACTAATCGCAAATGGTTTGAAAGGAATAAAGAGCCTGATAGCAAATAATATTATATCTAATATACAGACGGAACAAGTTTTACGTGGTTATGATGGAGAAACCAGCTCCTAGGTGGAGAACCTATACCTATTTAATGGAGGAAGGATGGATGCATTGAGGAAGCTGTTTAGAAACACAACTGAAAGATCTTTGAATGTATTATCGGATCATTGCACGGTGCTAGGGAACCAATGTTTATACATACTCAAGGAATAATTGATCCTACTTTACATTCAGAAGGCGAGATAATCTATTTTTTGATCATTCTAATCATGAGTTTCAGAGAATTCCAAATACAGCCGAAGTCATTGACATTGAGATATCTAATATTGTTAGCAAGCATTAAATTTTAGCTCCAATTCATTTGCTATTTCCTATATTGCAAGTAGAATTTTTTCTTACCAGAATTCAAGTATTCCGCTCAAAGTGGGATAACTTTAATCGACCACAGGTAACAACTTAGGTTAAAGACAATTATTAAATATAAATGAAAAAAAGTAATAGAGATATTATTGAACCTCGTGGAATGTTGCCAAAAATTATTGATTTTACCTGTATGTATGTACATGCCGTAGCAGCTGCAAGTAACCATTTCTAAACATCAACAAACTCCTAATCGAAACAGTGGCAAAAATACATCTAGACAGTGAAGGAATTTGAAATGAGGATATAAAAAATAAAAATCAACTTATTGTATTTCAACTCAAAATGACAAAGGGGTAGAAATAAATGCAACTTACCCACTGTACCTTCGGTTGGGTTCACGTAGCCATAACTGCATTCGGGCTGATCACCTAAGGACCTAGCGTCAGGCTGATAAAAATCATTATAGTTTTCTGCCGTGTACTGCGAACCGGCATAATATCGCTCGCTTAACGTTTTATGAGCATCCTTAACTTGCGTGTAAAATAAATGGAAATTCGCAATTTGTTCCCAGCAAGGACAGCATATTCTACTCAGGATAGTATCATCCTCGATTGGCTGAGAGGAAAAAGGACTGTCAATTACCTGTGCATCCCCTACACTTAGTTGGAAGGACATTGATTTACCTCAAACCAGAAGTGCTGTTTTATTACCGCCGATATATCTAAACGCCTCCCCTCTTCGCCAAATATGTTCATCACATCAACATCGTCTTTTAAGCATACTCCACAAGTCATTTTTAATAAAATTCATATGCTTTACGGGTGCTCAAAACATGAAGCAAATATAAACAACTACAGTACAAAAATTAAACATCGGTGACAGTACGAACTCTCGAAAAGCAATCGAAAAGTTTACTTGAACTGCATTATCCTGACAATTAGATTCAAAAATTAAGCCAATAACAAGAGAGAATTCGATTGGGTTATAAAAGCAATTTATTTAGCAAATAATATGAAGAAGCCATTGATGTGTAGAGCAACATGTAATTTATAAAAGGAGATTCTTTAACAAATTTTAATTATTGGACAATTTTCGAATCATGCCGTACTACTTTCCCCTACTAAAGAGAATGGAATAACCAGTGGGAATTATCTAAAAACAAAAAAATTCTGATGACAGCTGATTGTTTACATCAAAATATAATTATTTAACTTAAACGAATATGAGCGATCTACGCTCCTTCTGTGGGCTCTGTTTTTCAAGTTCCTGTGAAGATCTATTGGATATAAGCGATGATAAGAACTTATTCAGGGAAAAATGCAATTTCCTTTTCAGCCAACAGGTAAACTAAGTTTGTGTTGCAGCAATATTTAAAGGAGTGCTATTTGCATAATTTCAACCGAGTTTTCCCTGTAAACTTTTGCTTACACGGAATTACACTGATACACGGGTCGCTCGGCAGTCTTCGGCATCGCCTTCCGTGTGTAATAACTTACTATAATTGCTTTTGCTACTGATATTTACCTCTTACAAAATATCTACTTGCTGAACATTTTACCTAGTTCATTGTAAAATTAGCTCGTGGATTGCAATGTGTCCACGCCTTCCTCACAATTGCCAAAAAAATGCATTCTCTGAATCCATACTTCCAAACGCTGGCCCTTCTTCTGGTTTCAAGTCACCTTAAAAGAAAATTTCTTATAGCAATCATTGCCCTCCATTCAGCTTTAAAAGTCAGGCCACTTTGGCACCAGAGTAACGACTACTGCGTAAAAATAAAATAAATTAGGAAATTATCGAAACCATATTTGACTTTTTTTAGATAACCCCTGAGAGTTGCGTTTGGAAAAATGTATGTCTAAGTTGCGTTTCTAAGATCGAGGAGATCTACGAATTCTTTCAAAGAATCATACAAAATCACGGAAAGTTATTAGCAAACACCATTGTAGAAAATCCAAGCGCGCAAAGTGAGTCAGGAAAAGGTATACCTGTCGATTCGTACAAAAATCCAAAAAAAGGTTTCCAATTTCTTACTTTGATCTAGATATAAAAGAAGAGATTAAACATAACGTGTCAGAATGTGGAGATAAATCAAATTACGAAATACCAGTAAAAGTCAAATTGATTGAGAGTGAGCCTGGAGAAACATTGAATAGCGATAGTGTGTCAAATAATTTAAATATTAATGATTGTGAGGACAATACGATTTTAAGATGTAGCAGCCCCTACACGATTAGGCAGGATTTAATTTCTGAAGACGAGTTCAAGCAACAAAGTGATACCAAAGGCATAGATCTACCCGATCACCTTAAGGTTAGAATTCCCAAAAAGATAAGTGATGCTACGATAAGATCGTTTATGGACATAACGTGCGAGATATGCACAAGTAAGGACAAGTACGAAACTTTCAAAGAACTTCAGTTGCACTATGAAAAGCAGCATGCCACCAGAGGCTTTTTGAAATGCTGTGAAAAGAAGATTTTTCGAAAAGACAGAATTGTGGATCACATAACTTTGCATATGAATCCAGACGCATTCAAGTACTACTACATATATATGTATAACTATAATAAATTCTTAAAAACTTTCTTTAGATGTCCCAAATGTGGCCAGAGAAGTAAAAGTAAAGTACTCCTGCGAATCCATATGAAACAACATTTACCGGTTGAAGATCGACCCTTTCAGTGCAATATTTGCGAACAAAGGTATGAATAATAAATATAGGAGTGTAGAAGGTTCTGGAGCTCTATTTCCTATTACCCAATATTTTAAAGCTTTCCGTTGCTGTTACAATATTTATTGTGAATTTAGATTTTTTCTCTTAAGTATTTAAAGCAGGCTGTGCAATATAATTAACGCTGTATGGGCTAGGGTGCCGCCGTGTGCTTTAAAGGTCAGTTTTTTTACCTTATCGTCAATAAATTAAAATCATTAATATTGCTTGGTCGATTTTGTATTATGCGGCTGATTCAAGGTAGTAATGTCAATTGGAATCCTATTAGAATTTTAGCTTTGATTCAGCCCATATCAACGCGTTCGAGCAATTATTGTAATAGCTTGGTAAAAGGATTCCTGTGCCATAATTATGTAAATTGTAAGGTGAGAACTGACAATCACCAATACCACATATAGCTGAATTTCAATTCAACCGTGTGTGATGTGACTTGTGATGACCATGGAAATATGAACTAAGCACGGAAAGGCTGTAAGCCAGATTTAGCGTACCACATTCCCTGATGTGTTAGAATTGGCTGTGTTCGTATGGTCGCTCAGTGCAGGCGTAAATATGTAGGCATAATCAAAAGGGGGCTTACAATTCAACATTTTCTGAAGTTCTTTCCATAATGTCTATGCCCCCTTTAACATCTATTTACACGCTACCATTCACCGCTTGCGCCCCGCTTGCGACGATTCGTATTTAGCTCTCCCTCATAAACGCTGTTGCTGTTCTCCTCTAGGAAGCATCCCTTAGGTGGTCGCTCACGTATAGGGTTCATACACGATGCAGCCGTTCCGTGCTTAGTTAGTATTTCTATGGTGATGACTATGCCAATACAGGATGAAACATGTTGATCAATTTGGTTGAGTCTAATTCTAATAGAAAATTTTATTGTGTATAGAGCTGTTGTTCAACCAACTTGGCGGTTCAATAATTGGTTGAAGTTAGATTAAAGCGCTTTTATTTTATGTAGGCGGGCCTAGTGTTTGGTAAATATATTCAATTGAGTATGCTCTTAGTTTAATAAGAAAATAATTTTTAAAAATTTTACAAAATGGCGTAGATCTAACTATATTTTCGAAGTTTGTATCACCGATAACACAAAAACTATTTAATTGATCCTACTTAAATTTAGCGCCCTTTTGAAGGATTGGACTAGTTTTCTATTTGAACCTATAAAAATTCAAAAATTAATAAAGTAAATAATTCTCCCATAGCAAAGAATTGCAAAATGTTTGTGAGAAAATGCAATTTTGTGTTGCAAAGCTTGTATTTTTTTATTTTTTTTAGGTTCACACACACACACACACACACACACACACCGTTAATTGTTAGTAATACATGTTTGCCACTTTTGTTTCGGATTTTTAATTTGGAGGAAAAAAACATCAAATTGTATTGACTTTCTACAGTTTGCATCAAAAAATTAATCCAATAATTATTCAGCTCAATTTTTGAAGTTTGGATGGATGAAAATCATGAATTTGAGACCCTTTTTTCAAATTTTAAAATGTTTGCAATAGGTGTCTCTTGCAAAAATTCATTTCAATGCAAAATTTATTGTTAATCCTGATCCAGAGGAAGACGTGAAAAAACAACTATTGTCAAAAGGTGCAGTAAATCATATCAAACAAAATTCCTAAAACTTGGCTTTTGTTCTGCTTGCCTAAAGGTCGTTCCCTCTTTAAGGGAAAAATTTGTGCTTGAATGCGAGAGAATGCTTAGAGAGGCTTCCATGAGTAAGGGTAGGTTCTTCGCAGGGCTTTTTCCCACAATCCGTGCCCCTCCATGGTTCAAAGGGACATCCCTCCCATGTAGGATGGTGAGGGTCTTAAACAAGAAGTTTTCAGGGCACACTTATGACAGAAATCGTCTCGATTGGAGAATTTATGGCTCTCCCGTGTGAGGTGTGCGAAATATGTTCTTCTGAGACGTAGAAAATTTGCGGCTGCTACGTGCTAGGAAAAAGTGGTCGCTCTTCACTGGGAGTGATAATGAAAAAATCTTAGCTTTGGCGAGTTTTGTTACTAAGACCAAGCTCAGTATCTGAGTGGTTGTTGTTGATGTTTTAAGTTAGTCCCAGATGAGACTTGAATGTTCCAGCAGCGGGGCTAAAACACCATGAAACTCAGATGTCCAACTACTACTACATATACTTTTTTTCCACTTCTTTTTTCTCTGATTTACATTTATTTCCTTTTATTCACTCATTTCTTAATGCGGTAATTTTATCCATTTCTGTACGGAGCTATAAATTTAGTACAAATGAAGTTGATAAATTTGGCGAATAAGTAGGTATATGACAAATAACAAACCAAGTTCTTCAACTGGGTTGATCAACATGATGCATAGTGTATGGCTAGCTTTATCATCTCTAATGACTCCACCCTTCAACTACAAATGCCTTAATTCCTAATGTACTCCCGCATGGATAAACTTCAAAAGTCTTCCGATAGAGCTTACATATGAGCCGTTAATCTTGAAAGTTGCATAAGTCATGGAAAACAACGTGACTTATGCTACTTTCAAAATAAACGGCTCATATGTGCAACATATTTGTTTCAAAACTTTATAGCCAAATTTATTTTTCTTTAATCTAATCATATAACTAATTATGCTTGCAGATTTGTCTTGAAATCTCAACTTAATAATCATCGGGCCACACATCTTTCGGCTGATGAAAAAAAATTCATTTGTGATGAATGTGGAAAAGCGTAAGTGTAATTGCGGTATTTGTGTACCATTAACATAAAAGTATTGCGCTTCTAGGTTTGCATTAAAATTTGTGTTATTAAAACATAAAACCACGCACACCTTCGAGAAGCCGTACTTCTGTGAAGTATGCGCTCGCTCTTTTGCAAGCAAAGTTAATCTCACATCACACGCAAAGACGCATATAAAAGAGCCGGAGCCTCGCATACAGTGCAAAGAGTGTGGACAATGGTATAAGAATCAACAAACATTAAGAACGCATCGTCATCGGCATAGGGATATTCGGGACCACATCTGTGAGATATGTACCAGGAAGTTCTCTTCGAAAAGTTCCCTTTTGCAGCATACTAGATACGTGCACCAAAAAATTAGCAATTTTGAGTGTAATATTTGCCAAAAACAGTTTAGGCGCAAGCCAGAATTAACTGAGCATATAGCACGGCATACTGGGGAAGTATTGTATCAATGCCAGTTTTGTCCAAAGACTTTTTTCTCTAGTTCTAATTATTTTGCTCATAGAAAGGCAAAACATCCGAAAGAATATGCTGTTATGAAAGGCACAAAATCTCGTTGTTTAAAGTTGTAGTCATATTGTATAATAGTTTAAAGACAATTTTCAAGAAGCGTTATCAGTAACGTTACAAATAATTGCAATTGCTTTGTAAATCAAGAAATAAAAGGGTACTCACCTTTGAACATATTCGAGTCTCTTCGCGGTGAAGATTACGGAACCGAAAGGTTATCCACACTCAACGCTAGTATTGTCATTTTCATCTAGTAAGTTCTAGTCATTTTCGAGAAAAATGTCGAGTATAACTACAATTGAACTGAGCAATTCATTCATTTTTTTTTATGTATTACAACCTGAAAAAAGGCGTTAAAAGGGGTTCCTTGAAACTACATATATGGTCGCGATCAAGAGCTTAGGCCTTAACCACACCGTCGACTTTCTGTTCGCCGAGATGTTTTGTCGCCTTGGCGAATTCTACTACGTTATATAAGCGTGCGCTCACTACGGCGACATAAGGAGACGGGGACAGAGAGTTCCTTAGGACGACTACAGCTCTGCGTCGAAACGGTTCCATTACCCATGAGCTTATAATATGAAAGTGACCTCACTGGAGACTTCTCGTCGGCAACTTAAATCTAGCCAGTAGAAAACTCAGGAAACGATTTGATTTACGTAACTTGCAGCTCTATAGTGCATTGGAAGACAAATTAACAATCAAAGGTCATAGTGTGTTATCCGGAAATCTATCTACCACAGCGCAGACAGAGTTCGATCCCACTTTTAATTGTAAGTAGTCATTTTATTAAAAAATGGATGAGAAAATTATATAATCGTAAGGTAAATACCCTATACTTTTATATAAAAGTTTTGTTTGGATTTTCTCAGATGTGTTTATAAAACACTAGCATGCCCGGACCCGGCGTTTCCCGGGATACTATTAAATTTGTATTCCTTAATTTTACAACGCCTTCCTACCGCACAACCCCCCTCCTATGTGACCCAGCAGGGTGGGGGTGGTCTCATTAAATCAACCATAAATTCGTACACAATACACTCCATACATCACTTTCACCTATTCCTAATACTTTTTTAACTGTAAACTGTAAAGTATTATTAAATTTAGTTTTCCTCATTTTACAACACCTCCTTATTGCACCCCCTCTCCTATATCTCCCAGCGGGGTGGGGGTGGTCTCATATTTGGAAATTCGAATAGCAGATTCGAAATGAGTGATCCCGAAAATCCCCAAACGCGGACTTTCAGGGAAATCCCTCGAAGTTTAACTTTTGGGTCGCCATATTGATCCAGCATCTTGATTTCCAAAATTTTGATGGCAGATTCAAAATCAGTGACCCCAAAAACCCAAACCAAAAACATAATTTTCTAATTTTCCGCGCAATATTCTTAATTTTTTCTGTCACGAATTAGCGAAATCGGTCCAGCCGTTCGCGCGTGATGGCGTGACCAAGGGAAGTAGAGATTCATTTCTATATATAGAGATTACTCTGCTTCCTTAGCTATCGATTGGTGAAAAAATTATTCCAATTCATGCATACACTTTTCTTCCACAGCCGTTCCAATTTTGTCGGCACCCACAGAAAAAACCAATGTTTCACTATTTCCACCAACTTTCATCAACCAGGCCCAATTTCCTATAGTGCCTCTTCTTCCTACCTCTGAGATACACTTCTGAGGGGTGTCACCCCCCCACCCCTCACCCACAACAAAAACACGTTTTCACCAATAATTCCCACATTTCACACTTTTCACCAACCTTTCTTCCACCAACACATTCCACACTACCTCCCCTTTCCAACGATACCCATAACATGGCACACGCATTATAACAAATTTCCTCTTCTTCTTCCTAACAGTGGAGCCATCTGTCGAAAATTGGTCGTACCACCTCAGAAAGCTTCGTGGGCTCATGTACAACAACTTTGCTAAAGATCATCATATGATCAAATGCATAGTTTACGATTCTATAAACGACATACAGCCAAACATTCATTTTTATATATATAGAAGATGATTTTTTGACTGTCGTGTGAATGTAAAAGTATTTCCTTTTAATTTGTTTCATATTTCTTTTGGGAACAATTTGACAATATTTCCAAGATTCGCAAGACCCACAAAGATGCCACCCATTATAAAGCAGAGCCATTTATTTATACATCCTACCCATTTCATGTCTGTCCCCGCAAATCTCACTGTATTTATTGATGGTAAATCAAAATAAAACGAAGCCAAAGTAGATTGAATATTTTATTAATTAATTAAAAATATTTACATAATGTAAAAATAATAAACTAAGAGGAAATTGTTTGTAACGAATAAACACCATGAAATTGGAAAGTATTAGATTTAAATTGATCCAAAAATATTTGGTGTATGCGCTCCAAATAAATTAATTACGCTTACTTGCTAGAATCTGAGCTCGGAGCTCCTTTAGAAATAACCCTTCCGGAAAGTGATTTACCTTCTTGCTTAAGGATCATAGTGCCTCCCTTCATTTCAATTTTGCCCTCTTTGGCCATGGCTGCCACTTCAGCTTTAGTCATCATAATTTTCTGCACCTTTACCTTACGATCTCCGATAACCATCTCTACGAGCTTTTTAGTCCCAGATTGGGTAGCACTCGGCAATTTTTGAGCAATACTTTCGGGTTTCATTTGCTTCGCTGTGGAGTAATTGCTATTCGATTTATCCTCGACCTCCCTTTTTGGCAGCTGCCGCACTTTATCGTGCTGCTTACCACTGTCTGATGGTGCGTTTTTATTTAAAATCTGAGGTGTACCCACTTTCTTAAATATTCGTTCGTTTAGTATTTTTATTTCTTTTACCTCCGGCGACTTTGCAGCAGCGGGCTTTTCAGTTGCACTTTTCTCATTAGGAGCCTTTTCCTTCTTTATGCAAGTAACAGATTTTGGTAGCTGCTTGAGAACGGAAGTGATGGTTGGCTGCTTTGTTTTTGGCGTCTCCGCCAATTTTTCGATCAAAGATCTCCTTGTAAAAACTGTTGGCTTTGGTGCTTCCTTAGTAACTTTTGGCTTTACATCCTGGGATGTTGATGCCTTAGTTGCTATTCTTGACATTTTTAATGGCGGCTCTTCAACAACTTCTTCGCGGACATCATTGCTGAATTCAGCTTCTTCCTCTTTTTCCAATGCTTCGATTTCCATTTCCTCGAATTCTGCGTCGTAATCTACGGTTTCTTGAGTATGTGTGGAGTCCTTTGAAAGGCGCTGTTCACTGGTGCTGCTTCGTGGAAAAGAAATCGTCTTTAACTGGTTACTTTTTCCGGTAGTGCTAACCACTATGTCCTTCCCTGTATAACAAAGAGAACGAACAGTTAGGGTTTTTTAGGAATACTTATATGTTAGCAATGACTTTACCTAGGACAACTTCAGTTTGGTCCTTGACGAACACATTTTGTGGAATTTCCATTGCATTGTTCGCATCATGGTCACCGTGATATTCCTCGATGATAAATTCCTCAATGACTTCGCCTTCCTCATTGCCCGTGTCCTGGGAGTCGTCTGTGAAAGTATTTGGTTCTTTTTTATTGGCGACTATATTGTTTTTAGTGTGCTCCTCATAAACAGCAAGATCATCAGCATGAGCTTCAAAACCGTGGTCTTGTAACTTATCAGCAGTCATAAATATCAAGTCACAAAATTCGCAAGCGTATTGCTCTCCTTCAGCATGCAATTTAATATGCTCCGTCACAAGATCCAAGTTCTCGAATTGTTCTTTGCAGAGCGGGCACACAAGAGTCTGAGTGGCATGTACCGCGGAATGATAGATCAAGTCATCCCTACTCTTAAACGTCTTCTCGCAATCGTAGCAGCTGTATGATCCTGAACCAGTGTGGGATCGCATATGTCTAGTCAAATGATGACTGAGCAAATAAGACTTGGGACACAGTCTACATGGGAAGGGACGCTCCCCAGCATGCGCTGTTAAATGCCGGGACAATTTGCTTGGAGTTGGAAAACTCAAGTCGCAATACTGGCAAGGATAGGGTTGATTTTTGGCATGAACAACTTCGTGCCGCTCTAAACCTTGTTTAAATGCGAAGCATTTGCCACATATTTTACATGAGAATGGGCGGTGCTTCTTGTGCCGCTCAGTGTGCTTATCCAGTTCTTCTTTCGATAAGAAAGGCTTCTCGCAGTAAACACACAAAAACTTCGGCTGATCAGTATGAATTTTCTCATGACGATGTAGAAGTGTGGATCTTGTGAAGGCCTTTTTGCAAACAACACACTCGAACGGTTTTTCACCTGTATGTATCAACATGTGCTTTCCCAAGTCATATTTGCTAAAGAATCTCTTCTCGCAAACCTGGCACGCAAAGCTCCTCTCTCTGGTATGATTCACGATGTGTATATCAAGCAGCTGACGCAACGGAAATGATCTTTCGCAGTGCGGACAAGGAAACACGTTCGTTTCCACTTGGGTGGCATTTTTGACTGGATCTGGTTCCTCGTACTTGGTATGCTCTATTATTTCAGTCACAATTTCAACGTTTCCAGCATCGTCTCTCTTTATAATCGGTTGGCTCAGAATTGGCTCCATAGGCGTCTGCGCATTCTTGTTTAAAATTCGTACTGAATTTTTATTGAGTAATTTTGGTCGCCCTGGTGTAGCAGGTTTCTTAACAGTTGATGTTTGCGTACTAGATGTGGGTGCTATAACTACTTCAGTAGCTAAAGGCTTTTCTGGGCTGGTATCAGTTTTTACTTTTTTTAGCTGCGGATATTGAACAGTTGCGAGCTCTTCAGGTATTTTTGGCAAGTCGAGCGCATTTGGCCAAGTACCCGTAAGAGGATACTGCCGTAAAGCAGTGTCTGCTTTCTTGCACATTTGCTTGAAGCGATAACAGTGCTCCATCAACATTCTACATAAGTCGCAAATTGTATTCGGCATCCCATCATTGGTAAAAACCTGCGAATTGAATATTATATGAAATTTAAAATAGTTGTCAGCATTCTAATGCATGAATACTTAGCAAAAAGTATATTCGCAAAATGGCGTAATTCTGTGATTGCTCTTTGCCAGCTTAACCAGGAAATTAGTCAGATATCTGTTATAGGATTACCTAATTAATACTTGTGTATCTGGCAATACTCTGTACTACTCTAAGCTAGTGTTACTCTACCACCATATTGTCATGTAGTCAGTTCTAAGTAAGCACTCCTAGAATAAAGACCACACATTACATGGTGTCAGAAGTCGGATCATATATAATAAAGTCAAAGCTTATAATAATATATTAGGATGGCTTCACCATCGTCGCCGCCGACGCCAGAGAATAAAATTCCTATAAGTGTCATTAACAATTACCAGTATGGCGCGGACAGTGGTAACCTCAAGAAATTTAATTTAAAGTCTCCAAATCTCGCCGCTGCTTGGAAGTCATGGTATAAGCAGTTTACAATTTTTCTGACTGCCGGGGACCTACAAAACGCAACCGATACTAGGAAAAATTCACTCTTGCTGCACCACATGGGCCCGGATTGTTTCGAGATCTTCGATTCATTTGAAGTCGATGAAGGAACCGCTACACATCAGGAATTAGTGAAAAAATTCGAGGAATATTTCGTCCCAAAAGTTAATATAATAATGGAGCGATATAATTTCTTCACAAGGCGCCAACAAGAAGCGGAGACAATAGATGAATTTGTGACTTCACTAAAGAATCTAAGCAAACATTGTGACTTTGGTGGACTTAAAGATGACTTAGTGAGAGACCTGTTTATTTGTGGTTTAAGCGGCAAGTTCAATTTCATACGGGAAAAACTACTCAGTGAAGGTGATAAGAAATTAGATACCATTTTAAGAATGGCTAAAGTACTCGAAGCTAACAAAGAACATTCCAAAGAGTTCCGGGATGGCGCGAATGAACCTAAAAATTTCGTCGGTGCCGTTAAAACGGCACATGGCTATAGCCAGTATTCCAACAAATTCAAGAGTACACATAACCACAAAAGTCCGTCTCCACATGTGAATCAGTCCAACAGACAAAGTCGTCAGCCATATAATAACAGTGCTTCACCCAAGCGTAATGGTGTGTGCAATCGGTGTGGTCAATTGCATAGGAATAAGTGTCCAGCAACAAATGTGACTTGCAACAAATGTAACGGTCGCAATCACTACGCAAAAATGTGCTTTAAGAAGAACTCGAGTCCAAATAAGGCTTTGGTTAGCAACATTGTTGAGGAATCAGACAGGAACATTCATTCATCGCCAGTTTTTGTTGGAATCATGAGTCAGAACCACAACATACATCAAGATTGGTACATCAAGGTCATCATAAACAACAAATTCGTCACTTGTCAGGTCGATACAGGAGCTCAGGTTAATCTTATGTCGGTATCTCAGTTTAATTCACTAGGTTTAAGAGAAAATTTAATCAAAAAGTCCGGAATAAAAATTTGCACCTTCACAGGTGAAATTGTACCATCTTTAGGTTACGTTAACCTTAGTTGTCAGCACCAAAATAGAAATTATAACATTAAATTTCACATCTTACACATGTCGTGCAAAACCTTATTAGGTCTAGAAACATTGAAGGTCCTACAAGTAATTGAAGAAAAAGATAATAATGCGTTTGCAAATAACTTAATATGTAATAAGATTGAAAACAATGTAAATATTCCTAATTTTTTAGATAACTATAAGGAAGTTTTTCAAGGTCTAGGATGTCTGAAGAACGAATGTCATTTGATCGTACAAAATAATGTACAGCCCATAGTCGAGCCGCCAAGAAAAGTCCCATTTGCATTAAGAGATGAACTAAAAGCGGAACTTGATCGAATGGAAAACCTGGAAGTAATTAAACGCGTCGAAGAACCTACCTTATGGGTAAGTTCTATTGTCCTTGTTAGAAAGCCTAACGGCCAATTACGTATATGCCTTGACCCCCGTAATCTAAATAAGGTTATTCTACGTCCACACTTTCCTTTTCCTAATATGGACGATATAAAATCAAAATTATCAGGAGCTAAATATTTTACGGCCCTGGATGCTAATTCGGGATTTTGGATGCTACCCCTAGATAAAGAGTCTTCTAGACTCTGCACATTTAACACTCCCTTCGGGAGGTATTGTTTTATGCGTCTTCCATTTGGAATCAATGCAGCTCCAGAAACATTTCATGCTGAAATAGTAAAACATTTTTCAGATATTCCCAACGTAATTATTTACATCGACGATTTTTTGATATATTCTTCTACAAAAGAGGAACATCTTAAAAGTCTAGAGACAGTTCTCAAAAAAGCAAAAGAAATAGGTCTTAAATTCAATGAAAAGAAATCCCAATTTTGTCAGAATGAAATCAAATTCATGGGTCATATTTTTAATGCATCCGGTGTCCGCCCTGATCCGTCAAAAATCGAAGCTATTTGCGCTTTGCCTCGTCCTGTAAATGTCGCCGATTTACAACGTTTCTTAGGTATGGTTAATTACCTAGGATCCTTTATAAAAGGATTGTCAAACGAAAATTATGAGTTACGTCAACTATTAAAGAAAGATATTGAGTGGCATTGGACCGACAAACATGAACAAGAATTCATTAAATTAAAAACTCTTATTTCAAATGCACCAATTCTTACATACTATGACACTAATAAACAAATTAAGTTATCAGTTGATGCATCTAAATTCGCTGTTGGAGCAGTCATTTATCATGATAATAATCCTATTGCATATGCTTCTGCGACTTTAACTCCTAGTCAACAAAATTATGCACAAATAGAAAAGGAACTGTTTGCTATTTTATTTGGGTGTACAAAGTTTCACCAATACATTTATGGGAAAACTATTCTAGTAGAAAGTGATCATAAGCCTCTAATACCCATTTTTGATAAACCTCTACATAAAGTTCCTGCACGTCTCCAGCGATTCATGTTACGGTTGCAAGCTTATGATATAAAAATTATTTACAAACCCGGAAAAGAAATGATCGTCCCAGATGCATTGTCTAGAGCTCCTATCCCAACCGAAACATTAACCACTTTTGATAAGGATATACAGTTACAATGTAACCTTCTTATGCTAGATTTGGCCATAACTGATGAGAAAATTAAGGAAATTCAAAAAGAAACTTTAAAAGACTCTGTGTTACAAAGTGTTGCTGGCTACTATAAAAATGGATGGCCTGAAAACAAAAAATCAATTAATCCATTAGCTATGCCATATTTTAAAGTAAGAAATGACATACATCTTGTCAATGATATAGTTTTCATGTCCGACCGTATAGTCATACCTAAAAGCCTACGGTCAAAAATATTAAGTCTACTTCATGAAGGGCACATGGGCTCTGAACGATGCATACGTCTAGCCAAATCATCAGTCTATTGGCCAAATATTAATCAAGAAATAAAAGATATGGTCAATAATTGCGACATATGCATACGTCATCGACCTTCTAATGCCAAAGAGCCAATGCTCCCACATGAAATTGTAAATTTACCTTGGTTCAAAATTGGAGTTGATTTATTTGAGTTTAGTAGCAAAGTATATCTTCTTGTTGTTGACTACTTTTCCAAGTATATAGAAATAGCGCTATTGGATCGCGGCTATTCAAGCAAAAAGCTTATAACTCACTTAAAGTCTATATTCGCTCGTCACGGCATACCGAAAGTTTTAATAAGCGACAACGGACCATCATTCATCTCAGAAGAGTTCAAACTTTTTTGTACTGACTGGGATATTGAACATTGTACATCAAGTCCATACCTACCCAGATCAAACGGTCTAGCAGAAAGATCTGTCCAAACAATTAAAAATTTGTTGCGCAAAAGCATGGAAGAAGGGAAAGACCCGTACGTCGCTTTATTACAATACCGTACCACTCCTAATGCTAGTTCATATTCACCATCTGAATTACTCATGAGTAGGAAATTAAGAACCAAAATCCCATCTACATTTCAGTATCTAAACCCTACACAAGCTGATTATAACAAAATCAAAAATTTTCATAAAAAGAATCAACAGAAAATGAAAACATATTATAACAATAACACAAAACCACTACCAGATCTACAGGAAGGGGATGAAGTATATTATCAAAAATCTCCTGGCTCCAAATGGTATCCCGGAATTGTGGTAAATCAATGTAGAGAACCTCGGTCTTATGTAATAAAAGGTGATAATAATCAATTGCTTCGACGGAATCGCCAACACATAATGAACTCTCCTAAAACACCCTCTCCTGGAAAAGACGTACATGTACCAGATCAAAATATACAGACAGACAGGTTTTCTACTCCATTATTGCAACCCGATATTAACAACAGGTCCATTCCATCAACTTCCTCTTCTGGTTCAGAATTTTACAACAGTCCAAGCCCACAAAGTGAAAATACTGAAAAGGGTTTATTTTCTCGTTTTGGAAGGTTACTTAAACCTCCGACAAGATTAAATTACGATAAATGACATTTTCTCCACTTGAATATTTTGTCTGATACTATTTGAATTTAATAATTATACGAAAGATATTTGTGAATTTAGTAATTTTAAGAAAAATGCTCTTGAGTTTAATAATTGTAAGAAGAATACTATGTCAATTTACAGAACTAATTTGAAGAAAGATACTATTTGTAATTGTCATTGAGTGAAATCTTGAAAGGGGAGATGTTATAGGATTACCTAATTAATACTTGTGTATCTGGCAATACTCTGTACTACTCTAAGCTAGTGTTACTCTACCACCATATTGTCAGTTAGTCGTTGTCAGAGAGAGACTATTATATCATTTTAAACATACCACTTTCAAACAGTCACTTTAACCTAACCACGCAACCTATTAAAAACAAGAAAAACTATAAATTCAAAACTATTTATGTTTTTTTATTCTGAGAACTCAATACTGAACTCTCTCTACTCTACTCTGTGCGGTAGTCGTAAAGGGGGTTAAACGAGTTTTATGGCATATGTCCCTAATTTTCCTAAAATTTTGTATGAGTTGTATGAGTAGTGAAGTGCAATTAGAATTTAAATATTTTAGAATTATTTTAGTTATCCTTAAAAAATACAATTTCCTAGAATTTTGCAAATTGGAGAAAATTATAAATAATTATTAGGTATATCCATACATAGTTGTTTAACCGTACGTAACAAGTGATACCGTTTGGCTCGTTCAACGAACTGAATGAATGAAGAGTGTGTAATTTACTGATTGCGTGTTTATATTGTTTTTTATAAATATTATCAACAAATTTGCCAAAATATTTGGCTGTTCGCACTGCATCAAAGTCATACTTAAACCAACGAAATAACTGACCTAGTTTACACGAACCGAATCTTGAGTGTGTGCTTGACTCGTGAGTGCGGTTCCAATATTAGTTAAACATTTTTTAACATGGAATATTAAAACAAAAACAAACTGATTTTATAGTCAGGAGAGACACATCTCAATTGGTGTACCACAAGGACCAATGCTAGGACCATTGCTTTATTTGCTATAATATTAAATTCCTAAATCTGAGGGCAAAATACATCACATATGTGTCAATGAAAAATAAAATCGACGGGTTCTATTATTGAAGTTGAATTTTAACTACTCGACTAGCGAAGACTAACTTTCTTAATATCTCAGTATTGAAAATAATAGGGTCCGGCATTAACATTAACATACGGATCGACGGGAGGGAACATCAGAATTCAAATATCTTGGAATGGTAACAGATGATCATCCTTCTTGGACCAAATTCACATATGTAGCATATTATGAGGAGAATGGCTGGGGCTATAGGACTAATGAGAAGGAGTAGCTAAATATTACCAAAAATGTAATGTATGTAAAAAACATGTATTACGTATCATATAAAAAAAAATTACAGCAAATATCATTAATATGGGTATCAAATGAAAGTGTTTGCCTTGACCAGCAGAATATATACGACAAGCTATGGGAAATCAGGTGCGTTTTGTAATTATTAATGTATCTTCCCATACAAAAGGCTGTGTAGAGATACAGATAGCGAACTGGGGTGGCAACATGTCATTTGTTTCGAGTTAAGTCGAAGCGACCTGAAATAGCTGAATTTCATGTATGGGATTCCTAAGAATTTTAACATTCATTTCAAATCGTTTCGACTTACATAAGTCGGGCAAGTTACATGCTGCCACATCAGGATTTGGCTGTTTATTGTGTGGCGAGATGGAGCATTAAAACAAACGCACCATTGCCATAGGATAATAGATACATTTTCTGGACGTAGATATTATACTATCATCGTGATATAATGTAAAATTACTAATTATGCGTATGAGCCGCCTGTTTAATCAAATCAATATATTACTTACCTACTCTACATATTATCTGAAACTAAAAAGTTGTGAATAAATTTTTTTTTTATAAAGAAACAGCAAACTCGACTACGGAAGAAATGAACTGAAAGAAGAAAATATTTTTTGTATAGCCGTAGTCAGATGCTGCTCTGCCCTATGGGTGCCTTCTTACATATGTAAATATATATTTATATACTCTGAACATCCCGTACCTATGCCCCGATTTGAATTAAGTAAAGAAAGAAAGGATATTTTTCTTTTCTCATAATTTTCAGTTCTTTACTTCCATATTATGGTTTTTGATATTTATAATAAACAATTTTTTTAATTTTTATGGCGAATCTGAGCTTAATTTAGCCTTTATTTCTCCACATACAGAATAACTCATGCCTATTCAGACAGCATCGTAGAATTTCAGAGCGCGACAAAAATGGTATCTAATAATTTCCGTGAAGCTGAATTTGCTCCCATTTCAAAGAGGTGGTACAGTTTTCATCAGCTATACTATACTATACAGCTCACTTCAGATTGTTAAAATACCATATTTTGTGTGCTCCGAACTTCTATGCCTAAGTCTGGAATATGGCCTGAATGTCTATTTGATGTTTGTACCCTGTCGGGTTGAGATACGTTTAAGTGAGATCGCAATTGAACGAACCCTATAATATGCACTGGGTGTGGTGGTCAAAACGATTCATTATACAGATGGCTTAATGGTATTCTGGCAGTACTTTAAGAGACCATAATTCTTTTCGAGTTTAATAATAGTTCCCTCATAATATATTGCTGGCTACGGAACATCCTGAAAATGAAATTCTGCAACTGGAAGGAACGTACATAACTAAAAATAAACGTAAGTCCCTTACTCCTCTACAAGGTCATACAAATCCACAATAATGCATTCGAATGGTTTTTCGAGTACACAGGCAGATGAATATTGACATTGGGAATGCGAAAGACACAGGTTTGATACCTACATCTTGCTGTTATGAATCACTGCCTAGTAAATTTAATTGTTTAACAAGCTCTAGAACACCTAAATGAATATAAAGCCAAATAAATTCGTTCATCAAGTTGTAAAAGAGGGAGACGTAAGTAGGTCGAGCTCAATCATGAGGCGCGTTAAGAAAAAGAAATTCGTATGCTGCTGTGCCCAGCTGTTGAGAAATTCAGGTTCTTACAGTACCCGGTACCGGGCTTCAATTAATGCATTAACTGAGCATTCGAGAAATCCTAGGTGAAATTTGTTCAGCGGGGGACTGAAATATCATAACTTCGAACCAGACATTTTGGCGGGAGGCAATATTCAGAAGCGAACCATTTTTAATTGGAGTGATTTTATATATATTCTAGCGTAAGATTGCCGCAAATACTCAAAAAATTTACCTCGATTGAGACACAGGCCATCACTTGCAGAGGAAGTGGAGCAGAACTCTTGAGCCTATTTTCCCGGGAATAAATATTTGTTAGCGGTTCAGTTTGTGTCATACAAAAGCGACAGATGCGCCTGTTTTTCAGTTCCGTCTGAAGAGTCTCCTTCTGCGCCTCATTCATGTTTGCCCAAAATTTCTTACAACTTTTTCCGCGTTTCAAGCACTACTAAAACTCACTATTTGCGATCGGCTTGCTTTAGTTTTGGATAAATGATTGCTATAGAGGATTAAAACACCACTGAAATGCCCAAAACACAGCAATTCAGTCTGACGGCAAAATGGTGGATCTCGGCTTGGGTGGTGAGTATTGGGAATCAGCAAATGGAAAATAAAAGTGCGCAGTGGCATGCTTGCCAAGGTTGGCAACTTTCACGTGTTGCGGGTACTATTTACTAGGTGACGCTGACAATTTCCAATTTATTGCAAGCATTTTGCATAATATTTATAAAAACATCTTCAAACTAATGGTTGAATCTTATTTCGTGTTTTAAAAATATATTTATTTAAGTATACTTCGCAAATCTGACTTGAGAGTTATATCTATTAATAATACCGATAGATGTCGCATATCCGAAGTGTTGAGATGCGTTTTTAAATGTGGCAATTCCTTAAATAAAATTAATTAACTATTTCATGTGTAACAAAAGAAGATAAAAGTAGTAAATAAAAACCTAAAATGCGACAAAAGTTTATTGGTTGAACCAAGAAATATTATAAAACATGGCGGAACTTGGTTTGCCGGTTTGACACGCAAATTTTGTGCCATGTTTCATCAAGGACGCATTTGGGCATTCAGAGACAAGACCTTCTTATCATCAAAGATGTCTGCCTAAAGTTGCCGTATATTGCAACCTTTGGCATTGTAAATCGATTTTGGCAGGTGTTTGCATTAG
Source organism: Neoitamus cyanurus (assembly GCA_947538895.1). Classification (NCBI taxonomy): domain Eukaryota; kingdom Metazoa; phylum Arthropoda; class Insecta; order Diptera; family Asilidae; genus Neoitamus; species Neoitamus cyanurus. Next base: position 47,458,729 of record OX384541.1, read on the forward strand.
GTAACTTAAATTTCCCAGTTTTTTTACCTGGCTTGAATGTTTATTGGTACATTTGAGATGGGTTAAAAATTGCCTTGAATTTCAAGTGGGGCTTCTTAACGCTCCCAATTGATGAGTTTTATGTGTACAAAAGTGCAGAAACTACAAACTCGTTCCATAAGATGCTTTCGTTAATATTAATAATAAACATTCACAATACCAGCTCGAACCCGGGACTGGGTAGAGACATTTACTGTGGTTCCATGGACAGGGTTGAGTTTTCGTCGAGTTTCAAGGGAATCAGGGTAATCTGGTGCGTTTCTATGTACCTGGTAAAAAATCTTGCAGTAAAAATGGACTTATATACGAAATTTTAGACATTTTCATAACAATTCAACTTCTTTCTCTGTCGAAAAAACTCAGCCGCACGCTAATTTTAATACAAAAATAAACAATCTATAAACACATTTACGTAACTCAGCCAAACTCAGCCTCTTTCATGGAGTTGAGCTGGGTTATTCTCATGTGACAACTTCGAACAATCGATTTTGTTTTTCATATTTCGATAGTTAAACCTATTGAAAACATGCTGTGAAAAATTCAGACCGAAATTCCTAGTATTAAATAAGTTACAACTCATTATCGCCGCCGCGCCAGGTCTGCAGCTGCTACATTTCTATTGGTTTCACCGGTCTTTTATACTTGCGTACGGAGTTTCTGACGGTCAACTTTAGTATATTACCTACCTGTGTATATGTGGAATAGTGTATATAAATTTTTGTCGTGAATTGTGAAATTGTGTGGTCCAGGCATAGCAGATTAGTGTAAGTATAAATTTTCCACGAAAATTCTGCTCTTGAAACTTTAAACGCATTTTTCTCGAAACATCATTTTCTAGAACGGTCAAGGTCCTAACAAAAAACTAATCAACCGATTGCTTTGAAATTTATATATGTTCTTCTATCCATTAATAGTTATCGTCCGTACTAGAATTGTTTATTTTCGAAAATATGTTCTTTTTTTTTTAACGATTTTTACCAAAAAAAACCAAGATTTTCGTAACTTTTTTTCCTACAGTCCGCCATTTTTTTTTCTTTTCAATGAAATTGATTAATTCTAGTAGGGACGATAGCGACAGACCTAATGAACAATAATCCATTCGATTTTTTAATTTCAGATAACATGAACAGCCGCTATTACCATGACCAGTGACCTGGTTTTTTTTGGTGCCCACTTTAATTTAAAAAAAAAAAATATACAATGTAAAATAAGCAAAAAAAACAATATCTTTATACAGTTTAAGATACAAATAAAAACATAAAAAAATTAAAATGATTGAATTTTATTGTCTTATAAAAAAAAATTCCCAAAAAAGAGGTACAATTTATGCGTGCACATGAGAATACCCCCTTAACAGAACTCAACTCAACTCGAGTTAACCCAGAGTTAACTCTGCATGGAAACACAGTAATTGATTTTATACATGTAGACATCTCCAGATGACTTTCTGTTAGTATCCCAAAATAGGTGTCTCTACTTACACTGAAAAAGGGAATTAAGTAAAAACTTTGAATATAATCAAATGTAAATAGCTTTATTCTCTCCGAAAGAACCCGGTGATTGAGATTGCTGGGCTAAAGGCCTATGTCAAAGCCTATGTGGTATGCTGTACGTGGTGTGGTACGACATACGAGGAAAATCAAGTACCGTGTACAGCAACTGAAATGAAAAATTTCGAGTGTGATCATGCTACATCAGCTTATAGATCTTTAACAGTTCCCACAAATAATTTTAAATGGGCATAAACAAAATTTATTAGCAATTTTCTAAAATTATCTGTAGCTGCAGTTGAGAAAAATCATTAACATTTCGTATAATTTGCATTGCAATAAAATTGTTAGTGACTTCGATGAACTATTCATGCATCAAATCTTATCTATTCCATGCGCCCCACGTATTTCATTTTAAATCTTTTACAAGTATTTTAATAGCTATTTAAAATACACAATCATAAATTTTCAGGAATATTTGTATGGGGCTAGGAGATATTATTTTATACGTTTTAGTCCGTCCATTTAAAAAAAAATTGTATTTAAATAATACTATGTTTTAATATCTATTTGATCTCTAAATGCCCTTTATCTGTATATAAAGTTTTACGAGGGCTGTTTCCGTGTTTAAATGAACGCAGCAAAAATTCATATTTTCACGCAGCGACCCGCAAAACTTTGTGCTTTGACCGGCGGTGAAAAATCATGTTTGAACCCGTTTTTGCTTCGAGGCATTGGTGGTGTTACATATCTCAGGGCCTGTCCGAATCCAAGACTTTGTCTTGTTATGCCAGTTTATGACGTCACACTAAGTTAAACTCTGTTCGAATTCATGTCTATGGCTACATATATACGATGACCAAAGTCATGACTTTAGCCCTGACTATAATAGCCTTAAGGATCTTTAAGATTAGCTGTCAAAGTTTCGTAAGATTGGTTAAGTTTCTGTCAAATCTTAACGAATCTTAAGCTCAATTACAATCGTCTTAATGTATAACATCTCCCACTAATTTAACCAACAAAGTTAAATCACTTATTGTTTCCATTTTATTCACCACATATTTAAATTTCTCTCAAATTATCAACCAATTTGTACACAAACGTCACTTTTGCCTTTAAGTTCCTTTAAGATTTGTACGCTCCGGACCGTACCTTTAAAATATCGAAAGTTAACGAAAGATTGGGTAAGACTATTACAGTTGTCAGTGTGTCACTTCATATGATCGTAAAAAATCTTAAGCAGCCTTAAGGTCGCGTAAGACTATTATAGTCAGGGTTTTTGGCCTAGCGTGGTCCAAAGTCATAGCTATGTTTGCCGTAAAAACGGGTTGCCTAGCTACGATTTAATTGGGCCTAGGCAAGATTTATTTGAATGTGTGTGTAAGAAAATCCAAAGCCCTCATAGAAAGCGTCGCGCGTCACTTCTCTCTTAAAGCTCTCTTAAGCCGCACTGCCGCTCGAAATATTGAAGATTCCTATAAAATTCTCTCTCGCAACGCGCTGCCGCCGAGTCGGCTATGGGTTAGCTCCCATATGAATACATGTATTCAATAGTTGTGCGGCGATGCCGACGGATTCTATAGGGGCCAGGCTTCAGGTAGATTTGCATAAAGTTGGAAAAGTGCTCAAATTAAAGAGCAACTTTTTAAAGGGAACACTTTCAACAATCAAGTTGCCTGACAGTAAAGACGGAGATACGCTGTACGCGTTGCGATTTTGTAGCGCTAGAAAATGATTTTGAATATACGAAAATGCAGCCGCTTAGATACAATATAGAGCAAGACAAAAATTTCTACAAGGTGCATGATTTTATTTTGAACAATTTCTATTTTCCGGCAAGGCACAAAACTTATTTCCTGATAATTGTTCATCGCAAAGCCACACACCAAACGCCTTATATGATGTGTACCCATCATTTTTAAAACCAAAGAGCAGCTATTTACTTAATTGCATTTTAAAATGTTCCGAACTTTTCAAGTCAAGGCAAATCACGCAACAAAATAACACCACCCTACACCGGCTCGGCTCTCTAACCGCGTGAGCGCCGCACAGAGTCCGCAAATCACCTCCCAAATGCAGAGTGAAAAAATAAGAGCAATCGCCGGCTATGGTTCTCTCTCTTAATTGCTTACGGGAATAGGATGGTACTCGTTCGTTTCTGTTTTAGCTAATGGGGAATTATTCTGAATGTGGAACATGGAACATGGCATACTAGTTAGGCATTTTCAGGCGTCTAGACTAGAGTCTCCCTTGTTGATAGATATTCTTTTGCCGAGCATTCTGAGGTGTACGTGTGGGCGAGTTGTGCGGACCCGTTCCCACCATAGTCGGATCGGAACCCTGGCTCATATATAGTACACTCGTTTGGCTCACATCAGATGTGTATAGAAAAAGTGTGGCGTCACTCTCAAGGCAGGCCCCCATAGAAAGCGTCGCGCGTCGCTTCTCTCTTAAAGCTCTCTTAAGTCGCACTGCCGCTCGAAATATTGAATATTCCTCTAAAATTCTCTCTCGCAGCTCGCTACCGCCGAGTCGGCTATGGGTTAGCTCCCATATGAATGCATGTGTAGCGGATGATGGTGTCTTCGCTGCGTCCTGTATGACCTGGTTGGGTCTAAGTAATCCCCGCGACTAACGTGCCGCCGGGGAGGTTGTACACTGGGCCAGTTGAGCCTGGCTGCGACTGTATCCTTGCATTGGTTCCAGCTCAGCGTTACCCACGCTGAACGAGGGCTCTGTAACACTCTTCAAACGAGGAAAACTCCGATTTCACAACTTAAAAACATTTTATTTTTATACGGGAATCGTATCTCCCTTACAATTGAACAGGCAAACTTTAACTGACTCTGATGTACTCTGACGAACTTGGTGTTCTCTCTAATGAACTTTTTATGTACTGACTTTTCATTTTTAAAAACAATTCCTACTTCTCTCCGCGATCCTACTGGGTTTTCCCCGCACTCCTGCACTGCACCGATTTCAAAGTGCGAAATTTACAAAGTACAAATGTGTTTTTCCTAAAGCTACTGCTAATTTTTTTACTCTTCCTTCGCGCTCAGACATTATTAATTGGTACCAGAAAAGACAACTGCGATTTCACTAAACATTGTGGTGACTCTCACCAAAGCCGGGAAAACCATCCACCTAGCCTCTCAAAGTTTCTCAAGCTACCCAAGATGCAAAGAACTCCACGGCCGCCACACATGTATTCAATAGTTGTGCGGCGGTTGTGCGGCGATGCCGAAAGCGACGCCTGATGCCGACGGATTCTATGGGGGCCAGGCTTCACTGTATCATGCAACGCGATATTTCACGATATCCACGCGCTACAATATGTTATAATAGTTTAGACCGCGTTTTCCTCAGTAAGCCGGCTCACTTTGAAATCAGAAATATTCACGATTTTTGCTAACTTGTGTGAAACTAAAATGAGCCAAGGCAATTAACAATTTCTATTTTCCAATGTCTGTTCGAGAATTTCATTTATATGTAGCCCTCAACTGGGAAGAATTTTCGGGTTTTAGGGAATCCCGCACAAAAGCCAAAAACAGAATTCGGCTCAATAGCATGAACTGCACAATGTAAGCCCTTCTCCGCACAATACCATTCGGCTAACGTCGAGCCATCAAATGTTATCTTCTCTCCCCCTGGTTTTGCCTTTTTCCTACAATCAGCCGAATTAACGGCAAACGGCAACTACAGCAGCAACCAGAGAACCCAGAGAGCACCAAAGCAGCAAAATGCTTCCCATTTCGAATTTTTGCCTGGCTGTGAGACGTCTTCGTATATTAAAGGTATTTGACAGGACTGCATCGCAAAACTATCAACATGAGAATGAGAATTCAAATCTGAAACGCGCTAAAGGCCTTATAGAAAGAGAACCTCCTCCTTCTTTAAAAGTCGGGCTAAAATTGTTGCGACTCTTCATGTACCTAGGACCAGAGTTAAACACCACGCAAGCCAATTTACAATACAAATCCAAAGATTTTTTCGTATGGATATACGATAAGATTATTTCACCCTCAAACGAAATTAAATTTCACTTTGAGAATTTCGTAGTTTTCCACCCAAAAATCTCCTCCTGATGCCTGCATCTCATGTTTCTCGCCGACAAGCTTAGGTAACTTATCTCTGAGATAACCTACAACTTTCTAAGTTGTTTCACTTTTATATAAAAAGCTACTAAGGGCCTTTCCGACGAATCCAAGTCTTCGTCAAAGTCTTGTTATGCCAGTTGTTGATGTTCCGCCAAGCTAAGCGCTTTTCGAATTCGTGTCTATGCACGGAATACTTTTAACAGCCAAGTTCCCTGACAGGAAGGATAATTTAAAAAGTTATTTATTTAGAAAATTCAATTCAAAGTACAAAGTTTGCAAACGAAGTTAAATGGGTTTTTGTCTTTGCTTTATATGTTATAATAGCTTAGATTTTAAAACTTGTACCTAACTTCAGGCAAAATAAATACATAAATTAGGGTGTTGAGTAGGCATGAAAATAATCCATGATTTCGCCTAATGATAATATTATTCTCCACTGTTTTCAATGGCCTTAACTGCACTGATTGCATCTAGTTTGATCTCGTTTAGATAAAATTTCCAGTAAGTGCATGGCTCTGGGTTGAGTGTAGGGAAATAGTAATAATTTATTTGCAGGAGCACCAAAGATTACAATTTTATACAGCACAATTTTAATTCATTTAATTCATTGGAAAAAGACTATTATTCTACGTAAACAATTAAATTATTTCTGCTATTTACATAAATAACTATCCGAAGAGAAAAGAAAGAGAAATTAAGAAATAACAAACAAATGAAAACAGAAAAAAACAAAAGGATAGTGTACGTGTGAAATCAATCAGTGACCAGGGTTGCAACTAGCAAGGCCCAAATTTCTTTACAGCTGTTACAATCATATGAAATTCAGATCAAAGAAGAACAAAAAGAAATTTGTGCATAAAAATTTCCTCAAAAGCAGTTAATAACATAATACATAAACGGCATTAATTATATTTATGCGCTATTGTAAGCCCAGGCGTAATAACTACATCATTTTTTACTGGTAATGTACAACATTTTGTTTGGGGATCATGGATAAATGGAACGAAAACAACAACAACTGTTTTGACGTCTTTCAGTGACATTTACAAAAAGGCAGTAGAAAATATGCAATTAAAGGAATTAAGGGGTTTATATGGGTAAACATTTAATTGCAAGGAGTGATGACGAACCAAGTTATTTGCCGTTTATGTTTGGAGGAGGGCGACACATTCCTGGAGGTGCACAGTGAAATCGGGGAGCAACTGAAGATCAACGAAGTCATATCGCAGCACTTTTGGTTTGATGTATTTCCTAAGGCCCGCCTTTATTCTTACATAGCACCGTAATATCCTGGTATTCCTTGCAGATTAAGGGTGACGACCCAATATCTAGCAAAATATGCGCATCATGCTGGAACAAAATAGAGGATTTCCACGATCTGTATGACAAGGTTCAGAGGGCTCAAGACCGAATAACTGTTATATATGAGAGCCATCTGAACATATTGGAGGAAAAGCAGGTCCTGAGGGATGTTATAATTCGAAATGATGATGCCCATATTGAACCCTCGATTGCCTTCGGGGGTTTTAAGGTTGAGTCTCATGAGGAAACCGAACTGGAGGTACAAATCAATCCAACATTTGGTAGGTATTATTGCATAGATTTTTAGTTTCATCAGGGCTTTATTTATTTGGTTATAGTAGTATTTATGAAGCAAAAAAAATGTTTTAATTGTGAAAAATTCAAATATGGGTGGGATTATTATTGTTATGATTGGCAACATTCAGCCGTTTGAAGACCTATATAGGTTTAGAGACGTAGTTACACATGCGTTCTTGTGCTTAATTTTTGTTAACACCTTCGTTGTTGCGTGAAAGAGCAATGGTGTAAACCCGGCTTAACATTTCAAAGTTTTCAAATTTCAAAATATTTCGTGTTTCAGCCAGTGGCAAAATATACCATTAGCGCGAAGAAATTGCAATTGGGCTCAAATTATGTTTCTTGAAATCTGTTTAAAACAAAATATGTCCAGCAAGTAATCAGGTTCGTATCTTCGTTATTTTAACCGGTTTTTGATATTTGTTGTCGGCTAAAGTCGGATACAACAGCACTGCTAGTATACTAAAAGCAAAGGAGGAAAGACATGTAAATTAGAAATATTTTTTTAAGAATTCATATTAAAAATTCTCACAATTTTCAGCGATTTTGGCATAAAATTTTAAATTTGAAAAAATGTAAAGACAGTTGTTTTCAAATCAATTAACTAATTTTTAAAACGTTTTTTGTCCAATAGAAATTAGTTCTGAGCACGACGCAGTTACGATAAACCAAGAATCTCCAAAATCTAAAATAACTGAACTAATACTTGAAGAAGAATGTGAGATCGTAGAAGAACAAAGTACACCCAACAAAGAAACTCGAAGAAGCAGAAAAGGAAGAAAATCTAGTTTTACTGAAAGAAGTCGATCATCGTCAAAAGAAAGAGAATTTACTGATAATGGGAGTACATGTATGGATGGTAAGTTAATTACACAAAGTTCACCCTACTTTAACTATATTTATTATGAAAGGAATAATCATAATTCCATTTTTATAAGATTTTCATAGCGACGGTGATGAGTATGTACCTGAAACCAAGATAAAACGCGAGAGACGGAAGCCTGTAAAAAAGGATATAATAGAAGCAGAGAAAGAAAAGGAAGAAAAACTCATCGAATCATATTACAAGATGAGCTGTGGAATATGTCATGAGAACTGTGAAAGATTTGAGCCGCTGTTTGAACACTACCAAAGTAAGCACTATATACGAGGGTTCATACTTTGCTGTGGCAAAAAGTTCCACAGACGCCCGCTGATAGCTGAGCATGTTCTTTGGCACACAAATCCTGATATGTTTAAGTATAGATCTTTTGATTTCTTCCACAGTTATGCTTCACGAAAAATATTTGTAGGTGTAAAGTTTGTAATAAAATATACGCAGATAAGCGTTGCTTAAGCAATCATTTATTAGCTCATGCTCCACCAGACATGAAGCTTTTCAAATGTGAACACTGTCCAAAAAGTTTTGTGAAGAAATTTAAACTGGAACAGCACAAATTAAGCCATTTGTCGCCAGAGGAGAAGAAATATATTTGCGATGAATGCGATAAGCCGTGAGTATGGTGTTCATAAAGGCTTGATAGACGCATAAATTCAGCTTAGTATTTTTGGAACTAAAATTATGCATCCAAGCAGAATAAATCCGTTTGAACTGTATATTTTGGTTGGGCGTTAATAAATTTAATTCCTAGGTATGCCTCTGATGCCCTCCTCCGAGCACACAAAAGAGTCGTCCATGAAAAAACGTATGCCCACATGTGTGAGATATGTGCAAAAGTATTCAAAAGTCGTGTTTTCTTTGAAAAACATCAACTGGAACATTTAGGACAAAATTTACCACGAGTTCAGTGTCAAATATGTAACGCGTGGATGAAGAATGAGCATACAATGAGAGCACACATGAGGTTACATCAAGATGCTGGAATGATACATAAATGTGATGTTTGTGGAAAACAGGGTCCTTCCAGAAATGCTATTCTCAAACATAAAAGGTTTGTGCATTTAAGCGAGAGGAAGTTTAAATGCACATTATGTGATAAAGCCTTTAAAAGAGCAATCACCTTAAAAGTTTGTTTTTAATGACTAATACCGCCTGTATGTATATTGTTATTTATTATTTTCATATTGCAGGAACACATGACTGTACATACTGGGGAAGTATTGTATACGTGTACATTTTGTCCTAAAACCTTTAATTCGGGTGCGAATATGCATGCGCATAGGAAGAAGGCTCATCCTGTGGAGTGGGAAGAGGAAAAGCGAACGAAACTAATGTCAATGAAGCCCGAAACATGTATATAGTTTATTTAGTTTTCTTTTTGTAAGTAAAAGAGTTTTTCTGTTCCATGTCTTTCGCTAAAATATGTTTTTAAAATCGTATTTATTTTGCATTTGTGGACATTTCATTTAAGTAAAAAATCTAATAAAATATTGCGGTATGCATAAGAGCGTCAATAATTTTTAAAGTAGGCATTAAATATTATGCCATTATTTTTATACAATTCTCCTGACATGCAGGGAACTTGGAGCTTTGAGTTTAAGCTATATGACTCCGATCTATACCAAAAAAGAGTTCTCATCTGCTTGCCGCGTTTGCTGCAATGTTTACAAAGTATGATGAATATGAAGAAGAGTGAAACGAAAAAAAATTTAATTGCTCGATGGTAAGGGGTCACATTCACCTAGAAAACAAAATTTTATGCTTGCATTTTCTTTTTGTATGTTTCATAAATGCTGAACTGCTCTGCAATTGTAATATTCACTTCATGTTGTAAATTTCTGTATGTTGCAATTGCAGGACAGTTTGCATTTATGAAAACGACCATAGTCTTAAGATTGAGAATAATTCCTGAATATGTCATGCCGATATTTCCAAAATTCTCAGTTACAAAGCTTTTTATCGCGCGTCGCCTGTTTTTACCTACACGCGTCAGCCGCGTTGACTTCGATTTAACTGAAGACCACTAGAAGCGACTCTGTACGGCCCTGGAATTGCTCATTAGAGAAATTCATTCATTTCAGTAAAATTGTACCTAAAACTTTAAACGCGGTTTTTTCTTCAAAAAAATGTTCTTCAAAACACTCCCTTATATTTCGCGAATCGGCTGCTCGTGTAAACGACACAAAAATGGACTAGGAAATTTGCCCTTCTATTTGCGTGCGAGTAAGATTTGTGACGTGCAGCGATCGAGCACACACACATACATATATCAGGCCTAGGCCCAAATCAATCGGGGCTAGGCCAGTTTTGGGGCCTGGCCACTTACACGATAAAGATAATCGCGACTTTGGGCTACGCTAGGCCAAAGTCGCGACTTTGGATATCGTGTATACGTAGTCAGTCAGAAACCTGTACCATATGCGCTGAATTGCATGTGGCGACACAAAATGGTCATTCTAACCCAGAGGAAAAAGCTATCGTATGATGACAAAATGTGCAAGATAGGTGACAAAATTTACAATGCAAATGAAAGAGCTGCAGCTATGTTGGTTGGTTTGGTTTTCTATGGAGATTACTCATCAGAAACCTGTAACAAATGCGTTGAACAAGTACAAGCCGTGAAATGGTCCGCCGCACGCCCACAACAATGGGGCAAAATGGTCTGAAATCAACAAAAGAATACATTGGCTCTTACGGCGGAAGAACCAAAGTACAAAATTCAAATGTAGCTTCCAAACTATACCTTGAATTGAAAAGTCATCTTCTGCTGAATGTTAGCCTGAGGCTCTCTTCCCAAGTCACTCAACCTTTCAATACCTATTCTAATAAAATATATAAATTTTTCAGTTTTAATCCAACTCAACAGAAAATTCCACTGACTGCATTCGGCTGAATGCGCGTGAGAGCTTGCTTTCGGAACAAATCGCAAAATCTTTTTAATTTTATTAGGAATGAATGGATATTTCTTGCTTATAAGAATCCAAACTCTCTAGAATTGCACTATATGAAAACACTTTCCCGTAGTTTTTATAGATCCCGATTAAATTCAAATTTATTTATGAATTTTATTGCTCCGCAATTGAGAGTAAGGGCACTTACACGATTCTTTGGTAAGGTAGAACATTTCACTGACAGGTTTTTTGTTAAGATATGTGAAATATATGTATTAATTTAACTGGAGTTGTTTTCTCCAATCAACTGTACAATTTTAATATTAACCTTAAACATGCTAAGGTATCAAATATAAATATAAATCGTTGAATACCAGTAATGTTGGTAAGGCGGAACTCTATCCTACCGAAAAATCGCACAAGTGCCCAACCTAAACAAGATCGCCAAAACTTTCAAATCCGCCTCCATCCATTATCAAGTCATTTATAGAGATCAATCTTGCACATACTCACACTATATGTTGTAGCACCTGCACCGCACAGCACCAAATATCAGCTACGAATGAGCAGCAGTACGCTCAGAGAGAACCTCGCAGAATTTCCCTGATTCTTTGGGAAATTTCGAGGCATCGCGAATTTCTGATAGAAGCAAAAGCATTCACAGCTTGTTATAAGAATTGCAGTCTATATGATATTTATTAGTCTATGGTGCTACTTTGGGACAGGGTTTCCGCAATCCCCGTTGTCTCTGGTGGTGTAACTCTTCACTAGAAGCAGTAGATAACCCCCCGTGAAATAGATGCTAGACCATAGAAATATAAACTAAGCACGGAACCGCTGTATCGTAAATAAACCCTGTACATGAGCTAACCTAAAGATAGCTACGCAGAGGAGTACAGCAACAGCGTGTATGAGGGCAGCTAAATAGGAATTATAGCTAGTAGTGATTGGCAGCGTGCAAACGGATTATAAGGGGGTATACTCATTACGGCAGAAACTTCGGAAAATTTTGAATTGTAAGCCCCCTTCTGATTATGTCTTCATATTTACGCCTGCACTGAGCGACCATACGAACACAGCCAATTCTAACATATCAGGGATTCTAACATATCAGGGAATGTGGTACGCTAAATCCGGCTATTACAGCCGTTCCGTGCTTAGTTCATATTTCCATGTGCTAGACACTCTTAAATGGATGAAATGCAAGGATAGGATAATCTGCACGCGAACTTCGCCTACCTAAATATTTAGGGACAAAATTGAAATTAGTAGTGTTTATACCACCCTACAACTTGAGAGGAGCGGGCGTTAACTATCGTTTGTTTCAAGTCGCGCTTGCCGATGAGCTGTTGTCAACTTCGATCCAAGAACAGCTGCTAATGGGGTGTCAGATCTTCTAACTGTCCTTTCACTTATGGTACTCCCCGCACATAATTTACCTACTGCGACTTGTTGCGGTGTCCCATACATTTCTGGTATTTTTTTCTTGCGTACTAGTAAGCTATGCGAGTCACAATCGTGCCTGAAAACCAGTTTCCAGGCAGAAATTGTAGCTGCCCGCGTCAATGTTTCGAATTCGACGTAGGAAAATTGTGTTCGTGTACTATGTATGTGTCCGTAGGCACCTTATACTTTTGAGTTTTCTTACACATACATTCAAAGAAATCCTGCTTAGGGCCGATTTCTAACTGATCTGGGAAAGATAGTTATGACTTTGGCTCACGCTAGGCACAAGTCATGACTTTGGTCATCGTATATACGTAGTCTATGTTAACACGTCAAAGACTGATGACGTAGTAATGGGTGCAAAGGCTTAAGTAGTTGTAATATCGCAAAATTTTATTTAAAATTAAGGTAAAAATTTCTTGGAAAAGACTAACAATAAGTAGGTTCTTTATACCTGAAGGTATATCTCTTTTTTGATAAGTCAAGGGTTTAGGGGCTATTCTAAGATGTGTGAATGTCCCAAAGCCCCCTTATTCTTCTTATAAGGTACAGTTAATTGTTTTTAACTAGAAACTTTGCTGTTTGAGTTATGCCTCATGAAACGTGAGCATTGTGGTGTGGGCAGATTTCTTTGCTTTTGATGATAACTGAAGTAAAATAATAGTTTGTATATTATTATTGAAAAATGATACGATCCGAGGAGTATCTTATCTGTCATTCATATTTTCATTAATTTAGTTAAACATTAAATAAATAAAAGTATATTTTTATAAATAAAACGTCTTGCTGCTGTATTTTTTTGCTTTACATATTTACACGAAATTTTACAAAACTTTGCTTGGAATTAAATTCTCATAAACTTTTCATACATTACCACAAAAGGCAGGCCGCAGTTACTGTTAAATATTAAAAGTTTTTTGGGTGAAACATACATTAGCACCTTGAATTTTACTGTCATATTATCTAGATAGTATAGTATGGAAATAATTTAGTTTTTAATGTTATTTCCTCGTTGCAGACGAAAGTAGACTGTTAACCTCTTGTAAAACTGGAAAATTGCTTTCCATAGCATGTGATTTTGCGTGAGCCCCTGCATCGCTGTCCTTTAACACTTGCTTACATATGCTACATACTTCCATTCTGTTTTTCGGTATCTTCTTCGAATTCCCTATCCCCTTTATATGTTGTGAATACACAAGATAAAGTTCCTAAGGAAAATTAGCATTTAAAACACAACAGTATACCAATAATGGAAAATGTAAACGCATCATTGATGCCTCCTTTAGATTAATTTTGCATCGTCTTTATACTAATTAAGTTTACCCACCTGCTGCTTGTTTATATCAGGCAGAAGAGATAGAAGTTCTGGAAAAATTTCATCAAATTTATCCTTCAGGGCTGCCTCACAATGTTCATAGTACGCCAGCGCCTTATAATTCCCTTCTCGGAACTTTTGGGATATGCGACGAAACTCTTCTACTGCTTCCGGTGATCTTAACGCGTTTTGAAAATGGGTCACAAGTTCCTATAAGTATTAAGAAAGAAAGGTTAAGAGGCAGATTAAATCAAAGCTTTAATTACTTTATTCCGCTTGGAAGAATTCGGTGGCTCCAAATATTTGTGAGAAGGAACAATGCTATAAGTTTCGCCCGAGGAGCTAGTAAATGTTAAATTATTTTTTGGTTTAGCTACAGAATTTAACGTAACATTTTGAAATCCTGGAGGTGGTCTCGAGCAATTCATTTTCTTTTCAAAACCGGGCGGTGGTACGGGCGTAGCATTAATAGACGGGAATTCAAGGCTGTTGTTAACGTTGAAACTCTTTCCAGATTTTTCATTGCTTTTACTCTTAACTGTTTTGTTTTCGTTATTGTCAATTCTCTTTTCCTTTATCTGCTTGTTTACCTGTTTCGTGTCGATGTCTGTTTTCTTTGTGTCGTTTTCTTTTTTCGCTTGTTTTTTATTTTTTTTGGTCTGGTTATTGTTATCTATATCAGAAAGTGATTTGGAATTCTTCACTTGTTCCTTTTTCTCTTGTATTTTCTTACCGTTATTGTTGAACCCATTCGAAAGCGGAGCAGGCGCAACTTTCAACTTACGATTCTCAGCCTCTTGTTCTTTCTTGTTTTTTACCCAAGAAAATTCTGATACAGGAGCATTTTCTGTTAGTGTTAGAGCAGGGAAATCACTCTTGGACAGTTTAGGAACACTTTTAGGTTGTTCGGCTTTCTTCTGTACCTTATTGGCATCTTGTTGAACTACTGTAATCTTCGAGTTAGCTTGGTTATTTGCAACAGATACATACTCATCAACTAAATATCTGTGCTTTGCCGATACTGAACTCAAATTAATTGAGTTTGAGGGGATGAAATCTTCTCGAAGATTGGATGAATGCTTTGAAGTTCCCGGGAGAGCAGGAAAATCTTGTTGGTAAGGGGCTTTCTTAACCCCACCAGAGAAAGAAGCATTTGCAGATAAAGGCCTGTTTGACACATGAATTACCATGCTTCCGGGCGAAGCTCCCTTATGTTGATTCGCATTGTTTTTAAGAATGGCACTTACTGGTTGTTGAGGATATTTAGAATTGTTGGCTGTAAAATTGTGTGTAAATCAAGCAAAATCGCTACGTAATTTCGTTTATTTTACCAGTTTCAAACGATCCATTGCCCCCGCCTCCACCACTGTCAAGCGCTGGAAAGTTTTCTTTCGTCCTAGCAAGACCTGCGGGTCCGTAAGTTTTGGCGCGAATTGACATAGTAGGCCTTATTAGCGTTAGAGCAGATGCAGTGCTGTTTGAGCCCCCAAGGGACGGGAATTCTTGTTCATTGTGCGCATCTATAACTTTGGGAGGGTGATGTGTATACATTGCTGATGCACCCATTGGCTCAATATCATTCATATCATCAATTCTACTCAAAGAATGAATTGAATTATTTAAAAGGGCTGTATGTCACAAATCATTACCCTCTTGATCTCAAACTTGCAATAGTTTGTTCTTGTTGCGCTGAACGTCCCCTGGGTCCAATGGTTATATCCAATTGCAAAGTTCTTGCTTGTTTAGCTTGTAACTTACCAAGAGATTTTCCGTGCACGTTGGCAATGTGAGCTCTATAATCTATATCAGTACGAAAAACAGCAGTAAGCTGTTCTCGTACACAATCCCCTTCTTCGCAGAGGTAGTGTTCTGTGCGGAAATGTTCGCACAATGAATCATAATCGCTGTAATGAAACATGAAGAGTTAATTCGTTCAATGTGTAATTAAAGTTTGTCCGTATGTTACTTACGAATAAAAATGATTAGCCCCGTCCGCATCGCAAAAGTGGCAAAAATAGTGTTCTCTTCTAAGATGACGGAATAGCTCATCTCTATCTACGTATCGACAATCACAGTACTGGCACAGCGGATGTCCCCTATGAGACTTGTTGTCCGGATCTCCCTTACGTCGATGTAAACCTAATTCATGCCGTGTATAGCATTTCCTTTCAAAAGAAAATATTTTTAAATGTTCCGTGCAAATATCACAGAAGAACATCTCGTGCTCCTTGCGGACATGATCTTTCAGTGTGTCGAAAGACCGAAAAGGCGGTAGATTGCACCTATAAAAAATTACCATTAAAAGTGTTGCGCCAGAACTTTTCAATAACTGTTTACTTGGAGCATGGATGGTCCAATAAATCATAAAAGGCTTTTTGGATTTGTTGGTCAGCGAAACAGATCTTATATTTCTTGTTGTAGTACTCAGAACGATTACTCGCTTCCAATTCTCGATAAGACCTTTTCTCAGTTGTAAAAATCACCTAAAATTTAATACATCCTTTTATTCATTTACTTATTACGAAAGAGATATATAGTTATAAGAATTCTGTTATTCATAGTAGAGTAAGAGGAAATCAATAAAAATCAGGGATCTCAACGCTCTTAAACAAAAGATAACAAATAGCTCAACCATAATGGAACTGTTTCGCTTGTTTTTTAGATAACATTCTGTGCATTTATAGGTGCGCAAGTACCATGCTGTGGACTTTTCTTGTACGTTCAAGATAATTTGGGACGGTTTATTACAACTCGATGTCTGATTTCTAATTTCATATTAAAAATATCTTACTTATTTATCCTGCTAGGTTATTCATGAAAAGTTGGCTAAGTTGGTTGAGTTAATGTTTTTTTAAAATGTAGTTTTTTTAAATTCCACAAAAGGTTTCTTATGTATAATATTCTTTTAGCGAGATAACGACCCCAAACCCACTACGGGTCATACATTGTGGATAATATGGTTACGTTATTAAACTGGCCTTCATATAGCCCGGAGCTCAATCCGATCAGAATCCGTGGGCGGTTATAATAATAAAATGAGCCTGTTGAAAATTTCAATTTTGAAGAGCTCTATAAGGACAGAAACAGTGTCGAAAGTATTCCAAAGAGCATATGCGAGGAAGTAGTGGAGCCTATGCCTCGAAGGTGCCAAGCGGTCATTGATTACAAAGGATATCCGAACAAATATTAATGTCTAAAAACAAAATTATTAAATAAATATCACACTTTTCTTAATTATTTTTTGCTTTTCTTAATTATATCTACGACTAAAACCGTTTCGTATAAATAGAACCCAGCTTTGTTAAATGCAAGCCTATCTAATAAAGGGTGTTTTTTTAAGAGGTTGCCGCTTTTTTTTTTGAATAACACATATAAAATTATGAAATGACCAAAATTTTTTTTTTATTTGGTAGATAATTTTTTGG
Source organism: Neoitamus cyanurus (assembly GCA_947538895.1). Classification (NCBI taxonomy): domain Eukaryota; kingdom Metazoa; phylum Arthropoda; class Insecta; order Diptera; family Asilidae; genus Neoitamus; species Neoitamus cyanurus. The sequence continues at coordinate 47,475,911 of OX384541.1, forward strand.
CATTTAACATTTAAACACAATTTCTGGCATATGGCCACCACGACTATTTTTCACAAATGTCATTCTGGAGGTCCAATTTTCGACCACATTTTCAAGCATTTGGAGGCGTATGTCAGCAATGACACGTTGAATATTGGTTTCCAAAGCATCAATCGATTGAGGTTTATCCACATAAACCAATGACTTCACGTATCCCCACAAAAAGTAATCGAGTGGCGTCAAATCGCACGAACGCGGAGGCCAATTCACCGGACCATTTCTCGAAATAATGTTGTCGTTGAAAGTTTCTTTCAATAAGTCGATTGTTTCACGTGCTGTATGGCAAGTGGCACCATCTTGTTGAAACCACATTTCATCCATATCCATATCTTCAAGATTTGGCAACAAAAACTCATTGATCATGGTTCTGTATCGATTTCCATTCACGGTAACGCGTCGTCCTTCCTCATTTTTAAAGAAATATGGACCGATGATCCCACCAGCCCATAGACTGCACCAAACAGTACATTTATCAGGATGCATTGGTAATTCTTGAACGGCGTGTGGATTATCTTTGCTCCAAATGCGACAATTTTGCTTGTTGACGTATCCATTTAACCAAAAATGCGCCTCACCACTGAAGAGAATTTTACGGTAAAAAAATGGATCTTCGTTCAATTGATTTAACGACCAATCACTGAATTCACGGCGCAAACGATGGTCGTGTGGCTTTAATTCTTGCACCAATTGAATTTTGTATGGCACCAAACCCAAATCTTTACGTAAAATTTTCCATAAAGTCGATGGACAAAGTCCAATTTGCTGAGCACGACGACGAATCGCTAAATTGTCGTTTTCTTCGACACTGGCCTCAACGACAGCAATATTTTCTTCTGCACGAACTCTTCTCATTCTTGTCGGTGGCTTGGCATCCAAAAGAGTGAATGTAGACCGAAATTTGGTAATTACGTTCTTTATGGTGGTCTCTGACGGACGATTATGTGCACCATAAAATTCACGAAGTGCTCTATAAACATTTTTAATTGAACACTGATTTTGAAAATAAATTTCCACGATTTGAAAACGTTGTTCTGGAGTTAACCTATTCATAATGATTTGCCAAACAATACTGAGTAGAAATGCCACTTTGAGCTGTCAAAACACCTGCCATAAAATAAAACGACATCTATCGGAAAAACAAACCTCCTAAAAAAACACCCTTTACATGTTACTACATACGGTAGTGTATCGCGTATATGTACGTTGCTAAAGCGCATACATACAAATAGTCTCAATGGGCCTTTCCACGCGTGTATTCAGTATGCAGACCGGTTGTAAAGGTAAGACGTAAATATGCAAGGGGAAATCTCTACAAAAGTACTGCACTTTGGACAGTAAATTTGCAGCACAAACTGAACCTATTTATCCTGTTGTTACGAACTAACACAGCTAAACAAGCAGGAAATTTTCTTCTCTCTTCGTCAGAAATTTGCCTTATCTCGAGCATTTCGAGCAAACACACATTGTTAGCCCTTATGAGTACAGCGATATGCATCAAGCAGCGAGAATACCCGTGTGGAAACGCTGACTGTCAACAAACCGGTCTGCATACTGCATACTGAATACACGTGTGGAAAGGCCCATTCACGGCTCATTTGCAGCTTCCTATAGTATCTTGTAAACTGCTTATTTTGCTGATTGCTATAGTAATTTGAAAACAAATGATCTTCATTCCCCGTTTATACGCATTTTTTATTCCGGAAGGAAGCTTCGATCCGGATTGAAGTTCCTGCCTATAAACCCACTAATGGACGATTAATAAAGCATTTAACACAAGAAGATAGATCTAACAATTGCATTCCGTGTTTGCTTCTAATAAAGTGTATTGCTCATATCCCTAATAATCCGAAGTGCATACAAGTCGAAACAAATTCAATAGCTGAATTTTATGCAAAATTCCTATGAAATTTACCCATTTCAAGTCATTTCGACTAATCTCGAAACAAGATACATAATTCCACTCCTAGTTCCTCTTTGTAATGCATATATTGAAATAATTCTGGATGATGTTTCAACTAGGCTTACTAAAATTGATCACTATACAAGAGATAATTTCTTTTGATGACATTGCAATATTTCTCAATTTAAAGCATACAACTACTAATTCAAGTGCTTGTTTTTAGGTAAATATAATATCATGTTTATCAGATATATGCATGCATATATTGTAATAAAGTGATTATAGTTTGCGGTACTAATAAGTGCATTTAGTGATATTTCATGCTGTCGACGTGATATTTACCACGATGAACTTAAGAGTACCGACGTTTTGTAGATAGTCTAGCGTTATCAAAAGGAAAAATGCAATCAGCTAATTTTCATATTTGATTACACCTATAACAGTATAGGAAGACTTTTATTATACCTTTTTGGGCTGAGCTAAAATACGTATAATTCCTTCTATTTGATATTAACCTACCCTATTAATTAACAATACAAATATATGCGGATTTCTTTTTACGCTTTTATGCTTGTGGTTATCGGCCTTACCATATCCAAAACCTAAAGATAATATTTTATCTGATATCTTCTCAAAACAAACCTAGCTGTGTTATCTCCCCTGTGGAACCAGGACATGTTTTTCGAGCTTCATAGTTATTTTGCGTAAACGGCCTAATGTGCTTTCAAATTTTATTTATTAGGTGCGTATTTTTAATAAACCATATGGTTGTGTCCGCTACTCTCCCCATATAAACCTACCTGTTTATCAGGTTGTCTACACAGCCTTTTGTATGGGAAGGGTAGTGGAGACAACCATATGGTTTATTAAAACAAAAAACGCAATTATTGATGTATGCGGCATGAAAATGCAGTGATATTAATTTATTAAAAATTAGGCAAGTGCAAGAAATATTTTGTGTTCTTTATTGATTATACCTCTAGAGTTAAATCTTAAATGAAATTAACGCAATTGGAGATCGAGAAAGCATCTACCTGTTGCGCGATTGAAAGCTCAAATGACACCCTGAAAATAGCAATTTATGCTTGCAAGCATTATAGACAATTAAGCGTGGAAGATTAACTACCTATTTAAATAAAATTCCAATAAAAAGGGGCCGCGACGTGAAGAGAAAAGCAAAGTCCAATATGATTATCATTGCGATATGTTGTTTATTTACGAATGGACAATATTTGGAAAGAAATATTACTTGATACTCATATTCTTCTTCTCTAGAAGTATGGAGCCAACTAAATTCTTTTTCCAGCTACTCAAATTTCAATGTACGCTTCGATGTGCATAAAATTATGAGCAGAGAATTCACTGATATACTACCTCGAATTTTTCCACTCGGAACTACACCAAGCAACGAGCAAACGCGAAGAAGGAAACTGTATAGCTAGGCAATAAAGACATCAAACTGATAAGTCGCACAATGTAATGTACATATTAGCGAATCGAGAAATTGGCAGTTTTCTACACTTCAGATACTATCTAGTCAACAAAATGACCAAAGAATAAAGCAATATTCATCTAGTCAGGCGTGCAGAGAAAACGGAAGAATTCTGGGCAGACCTCACAATCCCACCTTAATATGCAGCAACCGCAGGCCGATTGCCGCAGGAGTTTCAAAATCGGTCGGCAGTGCTAAATATATAAAAAAAATAACCTTGAAATTTACCTTTGACAATCCTTGTCTGCATATGGGACACTCATTTTGCTGGCATAACACTCGCATGCGAGTGGAGCACTCATAGCAGACGGGATGGTCGCATTCTCCAATCGAAAAAATATCAAAATTTTTGAAGCACACGACACAAGCATTTTCGAAGCTGTCACTAGATTCCCTGCTTTCTTCGCTTAATTTCTTTGGTAGCGACATAGCCGAATGATATTTTTAAGACCGCAATTTAACAAGAGAGAGCTTATCTTAGGCTGAAACTTTGTGAAATCCACACAGGTTGGATTAAGTTGCTCGCTTCGCAATCTTAAAGATGAAATAACCAACAAACCACGTACAATCCGTTCACTAATCACTTAGGGACTGAAGTTGGGTGAAATTGAACGGGGGATGTCAGAAGAGAAAACAGGACCTTCCTTTACTTGAATTTTGAACACACAGAATTGTAGTTTTTATTTTTTCAAATACATTTTATTCATTTTGTCACGCTTTTACTTGCACTCTATTGCAATCACAAGTCACAAGACAAGAATTAGAAAATTTGTAAATTTATCAATATTAGGTCTGTTCGTTAAGTCGATATTTAAATCAGAGTATTCCCAAAATGATTAACAAGATCCGCTATCAAAGAATTGTCAGCAAGTTTAGGTCAAAAAGAACAGAAAGGGGAGCGTTCCGTTCTGGGTGCCCCTAAATTTGATAACCGGCTTCGTGGCACTTCGTTATCATCATCAACGGAAAATATATAATAAAATGATAATTATTTAATATTGCCTAATGCGCGACGGAAGCGTGGTTATGCATTATATACATATGTAGTAATAAATAATTTAAGTTCATTTCCGTGTGTTTTTCATTTCGATCGGATCTTGAAAAAAAAAATTTATTTAGCATATTGGACTTCTTTTGCAAATATTTCGAACGAATTTTTTTCATTTTTTTCCGTCTTCCCTGCTACAGAGGGCTCCAGAAACTTTATGAGAACTTCTACGAATTTCCATTCTATTCTAAGCGAGTTCGTTATAGGCGCATATTTATTTACCATGAAGCTTTTGAATAAAACTGTACGTCTAACAACGAATGTTATGTGAACTGGAACAAACAGTTGAATTTGATCTGGCAGTGCTATGTGAGATGAAATTCGGATTTCGGAGACGTCGATAGCAGTGGTTTTGCTGAGTGGTGTATGGGCTCTTCGAAAGGAAGGAATTTTTCCAATCGCGCGAGTCAAAACTGCACAAATAAAGTGGAAAAGTTTTAGGTGCTGTGAATATTTGTGCCGCCAGTGAATTCCAAGCGATGAGTCGAAAGAGGATTCTCCGTGGAAATTGCGCACAGTGTCCATAGTGAGAAAAGACCAGCAGAGCGGCCAGGCTACGCCACTTATTCCGATATTTTCTTCTATATTATTTTGCAAGTGGCGTAGAGGCCCAATCGCTTCAATTATTTGACACTTGATGTGATGATTAATGCGGTAGACAAGTGTTATTTTTCGTCAGAGTTATATCGTGAAATATGGGTGTGAATAGAGTGCGGGAGCCAACCTGCTGATGCATAGTATGTGGAACTGTGGTGGGTGTTTAGTACTTTAAACGCCACTCTTCGCGCTGTGCAATTTTGATGCGTAAAACTTTGGTGGTGAACAGCACATTCGTTGAGAAGAAGCAGAAGCAATCATGCCTGGTCTCATTGGCATCGCTGATTTTGTCGAAGAGACAAGGGAGGACTACAACTCCCCGACGACATCAACATTCGTCTCTCGGATGCCCCAATGCCGACAAACAATCACCGTTTTGGAAGAGGTATGCCAAATTCTTATTTTGCGCTCGTAAATGGGCGCATATACGAATTTATATATAGCACGTAGTGAGCAGGTGCCCAACTGATGAAATCAAAGCAATCTTCATTTTCTGGGAAGTTCATGGGTATTAGAAGTTTCTTCAATATTTGCCTCCGAAACCTGCCTATGACACATTACGCTTTTTCTAGTCGTGTACCGCTGTGAATAGGTGGTGTTTATAGTACGTACGAAGTGGTCAAACGTGCATAGGGCCGCAGCAAACAAAGGGAGTAGTTTAGGCTAAAATGGTATTATGGAATTTTTGGATTCTAAAAATTGTACAATCACAAAATTGCAAAGCGCCTCCAATCGCATTAAGAACATTGTCAACTTCATTGACCCCGTCTACACGTACCGTATTGATTATAAGTTCAGCAATCTCGCATTCCATTCGCATATGGTCGGCATTGGAGGCCCTGATTAGCAAAGGCATCATACCGAATATTGTGCTTGGGGCTTTGCGCATCACTTGGCGCACGGTGGGACAAAGATTCGTTAGAAATTAAATTTTTCGGCGGGGCTGAATCGACACGTAAAGTGTAGAAGCACTATCAAACCATAAGCCACAGCGGAGATTCCATTTTTATCGGTAAAATTTAAGGAAGAGGAGAACTATTACTGATATAAGTGGGTATGCCCTCTCATTTACCTCAGCTGGGCTGATGCCGAACTGTCGACAAAAGCTGATACTTTTATCGTACGTAGCTATGTACATATAAATTGATCTGCACACTTCTACTTGAGCTATTGAGGAGGAAAGGACAATGCACCAATTGACATTCTTTCTCGAAGGAGTCTCAAGTTTTCTGTAATGTTTTGCATTTTAAGATGGCTTCATACGTGTCTACTCTAAAAGTTTTTCGAGGAAAATGTTAAAAAATAACAATTTTTTAAAAGAGACTAATTCTATTTAAACATAATTCTTAATAGAGCAGTGGTGGTCGTGTTATATCCGAAAACCAAAAGGAAACCTTCACAGTAAATTGCGCAAATAAATTATCGTTTTTATTAACATAACTTGAATGTCTGAATATACAGGGTGGCCGGAGTAGTGACGTACAAAGGTAACATTTAGGAGCCTCATATTGAGAAGTATCCGAATCACCCCCATGTATGTTCTTCGATTTTGCGTAGTTTTCGAGTTACATGGTGATTCATAAATTCGGGATGCACATAATTTTTTTATTTTTATCTTTTGATCTACGCAACACAGAGACATCAAACTCACGTCAAACAACTACACTAATGTGCTTTTCAAAAATGCCGCCAATGTTGATCTACCTCAACCACTGCAGGTACAGTCACTTGTGAAAATAAAGAAAAGCTCCTAAATTTCCTAAATTTCACGATTTTTCCAATTTTTCTCCAAAATGCATGCAATTAATGTACTCCTTTTTATTTTTATTGAATTATACATCTTTCTGCCTTTCCATAGAGGTACAACACGTCCAGGTAGAGAAAGGATATAGCTTTAGCGGAATTTAAGAAAAAACTAGTGGTAGAAGTAGATCAACATTGGTGGCATTTTTGGAAAGCACATTAAGGTAGCGAAGTGAAAAATATGACGATTTTCTTAATTTCATGAGTTAATATAACTCCTTTTCACATGGTTAAATTAAATTATTCCTCCTCTGCTCCACTTTCACCAAGTTAGACTAGACTTGGAGTTTTTTCGCAGTCAGCCATGGGCTGGTATTGGTGAAGAGTTACACCAAAGAATATCTAACAACAAGAAGGGACACTTGTGACGTTTTCCCTTATCTTTTAGTGACCTTGGGTACCGTTAACCGGACCAGACTTTTCATTTTGTTGGAAATAGATAGTTATAAACAAGTAATATGTGAGAGCAAGACAAAAATTTTAAGGGAGGTGCTAAGAAAATTAAAACACTTCTACAGGGTGCATGATTTTATTTTGAACAATTTCTATTTTCCAGCAAGGCACAAAACTTATTTCCTGATAATTGTCCCTTGCAAAGCCACACACCAAACGCCTTATATGATGTGTACCCATAATTTTTAAAACCAAAGAGCAGCTATTTACTTAATTGCATTTTAAAATGTTCCGAACTTTTCAAGTCAAGTCAAATCTCTCAATAAAATAACACCACCCTGCACTAGCTCCTTAGCCGCGTGAGCGCCGCACACAGTCGCTAAGAATCATTACAAACAAATCACCATTAAAATGCAGTGAAAAAATGAGAGCAACCGCGTACGTATTTACCAACTACGTATGCACTACCTGCGTTCCCCTTCTTCATTCGCATTGTCTCTTTATGATCACGAGGAGAGGTAGCACTAAGATCGCATGGCAATAGAGACAATTAGAAATCACCATTAAAACTCCATTTTAAAAAAATGCTGCATTTTGTATCTCACACTGTACATGAGAAATTTTTGCCGGCCATGGTTCTCTCTCTTAATTGCTTACGGGAATAGGATGGTACTCGTTCGTTTCTGTTTTAGCTAATGGGAAATTTTTCTGGATGTGTTTTCCAGACATGCATACTAGTTAGGCATTTCCAGGCATATTAGAGTGTCCCTTCTTGTTGATAGATATTCTTTGGTTGCACTTTGTATTTTTATTCTATTGTTCTATAGGGAATGTCTGTTTCAATAAATTAAATCTTTTTAGACTATTGCAACGTTATTCAGTCTCTTCTTGAAAAGTTGCAAGTTGTTTATATCCTTAATTTCCGCTGGTAGCCAGTTGAATGCCGGTATGGCCGCACTTTTAATCCCTTTAATCTCCTATCAGTTCGCGACAATCTCAGAAGTGACAAGTCCTAGTGTTATATGTATGAACTGTATTATTATTCTCTCTTAGCTAAAGTTGTGCTTCAGTTTATATATCAACTTCGCGTTCTCTACAAATATTATTTGGCGTATACTCAGGAATTTTGTTGTGTCATAAAGTATATTTGTTAGGGTTAGTCTTGGAATATTGCGAATTGCTTTTATCGCCCCGTTGTCCAAACAATGTATATTTCCTATTAAGTTATTACTGCATTGACACCAGTTAGTTATATTATATGATGTTATAGGTAAGATAAAAGCGTTGTATATTAAGATCCTCTGATCTAAAGTATCGCCGTCTCCTCATTATATTTAAGAGGGATAATCTTCCTTCTTATATGAGTAATGTGTTCGTTCAACGTCAGTTTTTGATCCAAGAAGATTCCTGAATATTTTGTGGATTTAGTTATTCTGATAGTGCAGTCCTCCAGTGTTAGATCCATTTCCAAGTGTCCTTTATTTTTCTGTTGAAATATCATGTAGTTTGTTCTTGTCAATCTGTTTTCATATAACCAATCCAAGTAGCGTTTTGTATCCTCATTTATCGTGTCTTGTAGTTGTGCCGCATTTCTTCCCGAATATAGTGGTAATCATCATCCGCATAAATATAGTAGCTTGCTGTTAACTTGGGTTCTTTAATATTCTGTATATATGATAGAAGGAATAAAGTGTAGCTCCAAATATCGACCCCTGTGGCACCCATATTTTTGAGATTTGTAGTTTCAATATATGTATTATACATATGTCCCATCAGCAATTTTTTTGACAAAATTTTTTAAAATATTTTCCCGGCCTGTCTTTTAATTCCGAGTTGTCGAGCATATCAATTAATAGGTTGTGATCCACCATATCGGAGGCTTTTTTAAATCCACAAATAAACCTGCCACATACTGCCTGGAGTCCAACTCGTTGTTTATATGTATATTCCAGTACATCTGTCGTGCCTGATGTAGTGCTGCTATTTTTCTGAAAGCCATACTGTTTTGTATCAAATCTACTGTTATTTTTTAAAAAATCCAGTAGATGCTCCACAGGTGATCTTTTCAAAAATTTTGCTGAAGACACTCAATAAAGATATTGGCCTGTAGTTGCTTGGATTCGTTCTATTTTTGCAATATTTATTGTTATTGTAATAGTACGATGATCTAGTGCTGACCAGTCCCTAAGTTGAATTTCGTAGTTAAGTTGATTCATGTGTACTGTAGTTACCATGTGATCGATAATAGTGTTACTAGTTGCCGTAGTCCTTGTTGCGTTTTCAGAATCTATTGTGTTTAAAACTTTTACATTATTCACTCATAGATTAAGGTATTTACTGTTATCTTTATTGTCATTGAGTAAATTTATATTGGGTTCATAAGTTATTATGCAGTTGTTGTATTTTCCTAGTGTCGTATACAGTGCATGAATTCTTCGTAGTCTGCATTAGGCGGCCTGTAATACGTGACTATATTTAGTTTTGGCGTCGTATTTTCCCAGGTTGCTATTATAAAGTTGTATTTCTCCATCGTTAGATCCAGAGGTTCCTTATTGACGAATCTGAATCCTTCAGATTTTTTGCAGTTGAATATTGGTACGAATCTAGGTAGATTGCAGTATTTCTCTTCATCCGGTTTAATCCATGTTTCTGTTACGATCAGTATGTCCACGTTTCCCTCCTTTTTAATCATGAGCTCTACCTCGTTGAATTTGTTGCTAATGCTCCTGGCGTTTGCGTATACTATTTTTAGTTTTAATGTACTATCCATATTCCTGTCAAAATGCTACTGCTGTGACAGCATCTTGAGCACTTATTACATCATGAATCTTACGGTTCGGCGTTCTATTACGAATTACATCAAATTTGGCTCGCCAGTTCGAATCTGACCTTTTTAAGAGCTTGATGAGTTGACAAGCAGTTGAAATCAGCGCTATTATGTACTGGAGAGTCATGGTGCGACGAATTTCTAGTTGTGCTACTATGTCTGCGCGCAGCATGGAAAGAGGATATTGTAGCAACACCTGCTGAACTGGTCTATGGCGAATGAATTCGCTTACCAAGTGAATTTCGGCAACCATCAACCAGAGATATTCCAGCTCAAAAACAACACTTCCATGAGCTAACTCTTAACACCTAATCAACGTCTCGACATGGTCAACGTGCAACGTTTGTGTTCAAGGAACTCGCTGACACATCTCTCGTTTTCGTCATGCATCATCACATTCGTCAGTCATTTGCAACGCCTTATGGTGGGCCAAATCTCAGATTTAAAAATCATGACAAATGAAACGTCATCAACGTAAGACGTAGAAAAACACCTATCTCCATTGACCGCCTCAAGCCAGCCTTTCTTCTTCAAGAGGACCTGAAAAACGACACACAACTGCGACAAATCGAGTACTAGCAGGAGCTAGTACACAGCTTTTAACAAGCATAGGCACTGCTAAAATATCTAAAAGCGTCCGTTTTAATTATGTTTCCAGTATATTCATTTTTAAATACATATTCTCTGCGATCGCATTAATCCGTTTTAGATATGTGTCCTTTCTTCACACATACTCCAAAGCTCGTTTCAGAGCCACCTCTCGCCTTCTCCAAAGACCGTTCCTAGCAGACAGTACAGCAGTGGATATCGGGTAGACCAGCACGAGCGAATTAGACTCCCTTGTAAATGTTTCAATGAATAAAGTAATACTAATTACAAATTTTTAGTTAGTAATTATTTCCCCCAATCTTATTACTACGTATACGTATAATAAAACTGTGATGTATGTCTGTTTGTGTACGCACCACGCGGAAGCTGCTGGACGGATTTAAATGAAACTTGACATGTTGGTAACTTATGTCATTGGTTAGGCTATAGGATACTTTTTAGGCCGAAAAAAAGGGTTCTCGTCAAAAAACTGCCTAGCGTGAACCCTTCGACCTAGAAACGTGAAATTTTAGGGGCGTCTTGCTCCTAAGAAGATGTTTTTCGAAATTTTATCCGCAAGGGGGTGAAATGTGTTTTCACGCATTTTTTAATATCTTTTAGATTTCCGATTAGTAGTAGGTGTATTGGGTGCTGGCGGGGATAGCTGGCGCGGTGTAAGTGTACATACGTATCTTGAACGTGTGACGTGTTAACTTTCCTTTTGTCGAAACAACTTTGTAACGGGAATTAAATTTAAAAACCTTTAAAATAATTGATTATTCTTGGTCCATTTCGCGAAATGAGCCGGGCGAATAAAGTCGCGTGTACAGCTAGTAGAATTTAAAAAAACATTCAAAGAATCGATAAGCAGTCTTATATTATATACATGATACTTATAACATTCAGTAGAACTAGATGGTGAAATATAGCTTTCAATAATGTAAAAATCATCTACAGCTAGCGTTGTGAGACTGACTTTACTGCATAGTTCTTCAATGCTTCCGCTATCTTCTAATCGTATCATTTATATCATTTAAATCTCAGTTCAATATTGGATTGCAGGCAATCACCAATTTTGGCATATTACTTAAGCTTAGCAAGCAGATTTTTGGGCGCTGATGAAACTAGCTTATTTATTTTCTTTCAGGTTTTTCAACATACATTTGATACTCGTATTACTAAAATTTCACAATAAAAACAACATTGTCACTCTAGGCTTTTTTGTTGATAAAAGCTTGATAACTGATACAACCTTACCCTGCGCACTGGAATTATAAAAGATTATGAATTAAATAAATATGTCCGAGATAGGAAATCAAACGTGTGCAACGAGCTCTAATCTGATGGCTAGTAGTCAGTCCGTTTTGGAAGTTATGACATCATTATTATCTGCACGTATTACTAGGCACTAAGTACAATATTTAAGTTAGATATTTTGGGGCATTTTTGGTTCTAGTAGTAGATTAGGCCATACAGCCTACTCAATCGTTAAAACGGTAAGAAATCATGCAGTCATAAAGTTCTGAGAAGCCACGTTTAGCATTGTCGATAATGCAATTATGTAAATTTTATCTATATAGGGTGTCCTCTAAATAGTGGATAAACTGGCAACCGGTGATAGGGCTTATAAGCTATAAAATGAGTCTTATGAAAAGTCTTACGGTTTGCGAGTTATTTGTGTTTTTTGCGCCTACCTTATATCAATTGTTTGCGCGATTTCAACAGTTGGTGGTGTAAAATTTTTGTACCAAACAAGACGTGCCAATTGCTGTAAAAACTTGCATATTTAGTTAAGATTTGAAATTGGTATCACACTTCAAATTTTTTTGTTCTGAAATAAAAATATATTGCTATTAAAATGACAAAGAAGCTATTTTAGCGAAATTAAAAATCTGGCTAAATTGTGCTTTTTCTCAAATTCTGTCCAGGAAAATTATAAAACCTTATTGAATTTTTAAACCAACACAATATGATCGAAAACAGCTCTCAGCACCAATTTATTTATGGACTGGAATCTTAATAAACGCTACCTACATGCGTATAAATAAAATGAAAGAGCAGTTTTACTGAATTGGTTCAATAAGAACAAGGAACAAAAAAGTGGCTCGCTGGAAATAACTGCTGCTGTACGGATACGCGTCCTTAATTCCGCTATGGTTCTTATGGTTCTGCTGTATCTATACTTTTCCTTTAACATCGTAAGATAAAAATGTCTAGCGACTTCAAATCCGGCGATCTAGGTGGCCACAGAATAGGCCCTAAACGGCCGATCCATATTTCAGGTTAGGCATTATCCAGATATTCCCGTACAGGAATTTCAAATAGTAGGCCACATTGCGTGTATGAGATAGCTTGAATGGGAATATGATCCAACTCCTCATCTTTATAGCCATGCCTCCCGCTATGTTTGTGATGTCTTAAGTTTTCCACTCGACGTATATTTTCGTTTCCGTATACATATGTATATTCATCGATAAACTATTTCGCATCAGACAACCACGTTACTTAGGGGAGGAGTTGCGTTTTGCGACCTCGAAATTTATAATCTGTTCCCACTCCAAATTAGGCGAGCAGACAGGGCGACGCATTTTAAAGGGTGACGCTACTTTAGACAGCCTGAAAGAAGCTGTTTTCGCAAAACGTTTTTAGATGGGAAAAAACTGAGCCCAACGAAATTTTGGGATATATGTATTTATGTATATTTAAAATAAAAAATAAAAATTTTATATCATGAGTTATAAGCGCCTGAAGCGCCTCGGGAAAGAGTCCAATTGGCGGGAAAAGTAGAGTTCGTTTTCTTGTCTAAAACAAAAAAACTAAAAAGATTTTTAATTTTCATATTATTTGAATTGGACTGGTTGGTTGAATGGACTTTTTGAATGTTTGAAAAAAAGTGCTTTTTGAAAGAAAAAATATCACTTCAACTCGCTATAAAAGTCGTTTAAAAATACTTTTTCCACAATTTTTTTGGTTCACATAGAAGAATATACAATGCTGAATAATATAAACTTTGAATGAACACAATATGACCTTAGAACCAACAAAAACTGGAAAAAAAATTATTTTGACAAAAATAGCGCGTTTTGAAATTTTAATATCGAAAAAAGACTACTTTTCATTAGGTTTTTTACGTAAAAAATAAGAAGTTATTAAAATAAAAAATTTTTGGTTGTCCCGGCCATAGCTACTAGTGTACTGAATAACATATTAAAATTTGGGATGATTCGGACGAATAGTTTTTTTGTTTTGCATCCCGCCGCCGTGCAGAAAAGGGTGGTTTCGAGATAAATGAGTTTAAAGTTTTTAGTATGTTTCCATTCATAGGCGGATCAACTGTTCGTTACCTGCTAAAAAGGCTGTAGAACCTAAAATATTGTCAATAACATCACAAAAATTTAACAGTATATTCTCGAAAGACCACACTTTCGAAATATTGAAAAAACAAAAAATCGATTTTTTGAAAATCCTAGACCACCGGGTGCCCTTAAGCAGTAGTTAGTTAAACAAAATCAAACGTACAAAAACCATATTCGGATATGACAACACTAATTCTCGGAGTTTTGAAACTCATTTTAGAACGCCGGAAATGTACTAAATAGTGTAAAATTTGAAAATTTGAAATGTCTACAGCCATTCGTGGCAGGAGAACGCTGTGAGGAAAGGCCAAAAAGCCGGAAAGCAGAATAACGGTGCAAAATAAAGCGGTGTTGTGCGTTTTAATACTTCTACAGATTGAGAACAAATGACTGAGAAAGAAGAAGTACCAGGAGGAGCGCCTGGAAAACACGGACGTCTAACTGAGATGTTCACTTTGGATATTCAGTTTGCACAGGTTGAACAACAAGTTCGGAATGGGCTCAAGACGAGAAATGCAGCACTGAAGGATACCCAGTCAGTCTTGACGATCGATAGGGTGTTGGATGAAATAAGGGAGGGTGTCTAAAGCTGCGGGACATTGACGAGATTCTGACCGGAATGCTTACTGAGGAAGACAAGGACCATGTACTGACGCTACTGAGTTGGACGCTTTGGTGGAGGAGGAGGAGGAGACCCTGAAAACCAGACCGGGACAACGATGAACAACTACCCGACGCGTACTTAGCGAATTCCCAAAAGAAAAAAGGCCAAGGCATAGAAGACTCCCTTAAAGAAAGCTTGTGATATAAGCTCAATAAAATATTATACAATTTTTTGTAAATTGTCATATCTTTAAGCGAATCTACATATGAGCTAGTAAGACTGGAAAGGTCTACCCTTTTACTAATATATTATGTATTTGTACATACATATGTATATGCAAAAGATATCTTTCATTTTGTGGGCTAAACCGGAGGAAAGCGATATCGCAAGGAATTTAAATATAAGAATCAGTTGGACTGCAAATCACATGTCTGCAAAAATAAGTTGGTTTAAATGTAAAAATGTAAAATGTTTTCATCATTTTACTGGACAGAATTTGAGAAAAGGTTCATTTTGGTCAGAATTTTTATTTCGCTAAAATAGCTTCTTTAATTTTCATTTTAGAAGAGAAATGTGAAGTATGATACAAATTTAAAATCTTAACTAAATAAGAAAGTTTTAAAAATAATTGGCACGTCTAGTTTGGTACAAAAATTTTACACCACCAACTGTTAAAATCGCGTCCTAGGAATTTGGTAGAGTCACTTTTTGAGAAAAATAATATTTTTCTGAAAAGATACAACTGCTGTTGAAAACTTCCATAATTTATTTGATGGTACGGTTCCCGGTCACTTTCCCGAATGCAATTTCCCGACAGAGGTTCCTGGTCACTTCCCCGAATGCAGTTTTCGCGACAACTCTTTTGCGACAGGATTTTTTGAACAAAAGAATAAATTTATGATTAACTAGCTTGCCCGGACCCGGCGTTTTGCGGGATACACAATAACACTATATACATACATATTTAGTCCATCAATGTAATTATTATTTATCATTTATTTCTACCTATGGTTATGATATATACGAAATATATATGAAAGTGTGTTTGTTTGTTTGCTTGTTTGTTACTCAATTTTTATTATCATTAAAAAAAGTGCAAGTTTTCAAAATGGCGACTCCAAGATCCGTTATCCATTAGTTAAATTATTAAATTAGTTAAACTTCAAGGGTTTGCCCTGAAAATCCGTACTAGGATTTCGGGGTCGCTAAATTTTAATTTGCCATTAAAATTTTCAAATTCAAAATGACGGATCCAATTTCAAGCAATTTTTATGAAATATAATATGAAGACGTCTTTGGGATTACAGAATTCAAATCTATACGAAATTCAAGATGGCGGACCCAAAATGGCTACTGCAAAAGTTAAACTTCAAGGCATTGCCCTGAAAATCCGCACTGGGATGTTTTCGCGGTAGCTGAATTCAAATCTGGCGAGCGAAATTCCTCAATTTTAAGCAATTTTTATGAAATGTGATATGATGACGTCTTTGGGGTTACAGAATTCAAATCTATCTATTCAATTGATTGAAGGTAGGAATTTTCGAAAAAATAAAAACTTTAATAATTCCAAAACCGACTTGTCATTCCACTATTTACGGGACACCTTTTACATTTAATAAAACTGTAGTGGGCCGAATTTGTACATGAAATATTTTTTTTAAATTGTAATCGCAGTGGATTATTATCTATATGAGACCAAAACAGCAATTTTTACAATTTATGTCTCTCTGTCCGCCTGTACGCGAATCACGCTAAAACTGGACGGATATAAATGAAACTTGACATATTGGTAGCTTATGTCCTTGACCAGCTTATAGAATAATTTTTATCCCGAAAAAAGGGTTCTCGCAGGATAGTAAAAAACTACCCAGCTCAACCTCGTGAGGAAACGTGAAACGTGAAATTTTATGGGTTATCACATAAGCACCCACCTCGGTGTTGAAGGTTGATCGGGTTGGTTGGTGCGGTGTAAGAGTACGTACTTTGAACGTGTAACGGGTTAACTTTCCTTCTTTGAAACGACTTTGTAACGGAAAAATGATAAATATTTGCACTTTTCTTTAAAATTCGTTTTAAAAACTTAAAACAATTAATTTCTGCTGATCCATTCTGCGGAATGAGCCGGGCGAAAAAGGTGTAGGCACAGCTAGTAGTATACAGCGTGTATCGTATAACGCCTGCAGAATTGATAGAGAGAATAGGTTTTCCCTAGCCGCACAAAAAATCGTATGGCTGGAGAGGGGAAATCATAAATTTGGGATGCACATTATTATTTTATTTTTAGCTTTTGATCTAATTAACGCAACGACATCAAACCCGCCAAACAACTACCATCTTAATGTGCTTTCCAAAAATGGCACCAATGTTGCAAAAGTAAAAAATTCCCTAAAATGTCCTAAACTGCACGTTTCTTCCACATTTTCTTCGAAATTCATGTAATTAATACACCTCCTTTTTTTAATTTTGTTGAATTCTCCTTCTCATAGAGGTACAACACGTCTAGGTAGAGAAAGGATATACAAATTTATACGTAGTAAAGCTTTTGCAGATTTTTAAAAAAAATCTGCATTTTACAAAACATTTATCTTTAATGAACCCCAAAATACTTCTTCTCTAATTTAAAACTTATTACAAATAATGATAGTGCGTTACAAACCTTTGATTTAAAAAAATTTAAGAATGCTGATTTTTCAATATTCCGTACAAAACCGACATATAAATTTGATGAAGATGATTTGAAGATGGGTAATTTAATAAAAAAAAAGGGGACATGCTTTCTTTTTCGCAATGGCTGTACCTGCAATGGTAAAGGTAGATCAACATTGGCGGCATATTTGGAGAGCACATTAAGATAGTAGTTGTTTCGCGTGAGTTTGATGTCGCTGCGTTAAATAGATCAAAAGCTAAAAATAAAATAATAATGTGTATCTCGAATTTATAAACCACCCAGTAACTCGAAAACGGTTGGGTTTTCCCCTCCCCTTTCCACGGTTTTTCGTTCGGCTAGGGGAGATCTATCACCCCTATCATTTCTGCGTGCGTTATACGATATAGCCTGCACACATATGCAAGTACGCACCAAACAAACTACATATGGTACAGCAAAGTTGTTAATTAAAAGTAAGTAAATAATCAAATTGAATACGAAATAAAAATTAAAGATATTTGGAAAATGTCATTTCACTGCAGATTAGATCATCTGTTATTTGGGCTTTTTGATTAGATTAAGGGGTTACATAGGTCTTGAAGGAAAAAAAACAACTTTTTCAAAAAATTGTATTTTAAAAACTAAAACTCTATTTTATTTGAAATTTACGCAAAAAAAAAGGCTTAGGCCCCTTAACGATAGTGTGATAGAATTTAGGTTGTCCTATTTTATTTAATCAATTTTAATTGCTTGAAACAATTAACATAAATACAAACAAAATAAAAGTTAAATTAACTGGAACTATTTGTATACTTTATATTAGTGTGTTTTTCTGATAAATTAGAGTTGTTATTAAGTTCTGTTTAAAATAACGAATGTTCCTTCGTACCAAATTTTAGTATTAAATCAAAGAAATACATTGCATACATTTTCCACAGCTAATAATTGCGTATTTTGTAATCGGTATCATCCTTTTCAGCGTTTAGAATTTGATCGAGAAGGCCTTACTAAACTCAAAAAAGCGGTGAAGGCAGTTCACAACTCCGGAAATAGTGAGTAATGGTTAATTATGTGACCTTTTAATTAAACTCTGAAATTTAAGCTCATGTCGACAATGAAATGTGTCTAGTCCGGGCACTGGAAAGACTAGGCAGTATTGCGCTATCGCAAGAAGAACCGGACATCGGAGCAGCTTTTCTTAAATTTTCAGTCGTTACAAAAGAGCTAAGTGCTTTGATGAAAACACTCGTAAAATACAATTTATTTTATTAGTTTAAACGGAAATATGACTTTGCGATTTTCAGATGCAAAATATTAGTAATATTGTGATGTTCCCAGTTGATTCAATGCTGAAATCTGAGTTGCGCGGTGTTAAAGGCGAAATGAAACGACCCTTTGATAAGGCTGCGAAAGATTATGAGTCGAAGTATATTAAAATTGAAAAAGAAAAGAAAGCTCAAGCAAAAGAAGTTGGAATGGTACGGACCGAAGTTAATCCCGCAGAAATAGCTGATGAAATGGAAAAGGAGCGGCGAATATATCAGCTGCAGACCTGTGAAGTATGAATTTTTATATGATACTAAATATTTGTTAATCTCATGTTTCCTCCAGTATCTACTAAAATATAAAGAAATCAAAACAAAGACTGGTATCGAATTATTGCAACACTTCATCGAATACTATCATGCTCTTAATAAGTAAATACATCCATTTTATTAGTTTCTATTTTTAAAATCTGATTAATTGACTTCTAGTAGTTAAAAAAGCAGCACACTATTTACGCTGTAATTTTTTGCGCTCTCATTCCGAAAAATTCAAGTATTGGGGGTGGAATTAAATAGTGTGGCTTTCAAAATACGGCACTGCGACTGTGTAACTAATATTATTATCTTTTTAGTTACTTTAAAGACGGTTTGAAAACTATAGCTCATTTTGGTACCTACATCGACGACCTCAGCGTAAAATTGCAAACGATTAAACAAAAACACGATGAAGACAGAAAGAAACTGTTAGAATTACGTACTCTCTTAAGGAGTACACCAGACTTTGAACGTGTAGAAAGTGTTACGACCGAAAAGGGAGGAGTGTACTCATTGCATCAGCTGCAAGGTGATAAACACCATGGCATTACCAGATCTGGTCATTTGCTCAAAAAGAGTGAAGGAAAGGTTAGAAGGGTTTGGCAAAAAAGGCGATGTCGTGTAACTGCTGATGGCTTTTTGGATATATGCCATGCTGATGAATCAAAACCACCGACAAGGGTTAACCTTTTAACCTGTCAAATTAAACCAGTTCCAGACGACAAAAGGGGATTTGATTTAATCAGTTGTACGTAATATTTATTTATTTTGTGAAATATTTTATCTTAAATCTTTTACAGACAACCGTCCGTATCATTTCCAAGCTGAAGATGAGACAGATCAAAAAGCATGGATGGCAGTGTTAGTTAATTGCAAGGAAAAGGCTTTGGCAAAGGCATTCCAGCATGCAAATCCCCAAATGAGTCCTAGTTTAGTAGAATTACAAAAGACTGTAATAAGGTAAGATGGTATTAATATTAGTCTGTTGAACAGAAGATTAAGTAATATACAAAACTTTAGATACGTCCAAAACCTTCCTGGAAATGACCAGTGCTGTGATTGTGGTTCTAAAAACGGTAAACTTTAACAACTTTATCGGATGAAGGCAATAAAATCATTGAATTGTTCATAGATGTAACGTGGATAAGCTTAAATTTCGGCATACTAGTCTGCATTCAGTGCTCCGGAGTACACAGAGATCTTGGTGTACATCATTCTAGAATTCAAAGCTTAACATTAGATAATTTGACTACTGCTAATTTACTAATAGCAAGAGCAATGGGAAACAACACTCTGAATGAAATTATGGAAGCTACTCTGGGGAAACTGAAGTTAAGTCCGGATAGTTCCATGTAAGTAAAAAGTTGTTAAATCGGACCCTTTCTAAATAGTTTTTCAAAGGGAGGAACGATACGACTTTATACGTGCCAAATATGTTGCTAAAAGATACGTTATGCGGACTTGCGCTGACGACAACGATTTAAGATGTGACCTCGAACAAGCGATTATTAATGCAGATTTAAGCCAACTGTTGCAAGTTTGGGCAGAGGGTGCCGATTTAACTTCTTCACTTCCATCATCAGATGTTGGCGAAACTTCTCTTCATTTGGCTGTTCTACGAGAAATGGGTTCTACTCTACACATCGTAGATTTTTTAATACAAAACATGCCGGCCCAGGGATTAAATAAGGCTACAAATCCTCCTGGTCCACTCGATTTGACCGGCAAAAATACAGCTTTGCATTTGTGCGCTTTGCATGACCGTCGGGAATGCATGAAACTACTTCTGAGATCTGGGGCGGATTACGAGTTAAAAAATTCTCAGAACAAAACTCCTCTAGATATTGCCAAAGAAATGGGTCACACAGCAAGCCAAGAATTAGTAAGCTGCCTGATTAAAACGAAAGTATACAAATAATCTGGTCGGTTCTAAATTGCAGATAGAATGTGCCATGAGGAGAGAAAAGAGTGCTTTCGATCACATAAACACTGATTGGAATTTACCCAATGATGATGGATCTACGGATTTCTCCGACGATGACACAGTTATAGATGAGAGGGTAATAGCCACAAATTTGCTTTAGTATTTTCGTTAAAACTATGTCATATTATAGAAATCCAGATCGCGACCCCCTAGCTTCGCAGGAGGTGATTCACCAGTAGCTATACGATCTCGTTCGTCTACTTGTGACTCCATACAAAGCGGCTCTAGTCCTAGTTCTAGTTGTCCATCCAGCAGGCAATTTACACTTAGCTCAACTATACCTTATTCACAAGTAAGCACAAGTCCTAAGCAACACATGTCCATTGGGCAATATGCTAGTGGTGGCGGTTCGAGCCCCAGTTCGACATCAAGCAGTGTAAGACATATGGCTACCTCGAGCAGTACGCAAGGTAGTCGAAAATCAAATTCATCTGGTAGATGTCTTTATATATTTTCAAAATAAAATACATAAAATCTCATCACTTACAGTAAATGTAAATTCTTTGAAAAAACGGGCAGCACCAGCTCCTCCATCCACAAACTCGATGATATACGGGACATTACCACATGCCCCACGGCATTCACAAAATTTCGATACTAATGAAATGCGCACAATAAATCATAAAAATCAACCCGAAATGTATAGCACTTTACCTCATGTACGCAACATAGAATCCAGTCGTGGTTCAGCTTTTCACTGTGATAATAAAGCATACGAAAGATTCGATCCACTTATGGTTGTTAATCAGCACACTAAATATGAAAAACATTCCGATGCAGTTATGACAATGACAACTTTTGGACATAAGCGGTCCCCCAGTGGGGAATCACTAAATAGAAATATTCATTTAGCAGGAGCTAAACTCGTTTTACCAGCTGGTGAGATTCCTACTCTAAAGCCAGTTGATAAATCAGTGCATCGGCCAAGGATACCTCCGCCTGGACCACCTCCAGGTAAAAACAATTTTTATATTTTTTGCTGTGTATATTTACGGATTTCTTAAGATAAAGGAATATCTAATGGACAATCAAATGAAAGTATCAATTCAATGGATGAAGGACCTGTTGCTCCACCCAGAAAGGTAGGAAACATTTACAGTTTTCTAGACTTTTATCGATCACGTTTGAGATTCATTGTTTTTTTTTAATTTCTGGTTGTGTCAAAAAGAGTTAACTGGTATCGATATGACGTTTAAAGATTCTTAAACGAATACGTATGTACTTATATATATGTATAGTTTGTACGTGTAGGTACCATAGTTATATCGAAGTTAAATTTGGAATTTAAATTGGTTGCTCAGACTACGCAGTGTTGCATTTCAGCCTCACTTATTATCTTTTAAAAAGTATTCGAATTCAAGAACAAAAATTAGTTGGTGGACATTCTCTATGACAATCCAAGCAGTTGTAAAAAAAGAGTATTAATAAACGCTTCTAGGAATTAGAGTAAGTATGACATCAATTGCGACTATTGATCTTCCAATTAAAAGTGAGGATCTTCAGCTTGCAAATGATCAAGCACGAAAAAAGTTATTTTGATGTTTCCATCAAGACAAACCAGGCTGATGTCGTCAGTGGCCACCATTGGCCTGGTGTCTCTGCCACAGACATTAGACATTGGTGTGAAGCGTGAACTAAAAATTCCCTTCATATACCTCACACTTACTTTTCTAGTAAATGAAATAAGTGTGGGCAGCGGTTATCGATCCTTCCGAGTGTTTGTGGCAGACACCAGACCAGTGGCTGCACTAACGAGATCGGTCTGGCTCGTCTTTCCAAAATAATTTTTTGATGCTTGCTCATTTGTAAGCTAAAGATCCCCAAAAAATTTATCCTCACTTTGATATGGAAGATCAAGAGTTCCTAGTAATTTCAATTATAAAATGTTTGTAAGACATGACCTGAAAAGAAATCCCTAGATTTTAACGAGTTAACAGTTAGTTTTTTTTTTTTACATATAAAGAGTTTAGAACATTATATCGAAGTGAAGCTTTTATCAGCAGGTAGCCTTCCTACTCAAGAATACGGTTTCGATTTTACAATTTCTAAATAATGCACTTTATGGATTTATTATGTTATACGGAAGTTGCATAGATTTTTTTTTCAAAGAGAGGCAAGAGATTTTGGGGATATGTATCATTCCTATTATCAACAACCCACAACTTGCTGACATGATATTACACTAACTCGGTATTTAGCACTGTCACAAATAAACTACATTCTAATATATATAGTAGCATAATCGGTTAATACTTTTTTTTTTTTTTATTAAGAAGGGAATCTTCTAGGTTTTATGTTGTTAGCATTTTTTGGAAACTCTGTTATGAATCCATAATTCCACATCAATTAACGTTTCATTCATGACCCATTCTAAACTAATAAAAGGTGTATTTCATTTGATTAAATTTAAACTTCGAAATATTTCTTGCAGCGAAGAATAGAAAAATTAAGGAAATTATTAAGCGATGAGAAATACAAAGGGGTATTTATTTGTCAGCGTGATTGTTTTCATATTTTGTGATTTGTCTACATATGCAGCGAATTCAGTTTGGAATGTGACTTTTGCAGATTATAAAATGTGGGAATATAACAAACTATAATTTACAAAGAGGAATGGTATAATCTAATCGGGCTGTAAAGTAACGGAAGTTACAATTTTATGTTAAATTTGCTTAAAAGTACTATGCATGTAGTATTCTATTGAATTCAATCACGGTCTTTTGTGTTTTCTTACTACTTATAATCACTTTTTTTAATTGATCTTAGTACTGAGTACTTGAAGTTTAATTGAAAAGGGACAAGGCTTTTTCGCATCAACTTATTTCAAGCAGAACAACGAGCAACCAAATTTTCCCAACGTTTATATGCATGTGTACTTGTATTACACCTTTTAAAATTATGATGAAATATATGAATTCTACCCCAATCGAGAATACAATCCCACCATCAATTATTAGTAGTTACCCGGCCTTGCCCGGAAATTTCTGTATTTGGAAATTAAAACTGTTGCACAATGAATGAATCAATGCGCGAAGACGTTTTTAATTTCTCCTGCGGAACCCTAAAATGTTCCCGCAGTTCCGCTTCCGTGCATACGTGCTTATAAAACTCAACAGGTTTTTAATTGGGAGTGTGCATAAGGTATGTGGCTTCAAATGCAGGCATGGCATGTCTGAGAATTTTGTGAGCGACGATATCGGAACTACTTTCATCGATGATCTACGCTGCGTATTGTACGTAGTCTCAATCGGGCCCGATAAAATACTCTACCTTATGCTGAAAGTCAAAATAGGTTGAGCCGTTTTCGAGATTAGTCCGGACAAACAAACAAACAAAATTTTTAAAGACCGTTGTTTGCGTTTTGGTATCGTATAAATAAACATATGAGCTTAGGAAAAGGCAAATACATACCTTTAAACCACAGACCCTAGGAACGTAAGTTCATGACTATTAATATACGTTGGGGCCATTCAAGTATTATGTAACCACACTCCTTTATGGATAAGGTCGACCGTAGACTGGGAGCGAACCGAACCAACCAAGCTCAATGATTATTAATTATAGTGTGTCTATGCCCATTCAATCCAGATAGCTTTTTTAGTCAGAAAATCATTTGTATGAATGCCGGAAAAGTGAGTTATTTTGATATTTTTCTGCTGGTATTTAATTAATCTAGTAATTATGATCTTAAATTCAGGATTTTAGGATTAGAGCAAACGTTTATGCGTGATTGATTGGGCTTCCACAAACCTTCTCCACTTCCAGGCACTGCTTCAGTTTCTTTTAATCGTACATGTTCGCTATGCTGGGTGATTAGCCCCCAGTAGCTATCAATCTAGCACATTTCAATTATAGTCCAAGCCAGGCTGATTGCCGTTCTATCTACCTCTCTGGGAAACAACTTGAATATTGTGGCACTAAAGTTGAGTGAATAACGAAATTTCTAATGTTTCGACAAATTTCGATATTATTTAATTATAAAGAAAAGAAATGCGAATTAAGGGGGCAACCAATCTATGACCCATTACAAAATTAATCATTTTTGAAAGATTTCAAATGAAAAACGACATAATTAAATAATATAAATTGTATGGCACTGTCAAGGGGTATTTTAAGCAAAATGTTGGCTATGGTAAATAATCAATATATTATATTATATCAGGAAGGCTAATATATGATTTAAAATGAAAAAATTTAAAAATATGATATTGAATCCTGGTGGGCAGTCTCCACAGAGAACGGGTGGACCCAACATGTGAAGCGTTACAGCTTGGCAATGCTCTGGATAACTAAGTGAACTAAAATATGTTAAATCAGACAAAAATAAGATACATTAAAAATAATAATAAATATTTAAAAAATTAATTTTTCACGCATTCAATAGTTTTGGAAGATGCTGTCTAAACAAACTTGTTTAGCCAGGTTCGCGATTGTTTACTTAGTAGCTTAATACATATGTCCTCAATACGTCCCTAACATCACCATAATTCAATGCGTGAAAAAACCCATGTTGAGATAATCATTGTTGTTTCAGTATCAAGCTCTTTTTCACGGGATAGCGGTAAATCGACCATACAGGCACGGGGATTTCATCACAAGAAGTCTGTCGTTTTACGCGGGAAGAATCATATAATATTAATAAGATAAACTATGAAACGTTGTAGGTAGTTTGTCCCTTGTAACAAAGTTGAAAATTATTAGTAAGATGCAATTATGTGCCTAACTTTATTGATAAAATAGCGTCAAAATTTTAAAGTTACAGGTTTTTAACAATAACCAAAGCATTAAACCAGCGTTATATTGAAACCTCTTGAGAGTCGTCGCATTAACTGTATAAGAGTTTGTTATATTCCATACGCTGAAGTCATTCCGATTTGAAACAGCACTTTGTATATTAATATAATAACATCGCATCGACAAGCTTGTTGTGACTAACTCTTTGATATTTATAAAATAATAGCTGTTAAATGAATGGAGTAAGCAAACTACTTCTCAACAGGTGTTAAATCCGTCTTCATCTAGCAACTACGACTATGAGTGTTACACAGATGTGGAGCTGTCGACTAACTTGGATAACTCAACGGATTCGAACTTGTCTGCAGGCAATGAAGAACGGCTGAATTCGTTGTCTGAACAGACGCTGAAAGGGTCAAATCTTTATAATAATTATGTAAGTCTGATGTGATTGTGGAATGATTTTGCCTTATTAAAATGATATGGTTTGCAGTCAGGCTACAGGCGCTGTAGGGCACTCTACGATTGTAACGCAGACAACGATGATGAGCTAGAGTTCAAGGAGGGTGAGATTCTGGTCGTTCTGAACGAAAGAACGGATGATGAAAATTGGATGGAGGGCGTCATTTTGGGCGACCCATCCAGACGTGGTATGTTTCCTGTAAGTTTTGTACACATGCTGCCGGACTAAGCAGTAGTTTAGGTCCAGCCTGACAAGGATATGTGTATCAATTTATTTGTATAAAATGCTTGTTTTTATTTATTTATGTTGAGCCGAGTTGTATTGTCTTTTTATATGTACAATTCTGAACGAAGCACATTTATGCGCTCAAATATAACAATTATAACAGATATTTTATATTTTCTAAGCATTATTTGAATTTGTTACACGTTGTTTGAATATTATTTATAAAGCACCACAACACCATAGAAGAAGTATATATATCTCAAGGTATAAGACCGACTTGTTTCTAATGCGATACAAAAAATTGGGAAATGATAAAAAACGCTGCCATATTTAATATGTACGTAGATCTATGTAACTATATTGTTGTTGTGAATTATTAATCAATAAACGTAATTGGAAATGTGCACAATATACACCAAATGTTACAAAATACTAAATATTGTCTTTGTGCGTACTACTGTTTGTGAATAGGGAGTTAACCATCAGCAACTAGAACAAAAGCGAGAAGCCTAAGTACTTGTAGTCAGAAGTCCCAAATTTAGGATTGGAATTTGATTTAGATAGAATAGCAGATTTAGAGGTCTTTAGTTTGGAGGCTTTAAATCGTTGAGTGCGTTGGATTATAAATGTTGAAAAGGAATATAAAGTTTTACTGTAGCCAAACATATTTTAATTTCTCCATGTTACTCCTTTCCATTTTCCTGTTATTTGTACAATATTATAAGCGTTTCATTCTATTCCATATTTGTTAATAAATCGCCTTTGTTAATATTTTAATTAAGAGCAATCATTCTATTAAAGAGAGGTAATTCAGTTACAATAAAAACAAGACAGTTTTATCTGATAGCATATAAAAACCACACGAAATGTTGAGAATTTTCATACGGAAGGAAAATTTAAACGCTTCCCGGTCTTATTTTGATTAGTACAGGGTAAGGTTAACCTAGCCCTATAATTCAAATCTAGCGCATTCGGTAACACCGTCCATATGGCGCTCTCACAAATTATATAGGTGTTATTTATTCCTAATTTCTTGATATGTAAATTTCTTTGATGGTAGATTGCGGATTTTATGCAGTTACATATTTGCTCATGACGCGACTTCAAAAAATAAATGATGCCAAAATGAATGTTATGGGTCCTAGACTTCGAAAATACTATCCGTTCAAATGTTACATACGTATAGAGGGTGTATCAGTTAACGCATGCCAAAATGATAGGGGTGATAGATCTCACCTAACAAACAAACAATTGTATGGCAGGGGGGAATTCAATCGTTTTCGAGTTACAGGGTGATTCATAACACAAACGGAATGCATATAAAATTCACGCCAAATTTTTTTTATCTCATTGCGCTTTCCAAAACTGCCACCAATGTTGATCTACCTTTATCACTACAGGTACAGTCATCTGCGAAAGTAAAAAAAACGCTCTAAAATTTCATATAGTTGATACTCCTTTTTTTATTGAATTACCCATCTTATTGCTTTTCCAAAGAGATACAACACGTCTAGGTAGAGAAAGGATGTGTGTTGACCTCTTTTTAAAGGCAATAAGATGGGTTATTCAAAAAAAAAGGAGAGGAGTATTATTTACATAAATTTCGAAGACAAATTGGAAAATGCGTGAAATTTAGGAAATTTTAGAGCATTATTTCATTTTCCCCAAGTACCAGTGTACCTGCAGTGGTACATCAACATTTTTGTAGCATTTTTGGAAAGCACATTAAGATAGTAGTTGCTAGGCGTGAGTTTCATGTTTATATGTTAATTAGATCAAAAGATAAAAATAAAATAGCAATGTGCATCTCGAATTGATGAATTATCTTGTAGCTCGAAAACGGTTGAGGTTCCCCTCCCCCGCCATACGGTTTTTTGTTTTTTTAGGTGAATCTATCACCCCTACCATTTTGGCACGCGTTAACTGATCCACTTTGTATATTGGACATACTTTTATACAGAAGACCCCATGCCCCGCAATATTGAATTGATCCTCAATGATGAAATGACTGACTCAAAATGGCGCTATCAGGGAAATTGTCATTCCAAGTGCGTTTTCGGTAAAGCTACTAAAGTCAGGTAAAAATAATTTATGGAGCAAGTACTCAGCATTTTTTTGCACAATTTATTGAGGTCTTCCCAAAGTAAAAGTAAATTTTTGGATGAATTTAAACAGGGACGGCCTATGCAGCATATAAATCGATTATTGGAGATATCTCCGTAATAACTTATCATAGTGTATTGTGGGAGGGCTTAAAACTTTTTAAATTTTGTGAATAATGGGGGTTATTCTTGAATCCGCCGGCGGGAATGTGGATGCGGATTCGGCAATTTTGTATTCTCGAAAACATTCAAGGTGAAAGTAAATCATTCTCTCCTTTACCGAAACTGTGCGGATGTGAATTTTTCACAAAATTTGAGAGCTGACAATCCGCGACAAAATACTTGCGGAAACGACCTAACATAGGAAAAGTGTCAGTGTTTAATTAAGCAAATATAATAACAACAAATTTATAAAATATATATTCCAATGTTGATGTATATGCTCCTTCAGAAAAAAATCGTTAACAAGCTGATAGTTTCGATTCTAGGGTTACAGATGATGAACGTATTAGTGGAACAAATTCTTCGCCGATCTCTTCCAGAATATGTATAGCAAACATATATCGAAAGAAAA
This sequence comes from Neoitamus cyanurus, assembly GCA_947538895.1. Taxonomy (NCBI): domain Eukaryota; kingdom Metazoa; phylum Arthropoda; class Insecta; order Diptera; family Asilidae; genus Neoitamus; species Neoitamus cyanurus. The sequence goes on from OX384541.1 coordinate 47,504,867, forward strand.
TTTGGTGAACTAGAAATTCGCTATTATTTAGTTGTAAATTTATTAATACAGGGTACATTTAAAAAAATGTACTTCTGTTATTTTTAAATTGATCCATTTAGGACAAATTATTCGTTCAAGCACAATCAGCATTTCACTTATGCAAATGTGGGTGCGCTATTCCACCATCGAAATCTTTCCCAGTTTCTTATTCATACGATTCTTCCGCAAGGAATCGTAAGCAAGATGCTTTATTCAGCCGGAAATTTTTCTTGAACATCCGCAAATGTTTGAACCCTAATTGTACTTATAATGCTAAAGGACCTTTTTCTAATAAGTTTCGTTGAATTCCAATATTATTTCTTTAATTATTTTCAGGATTTGCTGTATCCACTATCAATTATAAGTTGTTTAATATAACGTCACCATTTGACAATTGAAAGATGATTTTCGAAACTTTGAATTCCTTTGTCGACAATGGAGTTTTCCGCCGGGTCCAATAAAGTGGTGATGAAGTGAAAGTGAATCTTATGAGCGGAGAGAATCTCAAATCCACGAGATTTGAGAATATGCACAGATAATTTGACCGTAAATTGGATTTTTTTTTATTGAGTGGTGTTCGCGGGGGGGGGGGGGTTTAAAAAATATATATAAACCAACCACCTTGGAACGACAATTTTCTTGATACTTTTGTTTGGGTCCACCATTGCGAATTCCAAAAAGGGCCACACTGTGATTGAAAATAGAAGCTTTAGGCTTTCATTTGCACTCCCAGGCAATATTTTTGGATCAAACCAATTTTGGGGGCGTGGAGTTGTCTAAGTGTTAGCAAATAAAATCCTAACAGCAAGGACATCTATTAAATCCAAAAATTATATTGATCATGGAAATAAAGTATTGTGTAGGCAGCAAAGGAAAATTCTGGTGGATGTCTTGCGGCGAAAAGCTTTTATTTTTGCTCCCACATAAAACATTTTTGTTTTTCTATACTAATAGCCATCAATTGAAAACATCACCTGATATTTGATAATAGATAAATTAATTATTATATCCAAAGATATAACTCTTGAATTGGATTTAAACGGCATTTAACAACTCAGTAGAACATTGATAACTTAAAAACTACACCAAAAAATATTCTTCCATTTACATTCCATTGTTTTTTAGGTTTTTATTAGGGAAAGTTCGTAGTAATTTTGAGTATGCAGAGAAGTTTAAAGATGAAACAAGTATCGATACTTTATACAACTTCTACTTTATTGATTTTAAACAATAACATTAATTAGATAAACATATTTGCTACCAAATCCTACATAAGTTTCCAGAATATCTAGTGATGCTGATTGCGTTGAAACCTCAGAAGGAAAATTAAATTTTGATCGATGTAAATAGCGGCAAAATACTATGTGAGAAAAATTTGTGAAGTTGTAGGCTTTTTTGAAGATGGAGCAATTAACGACAATATCTAAAGCGAAATCTGTGACGTATATGTATCCTTTAGTTCTCTAGTTCTACCATTCATCAAAATAGATCAAAATAATATTAAAAGAGATAAAAATAACTATAATGAAGCCAAATATGACGTCTTTAGAAAATAGTCAAAAATCAAAATCGGAAAGTTCAAAATTTTACGACGATCCGTTCTTAATAGTATTTACACTTTAACTAATTTCACTATATTAATAATTGTATTGATGTTCTTCGAAATGAAAAATTAATTAAATTGCTTGAACTTTTGTAATTTGTGTTCAGAAACAAACAATTCCAAGTTTCTATTTTTACTATTTTTTATTTAATAAATATTTTAACAGAAATGTAAATAAATTCCTAGATAATGAAGATGTGCTGTTTTTATTTTATAACGGAACTATCAACACTATGGGCCCCAATGCTGAAGAAACTTCATTAAGATATTGTTTGGATGAAGGTATATATGCCTAGAAGTGAAAATATGTTAAGGATCGTTAAAGAAGCTTGTGCTATCATTTACGGGAATATGCCAAGAAATGCATGATTTAAAATGCAAGTGAAATTGTGGTTTGAGGCATTATGAGAATGGTTGAGGCTTACATGTGATTTATTCGTGATAAATTACTGAAATTATATCTCACTTTCACGCATTAGTTTGAGGCTGTTGTTTTAATTCGCATTAGGTTTTGAAATTATACGATAATTCGAGTAAGGGAAAGCTTACAAAGAGCCCTATTATGGAAGTTGAGTTTGGTCAACATTTTCAAAGCTGGGATACTAAGAAAATTTGTGCCTTCTCTAGTCGAGTCGACCAAACTCGATTTCTATAATAACACCCAGTATTTGCTTGTTATTATATTATATTGCTCGGCCATGACTTTTATGGGTTCATAAAGACCCTTGGATAAAATGGAAAATTAGATTACGAGTAATAACGTCGAATCGAGTGAGAAAAATAAAGAAACGACAACGTGATGTTTCACTTAATTATCTATATATATAAAAATGAATGTACTTTATATTATGTCCTTTATAGAATCGTAAACTATGCATTTGATAATGTGATGATCTGTAGCAAAGTTGTTGTGCGTGAGCCCACGAAGGTTTCTGAGTTGTTACGACCAATTTTCGATAGATGGCGTCATTGTCAGGAAGAAGAAGAGGAAATTTGTTATAATGCGTGTGCCATGTTATGGGTATCGTTAGAAAGGGGAGGTACTGTAGAATGTGTTGGTGAAAGAAAGGTTAGTGAAAAGTGTGAAATGTGGGAATTATTGGTAAAAACGTGTCTTTGTTGTGGGGGAGGGGTGGGGGTGATGCCCCTCAGAAGTGTATCTCAGGTATAGGAAGAAGAGGCACTATAGGAAATTGAGCCGGGTTGGTGAAAGTTGGTGAAAATAGTGAAAACTTGGTTTTTTCGGTGGGTGCCGACAAAATTGAAACGGCTGTGGAAGAAAAGTGTATGCATGAATTGGAATAATTTTTTCACCAATCGATAGCTAAGGAAGCAGGGTAATCTATATATATATGTATATAAATGAATCCCTATTTTCCTTGGTCACGCCATCACGCGTGAACGGCTGGACCGATTTCGCTAATTCAAGGGATTTCCCTGAAAGTCCTCACTAGGGAATTTTCGGAATCACTGATTTCGAATCTGATATTCAACTTTCCAAATATGAGACCACCCCTACCCCGCTGGGAGATATAGGAGAGCGGGCGCAATAAGGAGGTGGTGTAAAATGAAGAAAACTAAATTTAATAATGCGGTTGGAAAATATCTAAAACATGTGCAAAACGCAAATAGGAAAACGCTGGGTCACATAGGAGAGGCGGTGGTGCAGTAGGGAGGCGTTGTGAAATTAAGGAATACAAATTTAATAGTATCCCGTGAAACGCCGGGTCCGGGCAAGCTAGTTTAATTATAAAAAAAGCTACGCAGTTTAAAAGTAAAAGCGGCTCGTCAACGACCTTCGTATATAGGTCTGTTCGAAATTTGAACCGAATCGGTTCATTAGTTCCCCAAAAATCGAGGTTACCGATTTGGAAAGTAATAGTTTCGAGAAAAACGTGTTTAAATTACTTTAACACAGGTGTAAAGCTATGAACAGCGCGTGCTTACTTGAGTTTTAAATGACTGGACCTGATTGTGGTTATCACCACACTTTTCGTTCCTAGTCCTAATCCCTCCTTCCCTAGGCTTAACGTTAACAGCAGTACTTCCTCTAATCCTCAATCTACAAGCCGGGTTAAACCAAAGCCCCGTAGTAATCGGCACCGCGTAGTCTCCCTCCTCCTTCACCAACTTCTATCTCCTCCAACTGGCAGCTAAAACCGAGCTTATTCCCCAACTTCAATCTGGCAACTCCCATAGAATATCCCAACTTCATTCGTTCATATATATTGAACTCTGCTGTCCCATCTGTTCCCCCTACAACTATTACTCCCTCTGAATCCGTTCCTTCCACATCCGTGTACCCTACAAGCGTACACCTGCATCCTTGTCTATCAACCCGGAAACCACTTTGTCTGCCCTTTGCCCCCTACCGAGCACCCCTCTCCAGCTACTCCCTCGACCACTCCCACCTCGTCATCCTCACCCCACGCACAGAATCTATGAAAATGTGCGTCTCTATCTGGCCTACCTTCACGACAAGGCCGACTATATTTGCATTGACGGCAAAACAAAAATCAATGTAATGATCTTCATACATCAGGAAGGTCTCCCGACTAACCTCGCTGTGCTGCGCCAGTTATTCTTCAAATACCAAAAAGCCTACTTACGCTTCGCTTAGTTCTAGTAGTAGTACCTCCAGGCATCAATAACGACGAATAATTCTTGTCCGGTTTCTGTATTTTTCGCGCTGATGGTAGTTTAAATGAATCCGGAACTTCCGGTCACGGCGTCCGGTTCACAATCGTTTTAGCGCCGGATTCATCTCTGGTTGAGTCAGTCTCTGTTAAAATCTCATTGAATTGTCGTTCCCTTTTCATTCTGTGCTGTGCAGCCTCTCATTGCCTATGAGCACGTATTTAATGCTATTGACGCCCTATCTGCTCTAGCCAATCCATTTGATGACATTATAGTCCTAAGTGACTTCAAGCTTCCCCGGCTTCTATGGTCTCCCTCCGACGACGACTCTTTTTATTCCCCCACTTATGCTTCCTCAACAATTGAATCAGTAATAACCTCTCTGACTCAGGCTTATGTCAAATCAGCGGCGTGAAGAACCACCTTATCCTAATTTTCTCCTCTAACCCTATTGATTCTGTTGTTATTGAAAGCAATCACCTTCTTTCCACTCTTAACTTGAACCATCCTCCACCACTCTTCCTCTTTTTCGTATAATCATCTAACAATCGCACTAATTCTGAGCCCCTTTTCTACTACAACTTCCGCAAAACAGACTTCTCTAAGCTTAACTTGTTTTAAGTAACTCTACCATCCTCTCAAACTTTAGCGACTCCCAACTGCCTATAGACAATCGACTCGCTCTTTTCTACACTGAAATATTTAGTTGCCTGACCCAATGTGTTCCCTACGAACCCGTAAACCGCCTTGGTACGACAAAAACCTCCGTGCCCTTCGCAACAAAAGGAACAAATTGTGGTATTTCTACCTCATTTCAAGGTCCGACTCGGATTACTCTTCATACCTCGCTATATCTTCCCTTCTTTCCGAACGTTACGAATCCCTCTAAAACGATTACCTCATCAGCATGCAGTCTAACCTAATCTCCGAACCCAAACAATTCTTCAATTCAATTTCATTAATATAAAAAGAAAATGGAATGGCTACCCCGTAGTCATCAAATTCGGTGACTCGTTTTCTTCTAACCCTTCAGTCATCGCTAACGCAGATTTCTTCAATTAATCTTTTAGCAACCACGATGCGGTCCCCGATCTTACTTACTTTTCCTGTTACCCATTTAATTAATCCACTCACCAATCTTTCCCTACTTTCCCTCTCCGAGGGCACTTTTCCCAACTTTTGGAAAGATTCCTATATCACCCCAATCCACAAAAAAGGTTGCGAGGGCGACATATAAAATTATCGTCCAATAGCTAAACTATCCTGCATCCCTAAACTCTTCGAAATCCTTATCTATGACTCCATGTCCTTCCACTGTAAGTCCATCTTGTCTTCATCTCAGCATGGACTCCTCAAAGGTAGGTCTACAACTACCAACTTGACAAGCTTTGTGTCTCGCACCTTACAAGCAATGGAAAACGGTGTAGAAGTTGACGTTATTGCCACCGATTTTAGCAAAGCTTTCGACAAAATCTCCCATCGAATCATCGTTCTCAAATTAAATTATCTTGGCTTCCCACCCCGTTTCATCTCAAGGATTAAATCATATCTTAGTAACCGCCATTACAGGGTTCGTTTAGACTCAACGATTTCAAACCCATTCCGGCGTCCCACAGGGCAGTCATCAATTATTCCGAAATTTTAATTTATGCTGATGAAATAAAAATCTTTAAACAAATTACCAACACACCTGACTCTACCCTATTTCAAAACAACCTGAACAGTTTCTCCACCTGGTGCATGTATCCAAATGCTAATCGATAACTTTCTCCCGTAAACGTACCTCTCCTATATCTTACGTTCTCTCAGGCGAACCAATTCTAACTGTTAGTTCGCTTCGCGACCTGGGTGTTATCTGCAACAGTGAGCTCAACTTTCGTTCCCACATTGACCATATCGTAAATAGAGCCAAGTCAACCTGGCTTTGTAAACCTTCTAAGGAATTCTCTGTCAGTAAATCACTCTACAACTTCTTCGTTAGGCCCCTCCTGGAGTATGCCTGCCAGGTTTAGTCCCCCTCCCAATCCACCCTCGTTAACAGGATCAAAGCAGTTCAGCGTAGATTTGTCCGCTTTGCGGTGCGTGACCTTCCTTGGACAGATAACTTCAACCTTCCTCCGTATGCAAGCCGGCTAAAACTGATTAACCTGCAGCCTCTTGCCTTGTGTCACGATGTTGCAGATGTTATCTTCATCCATCAAGTCCTAACCGGCTCTATTGACTGTCCCGAATTCCTACACAGTATCTCCCTAAACACTAACCCTCGAAAAGTTGGATATTTTCCCACCTTTCGCCTCGATAGTCATTGCACTAATTACGGTCACTTCGAACCCTTCACCAAAATACTACGGAAAGTCAACAACACAGCAACCTTCGACTTCCATGTTGATAATGCCTCCCTTAGGCATTCCCTTTACTCCCTCAACCAACCCCTATCTTAATTCTTATTATTCTTAATTTTTAATTGGCTAAAGCTTTCATTCTTATAATTTGCTTTAGTTCTTAGTTTAATTCTTAGTTTCATGTAGATAAATCTGTAGCTTGTATTAAGCGAAATTGAATTGCGTGTTTTGATTCCAACAAAAAAATTTCTTCATTATTCAGCTATAAGATGTCACCTCTCGAAAAGTGAGGTGACAATTAGAATCAGGCTCACTGTAACTTCGTCACTTCTGCGAATTTTGCAATGACAAGGTTGTAGAATACGGGAATAATATTTTCGAAAATCAAGGTAACCCTTAAGTAGATTAAGATTTCCCGCGCGCGGTTCATTAAGTACTTGCATTCAAGGTTTTACGCGTAGGTACCGTACCTGCACTTTCTATTTAAATTAAAATATCGTCTGCGACTATAGTAGTAGAATTCTTTATTGTTTGATTTCAATAAAAATTAAAAAGGTGTTACAGCCTAGTTGATTGTGTTGCAAAGTGTGAAATTTACTTAAGTACTTAACCTACTTGATAATTAAACGGTTTTATTTAGCTTCACCTCGTATATTTGTTCCTTTGTTTCAAATCTTGCAACCATTTTTTCGACAACTTCTACTCAACCGATTCCGAAGAAACATTGCATGACAATACTATATAATATATTCAATTTGATGGCACATCCAATATAGCGACTATCACAAAATGCCGGATTACCTTTAAAAAGGTATAACGAGTAGAATACAACAAGCTGTGTTGCGCCATTCTAAATAAATTCTAAATCTAAATAATATAACGGCGGACATGAAATGGCGGATTACCTTTTTCTTTACAACTCCCTGACATGGATATTAGTCAGCAGATATTTTGTAAAAGGCAAATTTCGCTTTTATGAATTGTTTTGTGCCGATGTGCGAATTTATTTAATTAATTATAAATTCTTTAGCAAGCACACGAATCCAAATTTAAAAAGTACAAGGACAAGGACAATGCGAATAGCCACTCCGTTATTTAAAATCCAATATGATGAACAGCACAAGATGACGGATCAACATTACCTTAACATCCCCCTTGATGTGGGTATCAAATGAAAGCGTTTGATGAGTACAATACGACGAGCTGGCTGACGTCATTCTAAGTGAAATATGGCGGATCCGCCAAGATAGCGCATCACCATAACGATTGCAACTCCCTTGACATAGATATCAATTCGACGGGTTTCATGAGCACAACATGGTTATATATGAATTTTACATCGACCGCAAATCAACCTCCTAGACCTGGGTATCAAATTAGGAGCTTGAATAAGAGATATAATAGACTAAAATGTAGAAAATATTGAATTAAATGAAGAAGCGGAGATTCCGCATTTGCCAATGGATCGGATAAATGAAATAAAATCAGGCCAAGCAAATAAAGCACACTAAAAAGTGAAAAATAAAACAAGTAAACATTTTATCAGTTAAACGGCTTTATTGCACAATTGATTATGTACTACAAGTTAGAAAATAATTTTGGATGACCAATCTGGGGTTTTGATCAGACTAAAATAAAATCGTGGGGCACAGTCAGTAGAAAACACATAATATAATAACAGTATAGTTTCCAAGCTCCGACAAAACAAAGTATTCTACTTTGCAGGGCTTTTGCAGCGCTGAATTCTTGAAGAGGGCCGGTGCCTATGTACCGGAGACAAAAAGTTACGCAACAAAAAGTCCTCAGTGTGCTTATCCAAGGAGGCAAATCGTTGGCGAACAGACGGTGTGCGGCCTTATGGGCTACTACTAATTATAAAAATCGGTCCAACCATAGAAGTTCTCAACGCAATAGTTACAAATACACACGTATGTGAGCCAAACTAAAACATTACCCCTTTTGTGTTGCTTGAGCCTAATCCGTGCTTATTTTAAGTAGTATTTAGAACAATTGTGTAAAATTTTAAATATTTTATTTTAACTTAAAGTACATATTATCAAAACATTTATTAAATATACATTTTATACATATTCCATCACCTTCTAGGGGGATCCAATTATGTACTCTTCTCGGTGTGAGACATGGGGGGTTTTATCCCAAAGAAAAATATCGTAAATCGAATCATATGCAGCTTTCCTTAGAAATGTGATCTAAAAACTGAAAAAATAATTTTCAAGTTCCTGGAATTTGACGAGTCACAACAGTGTAGAGGAAGTAATGGGTCATAAAGCAGAGAATAAAACAATTTGAAACTTCTTAAAAAGATAATTATTTGAAGCTCTCTCACGTCTGATTTGCATCTCTCCTGATCTAGTTTTTTATGCTACATAGTTGTACTGGTTTTGATTATCTTTGTCTCTTTCCATGTAGTCCCTATCGATCAGCGATTCGCTGCGCTTCTTTAAGTCCGCAGGCTTAACAAAAATTTTAATATAAAGATATGCTGAATTTTCAATTGCAAAGGTGGAAATACCTCAACGGGGAAAGTAAGCTGATTGTAAAGCTCACTAATCAGGAGATTATGACTAAGGGTCTTTCGCATTTTCATTATTCTAACTATAGCTGCATCAATTTGATACTGTCTGTCCTGGAACACTCGTTCTTCTGTTGCCTTTTGCTCTTCAGTCTGCAATGAATACGAAAATTATAAAAAAGCATGCTAGAAGAAATACATTTACAGTACTAACCGTTTCCTTCATTTGTATTTGATTTATCTTAATCCTAAACAATTTATTCGTGAATTCGTTGTTGAACTGGAATTGATCCTTGTCTTCAACTTCTCGACTCTTAGGTATTTTCGTTATGACTCTGGCCTTGCCACAAGCTAACGACTGTAAGGTGCGCCTTAGTTCACCATCCTTAAGTAAAAAAAATTAATAAAACCAATTAGCTAAAAAAATAATTTCAATTACTTCGATATTACACGCTGATTTAATGTCTTCAAAGCTAAGAATATTTTTGTCATTAAAAAGCAGCAATACTAAGGCTTGGAACAGAGACACTTGGAGATCTTTAGGACCCTGAAAGAAGCACCATTTCAATTATTTTGTTCGTAGTTGTTACCAAGAAAATTTATTTACTTGTTCAAATTGAGCTTTTAATACACAATGACCTAAAGTTGGTTGCCATTGCAATTTCCTTCCACTATGCTTAGCTAGGTAAAACTTATTGAAAATAGTCTGGAGCTTAACAAGCTGAGGGGGCATTGTGACTTCCATAATTGGATAAGTCGGCCAATAACCCATTGTCAATATGTTGACAGTCATATCAATATTTGTAATGTCCTTGTCCATATTTTGCATATACTGCTTGAAAGCTATATTTATATCCTTGCTTAATTCCATATCCTTAAACATTCCTTCAAGTTTTGATGTGAACCCTCCTCCGCATTCCTGCTTCAATTTAGACAACATACTTTTTTCTGCGTCGACTGAAGCTGATTTTCCGACCAGTAGTCGTTTAGCCAAATCCTTGTTTTGAAAATAATTAATTATTAAAAACGCAGTTCAGTATAACCTCTCATACTTTACCTTTTTATAGAAAGCCTCAAACACATCTTTCCCGTGTATGAACCGAAAGAGCACCATAATTTTATCCAGAATCTGCTCTAATTCTTCCTCAGTTGCTTCCTTGTTTCCCGCTCTTAATTTCATATCAACATATTTCGCTGGAAAATGACAATTTAAAAACATTGGGTATTGGAAGCACAACATTAACTTACCTATAAGTTCAGCGGGTTTGTTAGCGCGCTGATTGATGAAGAATTCAAAGGCTTCTCTCAAAGAGTTAATGAACTTCTCATTATGCTCAAAACATGTATGTACAATTATATCCATTTTGTCCTTAAAATCTAACAAGTCCTGGACCATACTTTTGTCTTTTTCTGGATCGATGACGATTGTTCGACCTTTTTTCTGTAAGGTGATACACATTTATGTAGTTAATATAGAGAAAGTATAACCAAAAAGCTTAGCTTCTGCAGGATTCCTTAGACTAATATGTAATAATAATGCTAAATACATTATATAGCTGATATTGTATTCCATGATTAATCGAGGAGTTTGTACTTTGAACCAATGAATTTTTTTGATGTTTACTTCTTCCACCATAAGAGCCAATAATTGTAGAAGCAGGGATTTTGGACACACACATGTCACATTTACAGTGTCCATGCAGAGTTAACTCTGCGTTGAGTTGAATCCAGGTCCGTCTTTAAACCCACGAAAGAGTCTGAATTACGTGAATGATTGGGCAATTGCTTACTCTTATGTTGAAAATAGCGTCCGGTCGATTTTTTAGGAAGATGTTAAGTTGTAAGTAAATATTTAAATTTTCGTAAATAACTCCATTTTTTTTCAAATTAACCCGGGTAAATAGAAACGTATAGGGTTATGCTCCTTCCCTGGAAACTCGACGAAAACTAAACCCTGTTCTTGAACCGCAGTATTTATAAGATGCAGAACAAGGTGTACAAAAGAACCTTGTTCTGCTAATTGAACAGAACAAGCTGTTCGCCTAGTTTTTCTAATAAAATCTAGGTGGCACTATATTTAATTGCATTCGTAATGAGAATAATTGTTGAAATTCATTACTCTGTACGTATCACGTAAGTTCCACTGTGGAAAAATGAGATATGTATTACCTTGTTCAATCAAGACTTCCTCCATTTCTGTATAAAACGGTCCAACATACGGCTAAGCGAGGTTTTATTCTATCCAGAACAAGGTGAGTGGCGTTAGTTCGTTTAGCATTACACTTACAAGGGGGGCCCCCTAGGTGAGATGCGGCTTTTTTTGATGAACAAATCAGTGGTTGTTTTTAACACAACCCTGAAATATTTCCCCCGAATGTCCATAAATTATGGAAAAACAAATTATTGCAAACCTATTACATCTGTGTCATTTACAAAAACCTCATAAAAAAGAAACAAATGAATAGAAAATGAATAATATAATAAATTTGTAACATTTCAGCAAAATATAAAACGGAAACGAAAAAAAAATCTGACCCTAATTTCAGTGTACGTAGTTAAGCTCACTAAATTCGAATAGAGCTTACCTCTGATTGAAGTCACGAACTGTTTCGGACAGGCGCTTAATACTTTTTACATACTTAATGTGTTACGATATTTTTAGTATTTTCTGCAAAATATTTTTTAAAGCTTCTTGGTTTTACACTGCTACCGATAAACGACCTATGTAAGTATTCTGGCTTTGCTTGCCCTGTATACAGTTTACCTTTTCCGTGAAATTTCACCAATTCTAGAAAATGGAGGCTGCTGAGTATAAGTTTATATTGAAGCTAAATTAAATTGAACAAGCTCCGATATAAGTTCTTTGTGACTATATTTGACATCAATAAATTGTAAAGCTATAATCCATCACGCAAATATAGCCTGGGACTGTCCATTATTTCCCAGTGGAAATCGCTACATTGCTGAACAAGCATTATTTATTTGATGAAAACTGCTTGGGAGCAACAACACATTACATGGTAATGTATGAGGTAACAATTCAGGGCGAATTTGCTACATTGAGAAACATGATAATCAATTATCCCCAACGACAACTGCATGGAGGCAATATCACACTACAGGCATAGACTACCTAATATAAAGACGGAACAAGTCATACATTGGGTTGCGAAGGCAAAAGGGTTACAAGTCTTAGCCCATACGAGCTTTTTATTTTCTTTTAGAGCGAAAATTCATCTCGCAACTTGTTCAACGCACACAACACAATTGTTTGAATTGTTGAATATTGTAATAAATATTATAATCTTGACTACAAAAGAGCAATTTGCTCATACCCGCAACGACATGCGACGAGCGTACAGAGATAGTACATATGATCTATCCTCGACGAATCAATTATACCTATATGCGTGCGCTAGTACACTCAGCCAGTTAGTCGTCGCATGTCGCTGCTAGGGAGCACATGTAAGTGGCACGATGCCACTATAATTAAAATTAATAATAAATATATTGCATTCGAGACAATTAATTGATTTAATCCACCCTCCAATTCCAACATGGTAGCAGAACGTGGTTGAAGTGAGTAAAATTGTTATATAAAGACTGTTAAAAAGTGAAAAGGTTAGGGTGTGTAAAAAACATATGCCCAGTGATAAAATGTGAAAAATACTTGTGCTATTGGAATCACCAGTAATAGGATTGCCAATTAGCAAAAAGAATTTTACAAGGTAATAAAAAAGAGACATTGATGCAAGCAGATTAAAAATTTGTGTCAAGCACGAGGCCGGATGCAAGGTTAAACATATGGTTAAGTGAAAGTGACTAGTCAAAGTTTATGACCGCTCTTGAAGACCGCGTGGACAGTGTGCAGTATACAGTACGAACATTAAAATAAAGTGCTAAATGGTCAATGAGTTTATGAAAGGCGACGACAAAAAGTTAATAAGTGAAGATTTTGTACTTGAAAAAAAACATAAAAAATATTTGTTGAAAAGTTTTGTTAAAGGAACTAAAAGAGTTTTAATACTAAAAGGTGAACTTGATAAGTGTTTGAAATCAAAAGAAATTGAAATGGCTAAGCAAGCTAAAATTGATGACATATATATTCCAATTTTTGATGGAAGTAATTATTCAAATTGGGAATACAGATTATTGAACATTCTAGAATACAAAGAATGTAAAGAACAAGCAACGAGGGCAGCAACGGAAGCAGATAATCAAGCTGCATGGAAAAAGGCTGAATTAAAAGCTAAAAATATATTAATAAGTTCAGTGTCAGATAAACAATTAGAATATATAAGAGAATGTAAAACAGCTTTTGAAATGCTAAAAAAATTTGAAAGCATGTATTCAACTAAATCTACAGCTTTACAGATATTATGCAGAGGTCAACTAGAAAATGTCAAGTTAAGTAATTATGACAAAATTGAAGATTTCTTTACAGACTTTGAAAAATACTACAATAAATATAAATCAGCAGGTGGATCATTAACTGAAGAAGAAAAAATCAAATATATAATTAAAGCATTACCTCCATTCTATAGTTACATTGGAGATTTTATTGATTTAATCCCTCAAGATCAAAGAACTTTTGAGTATGTCAAATCCAAAATTCTTGAAAAAAGCATAACTAGAAGTGAAAGCAGCAACAAGAAGAATGCAAGCACATTCAATACAAAAATTAAAGGACAATGCTATAATTGTGGCAAAGAAGGACACTTCAAGAAGGATTGTTGGCGACCCCCACAAGCTAATCAAACCAAAGGAGAATCAAATCAGTTCAATCAAGGAAGAGGAACTTCCAGAGGCAGAGGCCAGCGAGGATCTTATCGAGGATCTCAGAGAGGCAGTTCACAGAGAAGCTATGGACAAGGCAGAGGATCAACTCAGCATAGAAGAGAATCTTCAGGTCAACACAGCGAGGACAACTTCACAAAATCCTGGTTAACAAGGGTAAATCACAGTGAAATAAATCAGGTAAATACATTTGAATGTGTTAGTGAAAATCAAATAAACTGGCTTTTAGACAGTGGTTGTACTGATCATATTGTGAATTGTGATAAGTATTTTGGAAAATTTATTACATTAAATAATCCAATTGATGTAAAATTACCTGATGGTAAAAACTTAAAGGCTACTAAACTAGGAAATGTAAAAACATATTTCATAACATATTATGGAGAAAAAGGAGTAAATTTAAAAAATGTTTATTATGTTAAAGGCATTAGTAAAAATTTATTAAGTTTTTCAAAAATTACTGAGAATAGTACTATTGTATCCAAAGATCGAAATGCCAAAATTTATAATAAAAATAGAGAGTTAGTAGCAGTAGCCGAAAAAATAAATGATTTATTTATGATGAAAAGTTTTATATACAAAAATAGTAATGAAAGTATTTATGCAAATGCAACAATATTAACAAACAAAGAAAAATGGCACAGAGCGTTAGGCCATGTAAATTTTCAATATCTAAATAAATTAGTAAATGAAAAATTGTTGACTGGCTTACCAGAAAAGTTAGAAAAGTATGATATGAAATGTGCAAACTGTATCCAAAGTAAAATGGCTAATGTACCTTTCGAAAATGAGACAACTAAATCTACTGAAATTTTAGAATTAATTCATACAGATTTAAATGGTCCACATAGAAATACAGGCTATGGTGGAGAAAAATATTTTTTAAGTTTTATTGATGATTATAGCAAATGCAGTAAAGTATATTGTATTAAAGGTAAGGATGAAACTGCAGAATGTCTCATAGACTATGTAAATTTAGTAGAAAATCAATTTAATAAGAAAGTAAAGAAAATTCGTTGTGATAACGGTAAAGAATATTTAAACCAAAAGATTTATAATTTTGTCAAATATAAAGGCATTGAGTTATTTTATTACCATGCCCACCCTACGTCCACCAATTAAATGGAGTAGCAGAAAGATTTAATAGATCAGCCATGGATATGGATGGATATAGGCAGATGTCTATTAAAAGAAGCGAAAATACATGTGAGATATTGGCCTGAAATTGTTAAAACCGTTTCTTATTTGAAAAATCGTACAATAGCCAATACTAAAGAAAATAAGACTCCATACGAAATATTGATAGGAAAAAAACCTGATGTATCAAATTTGAAAATTTACGGAAGTAAAGTCTTTGTAAGAACGCCTGAAATTTTAAGAAAAGGCAAATGGGATGATAAAGCTAAGTTAGGGATATTAGTAGGCTATATGAACAATGGATATAGAGTACTGATAGATAATAAAGTCATAAATGCTAGACATGTTAAAGTAGTTGAAAATGAAACAGAACTAATATGCCTAGAAAAAATCGAAAATGAAAATAATGCAAAATTAAATTTAGATAGTGAGAGTGATGAAATCAGTGATAACTATGAGAATGAAACGAACGAAAATGATGCAAATGAGAATGAGAACGTAAATGAACGAAAAATTGATGATATTGAGAGTGAAACTGGCGATGAACGAAATACGAAATATTGAAAAAATTAAACAAAAAGGAAAAAAGGGAACTTTAACAGTTAAAAGAATGTCAAATAGGAAAAAAAGTCCTGTTGAAAGATATGGGAATCCTTTAACTCACTATATATATGTAAACTATGTAAATGCAACAGTACCGAATACATTTGAGGAGGCAATTAACTCCAAAGATTCCAAGGAATGGCAAAAAGCAATGGACTCTGAAATGAATAGTTTAAATAAAAACAATACATGGCAAATTATTGAAAAGCCAAAAGATAAAAAGATAATTGATGTCAAATGGGTATATAAAAGGAAAACTGATAATACTTATAAGGCTAGATTAGTAGTTAGGGGATTTCAACAAAAAGATTATACAGAAAATGTTTATTCACCTGTAGGAAAAATGCAAACTTTAAAAATATTGTTATCTTATTGTTGTGCTAATAATTTACATATACATCAAATGGATGTAGAAACCGCCTTTTTAAACGGTCTTGTAAAAAGTGAAGTATATATAAAAGAACCAGAAGGTTACGAAACCGGTGAAAATAAAGTCTGTAAATTACTTAAAGCATTGTACGGACTGAGAGAGAGTCCGAAAGCATGGTATGAATGTTTTGATGAATTTATGAAACAATTAAAATTTATAAGAAGTAACTATGATTATTGTTTATATGTAAACAATTCAGGCAAATATCCATTATACATATTAGTCTTTGTAGATGATATGTTAATGTGTTCCAAGGATCTAAGAGAATTGAACGAAATAAAAGCTAAATTGATGAAAAGATTTTCAATGAAAGATATGGGTAAAATTGGAAATTATATAGGTATAGACATAGATTATAATGATCAAAGAAATAAAATGACATTAAGTCAAACAAAATACATTGAATCTTTAGCTGAAAAATACAATCTTGAAAATGCTAAACTGTATGATACTCCTATGGAGACAATTTTAAAACTAGAACAATCATCTGATACTGATGAAAGAATTAAATATAGAAACTTAATAGGTGAATTACTGTATATCAGTGTAGGTACTAGACCTGATATATCATTTAGTGTTAATTATCTGAGTCGTTTCTAAAGCTGTTATAATGAAACACATTTTAAGTATGCGATGAGAGTAGCAAAGTATTTATATAAGACAAAAGACTTGAAACTAATCTATTGTGATAATTCAAAAAACGAAATTTTAGACTGTATGGTAGACTCTGATTATGCAGGTGATAATGTAGACAGAAAATCCACTACAGGATTTATAATTCGATTGTATGGTAATATAATATACTGGAAAACTCATAAGCAAAAAGTAGTAACTAAATGTTCAACATTCGCGGAATATATTGCCATGTCAGAAGCAGTTACCGAAGTTTTATTTGTACAAAATTTACTAAGCGAATCATTTAATGTAAACCTGAGTAAACCTATAGATGTATATGAAGATAACTCTGGTGCTGTAGCTATAGGAAAGTTTGGTAACTTTACAAAAAATTCGAAACATATCGAAGTTCAGTACCATTATATAAATGAAAATTATGAAAAAGGAATAATTGATATTGTCAAAATCGATTCACAAGATAATCTTGCAGATATGTTAACTAAAAGTTTAGATAAACAAAAGTTCTTAAAAAATCGAAAAGCATTAAGATTAATGTAAAATTGTATATGAATATAATGAATAATTGTAAAATGATATATATGTAAAGTCAAGATTATAAATTTAAGGAGGCGTGTTGAATATTGTAATAAATATTATAATCTTGACTACAAAAGAGCAATTTGCTCATACCCGCAACGACATGCGACGAGCGTACAGAGATAGTACATATGATCTATACTCGACGAATCAATTATACCTATATGCGTGCGCTAGTACACTCAGCCAGTTAGTCGTCGCATGTCGCTGGGAGCACATGTAAGTGGCATGATGCCACTATAATTAAAATTAATAATAAATATATTGCATTCGAGACAATTAATTGATTTAAACCACCCTCCAATTCCAACAGTAAACATGCTCGCGAGTTGTACGGAAAGGCAGGCAGCTGTATATGTAAGTTAAGTGTCCCTTTGCCCGACGTCTGCTTTTCCTATTCCTACGAAGTCGCGACGTTCAGCTTTTTAAGTTTGCAAGAGCTTGGCTCTTCGAATGCGATGTCGTGCCCCAATAAAAGCTTATTGATAACATATTTTTATCGAACTTGTTTCGTCTGTATATTAGGGAGGCTGTGCTACAGGGTAATGTGTAAAGTAAGGACATGACCATAAAAGGACATGCCTCCATTTCTTTGAACGCCTCAGTCATCCCGTCTTTTCATTTACGCTTTTTTTTCTCAGGCCTTGTTGCAAAGTGAAAAAGTACAACGCAGTTAAATATAGTGTCTATAATTCATTTATTAATTAATGTAATTATAAATGTATGAATGAATGATTTTTATGTTATTAATGTATGAATTGTTCACAATTTTTTTCCAAATACCACCTATAATACTTTTTCGACCTTACTTCTGCTTCCGCACGTCAATTTCGAAGCTTCGTATATATTATTTCATAGAGAGCTCGGCATATTTTATGCGTAATTTTAAGTTTTACTTTTTTTTTTATATAAAATTTAATAGCCGGTTAAAATAAAATTTTACCGAACTCACACATACAAACTATGAACATAGTTCGATATTTTAAAAAGCAATGGGTAAATGGCTAAAGTTCTTAACTGAACAGAACGAATTATCGAAATTGATATTTATCCGTCATCCCGTTCTAGGATACTCTTAATCGATAAATTTGGACCGAAGAGCATCCATTTCACTCATTTGAAATAATGAATTTTTGTATATCTCAGTAATGCCAAAAGTCACTATTAGCTCTACTATTAGCACTTCATTAGTGAATTCGTCTAATTCTTTATAAGTCGCAAAGCTCGTATTTACATTTGCCACTATTCATGAATCACTGAAAACACCTATTATTTTGTAATCTAAAAAGATATACACATATTACTTTTCAATGACATTGCCAATATAAATTCATGTGGTAATAAGCCAATTTCCCGCTGGGTTATGGTTGTAGACAATACAGATGTAGTATTTGTGCAATGGATTTAAAATGTGTTTATGACAGGATTACTATTAAGGTATTCTAAGGTAATTGAATACTACTACAATATCCCACGCAATCCGTGCGAACTTTAACCAAATAACTTAGTCAGACCAAACCATTTAGTACCTTGATATATCCATTGAAACTAGCGCATAGTTCCGTTGTTCTATTTTTAACACGACTAAATAAGGTATACATTAAAGTAAGGTCATTCAGTCTGTTTTCTTCTAGTAAATTGTCTAAGCCCTTTTGTAAAATAGCTGTTAAATGTTCAGCGAGTAATTCTTTTTCTACAGTGTAAATAAGCGGGTATCTAGAAAAGAGTAAATGATTAATTATATATAGGCGTTAGCTAGAAAAATATTTCCGTACTTTGTACTAGAATCTAAATAATGAAGCAATCTTTCATTTTCCTCAGCCAATCGTTTGTCCACATGCTGCAAGTATTCAGGAACTTCTAATTCTTGCATTTTCCTTTGGCCTTCCGCTTGATAGAGTTGTTTAGTTGCAACCAAGAATTTTTCCTCAAACGCACGCGGATATATGTATTTGCAAATCGCACAGCATTCGCAGCAAGCTTTTTAATAAAGCTCTATCGACAGCGTCTCCATTTCTTTCTTTTTCTATTAAAAGCAAAAGACCTTCTACTGTTCGCCTTTGTATCAAGCTGTTGAGTGCTATATGAGTTCGAAACAGGTCTAGGCCCATATCCCTAAAAAAAATGATACATAGCAGTAATTTGTACAGCATAAAGTAAAAACAGTTATATTACCATATTAAATGCACTGTTGGATTCTGCAGGACGTAGGTTCGATCTAAATACAAAAATATACTCCGCATCATAATCATCCGCTTGCCACCAATCGTTTATTTTTTTTAAAAATACCTATAGTAAAAAATGATTCAAAATGGATATGAAGTGTCCGCTATATACCAATTTATCCATACTCTCTGCCAGAAAAGGTTCTATATTCGAAATGTCAAAAGCAATATCAACCAATTACCTCTATTTTTACACTTAAGTTTGAATTATTTTTTCCTAAGCAAACAAGGCCATCAAGCATGTTTTGTAGTCCATTTCGGCCCAACGAGAAGGCAAAGAAATCTAAAAATAAAAATAAAAACAAGTTATTAGGGAATTGTTTAAAATTTAGTTCCTTTTATTTTTCATCAATATATACTTTGCAATTATCATAGTTTATAACTTTAGCTATCTAGAACATTACATTTTAAGGCAGGCAAATAATAATAGCAATGGTCAATCATTCCTGTAATGGCCAAAAAAAACAAAAAAAAACAGACTCAACTTATGAAGCTAATGAACAAATTATTGTAAAAATCATACACAAATAACGGATATTTTTTAAGCATTCATGTAATTAGCCTAAAAAAAAAAAACCAGCTAGAACTTATTCACCTAATGAAACTAATTATTATAAAGCTATCAGGTGTCAAGTCGCCATATGGGCATAGTTCCCGAGTGCGCCATTCTTCAAAGCTTACTACATAGGTTAAGCCCTGTAGGTTAAGTTTATATAAATAAATAAAATAAATAAACAAAAAAAATCCCACTTCGGAACAAACGGAAACGGTCCCTGCTCGGGCAATAATCGGGTAATAATCAACCAAACAAAACAATATCATCGAGAGAAGAATATCATAGAATAGAGAATAATATCATAAAATAGAGAATAATATCATAGAATAGAGAATGATATCATAGAATAGAGAACAATGGACACAGAGAGAGACGGACGGAGAAAGAGAAAAGAGAGACTCCCTACAAAACAGACTCGGTTAACGGGTAGACTCTATAGTCTTCAAGCCAAATACAGCTGGAGTGATGAAGGCAACATCTCCATCACCCAACCGGACACTAAAGTATTATATGCTGGGACAGGTACGTCAGGAAAGAATATATGTATGTAGGGTTCTATACCAAAGGCATCATCTCTGATATATCGGGCATTCGGAAGGTTCTATATCACAGGCATCATCTCTGATATATAATAAGGAATTATTCCACAGGCATCATTTCTGGTATATCGGGTAATTGGGAAAGAATTTACATCAAAGGCATCATCTCTGATATATAATAAGGAATTATACCACAGGCATCATCTCTGGTATATCGGGTAGTTGGGAAAGGACTTACATCAAAGGCATCATCTCTGATATATCGGGTGGCTGGGAAAGAACCAAGTCAACATCTCGGTCGCTGGGAAAGGACTGGTCTGCTCCGTGTGATCCGGTCGATATTTATACTGCAGGTTGCGGCATTGCCAGATGTGCTCGTTAGTTATTTCGGGCTGCCACAATTTCAGAGCTGTCAACTGCGTTCGTTATTTTAAAATTTAGGGCTACCAAGTAGGTTCGTTACATCTCTCTCCCTCCTCGTAAAAAAAATTGAAAAACAATTTTTTGAAATTAAAGACTAAGTTGGTTAAATATATACATATTATACATTATTATTAAAATTATGAAACAAAATAATTCAGGTACAACAAAAATTAGGAACTTAAACAAAACAATTCAGGTACAAAAAAACACTTCAGGTTCTTAAATTAACAGGTTCACTTAAAATCTAATATTTCGGTGGTATCGTTCGATGGGCTGGCCATTAATTGAGGCGGTACCATCTATCCTTAAGCGAATTGGGATTCACTGATCCCCTATTCTCAGCCGATGTCGTCTGCCCTTTATAATTTTTGTCCAAGGGATGGAAACTAGCAGAGGCTGGTCAGGGGGTTGATTCTCCTTTCCGGTGGGTGACACTTTCTCTGGAGCCTTGAGGGGTCGGTGCGGTGATCGGTCCAGCGGGGTTAGTGCCTCCGGGATGTCCAGATACTCTGATATGTCCGGGGTAGGTGTCTCACGGATTGGGGTAACCGGGTTCGGTACCTCCATCAACATGTTCCAGTCAGGTGTGGGGGTATCACGCCGTCGTGGAGACATCTCAATCGGGGAGAACCGAAGTTCCAGCACCGATCCAGAGTCCTCGTCCGCCTCGAAGCTCATTTCCTTTGGTGTACTTGGTGTCTCCATCTCTTCTTTAAATCCCCTAAATTTGGAAAGATGAAAAGGGAAATGATGACGAAGATCAACAAATGAACCGTGCGTTCAGGAGGAACAACGAATTGAGAATCAGGGTAAATGATGCAGAAGATGAACCAATGAGCTAGGAATACAAGGATGAAATGATGCAGGACAAAATGAACTTCAGTGATCCGGCATTGCTTTTAAATCCTTAACATGCACCCTTCCCATATCTCCGCCGTCAGGATCCGTTATTAAATAAATAACTGGGGAAATAGCTTTGGATATTAGGAATGGACCCTCAAATTTTGGGCCCAGTTTGGCTGAGAAATATTTTGAAGCGGAAGAGAGAAAATGTGTCCTGCGTAGCACCCTTTCCCCTACTTTAGGCTTCCAATCCCTGGGTCTTAAATTATAGTAATGACTTTGTTTAGAAAAAGCCTTAGCCAAATTTACCCTTACCAACTCATAAGCACTTCTCAGAATGGAAAATCGTTCCTCCGTGTCTGGGAACTCCTGAGCCTGATTTACAAATGTGGTGGGCAAACTTAATTCTCTACCATAGTTCAGAAAGGCCGGGGTGAATCCAGTGGATTCGTGATAACTACTGTTTATAGCCAGCATAAACTCAGGGAGATATTGATCCCATCTTCTTTGATTTTGGTCCACAAACTGAGCTATCATTGTATTTAAAACCCTATTGACTCTTTCCGTTGGGTTTGCTTGGCGAGGTCCCAAGAGAATGGTCCAATATCATTATCTTTACACTATATAAAAAAGGCGATAACTCTGACCCAGGCAACTATCGTTTCATTTCTTTGATAAATTGTGTTACTAAAATTTTCATGCAAATTCTTCTTAAACGTTTACAGAAATTCTGTGATGCAAATGAACTTTTACGCGAATTTATCAGTCTTTCGCTGTAAAAGATCGTGCCTCGATAACATATTTACCTTAAACTCTCTTATTCAGCTTAATACCATCAATAAAAATTCGAAAGTTCATGCTATCTTTGTGGATTTTAAAGCTGCTTTTGACTCAATAGACCACGAACTCCTATGGCATAAACTACAAGGTTTTGGACTTAGTTCAAAATTCTTGAATATTCTTCGCAGCTTTTATTAACAAGCCACTGCAGCGATCAAATGTAATGATAGCTTAACACCTACAGTCGCAATTACCAGAGGTGTGTTACAGGGAGAGGTTCTTAGTCCCCTTTTGTTTTCTCTCTTCTTAGCCGACCTTGAAACATTCCTTTTGGAAAAATTCTGCCGAGGCCTATCGATCAACTTTGCGAAAGAAGTCGTGCTTCTGGCCTATGCGGACGACTCGGTCCTCCTTGCAGATACTCCCTCTGAAGTTAATCGCAAACTCTCAGCTCTTGCCGAGTATGTTAAAGTAAATGTTTTAAAATTCAAATGTTCCCGCCAAGTCAGAGGGCGCTGTTTGAACAGTCGATACCAACCTATATAAAAAGAAAAAGCACAAGGAGGAGAGCGACTTTTTCCGGAAGGCCAACAGCTACGCAAAATCCATGATCACCACTGCAGTCTCGGATTCAGTATACCAGAAAATAATGGATAAAGAATCAGCTCACGACGCATGGGAGGCCCTGAAGAATCAGTTTGAAGCCACAGCGAAGGATCAAGTTTTCAGGATCTGCAACGAATTTTTCGCCTTCTCATGGGATCCAGGTAACGACGTATCGACACACATAGCAAAATTACGTAGTCTTTGGAATGAGTTGAACCTTGCTTTGAAGTCTAAAAAAGAAAATGAGCTGCCAGATTTAATCCTTGTTTGCAAAACACTGCACATTTTACCAAAATCATTTGAAACGTTTCGTCATAGTTGGATGCTCCTGACAAAAGAAGAAGAAAAGACTTTTGATGAACTAACTAATCAAATTGTTATGTTTGAGAGAAACTTTAGACCGAAAGAAACTGAGGAAAAGACGAGCCAGGAGGCATTGGTTGCCAGAACACAAAGAGAAAATCATCAGGATTCAGCAGCATATGGTCGGAAATACGATACCTGCAACTACTGCAAGAAAAAGGGTCACTGGGTCAGAAATTGTATCCAATGGAAGAAGGATGGACGTCCGAAGCCAGGGAGAGCTGAAGCAGGAAACTGTGCAGAACCAACGCTAACTCTCGTCTCAGTTCACAACGAAGTGTTTGCAACAGATGCAAATTCAGAAACCGACTGGTGGATAGACAACGGAGCAACGAAACATGTGGTGAAATCTGCGAGGTATTTTGAGCATTTCGAGAAGTTTGAAAATCCTAGTTGGATTAAAGTTGCAGGAAAAGAAACCCTGTTAGCTTTGGGCCAGGGCACAATCAAAGTCAAAACGATTGTCCATGGAGAAACATTTTTCATATCCTTGAAAAATGTGTGGTTTGTTCCCAAAATAACAAGAAATCTGTTTTCAGTACTGGCTGCCCAAGACAAAAATGTTGGTAGTCGGTTTGAGTCGTCAGCAACAGAATGCAACCTCAAGGTGAACGACAGGACAGTTCTCGTTGGAACCAGAGAAGTTGGAGGAACACTCTACAAAGCAGCAATCGAGCCCGTACTTCCAGAACGAAGTGTAGAGCAGGTCAACATCGCAACTTCAGGAATTTCAACTCTTCAACTCTACCACGAGAGGTGGGGACATCAAGACAAGAACCACATCAAAGATATGCTCAAGAGAAAAATGGGCATTGAAGTCAAGCTTGAAAGCAACCTCTGTGAGCCTTGCATCTATGGAAAAGCACATCGATTGCCATTTGGAACGAGAAAAACAGCAACAAAGCCAGGGGAATTGATGTCAGGGGATGTTTGCGGCCCATTTGAGAATTCTTTCCAGAAGAAGAGGTACCTGGTGGTCTTCAAGGATCATTTCACGAGATTTCGATACGGGTACATCGTCAAGCAGAAATCAGAGGTCAAAGATGTGCTGCGACACATGATAACTCACGCTAAGCAACAAGGGCACGTAATTCAGGAATTTTTGAGCGACAACGGAGGAGAATTCAACTGTTCAGAAGTGCGCGAAATTCTTCAGGAAGCTGGAATTACTTTTCGACTAACTGCACCCTATACTCCAGAGCAAAATGGTGGTGTTGAAAGAGAGAATAGAACTATCGTCGAAATGGCAAGAACTTTCAAGTATTCTAATCCTGAAATTAAATTTCCAGAGGCAATTTGGGCCGAACTCGTCAGCGCAGCAGTCTACATTCTTAACAGGACGGGAAAATCTTCGATGAAGGGTCGGACTCCATACGAACTTTGGCTGAGCAAGAAGCCAAGGATCAAGCACCTCCGAATTGTAGGATCAACGTGCTATGTACACATCGCATCGCAGAAAAGGAGCAAGATGGACGTGAAAGCAGAAAAAGGGTACTTAGTGGGTTACGACGGTGACGAGAGATATCGCATCTACCTGCCAGAGAAGCACAAAGTAGTACTGTCGAGGGACGTGAAATTCCAAGAAAAATTCAGTGGATGTGAGTCAAATGTCGACCTTCCTTTCCAAGATTCCGAGACCAAGGACGTTGGAGAAGACGAGAAGGAAGAAGAGGACGAAAGTTCACGCAAAAGCGAAGACGAAGACATCGAAGAAAACACGACAAACAGGACAATTACGAGACTGGAGGAGAAACAAGCTTCGATGAAGGAAACGACAAAAGAAAAATACAGTCGATTAGATTGAGAGATCGTTCGTTGTTGAAAAAACCAGGACATCTGAATGATTACGTACTAGCAGCAGAGAATTTCGTGTTGGAGAGTCCAGATACCTTCCAGGAAGCCATCATCAGCAACAACGAGTGGAAGAGAGCAATGGACAAGGAGATTAAGTCCTTACACGAAAACGAAACTTGGAATTTGACCAGACTCCCAGAAGGATCGAAGGCACTTCCGTGCAAATGGGCTTATCGAGTCAAAACCAACCCTGACGGAAGTATTGATAAATACAAAGCTCGTTTGGTCATAAAAGGATTCGCCCAAAGACGAGGGATTGATTACGATCAAACTTTTAGCTCCGTCGCAAGAATGGAGACGATTCGCTCAGTGTTAAGCGTTGCAGCAAAAAGTGACATGTTTTTGGCCCAGTTCGACGTCTCGACCGCATTCCTGTACGGAGAATTGGACGACAAGGAGATCTACATGCAACAACCTGAGGGATACGAGCAAGGACAAGGTTTGGTGTGCAGATTGAAAAAGAGCCTTTACGGGCTTAAACAAGCACCAAGATGCTGGGAAAAGCGCTTTGGAAGTTTCCTGCAGAACCTCGGTTTCAAAGTCAGCGAGGCGGATCCATGTCTTTACATCAGGGAAAGAAATAACAAAAGGATTTTACTTGTTATTTACGTAGACGACGGACTCGTCGCAGCAACAGATGCTCAAGATTTGGAGGAATTTTTGGACGAACTAAAATCCGAATTCAAGATAGTATCGAGCAAAGCTGAGTGTTTCTTAGGACTCGAAATCAAGAAACAGGACAACGCAATCAAAATTTGTCAACAAGGATATGCCAGAAGGATTCTCGAGCGATTTCAATTTTCGGATTGCAGAGCTGTCTCTTCCCCACTTCTCAAGAATTCGGAAATTCCATCAGCAGAGAAAGAATCAAAGTCAACCGCATTCCCCTATCGCCAAGCCATCGGAGCTCTCATGTACCTCATGCTCGGAACAAGACCAGACTTGGCATTCAGCATTGGATTTCTCTCAAGGTCACTTGAAAATCCTACAAACGAAAACGTTGCACAAGTGAAAAGGGTTTTTCGATATATTTCCGGAACAATCGACCTCGGAATAACTTATCGAAAACAGAAAAAGGGGATTCTCGAATGTTACAGCGATGCAGACTTTGGTGGCTGCACAAAGACGGGAAGATCTACTTCCGGGATCATCATCAAGTTTGCTTCGGGAATAATCTCGTGGAAGAGCAAGAGACAGGCGATGGTCGCCACATCTACTACGGAGGCAGAAATCGTAGCAGCGAATGAAGCTGCGAAAGAAATAATTTGGTTGAAAAGATTGTTTCAGGATATCGACAAACTGGACCGAGTCCCGATTCTTCAGGTCGATAACACTGCTGCCGTGAGGCTGGCTCAAAACCCGTAGTTTCATTGCCGGACCAAGCATATCGCCAACAAGCATTTCTTCATTCGAGAGAAAATCGCTGAGGGTCATTTTGGAATCAAACAGATCCCGACAGAAGAACAACTCGCCGACATTATGACGAAACCGATCATCAGTACTCAGCTCCGGATTCTCCGTGACAGGATTGGACTTCTCTGAAGAAAGAAGAAGGAAGGAGGATTTTCGATTTGCTTTATATAGAATCATTATAAACTCAAGAATGTGTGTCTATGTTAAGATTTTTGAATTTTCACAAGGGAAAGTGTTAAAGTAAATGTTTTAAAATTCAAATTTTCCCGCCAAGTCAGAGGGCGCTGTTTGAACAGTCGATACCAACCTATATCGAGTCAAGAATAATATCGATACATAACCTAAGATTTTGTAAGAGCGAGAGTAAATAAACAAATGTCAATAGAGAGAAAGATTGTTTATTTACTGGCCTAAATAACTAAAGAAGTAAAAGTTATAATAGAGTATTGTACCAAGTTCTCGCTGACAGTAAATACCTCAAAGACAAATATCTTAATATTTAGAAAAAATCGCTGTAAAGTACCTTTTGAATATTTCAATTTTGCTGAAAATGAAAAAATAAAAGTTGTCGATTCTTATGTTTATCTAGGAACTACTTTTCACAGAAATTGTAAGTTTGATGTCTCTTTTGACAAAACATTGAGTAACTGTAAATTTGCTATTACAACTGCACTTCGCACTAAGGGCGATTCTCTGTAAGCTCGTAATCGGCTGTCCTCAACGATTTTTGCAAAAAGTAATTTAATTGTTTTTTAAAAAATCACTCCCAATGAAACTTTAAACTCGAACATTTACGGGCCCATTGTTTCTAGAACCATAACTATTTTCAGTTTTTTTCTAGATGTGATAGAAGCTCTAAAAACACAGTCCCCTGGCTGTCCCCATCACTGTATTCCCACCTAGAAATGAGATTTACGAAGAAGTAATTGAAACTACATACATTTGGCAGTTAATATCATAAAGAAAGATAATTAACTTATACTATTTTCGTAAAACATGGTCTCAATTCGTATTTTATTTATTTAGTAAAGTCCTGTAAACTTTGTCCCCAGAATCTCCAAACAGTCCTCTGCCAAAAAGTTGAAGCCATAATAAAAAAAAACTGTGATGTTTACAAACGTTTTTTTGAGTGAAACGAAACGCAATTGTTGTAAAGTTGGCAACGATGCTGAATGCGGCGGCGAGACGCCACTTTTTTTAGTGTCAGAGCGTCATTAGTGAGGTGAACACGCGTTTGGACCGCTACCACGAACAGTCCCCTGGCAAGTAATAATATTTATGTTAATTACTTTAATTATCTCTATATATAATTTATTGCTTTATTAATTATGTCTAAATTGATTGGTAGGTTTTAAAAAAACTATTTTACACCAGTTTTGTAAATATTGTGAAATTTACCCGAAATAAACAATCCCCTGCCTGAAAATGCAGCAGGGGACTGTTCTACACAACAGGGGACTGCCTAATTTTGAAAATTTATTTTGGAAGTATGGAAAAAGGGATAGGATTTCTTTTCACAGGGTTTATTTAACAGTTATTGAAGTATGAAAAAAAATTGTTTGTTATAGTTTTAATACAAAATGGCGGTGGCAGAGCCAATCTTTGAAATCGCCTCCTCCTACTCGGGAGGACGGATTTCTCGTGAAGTATAAGACGTGGAACGAAAAACAAAAATATTTTATAATCTATATATACTATTGTAAAATGACTTTTTTCTAAGTAAACAGTCATCTGCCTCACTTAACAGCCCCCTGCGACGTTCAAAACAGTCCCCTGATGCCTCAAACAGTCCCCTGTTATGATTTTTTAGAAAATCGAAAATAACTCGGAAAATACGTATAAATTCAGTAGGCCTCCTTATCTAACTGAAATAATAGTTAATTTTCTTCGAAATAGAACACGGTTTTTTGGCAAATGTTAAAAAAAATTGCCAGGACAGCATTTGTATGGGACCTGTACGAGCTTACAGAGATAAATAAACTGAAAATTGCCGCGTGGCATGATATTAACACCATATTTGACAGCCTTATCGCCAGCATTGCGCTGTACGGCGCAGAAGTTTGTGGCCCTTCAAAAGCAGATTCATACGAAAAAATACAAAATCTCTTCTTTAAACGTCTACTTAAACTTCCTATGAACTGCCCCTCTCACGCCCTCAGATTAGAAATTGGTCGATGCCCGCTTAAATTTTTCATCTTTAAAGCAATTTTACAATGGATTCGCAGACTGTCTGAAATGGATAACTCGAGCTACCCGAAGTTGTGCTTTCTGGAACTATGTAGATTACGAGACAGACACAGTACTTATACGAACAACTGGGTGTGCGAGATAAAACACTTCTTCTCGATGAGTGATTCGATCTGTTCAAGTTCACAACATCTTTATGTTTACGTTTTCCTGCCTACAAGTAATGCACCAAAAGAAATTCCCTTATTCTGCACTTTAAGCAATATTTAATAAGTAGGTCAATAAGCAAGCCATCGCACAGTGGGGCCAAATCTCAAAAAGCTGGCCAAAACTAAAGAATTCAAGTTATCGATCTGAAATCTCTCACTCGGGGGTTTTTGGGGGCGCTGATTACGAATCTGATATCGGATTTGTAAAAATCAAAATGGCGGACCGGAAGTGACGTAATGTTTTACGAAAAACTTGAGTTAGCGCTCTGAAACTCGGTATAATATAGTTTTCGGGGGAGCTGATTACGAATATGATATCAGATTCATAAAATTCAAAATGGCGGACCGGAAGTGACGTAATGTTTTACGAAAAACTTGAGTTAGCGCTCTGAAACTCGGTATAATATAGTTTTCGGGGGAGCTGATTACGAATATGATATCAGATTCATAAAATTCAAAATGGCGGACCGGAAGTGACGTAATGTTTTAC
The DNA here is from genome assembly GCA_947538895.1 of Neoitamus cyanurus. Lineage (NCBI taxonomy): Eukaryota > Metazoa > Arthropoda > Insecta > Diptera > Asilidae > Neoitamus > Neoitamus cyanurus. The sequence continues at coordinate 47,534,670 of OX384541.1, forward strand.
GAAAAACTTGAGTTAGCGCTCTGAAACTCGGTATAATATAGTTTTCGGGGGCGCTGATTACGAATATGATATCAGATTCATAAAATTCAAAATGGCGGACCGGAAGTGACGTAATGTTTTACGAAAAACTTGAGTTAGCGCTCTGAAACTCGGTATAATATAGTTTTCGGGGTCGCTGATTACGAATCTGAAATGAGATTTATGAAATTCAAAATGGCGGACCGGAAGTGAAATAATGTTTTACGAAATAATTGAGTTAGCGCTTTGAAACTCGGTATTGTATGGTTTCCTGGGGCGCTGATTACGAATCTGATATCGGATTTATAAAATTAAAAATTGCAAAAATTTAAGTCACTTCCGGTTCGCCATTTTGAATTTTTATGTATCTCATATCAGATTCGTAATCAGCGACCCCGCAAACAATATTAAACCGAGTTTCAGAGCGCTAACTCAATTTTTTCGTAAAATATTACGTCACTTCCGGTCCGCCATTTTGAATTTTGTAAATCCGATATCAGATTCGAAATCAGTGCCCCCGAGAACCATATAATACCGACTTTTGAAACGATTTATCACTTTTTCGATTTTTGTCCAGCGAAACAGGTTATGCATACATTTGTTTCGAAAAAAATCGATTAAATCGAAAGGCAGTAATATGCCGCGCTTTTTTTTCTTAATTTTATTTCTTATTTATCTAATTTATCACCTCCAATCGTTTCAGAGCGGTACCTCGCGGAACTTTTTATATATTTCCATTGTAACATGGCATCTTACATAGTTTTGGAGTTGTAAAATGTAAAAAACTCTATCTCTCTCTAGAATTACTGTTTAATAATACAGTAACTAAATTAATTTTATAATATTCTACTAATCTTTAACTGACGATTCCATTTAGTTTTATTAAAATCGGTCAAATTTTAAATATTTTGTGCCTTCTTGAAAACGAGAACTTTTTCTCTCTTCAAAACACACAATCACTGCTACCCTTGGATGCCACTTTCACGTTGGTATTCTACGGATAAGCGTCAAGTTGGGGTCCTATTATCGCTTGATTCTATAGCACTAGGAAGTACTTTAGCCAATTTGAGATAGAAAAATCCCAACTTGAAAACTTTTTTTTTTAGGTTTTGGCCAGCTTTTTGAGATTTGGCCCCACTGTGCATCGGTCGCACGACTGATTCACCTTTCTACGTGCATTACTTGCAGACAACAGCAATTTTCACTTAGCTGTAAGATTTGTAAATACTTAATTAGGTTAAATATTTATTATAAATGGACTGAATCGTTATAATAAAATGAGTCTTTTGTTAGCAATACAACAGTGCGTTTTACCAATTGACTTACCCCGCTTAGTGCACAGGTGTTTCGCTTGGGTGCTAATTGCCATTATCTCGGTGCATAGGTGCTTCGCCTATACACACTCAATTCAATCAAAGGAGATTGAACACGATCGATTCTTAGCTTTCTATGGATGCTTCAGTACCCGATTCTGTGTTGATCTTGGATCATTTCAGTAGATCTGTGCGACTTCGGGATCGCCTGAGTGCATCCGCTTCTCACTCCCTAGTCGTGTACAACTTTGTCAATCCACATGAAATTGAAAAAGCCGCGCCCTATTTATTATTGAACGACCTGAGTTTACCACACAAGGCCAACTACGCTCGTCTTCGCCTCTTATCTGGTTACAATAAAGGCTTATCGATTTTTCATAAATTCCTTCAATTTGAAAACGAATTCTGTAAATTCTGTAACTGCCATATCGATATCTTTATACTTCATTGCGCATCTGAATGTGAAAAACTTAATCTAATTAAATCTACTGAATTTCCTGCGCTATGTTCTGATTTAACACTCTTGTTTATTCTCAATTCTTGCGATAAGTCAATCATCTGTGATATTTGTAATTTTCTATCGAGATGGTTACTTTTATTCCGTGTACATATTTGTTTATCTATTTATTGTATTTACAGTGGTACCTCGACATACGAGTTTAATTCGTTCCATAACCTTGCTCGTATGTCAAATTTCTCGTGTCTCAAAGCAATTTTCCCCATTGAAATTAATTGAAATGCCATTAATCCGTTTCAGCTCCCAAAACACCACCTCACTTGTTTTTGTTAAGTGTTTTTGAATAAGAAAAATGTATTTACAACATTTATTTATAAATAACAAATACATATTCTATAAAAACATAATAAAAGAAAAAGTGAAGTGCTTACGGAAGCGCTTAATTTTCGTCACTGGTCTTCGCTTTTCTCATCACGCTTTGCTCATTTTCACCTGCAGATCGTTTAAAAAAAACTGTCAGGATATTGCGGAAATGAGTTAGGCAAGTTTCGTTGAACAACTCCGATGTACGACCAGTTGCAACTTTTTCGGGGTGATTTTTATCCACGAACTCTACAACTTTCTCCCACATTCCCAAGATCTCCTTTATGTCTCTTGTAGAGATAACCTCTTCCATCTCTGGCTCCTCTTCAAACCTAATTTTTCATTGAACCACAGTATGCTGCTGAGAATGTAGATCGTCTAACTTCTCGGTTGTCAGCTGCTGAGAATGTTCCTCGACGAGTTCATTTACATGTCTCTTATCAACCTCCAGACCCATGGATTTTCCCAGAGAAACATTCTCCTCTACCACTGACACTTCGGGTTCCAATCCTTCGAAGGCCCTTTCAGCTACAGCCTCAGGCCACAGCTTCTTTCATGCAGAGAATAAGGTCCTCGTTGTAACACCCAGCCAGGCCTGATCAATAATTCTTAGGCATATCAAGAGATCCTTCCAAAACAAACATGCTTCGAAAACGAGGGAAACAAGCACAAGGACTGTGGTCTAGTCTGAGGAGGGAGAAACTGTTAGACGTAGGTGTAGTAGTTAAGTGTAGCATGCGATTCCACGTATCTCAAATCTTGCTATTATCTCAAAGCAAAATATCGCTCGCTCGGCGGCTCGTATCTCAAAATACTCGTATTAGGGCACTCGTATGTCGAGGTACCACTGTATATGGCTTTCCGAAATGGATTGTGAACGAAACTGTTTGCATAGCTTTGCTGTAAACAAACGTAAATAAATTGATTGATTGATTGATTATGCTGAATTGCTTTCTTGCGAACTAGTAGATCAATTTCCTTGGCAAAAACACTGGGTTGAACTAGCCTGAAGATAGACCTTTTGGCATTGCCGAGTTCAGCTGTAGTTAGATACGAGGTTTCTCGATGTGCCGGTATCTTTCTTGAATTGTTGATAAACCGGATACAGGATGCTGTGACTCTCATAGTTTTTAAGTATGAACTATATTTATTTAGAGGTGGAAAATTACTTTTATTTATGGTCGTAGTCAAACCTTTCACCCTTTTCTCTTCTTGATCCGTGGAGTAGTTCTTGATGTCCTTGCAACTGTTGAGAAGATTTTTGTTCTTGCAACCGTTGAGAAGCTTATTATGTACTATTAAGCGGCGCGGTGTGCGTGTGGTTTTGTACTACAGTGAACCCGTTGTTTTTAATCAAGATACCTTTGTCTCACCTGTCGCGTTCCCTGTCACTCCTAATTTATTATTCCGGCAATTTAATTGAAGAAACAACCGAAAAGATGCTAGCTCGAAACAACAGAAGAAGCTCCACCAACCTCGGATTCCCGAGACGTTCTGTGGATATTATGACCAAGTGGCTCATGGACAATATCAATAATCCATACCCGACGGAGCAGGATATGGAGTGGCTCTCTCGGGAAACCAATCTGACGGTATTACAAATTACATATTGGTTCAGAAATAGGCGCTACTTGCTAGGATTAGCCACCAGATATAATCCGGCAGATTTTCTGCCTGACCGACGACCTACACAGAACATATTTATTTTTAATAATCTAATTTGGACTTTATATATTTTTATAACTTTTGGAATGTTATTATTGTATATTTTATATCTAAAGAATTTTAAATAAATACTGAGTGCTTTAAAAGAGAATCTACAATTTTTCCTATCATCTATATAATTTCTAGCATTCCTGAATACATAAAAAGCTTCTCAACGGTTGCAAGAACAAAAATCTTCTCAACAGTTGCAAGGACATCAAGAACTACTCCACGGATCAAGAAGAGAAAAGGGTGAAAGGTTTGACTACGACCATAAATAAAATTAATTTCCCACAAGGATGAATGATGCAGGACAAAATGAACTTCAGTGATCCGGCATTGCTTTTAAATCCTTAACATGCACCCTTCCCATATCTCCGCCGTCAGGATTCGTTATTAAATAAATAACTGGGGAAATAGCTTTGGATATTAGGAATGGACCCTCAAATTTTGGGCCCAGTTTGGCTGAGAAATATTTCGAAGCGGAAGAGAGAAAATGTGTCCTGCGTAGCACCCTTTCCCCTACTTTAGGCTTCCAATCCCTGGGTCTTAAATTATAGTAATGACTTTGTTTAGCAAAAGCCTTAGCCAAATTTACCCTTACCAACTCATAAGCACTTCTCAGAATGGAAAATCGTTCCTCCGTGTCTGGGAACTCCTGAGCCTGATTTACAAATGTGGTGGGCAAACTTAATTCTCTACCATAGTTCAGAAAGGCCGGGGTGAATCCAGTGGATTCGTGATAACTACTGTTTAGAGCTAGCATAAACTCAGGGAGATATTGATCCCATCTTCTTTGATTTTGGTCCACAAACTGAGCTATCATTGTTTTTAAAACCCTATTGACTTTTTCCGTTGGGTTTGCTTGGGGAGAATATGGTGCGGTAGTTCTTTGCTGGATATGAAAATCTTGCAAAAGTTTTTGAAAAATATTGCTGGTATATTGGGAACCATTATCGGTAATAATCATTCGGGAACAACCGAATCTGGTTATAATTCGCTCCCTAAAAGCTTTAGTCACGGCGGAAGTAGTAGCCTGTCGGAGTGGCTGACGTTCGGTCCATTTAGTAAATTTATCGTGAAATACTATCACATATAAATGGCCTTTGCTAGAACGAGGAAAAGGACCTATTAGATCGGTGGTAACTATTTCCCAAGGCTTCTCCACATTTGTCAAATGCATTTTTCCGGCAATTTTCTGTTGTGCCGGTTTATACTTCAGACAAACTGGACAACTTCTAATATATTTGGCTATATCACGTGACATGCCCGGCCAATAATACTCCCTGGAGATTTTTACAATTGTTTTGGCTATACCCAAATGACCCGCTGTAGGGTTGTCGTGGTTTTCTGCCAAAATTTTCTTTCTTAACGGTTTCGGAATACATAGTTTCCACACGGTATTTTGAGCCATATAATCGCTTCTATCATATGTATTTTTATATAATTCTCCATTTTTGATCATAAGATCCGGATAATCGGTAGGAGATTTTTCAACGGCGGTATACTTAGAACGGTACCATGGACAGAAATTGTCGATGGTGATAGTGCCTACATGGCTCATCTCCTTATTGGGTTTGCGCAGCGGTTGTCGAGATAAAGCATCAGCTACTTTATTCAAAGCTCCCTTTCTATACTTGATCTCATAATCGTATTGTTGCAACTCTATTGACCATCGTGCAAGTCGACCTGACGGATTTTCAAGAGAACGTAACCATTTCAGAGCATGGTGGTCCGTAATTATAATGAAGTGATAGCCTTCTTTACTCCCCATATCACTGCTAAACATTCTTTTTCAGATACGGAATAGTTTTGTTCAGCTTGATTTAATGTTCTACTGGCATATGCTATTACTTTTTCTGAGCCGTTATGGCTTTGGGTCAATACGGTTCCTATGCCATATTGACTAGCATCAGTTTGCAAGGTGAAGGTTTGTGTAAAATCTGGACAGGTTAGTATGGGTGCAGATGTTAATTTTTCTTTAAGTTTTTGAAAGGCATTCTCTTCTTCCAATTCCCACTTCCATCGCGTTTTCTTTTTTAGCAACTTTGTTAATGGGACGGTAACCTGTGAAAAGTTTTGAATAAATCGGCGATACCAAGAAGCCAGCCCTAGAAATCGCCGCAATTCTTTTATGTTTTTCGGGGCTGGAAACTGTTGAATTGCTTCAATCTTCTCTGGATCGGCTCCAATACCTTCATCACTTATCACATGCCCAAGATATTTTAGTTTCTTTTGCCCAAATTGGCATTTACCGGTATTTAACCTTAGTTTAGCTGTATGTAGTTTATGAAATACTTGTTTTAGATTATTCAAGTGTTACGAAAAGATTTTACCTAGAACAATTATGTCGTCTAGGTATACAAAAGCTTTATGCTGCATTTCGGGTCCTATAATTTTATCCAGCAATCTTTGAAAAGTTGCGGGTGCCGAGTGTAAACCAAACGGCATTACTTTGAATTGAAACAGGCCTCGTCCGGGAACTGTGAAAGCAGTAATAGGTCTGCTATTCCTTTCCAAAGGAACCTGCCAATATCCCTGGTGTAAATCTATTGTAGAAATATATTTGGCCTCTTTTAATTGATACAAAATATGATTTATTTGTGGTAGAGGGTAAGCATCTTTAATTGAAATATTAATGATTTTTCGGAAATCAATGCAGAATCTATATTTGCCATCTTTCTTTCTGGCTAATACAATGGGTGAACTGTGAGGAGTTTCAGATGGCTCAATTATATTGTTTTCTAACATTTTATCTATTTCTCTATTCATTATTATCTGCATAGCTGGGTTTCTGGGTATATATCTCTGTTTAATGGGTTCCAGATTGTCTAAGCGTATTTTATGTTCGGCTAAAGGAGTTGGACCCTCTAAGAAATTGAACTTGGGAAGTTCTTGTTCGAGGAATTCTTTTAATTCCTGTTTCTCCCTACTCTGGAAAATACCAATGGTAGCTATTTCGGGATTATAATTTCGGTTCGAAAATTGTACTGTTGAAAGAGTTAATAACCTATTGAGTCCCTCCCTGTGCAAGATGTCCATCCCCAAGATTACATCCTCTGATAAATTTGGGATGACATAAAAATAGTGAACTGTCCCCCTGGCCTGGATGCTGTATTCAAGTTCTATATAGCTCTGTATATTAATCTCAGAACCGTCCGCTAGTTTGGCTCCACAGTTAGAGACGGAAGACGGAATTATCCCCAACTGAGTTCAAAAACGTACAACCTTACTTCCCACAAAGGAGTGTTAATTTTGTGGATGTTGATGAGGTCTTTCTTGTGTGATTCCGGACTGACCCCCAATGTTCGGAATCTGCTGCCGGTTTTCCGGCCTCAAACAACATTCTTTGTTGTATACACCCTCTTTGCCACATCGTGAGCAAAATAGCTTTGCTGGTCGTTGGCAGAATTTCCGATTATGACCACGTTGGCCACATCTCCAACAGCACTCCCTACTATTATATTCTGGTTGTATAGAAGCTATGGGTGTAATATAAATTTTCCTTCCGGGGAATTGGTACGCCACTTCTGGCATGAATGTCTGTGCTGGATTTGGCGGTGGCTTAAATCGTGCCTGTTCCATCTTAATTTGTTCATACTCCTCACCTAATTTTACCAAGTCTGGGAGCGTTGAGAGATCGCATCGGCGTATGAACAACTTGTATTCCGGTCTTATGTTTTGATATATTCTTTCCACCTGAATCTCAGGAGAAACATTGCTTCTTCTTATAAGGGTTTGCATAGCAGTAACATATTCCTTTACTGTTTCTGCTGGTCCCTGGGTTCTAGCCTTAATTTCATCTTCAATTTGGAGCATGAATCGGGGTGGCAAGAAATAATTTTTGAAATCAGAAATAAATTTATCCCATGATTTCCATTGGGTTATATTATTTCTATACCACAGAAGTGCCTTTCCCTTTAGTAGTAAAGGGAGAGCCGGCAAAAGACTATCTCTGGGTATTAAATAACTTCCTATCATTTCGTCTATTCGTTCTAAAAAACCGAAAACGTCCTTTCCACCATCAAAGGTCAACTTCCACTTTCGGACTCGGTCCACAATCTCAATTTGACTTAACCCTGATTTCTGTTTCATACCACAGTCTCCAGCTAGCTCTGATCGACGACGGACATGCGGATAGATCAGTGGAGAAACTAGGTAGCGATTCGTGTGTTTTTGCAGCCAGTATAGCCTACTTTTGGTGGACGCGAGTGTTCAGCTCATATTTGCTCCTCTGGGAGCCTGTTTCGGTGGCCGGGACGCCACCTCTACTTCGTAAGCAACAATTAACAACCTAAGTTAGAGAGGCAAGTGTCAGACTTTAAACAAGCCGCTCCTAAGGAGCAAAACACAATCATGGCGTCGGGCTCGGCCGACGCTAATATGTTTGCGGTTCTGAACTCTTTCACGGTATTAGACAAACAGCGCAACAGAAAGCCAAAGCAAGGAACAAAAAGGCCGAAGTTAGCTCCCGACCAGGACTTTCTGACTTCCACAGCCCAGCCGCTAGCCGCAATAACAAACGGTTCACCCCGTTTTATTGTAATTAGCGCGCTTGATGAAGGGAAACCATTAAAGAATTACAACCAGTTTGCAGTTCGAAAAGGCGTGGACGCAGTTTCTACGAAATTCAGCCAGGCCAGCTACCTCTGCGATGGATCGCTACTGCTCCTAGTTAATTCTATAAGAACGGCAGAAATCTTCCTAAAGACCACTAGCATCGCCAACATACCGATCAAAGTGCAACTACACGCTACACTCAACAGCGTCAAGGGGACGGTATACTCGCAGGAATTTCGCTCAATGTCCCAAGAGGAAATCTTGAACGGGCTTAAAGACCAAGGGGTCACAGAAGTGGTCCAGGTCACTAGGCCAGGAGACGACGGGAGGAGGATGCCAACGGGACTACTCATCCTGACTTTCGATGCGCATGAAATTCCAACACACGTTCAGGGACCATGGACCAAATTCGCTGTCAAGCAGTACTTCCCGTTGCCCATGCGTTGCCGCAATTGTCTACGGCTTGGACACACGGCGAAGTGGTGCAAGGAAACGACTGAATCCTGCGCTACATGCGGCAATCCCGGACCTCACCCAGCAGAACAGTGCAACAGAACCTTTTGCGTCAATTACCAAGTTACTAGCCACCCATCCAGCAGCCGAGACTGCACCGATATCCTAAAAGCTAAAGAGATCCTGAGAATAAAAACGCTATGAAAATGGAGCATGTTCGAAGCCAAAAAGGAATATTACAGCTTATACAAACCTGCACCTGGACCCTCTTACTCATCCGTTGCAGCCCGTGCGGCGCAACCAACAAACCAAGAGAACACACCCCCAACAACATCTATTCCTCCAAGGGCAACGCCCATCGCTACACAAATAAATACCACCACACCACCAACACATACCAGCAATATCACCAACATCCCCAACAACAACAGTATCATCACCAACACTAACACCATCAACAACAAATCCACCAGCACCAACAACATCACCATCGAAGGATTTCCAACCACAGACAGCACAACAAACAGCGACACGGCCATCACCCACAACAAAAAAGCAAGTACCTCCACCTCTAACAAGACCATTAACAAAACTAAAAAAGCTACTCAAAACGAAGAACGCACAAAAAATCCCACCAAAAAAACCCATAAAAACCCCCACCACAGACTCTCAACCCTCTCATACAAACTCCACACACACTACACTCTCCCCCAACACCAAAACCAACATTAACACATTCATTAGCGACGTATTTGATCTACCCCAAGAAAACGTGGAAATCATCGCGTTTTCGGGCCCGCAACTTCAAGCAAATTGCTCCGATGACGATTCCACTTCCGCGGACACGGATATGCGATCCATCCTCTCAGTCTCAACTTTTTCAAGTTTGAGCTCTGGGGAGGAATCCTCGGGAACAATAGTTAACAACTAATGACATATAGTCGTAGTCCTGATCTCGCCTCTCCATCACGAGACCTACAGTCTTACAATGGAACGTAAGAGGCTTATACCAGAACTTACCTAGCTTAGAGCTCCTAATATCTACATACCAACCCCAGGTTGTTCTCCTGCAGGAAACACACATCCTGGCAGAACAACAACCTGAGCGGCTAGGCTCATATAAGTTCTACGGTTTCAACTCGGTAAGGGTACGCAAGCTGGGTGGCGTTGCCATCCTAGTCCACAACTCCCTCCCCGCTGTTGAAATTAATATCAACACCGAACTAATAGCTTGTGCTGTCTCTATAAACACCCCCCACCCATTAACTTTCGCAAATTTCTACCTAGAGAATGAAGCAGAGATCACGGCCCGAGATCTATAGGTTTTGGCCAGCCAGCTACCCGAAAACACCATTTATGGTTGGGACTTCAATGCGCACAGCCCTCTTTGGGGGTCGGTGCGTTGGAGCCCCAGAGGGCGGCAGGTGGCCGCCTGGATTGAGGGCAGATCTCTCTGCATTCTCAACACTGGATCCCCTACCTTTTTATCCCATCTAGGCTCCCATTCCACCATTGATCATTCGTTAGCCCCTCTCCACCTAACAGCACGCCTTGACTGGTTTACACACAGCAATCCAGAGGGTAGTGATCACTACCCTATTATTTTCGCACTGGGCACAAAACAGCAGATGCCAAACCCCTGCCCAAGTTTGTTGAGCAGAGGGCGGACTGGAGCAAATATAGAACACTAGTCAAGGCGGAGCTATCCCGTCGACCCACTTCTGACAACATTAACAAGGAGGCAGCACAACTAACGAGAACTATTAGGGCAGCAGCGGCGGGCAGCATGCCTGTGTCATCACCCTTACCGAAAACGCAACCAGTATGGATGAATGCGCGCATCCTCTCAATCATCAGGGACAAGAATAGGGCTTGGAAAAAATTCCAAAGTCGTCCTACGACCATTAACCTGCGTAACTATCGTAGGAAATCGGCAATCACCAAAAAGGAGATAAAGGAGGCGAAAAAACAAGCCTGGGAATCCTTCGCCAATTCCATAGATCCTAACTCCAATTTGGCCGATGCATGGAGTCGCGTCAAATCAATCTCCGGTAATAGGCCCCCAGGCCTAATTGCCAATTTGACAGTCGATCGCAGGCTCTACACCGACTCCGTGAGCATGGCGGAGCAATTGGCCTATTCGTGGGCCAGTTACTCCGCAGACAGTACATTTAGCCCAGAACAAACTTCGGCCAAGGCCAACTGGACCCTCGCAAACAAGCCTTATTCCCCTGATCCTAACAGAAATCTGTCTTTCCCTATATCCCTTCACGAACTAGGCACTTCACTTAGTAAGTGCAAGGGATCGGCACCGGAACTGGACAAAGTCACTTACAGGATGATAAAGGAAGCCCCTGAGATTTTCAAAGATAGATTAGTAGACTTTTCCGCACAAGTGGAAAAATGCCATCCTCATACCGATCCGTAAGAAGACGGTCCTTGCCAATGGCACCATCACTCCAAGGGATCTACGCCCAATATCTCTTTTATCCTGTCTGTCACGGCTCTTCGAAAAAATAATGGGCCGAAGACTCTCCTGCCTGCTGGGGTTCATGGGTTCAGAAGGCATCGAGGCACAACCTCGCTCCTCCTTGAGCTCGAGAACGCCATCAGGGACGCCTTTCACCAGGGGAGGGAACTCCACCTACTATCGGCGGACATAGAGAAGGCCTACGACAGGGTAAAATGGGATATTATTGCCGCCCAGCTCCAGGTATGGGGCGTTGATGCGCCTTTCATCCAACTGGTCAAAAACTTTCTCTCATTTCGTTCCATACAGGTCAGGATTAACGGCTATATCTCATCAAAAACGACGATCGACAATGCGGTACCGCAAGGTTCACCATTATCAACAGCACTTTTTAACGCCTACCTCTCCTCCCTTATTCCATCCATACAAGACATTCACGGACTTGACCTATACATATACGCAGACAACCTTATACTGACAACTACGGACGAACGACCGACAGAGGTGCTAAGGAGGGCCCTAGTCGCAATGGACATTTGGGTTCTGCACACCGGAGCGAGAATCCCGTTCGCCAAAAACGAGTATATTATTTTCACCCGGAAGAGGAGACCAACCCGAAAGACCCTGATGATAGGCGACGAAGAGATCCTCACCAAGGACAAGATCAACATCCTAGGCCTGGAATTCGCAAGCAGGCTTAATTGGACCAGCCATTGTAAGACGCTAAGAACCAGGGTGGAAAAAATCACGAACTTATTACGCGCCATCTCGGCTCGGGGAAACGGCGCACCGGTCCATGCGGCACTAACCATCGGAAAGTCTTTAATCCGCGGCCGCACCAGCTACGCGCTTCCTGTCTTCGCTTCAACGGCAAAGGTAAACTTAACCACGATCCAAACAGCCATAAACAGGGCATTGAGGGCAATCTTCGGAGCCCTTCCATCTACCCGTAATTTAGCTCTATGGACGGAATCAGGCTTAATGAATATTTCTACCAGGGTAGATATAGCGATGGCCAAGCTAGCAGGAAAAAATTGGCTAGACTGGAGGAAACCACACCACCGAACCCTCCATACGCTAATTCACGCCCAACGATCCCCCAGGAACACCTCGGCCCTGAAAGCGGCGGCCGCCCTGATTGCCGGACTAGGATTCCCACCACCCACCCCCTGCGAGGCTCCAGATCTTCAGCCGCCGGTCCAGGACGAAATGCCGCGCCTGTTAACGCGTACCGCAGGGAACAGAAGAAATTTACCACCCACACAGCACCAACAACAACACCTAGAAAGACTCGCCAGGCTCTCGGACCGGATAAAAATATACACGGACGGATCTAAAAGAGGAAACATGGTAGCAGGTGCCAGCATAGTATACACACCTGGAACAACAACACCCAGCACGCACACCTTCCGGCTACACGTACAGAGCTCCAGCTTCGAGGCCGAAGTCTGCGCCCTGTGGAGTGCGGTTGAGCTCGCCAAGGGACTCACTGGAAGGACAATCATTTTCACGGATTGCATGGCAGCCATCCAGGCAGTAAACAACCCAGCTCCGGGGGAACCACTAATAGTAATCATCAGACAAACCATCATCCAGGCCAAAGGGGACTTAGCTTTGGAATGGGTGCCCAGCCATATGGGAATTAAAGGGAACGAAGTAGCGGATACGGCTGCGAAAGATGCCCTACAGATCCCCCCAGCTCACCCACCGATGGTACCACCTCTAATAAGTTTCCTGGCCCGATGCAGTGTCGGGAACATAAAAAGAACACTGGAGGAGCGCTGGACCAGCTCGTCTTTGTTCCTGGCGGAACACTGGCCAGAAATGTCACCACCAACTTACAGCAGATCCATTCCAAGAAAGATCGGAACCAAAATATTCCGACTAAGAACGGGTCACACCTTACTCACAAAGGGACACTTCTTCATCAGAGGACCCCAGAGAGGATGCCATCTGTGTCAGTGCCCGCTCACGGTCAAGCACTTGCTGACGTGCCCGCCCTTAAGCGATCTTCTGAACCCAGCACAACCAGAGGTCCTTATTGACCTAATGACAACCTTTAGCATTACTGGCCTGATCTAAAGGCCACAACCCAACAAACAGAATACGAAATCTGAATTAGTTAGTTGAAGTAATGAATTAACATTATGCCTAATCTTGCTTTTGTTTATAATTTGCTTTTTCGTTACAATACTGTTACTCTAGAATAAGTTATGAATTCACGTTTGTTTATTACCCACTAGCGACTAATACAGAAAGATTAGATAAAATTTTAACCCACATGCTAATTTTGTAGGAGCGCCATATGGGCTAGTACCCGAGAGCGCCAGGGCTTAGCTCAGGGCAGTAGATTAAGTTCACTGTAACTGGGTACAAATAAATAAATAAATAAATAAATAAAATCGGTACTGGATTAGATTAGATTAGATTAATTTATTTATGTACATTGTGTTGTACAAAGTCTATAAGATTTTTACAAAACGAGGATATAGCATATAAGCATGAAAAAGCAGATTTTTTTCAGTGTCGATTAGAGTGCAGACGTATGGTGGTATGGTGATGAATTGGCTAGACGACGGCTGAGGTTGACTCCAACCGGAGAAGATGCTGGAAGAGGCTGCGTTTGAAGGAGCCTAGCGACGGTGAGTTGCAAATGTCGACAGGTAGTGCGTTCCAGAAATAGGCCATAGAGACTTGGAAGGATCGACGGTAAGTCTCCGTGCGAAACGGATTGATGTTGAGGCGTCGCCTAACAGTTCGCTGCGGGCGCTCGGAGCTGTGAAAAGTGAAGAGGTTGGCCAAGTATGAGGGGCCATTTCCTGCTAGAATCCTGTATAGCAGGCAGGAGCACATGTATTCACGACGACGTTGAGGAGTAAGCCAGTTGAGCCTCGTCCTGTAGGGCGACATCCTTTCATCGCGACGCAGTCCGAAAATATAGCGCACGCCGCGGTTGAGTAAGCGTTTAAGACGCAAGTCTTGCTCTTGCGACAGGTCGCAAAATACTGCAGAACAGTAATCCAGGCGTGGAAAGATTAAGGATTTTACCAGATGCTCTCGAAGATTGAGACTGGTGCTGCGCTTGAAGTAGTTGAGCCGATACATGACCGCATTGATTTTCTTGGTGACGTAATCAACGTGCTCTTTCCACGATAAAGTAGAATCGAGAATAACACCCAGATTCTTGACTGAGGTCTCAAAGTGAACTCGAGCACCACCGACACGGACGAACTGACGAGCTACGCGAGGGAGACGGTTTATGTAAGGAGATGAGCCAAAAAGGATTGCTTTGGTCTTGTTGACGTTGAGCCTGATGTTGTTGCGATCAGCCCACCCCATTATAGCGTCCGCGGTTCGACTAAGATCCTCGGCCCTGTTATCTAGATCCTGCAGGTTACATTGGATGTAAATCTGAAGGTCATCAGCATAAAGTATATGGTGGGTGTTAGCTTCCAATACTCCCACAATGTCATTAATAAACAGGGCGAAAAGCAGAGGCCCAAGAACAGATCCTTGGGGAACACCGGTGTTGGTCGACTTAAAGGAAGAGAGCTGGTCATCTCCTCCCAATACTGCTTGGAATCTACCCGACAGATACGATGCAGTCCATCCAAGGACGTGTTTAGAGAAGCCTAGCCCTCTGAGCTTCTTGAGTAGTGTCACGTGACAAACTGTGTCAAATGCCTTGCTGAAGTCGAACAACAACAGGAGTGTCACCAACTGATTATTAATGACAACCCTGATGTCATCGGTTAGCTTAATGAGCGCTGTCTGGGTGCTGTGTCCGGTGCGATAGGCTGTTTGCAGTGGATCAAGAAGCCCGTTTGATTCTACAAAGTCCAGCATTTGCTTGGCAACTAGTCGCTCGAGAACTTTTGACAAGTAACAGAGGAGTGATATAGGGCGATAGTCACCGGGCTGCTGGGGATGAGGTGACTTGTTTAAAGCAATGATGATCGACCTTTTCCATAGGCCAGGAACGCTAGCTTCTTGAAGAGAAGCATTAAATATATAAGTCACGAAAGGTCCAATAACAGGCAGAGCTGCAGCACAGATCGATAGCGGTATCCCATCAACACCTCTAGCTTGAGAACCAGATTTCAAAATCTCATTGGTGATATCAGAGAGGCAGACGTCCTTGAAGTTGAGCAGGTAGGTGTTAAGTTGCTCATCATCAATACCAAGAGATGCTATGTACTCCTGCGGTGACGGTGCGTCATCATTGGTCGAGGCGGCCGCAAAGTGGTCGTTAAGCTCGTCAGCGCTAAAGATAGGTACATGCCTTGTCTTGCCACAGGTGAGACCAAGGTGATCTAGCTCCTTCCAAAGGAGCTTTGGATCAGAGATGGAGCTGAGACGGTCGGCGTAATATTCAAGTCGAGCATTATGGACTATCTCGTGCACTTCATCCCGTAGGGTCCGATAGTGAAATAGATCAGCTGAGTGACGTGTCCTTTTGTAGCGGCGGTAGCGTCGATCACGTTCGCGAATCATTAAGCGATGTTCGGGGGTGTACCAGGGATGACGTTTCTTGGAGTGATTCAATGATCTGGTTGGCACGTGCAGTTCTACTGCCGATTGAAGATGCTCGTATAACTTAGCCAGAGCAATGTCGAGGGATGGATCGCCGTCAAAGACAGACCAGTCACAATGCCTGAGGTGATCGACAAATCCAGCCTGATCGATGTTCTTGAAGTCCTTGAAGGTAACCGTGCTCGGTGGTGTTACAGGCATGGGAAGGGCAAGTGTGACTGCTATGAGATCATGACCATCGGCAAATGGCGCGACAGTTTTCCAATACTCGATGATAGTGTCCTGTGCGTCAACTAGGCAAAGGTCCAGAGCAGAGTTGCAGTTGTGAATATGATAGGTGGCTCCAAAGGGAACGATAGAGAGTGAGTTGTCCAAGGCCAGTCGTCGGATAAACTTGGCATCATCAGAATCGCTCAGTTGGTTAGCATTGAAGTCTCCGAAGATCATTTTTGAAGAATATCCATTCATGTGAAAGCCAAAGTCACGAGCGAAGTTGTTGCCCTCGCCTGACAAGAAGGGAGCATGAGGGGGACGATATACAGCGCCGATGAATAGTGGTTGAATACCCTTGCAAGACACTTCACAGAACAGATATTCTGGAAAGCCAGGTTGTCCTCTCCAAACAGTGGCTGACTTGCATAAAACTTTCACAGACAGAGATTTGTGCACGTAAAGAGCAACTCCGCCACCACTTATTAATCTGTCATGTCTAAACAGATTGTAGTCGTGTAACAAGAGAATGTCATCAGGTATGTCGGCCCCCAGCTTGGTTTCTGACACTGCAATGACGTGGAAGTAAGCTCTGTCTGATAAGAAGAAGCGCAGTAGCTCCAATCTGCGTCGCAGTAAATTTGCATTAAAATGACAGGCACGAAGCCCGTTCTCGAGTGTGTTCTGAGCTGGTGGACGGCAAAGACGAGGGACATCAACAGTGGCGGTGTCAACAAGGGTTTCTTCAGCGAGCGTGTTTTTTGCGTCTGCGCACCTAGTGGGCCTACTATGAGCCGATATAAGTGAACATACTCGCGGAGGAGCCCTTAATTAAGAAGATAATTTTTTAAATATTTATTTGGGCAGCTCGGTACTGGAGTGGTACTGGAGTGAGCCCTATAGCAAAATCTCGAAATATAAGCCAGCAGGGGCGGGTTTTTTGCGTCTGCGCACCAAGTGGGCCTACTAAGCGCCGATATACGTGAACATACTCGCGGAGGAGCCCTTAATTAAGAAGATAATTTTTTAAATATTTATTTGGGCAGCTCGGTACTGGAGTGGAACTGGAGTGAGCCCTATAGCAAACTCTCGAAATATAAGCCAGCAGGGGCGGGGTTTTTGCGTCTGCGCACCTAGTGGGCCTACTAAGAGCGGATATACGTGAACATACTCGCGAAGGAGCCCTTAATTGAGAAGATAATTTTTTAAATATTTATTTGGGCAGCTCAGTACTGGAGTGGTACTGGAGTGAGCCCTATAGCAAAATCTCGAGGAGACTCACAGGACTCAGGACTCACGGGGACTCAGGAGTCAGGACTCACAGGACTCACAGGACTCAGGACTCAGGACTCACAGGACTCACAGGACTCACAGGACTCAGAACTCAGGACTCAAGACTCAGGACTCACAGGACTCACAGGACTCATAAGACTCAAGACTCACAGGACTCACAGAACTCACAGGACTCACAGGACTCACAGGACTCAGGACTCAGGGCTCACAGGACTCACAGGACTCAGGACTCAGGACTCACAGGACTCACAGGACTCAGGACTCAGGACTCACAGGACTCACAGGACTCACAGGACTCAGGATTCAGGACTCACAGGACTCACAGGACTCATAGGACTCACAGGACTCAGGACTCAGGACTCACAGAACTCACAGGACTCACAGGACTCACAGGACTCAGGACTCAGGACTCACAGGACTCACAAGACTCAGGACTCACAGGAATCACAGGACTCACAGGACTCACAGGACTCACAGGACTCACAGAACTCAGGACTCAGAGGACTCACAGGACTCACAGGACTCAGGACTCACAGGACTCACAGGACTCAGGACTCACAGGACTCACAGGACTCACAGGACTCAGGACTCAGGACTTACAGGACTCACAGGACTCAGGACTCACAGGACTCAGGACTCAGGACTCACAGGACTCACAGGACTCACAGGATTCAAAGGACTCAGGACTCAGGACTCATAGGACTCAGGACTCAGGACTCACGGGACTCACAGGACTCACAGGACTCAGGACTCAGGACTCACAGGGCTCACAGGACTCACAGGACTCACAGGACTCAGGACTCAGGACTCAGGACTCATGACTCACAGGACTCACAGGACTCACAAGACTCAGGACTCACAGGACTCACAGGAGGAGGAATTTTTTAAATATTTATTTGGGCAGCTCGGTACTGGAGTGGTACTGGAGTGAGCCCTATAGTAAAATCTCGAAATATAAGGCAGCAGGGGCGGGTTTTTTGCGTCTGTGCACCTAGTGGGCCTACTAAGAGCCGATATACGTCAACATACTCGCGGAGGAGCCCTTAATTGAGAAGATAATTTTTATATATTTATTTGGGCAGCTCGGTACTGGAGTGGTACTGGAGTGAGCCCTATAGCAAAATCTCGAAATATAAGCCAGCAGGGGCGGGTTTTTTGCGTCTGTGCACCTAGTGGGCCTACTAAGAGCCGATATACGTCAACATACTCGCGGAGGAGCCCTTAATTAAGAAGATAATTTTTTAAATATTTATTTGGGCAGCTCGGTACTGGAGTGGTACTGGAGTGAGCCCTATAGCAAAATCTCGAAATATAATCCAGCAGGCGCGTGTTTTTTGCGTCTGCGCACCTAGTGGGTATACTAAGAGCCGATATACGTGCACATACTCGCGGAGGAGCCCTTAATTAAGAAGATAATTTTTTATATATTTATTTGGGCAGCTCGGTACTGGAGTGGTACTGGAGTGAGCCCTATAGCAAAATCTCGAAGTATAAGCCAGCAGGGTCGGGTTTTTTGCGTCTGCGCACCTAGTGGGCCTACTAAGAGCCGATATACGTGAACATACTCGCGGAGGAGCCCTTAATTGAGAAGATAATTTTTATATATTTATTTGGGCAGCTCGGTACTGTAGTGGTACTGCAGTGAGCCCTATAGCAAAATCTCGAAATATAAGCCAGCAGGGGCGGGTTTTTTGCGTCTGTGCACCTAGTGGGCCTACTAAGAGCCGATATACGTCAACATACTCGCGAAGGAGCCCTTAATTAAGAAGATAATTTTTTATATATTTATTTGGGCAGCTCGGTACTGGAGTGGTACTGGAGTGAGCCCTATAGCAAAATCTCGAAGTATAAGCCAGCAGGGGCGGGTTTTTTGCGTCTGTGCACCTAGTGGGCCTACTAAGAGCCGATATACGTGCACATACTCGCGGAGGAGCCCTTAATTAAGAAGATAATTTTTTATATATTTATTTGGGCAGCTCGGTACTGGAGTGGTACTGGAGTGAGCCCTATAGCAAAATCTCGAAGTATAAGCCAGCAGGGGCGGGTTTTTGCGTCTGTGCACCTAGTGGGCCTACTAAGAGCCGATATACGTTAACATACTCGCGGAGGAGCCCTTAATTAAGAAGATAATTTTTTAAATATTTATTTGGGCAGCTCGGTACTGGAGTGGTACTGGAGTGAGCCCTATGGCAAAATCTCGAAATATAAGCCAGCAGGGGCGGGTTTTTTGCGTCTGCGCACCTAGTGGGCCTACTAAGAGCCGATATACGTGAACATACTCGCGGAAGAGCCCTTAATTAAGAAGATAATTTTGTGCATATTTATTTGGGCAGCTCGGTACTGGAGTGGTATTGGAGTGAGCCCTATAGCAAAATCTCGTAATATAAGCCAACAGGGGCGGGTTTTTTGCGTCTGCGCACCTAGTGGGGCTACTATGAGCCGATATACGTGAACATACTCGCGGAGGATCCCTTAATTAAGAAGATAATTTTTTAAATATTTATTTGGGCAGCTCGGTACTGGAGTGGTACTGGAGTGAGCCCTATGGCAAACTTCGAAATATAAGCCAGCAGGGGCGGGTTTTTTGCGTCTGCGCACGTAGTGGGCCTACTAAGAGCCGATATACGTGAACATACTCGCGGAGGAGCCCTTAATTGAGAAGATAATTTTTTAAATATTTATGTGGGAGTTCGAGTCGATGAATCCTCATCGCAAACTCGCCGCGGTCAGCAAGTACCGCAAGTACCGCTATCCTAGACTGCCGAGCGAAGCCAGGTCCCTTGACCAGGCTCGGAACAAGATCACTGCTGCTATAATCTTCTTACCGTGCTGATCTGTGCTGCAAACGCTGAGCTGTTCTACTGTGCTGTTGTGCTGAGCTGTTGTACTGTGCTGAAAATTAAACTCTAGTGCTGTGACTACTAAAGAATATTTTCCCCTTGCTCTGACTGTGACGCTGTAGTGAATATAGTGAGCTTGACGATAATGAACAGTGAATTATTTACGCGAACTAAATACCATTAATTTGTGAACTAACTAAACTTAAACTATAACTTAAGAAATCTGTTAACCAGCATCTTGAATTAAAAAGCGACTATTTTCTCAGAAAAGTGACTTTCTTTCACTTAAAACTTTCCAAATTAACCGTTTTATTAACATCCCGCCCCCACATTTGTTTGGGCAGCTCGGTACTGGAGTGAGCCCTATAGCAAAATCTCGAAATATAAGCCAGCAGGGGCGGGTTTTTTGCGTCTGCGCACCTAGTGGGCCTACTAAGAGCCGATATACGTCAACATACTCGCGAAGGAGCCCTTAATTAAGAAGATCATTTGTTAAATATTTATTTGGGCAGCTCGGTACTGGAGTGGTACTGGAGTGAGCCCTATAGCAAAATCTCGAAATATAAGCCAACAGGGGCGGGTTTTTTGCGTCTGCGCACCTAGTGGGCCTACTATGAGCCGATATACGTCAACATACTCGCGAAGGAGCCCTTAATTAAGAAGATCATTTGTTAAATATTTATTTGGGCAGCTCGGTACTGGAGTGGTACTGGAGTGAGCCCTATAGCAAAATCTCGAAATATAAGCCAACAGGGGCGGGTTTTTTGCGTCTGCGCACCTAGTGGGCCTACTATGAGCCGATATACGTCAACATACTCGCGAAGGAGCCCTTAATTAAGAAGATCATTTGTTAAATATTTATTTGGGCAGCTCGGTACTGGAGTGGTACTGGAGTGAGCCCTATGGCAAAATCTCGAAATATAAGCCAGCAGGGGCGGGTTTTTTGCGTCTGCGCACCTAGTGGGCCTACTAAGAGCCGATATACGTCAACATACTCGCGAAGGAGCCCTTAATTAAGAAGATCATTTGTTAAATATTTATTTGGGCAGCTCGGTACTGGAGTGGTACTGGAGTGAGCCCTATAGCAAAATCTCGAAATATAAGCCAACAGGAGCGGGTTTTTTGCGTCTGCGCACCTAGTGGGCCTACTATGAGCCGATATACGTGAACATACTCGCGGAGGAGCCCTTAATTAAGAAGATAATTTTTTAAATATTTATTTGGGCAGCTCGGTACTGGAGTGGTACTGGAGTGAGCCCTATGGCAAAATCTCGAAATATAAGCCAGCAGGGGCGGGTTTTTTGCGTCTGCGCACCTAGTGGGCCTACTAAGAGCCGATATACGTGAACATACTCGCGGAGGAGCCCTTAATTGAGAAGATAATTTTTTAAATATTTATTTGGGCAGCTTGGTACTGGAGTGGTACTGGAGTGAGCCCTATAGCAAAATCTCGAAATATAAGCCAGCAGGGGCGGGTTTTTTGCGTCTGCGCACCTAGTGGGCCTACTAAGAGCCGATATACTCGCGGAGGAGCCCTTAATTGAGAAGATAATTGTTAAATATTTATTTGGGCAGCTCGGTACTGGAGTGATACTGGAGTGAGCCCTATAGCAAACTATAAGCCAGCAGGGGCGGGTTTTTTGCGTCTGCGCACCTAGTGGGCCTACTAAGATCCGATATACGTGATCATACTCGCGGAGGAGCCCTTAATTAAGAAGATAATTTTTAAAAATTTATTTGGGCAGCTCGGTACTGGAGTGGTACTGGAGTGAGCCCTATAGCAAAATCTCGAAATATAAGCCAGCAGGGGCGGGTTATTTGCCTCTGCGCACCTAGTGGGCCTACTAAGAGCCGATATACGTGAACATACTCGCGGAGGAGTCCTTAATTGAGAAGATAGTTTTTTAAATATTTATTTGGGCAGCTCGGTACTGGAGTGGTACTGGAGTGAGCCCTATAGCAAAATCTCGAAATATAAGCCAGCAGGGGCGGGTTTTTTGCGTCTGCGCACCTAGTGGGCCTACTAAGAGCCGATATACGTGAACATACTCGCGGAGGAGCCCTTAATTGAGGAGATAATTTTTATATATTTATTTGGGCAGCTCGGTACTGTAGTGGTACTGCAGTGAGCCCTATAGCAAAATCTCGTAATATAAGCCAGCAGGGGCGGGTTTTTTGCGTCTGCGCACCTAGTGGGCCTACTAAGAGCCGATATACGTTAACATACTCGCGGAGGAACCCTTAATTAAGAAGATAATTTTTTAAATATTTATTTGGGCAGCTCGGTACTGGAGTGGTACTGGAGTGAGCCCTATAGCAAAATCTCGAAATATAAGCCAGCAGGGGCGGGTTTTTTGCGTCTGCGCACCTAGTGAGCCTACTAAGAGCCGATATACGTGAACATACTCGCGAAGGAGCCCTTAATTAAGAAGATCATTTGTTAAATATTTATTTGGGCAGCTCGGTACTGGAGTGGTACTGGAGTGAGCCCTATAGCAAAATCTCGAAATATAAGCCAGCAGGGGCGGGTTTTTTGCCTCTGCGCACCTAGTGGGCCTACTAAGAGCCGATATACGTGAACATACTCGCGGTGTAGCCCTTAATTAAGAAGATAATTTTTTAAATATTTATTTGGGTAGCTCGGTACTGGAGTGGTACTGGAGTGAGCCCTTTAGCAAAATCTCGAAATATAAGCCAGCAGGGGCGGGTTTTTTGCGTCTGCGCACCTAGTGGGCCTACTAAGAGCCGATATACGTGAACATACTCGCGGAGGAGCCCTTAATTGAGAAGATAATTTTTTAAATATTTATTTGGGCAGCTTGGTACTGGAGTGGTACTGGAGTGAGCCCTATAGCAAAATCTCGAAATATAAGCCAGCAGGGGCGGGTTTTTTGCGTCTGCGCACCTAGTGGGCCTACTAAGAGCCGATATACTCGCGGAGGAGCCCTTAATTGAGAAGATAATTGTTAAATATTTATTTGGGCAGCTCGGTACTGGAGTGGTACTGGAGTGAGCCCTATAGCAAACTATAAGCCAGCAGGGGCGGGTTTTTTGCGTCTGCGCACCTAGTGGGCCTACTAAGATCCGATATACGTGATCATACTCGCGGAGGAGCCCTTAATTAAGAAGATAATTTTTAAAAATTTATTTGGGCAGCTCGGTACTGGAGTGGTACTGGAGTGAGCCCTATAGCAAAATCTCGAAATATAAGCCAGCAGGGGCGGGTTATTTGCCTCTGCGCACCTAGTGGGCCTACTAAGAGCCGATATACGTGAACATACTCGCGGAGGAGTCCTTAATTGAGAAGATAGTTTTTTAAATATTTATTTGGGCAGCTCGGTACTGGAGTGGTACTGGAGTGAGCCCTATAGCAAAATCTCGAAATATAAGCCAGCAGGGGCGGGTTTTTTGCGTCTGCGCACCTAGTGGGCCTACTAAGAGCCGATATACGTGAACATACTCGCGGAGGAGCCCTTAATTGAGGAGATAATTTTTATATATTTATTTGGGCAGCTCGGTACTGTAGTGGTACTGCAGTGAGCCCTATAGCAAAATCTCGTAATATAAGCCAGCAGGGGCGGGTTTTTTGCGTCTGCGCACCTAGTGGGCCTACTAAGAGCCGATATACGTTAACATACTCGCGGAGGAACCCTTAATTAAGAAGATAATTTTTTAAATATTTATTTGGGCAGCTCGGTACTGGAGTGGTACTGGAGTGAGCCCTATAGCAAAATCTCGAAATATAAGCCAGCAGGGGCGGGTTTTTTGCGTCTGCGCACCTAGTGAGCCTACTAAGAGCCGATATACGTGAACATACTCGCGAAGGAGCCCTTAATTAAGAAGATCATTTGTTAAATATTTATTTGGGCAGCTCGGTACTGGAGTGGTACTGGAGTGAGCCCTATAGCAAAATCTCGAAATATAAGCCAGCAGGGGCGGGTTTTTTGCCTCTGCGCACCTAGTGGGCCTACTAAGAGCCGATATACGTGAACATACTCGCGGTGTAGCCCTTAATTAAGAAGATAATTTTTTAAATATTTATTTGGGTAGCTCGGTACTGGAGTGGTACTGGAGTGAGCCCTTTAGCAAAATCTCGAAATATAAGCCAGCAGGGGCGGGTTTTTTGCGTCTGCGCACCTAGTGGGCCTACTAAGAGCCGATATACGTAAACATACTCGCGGAGGAGCCCTTAATTAAGAAGATAATTTTTTAATTATTTATTTGGGCAGCTCGGTACTGGAGTGGTACCGGAGTGAGCCCTATAGCAAAATCTCGAAATATAAGCCAGCAGGGGCGGGTTTTTTGCGTCTGCGCACCTAGTGGGTCTACTAAGAGCCGATATACGTGAACATACTCGCGGAGGAGCCCTTAATTAAGAAGATAATTTTTTGAATATTTATTTGGGCAGCTCGGTACTGGAGTGGTACTGGAGTGAGCCCTATAGCAAAATCTCGAAATATAAGCCAACAGGGGCGGGTTTTTTGCGTCTGCGCACCTAGTGGGCCTACTATGAGCCGATATACGTCAACATACTCGCGAAGGAGCCCTTAATTAAGAAGATCATTTGTTAAATATTTATTTGGGCAGCTCGGTACTGGAGTGGTACTGGAGTGAGCCCTATGGCAAAATCTCGAAATATAAGCCAGCAGGGGCGGGTTTTTTGCGTCTGCGCACCTAGTGGGCCTACTAAGAGCCGATATACGTCAACATACTCGCGAAGGAGCCCTTAATTAAGAAGATCATTTGTTAAATATTTATTTGGGCAGCTCGGTACTGGAGTGGTACTGGAGTGAGCCCTATAGCAAAATCTCGAAATATAAGCCAACAGGGGCGGGTTTTTTGCGTCTGCGCACCTAGTGGGCCTACTATGAGCCGATATACGTCAACATACTCGCGAAGGAGCCCTTAATTAAGAAGATCATTTGTTAAATATTTATTTGGGCAGCTCGGTACTGGAGTGGTACTGGAGTGAGCCCTATAGCAAAATCTCGAAATATAAGCCAACAGGGGCGGGTTTTTTGCGTCTGCGCACCTAGTGGGCCTACTATGAGCCGATATACGTCAACATACTCGCGAAGGAGCCCTTAATTAAGAAGATCAATTGTTAAATATTTATTTGGGCAGCTCGGTACTGGAGTGGTACTGGAGTGAGCCCTATGGCAAAATCTCGAAATATAAGCCAGCAGGGGCGGGTTTTTTGCGTCTGCGCACCTAGTGGGCCTACTAAGAGCCGATATACGTCAACATACTCGCGAAGGAGCCCTTAATTAAGAAGATCATTTGTTAAATATTTATTTGGGCAGCTCGGTACTGGAGTGGTACTGGAGTGAGCCCTATAGCAAAATCTCGAAATATAAGCCAACAGGAGCGGGTTTTTTGCGTCTGCGCACCTAGCGGGCCTACTATGAGCCGATATACGTGAACATACTCGCGGAGGAGCCCTTAATTAAGAAGATAATTTTTTAAATATTTATTTGGGCAGCTCGGTACTGGAGTGGTACTGGAGTGAGCCCTATGGCAAAATCTCGAAATATAAGCCAGCAGGGGCGGGTTTTTTGCGTCTGCGCACCTAGTGGGCCTACTAAGAGCCGATATACGTGAACATACTCGCGGAGGAGCCCTTAATTGAGAAGATAATTTTTTAAATATTTATTTGGGCAGCTTGGTACTGGAGTGGTACTGGAGTGAGCCCTATAGCAAAATCTCGAAATATAAGCCAGCAGGGGCGGGTTTTTTGCGTCTGCGCACCTAGTGGGCCTACTAAGAGCCGATATACTCGCGGAGGAGCCCTTAATTGAGAAGATAATTGTTAAATATTTATTTGGGCAGCTCGGTACTGGAGTGGTACTGGAGTGAGCCCTATAGCAAACTATAAGCCAGCAGGGGCGGGTTTTTTGCGTCTGCGCACCTAGTGGGCCTACTAAGATCCGATATACGTGATCATACTCGCGGAGGAGCCCTTAATTAAGAAGATAATTTTTAAAAATTTATTTGGGCAGCTCGGTACTGGAGTGGTACTGGAGTGAGCCCTATAGCAAAATCTCGAAATATAAGCCAGCAGGGGCGGGTTATTTGCCTCTGCGCACCTAGTGGGCCTACTAAGAGCCGATATACGTGAACATACTCGCGGAGGAGTCCTTAATTGAGAAGATAGTTTTTTAAATATTTATTTGGGCAGCTCGGTACTGGAGTGGTACTGGAGTGAGCCCTATAGCAAAATCTCGAAATATAAGCCAGCAGGGGCGGGTTTTTTGCGTCTGCGCACCTAGTGGGCCTACTAAGAGCCGATATACGTGAACATACTCGCGGAGGAGCCCTTAATTGAGGAGATAATTTTTATATATTTATTTGGGCAGCTCGGTACTGTAGTGGTACTGCAGTGAGCCCTATAGCAAAATCTCGTAATATAAGCCAGCAGGGGCGGGTTTTTTGCGTCTGCGCACCTAGTGGGCCTACTAAGAGCCGATATACGTTAACATACTCGCGGAGGAACCCTTAATTAAGAAGATAATTTTTTAAATATTTATTTGGGCAGCTCGGTACTGGAGTGGTACTGGAGTGAGCCCTATAGCAAAATCTCGAAATATAAGCCAGCAGGGGCGGGTTTTTTGCGTCTGCGCACCTAGTGAGCCTACTAAGAGCCGATATACGTGAACATACTCGCGAAGGAGCCCTTAATTAAGAAGATCATTTGTTAAATATTTATTTGGGCAGCTCGGTACTGGAGTGGTACTGGAGTGAGCCCTATAGCAAAATCTCGAAATATAAGCCAGCAGGGGCGGGTTTTTTGCCTCTGCGCACCTAGTGGGCCTACTAAGAGCCGATATACGTGAACATACTCGCGGTGTAGCCCTTAATTAAGAAGATAATTTTTTAAATATTTATTTGGGTAGCTCGGTACTGGAGTGGTACTGGAGTGAGCCCTTTAGCAAAATCTCGAAATATAAGCCAGCAGGGGCGGGTTTTTTGCGTCTGCGCACCTAGTGGGCCTACTAAGAGCCGATATACGTGAACATACTCGCGGAGGAGCCCTTAATTGAGAAGATAATTTTTTAAATATTTATTTGGGCAGCTTGGTACTGGAGTGGTACTGGAGTGAGCCCTATAGCAAAATCTCGAAATATAAGCCAGCAGGGGCGGGTTTTTTGCGTCTGCGCACCTAGTGGGCCTACTAAGAGCCGATATACTCGCGGAGGAGCCCTTAATTGAGAAGATAATTGTTAAATATTTATTTGGGCAGCTCGGTACTGGAGTGGTACTGGAGTGAGCCCTATAGCAAACTATAAGCCAGCAGGGGCGGGTTTTTTGCGTCTGCGCACCTAGTGGGCCTACTAAGATCCGATATACGTGATCATACTCGCGGAGGAGCCCTTAATTAAGAAGATAATTTTTAAAAATTTATTTGGGCAGCTCGGTACTGGAGTGGTACTGGAGTGAGCCCTATAGCAAAATCTCGAAATATAAGCCAGCAGGGGCGGGTTATTTGCCTCTGGGCACCTAGTGGGCCTACTAAGAGCCGATATACGTGAACATACTCGCGGAGGAGTCCTTAATTGAGAAGATAGTTTTTTAAATATTTATTTGGGCAGCTCGGTACTGGAGTGGTACTGGAGTGAGCCCTATAGCAAAATCTCGAAATATAAGCCAGCAGGGGCGGGTTTTTTGCGTCTGCGCACCTAGTGGGCCTACTAAGAGCCGATATACGTGAACATACTCGCGGAGGAGCCCTTAATTGAGGAGATAATTTTTATATATTTATTTGGGCAGCTCGGTACTGTAGTGGTACTGCAGTGAGCCCTATAGCAAAATCTCGTAATATAAGCCAGCAGGGGCGGGTTTTTTGCGTCTGCGCAACTAGTGGGCCTACTAAGAGCCGATATACGTTAACATACTCGCGGAGGAACCCTTAATTAAGAAGATAATTTTTTAAATATTTATTTGGGCAGCTCGGTACTGGAGTGGTACTGGAGTGAGCCCTATAGCAAAATCTCGAAATATAAGCCAGCAGGGGCGGGTTTTTTGCGTCTGCGCACCTAGTGAGCCTACTAAGAGCCGATATACGTGAACATACTCGCGAAGGAGCCCTTAATTAAGAAGATCATTTGTTAAATATTTATTTGGGCAGCTCGGTACTGGAGTGGTACTGGAGTGAGCCCTATAGCAAAATCTCGAAATATAAGCCAGCAGGGGCGGGTTTTTTGCCTCTGCGCACCTAGTGGGCCTACTAAGAGCCGATATACGTGAACATACTCGCGGTGTAGCCCTTAATTAAGAAGATAATTTTTTAAATATTTATTTGGGTAGCTCGGTACTGGAGTGGTACTGGAGTGAGCCCTTTAGCAAAATCTCGAAATATAAGCCAGCAGGGGCGGGTTTTTTGCGTCTGCGCACCTAGTGGGCCTACTAAGAGCCGATATACGTAAACATACTCGCGGAGGAGCCCTTAATTAAGAAGATAATTTTTTAATTATTTATTTGGGCAGCTCGGTACTGGAGTGGTACCGGAGTGAGCCCTATAGCAAAATCTCGAAATATAAGCCAGCAGGGGCGGGTTTTTTGCGTCTGCGCACCTAGTGGGTCTACTAAGAGCCGATATACGTGAACATACTCGCGGAGGAGCCCTTAATTAAGAAGATAATTTTTTGAATATTTATTTGGGCAGCTCGGTACTGGAGTGGTACTGGAGTGAGCCCTATAGCAAAATCTCGAAATATAAGCCAACAGGGGCGGGTTTTTTGCGTCTGCGCACCTAGTGGGCCTACTATGAGCCGATATACGTCAACATACTCGCGAAGGAGCCCTTAATTAAGAAGATCATTTGTTAAATATTTATTTGGGCAGCTCGGTACTGGAGTGGTACTGGAGTGAGCCCTATGGCAAAATCTCGAAATATAAGCCAGCAGGGGCGGGTTTTTTGCGTCTGCGCACCTAGTGGGCCTACTAAGAGCCGATATACGTCAACATACTCGCGAAGGAGCCCTTAATTAAGAAGATCATTTGTTAAATATTTATTTGGGCAGCTCGGTACTGGAGTGGTACTGGAGTGAGCCCTATAGCAAAATCTCGAAATATAAGCCAACAGGGGCGGGTTTTTTGCGTCTGCGCACCTAGTGGGCCTACTATGAGCCGATATACGTCAACATACTCGCGAAGGAGCCCTTAATTAAGAAGATCATTTGTTAAATATTTATTTGGGCAGCTCGGTACTGGAGTGGTACTGGAGTGAGCCCTATAGCAAAATCTCGAAATATAAGCCAACAGGGGCGGGTTTTTTGCGTCTGCGCACCTAGTGGGCCTACTATGAGCCGATATACGTCAACATACTCGCGAAGGAGCCCTTAATTAAGAAGATCATTTGTTAAATATTTATTTGGGCAGCTCGGTACTGGAGTGGTACTGGAGTGAGCCCTATGGCAAAATCTCGAAATATAAGCCAGCAGGGGCGGGTTTTTTGCGTCTGCGCACCTAGTGGGCCTACTAAGAGCCGATATACGTCAACATACTCGCGAAGGAGCCCTTAATTAAGAAGATCATTTGTTAAATATTTATTTGGGCAGCTCGGTACTGGAGTGGTACTGGAGTGAGCCCTATAGCAAAATCTCGAAATATAAGCCAACAGGAGCGGGTTTTTTGCGTCTGCGCACCTAGTGGGCCTACTATGAGCCGATATACGTGAACATACTCGCGGAGGAGCCCTTAATTAAGAAGATAATTTTTTAAATATTTATTTGGGCAGCTCGGTACTGGAGTGGTACTGGAGTGAGCCCTATGGCAAAATCTCGAAATATAAGCCAGCAGGGGCGGGTTTTTTGCGTCTGCGCACCTAGTGGGCCTACTAAGAGCCGATATACGTGAACATACTCGCGGAGGAGCCCTTAATTGAGAAGATAATTTTTTAAATATTTATTTGGGCAGCTTGGTACTGGAGTGGTACTGGAGTGAGCCCTATAGCAAAATCTCGAAATATAAGCCAGCAGGGGCGGGTTTTTTGCGTCTGCGCACCTAGTGGGCCTACTAAGAGCCGATATACTCGCGGAGGAGCCCTTAATTGAGAAGATAATTGTTAAATATTTATTTGGGCAGCTCGGTACTGGAGTGGTACTGGAGTGAGCCCTATAGCAAACTATAAGCCAGCAGGGGCGGGTTTTTTGCGTCTGCGCACCTAGTGGGCCTACTAAGATCCGATATACGTGATCATACTCGCGGAGGAGCCCTTAATTAAGAAGATAATTTTTAAAAATTTATTTGGGCAGCTCGGTACTGGAGTGGTACTGGAGTGAGCCCTATAGCAAAATCTCGAAATATAAGCCAGCAGGGGCGGGTTATTTGCCTCTGCGCACCTAGTGGGCCTACTAAGAGCCGATATACGTGAACATACTCGCGGAGGAGTCCTTAATTGAGAAGATAGTTTTTTAAATATTTATTTGGGCAGCTCGGTACTGGAGTGGTACTGGAGTGAGCCCTATAGCAAAATCTCGAAATATAAGCCAGCAGGGGCGGGTTTTTTGCGTCTGCGCACCTAGTGGGCCTACTAAGAGCCGATATACGTGAACATACTCGCGGAGGAGCCCTTAATTGAGGAGATAATTTTTATATATTTATTTGGGCAGCTCGGTACTGTAGTGGTACTGCAGTGAGCCCTATAGCAAAATCTCGTAATATAAGCCAGCAGGGGCGGGTTTTTTGCGTCTGCGCACCTAGTGGGCCTACTAAGAGCCGATATACGTTAACATACTCGCGGAGGAACCCTTAATTAAGAAGATAATTTTTTAAATATTTATTTGGGCAGCTCGGTACTGGAGTGGTACTGGAGTGAGCCCTATAGCAAAATCTCGAAATATAAGCCAGCAGGGGCGGGTTTTTTGCGTCTGCGCACCTAGTGAGCCTACTAAGAGCCGATATACGTGAACATACTCGCGAAGGAGCCCTTAATTAAGAAGATCATTTGTTAAATATTTATTTGGGCAGCTCGGTACTGGAGTGGTACTGGAGTGAGCCCTATAGCAAAATCTCGAAATATAAGCCAGCAGGGGCGGGTTTTTTGCCTCTGCGCACCTAGTGGGCCTACTAAGAGCCGATATACGTGAACATACTCGCGGTGTAGCCCTTAATTAAGAAGATAATTTTTTAAATATTTATTTGGGTAGCTCGGTACTGGAGTGGTACTGGAGTGAGCCCTTTAGCAAAATCTCGAAATATAAGCCAGCAGGGGCGGGTTTTTTGCGTCTGCGCACCTAGTGGGCCTACTAAGAGCCGATATACGTAAACATACTCGCGGAGGAGCCCTTAATTAAGAAGATAATTTTTTAATTATTTATTTGGGCAGCTCGGTACTGGAGTGGTACCGGAGTGAGCCCTATAGCAAAATCTCGAAATATAAGCCAGCAGGGGCGGGTTTTTTGCGTCTGCGCACCTAGTGGGTCTACTAAGAGCCGATATACGTGAACATACTCGCGGAGGAGCCCTTAATTAAGAAGATAATTTTTTGAATATTTATTTGGGCAGCTCGGTACTGGAGTGGTACTGGAGTGAGCCCTATAGCAAAATCTCGAAATATAAGCCAACAGGGGCGGGTTTTTTGCGTCTGCGCACCTAGTGGGCCTACTATGAGCCGATATACGTCAACATACTCGCGAAGGAGCCCTTAATTAAGAAGATCATTTGTTAAATATTTATTTGGGCAGCTCGGTACTGGAGTGGTACTGGAGTGAGCCCTATGGCAAAATCTCGAAATATAAGCCAGCAGGGGCGGGTTTTTTGCGTCTGCGCACCTAGTGGGCCTACTAAGAGCCGATATACGTCAACATACTCGCGAAGGAGCCCTTAATTAAGAAGATCATTTGTTAAATATTTATTTGGGCAGCTCGGTACTGGAGTGGTACTGGAGTGAGCCCTATAGCAAAATCTCGAAATATAAGCCAACAGGGGCGGGTTTTTTGCGTCTGCGCACCTAGTGGGCCTACTATGAGCCGATATACGTCAACATACTCGCGAAGGAGCCCTTAATTAAGAAGATCATTTGTTAAATATTTATTTGGGCAGCTCGGTACTGGAGTGGTACTGGAGTGAGCCCTATAGCAAAATCTCGAAATATAAGCCAACAGGGGCGGGTTTTTTGCGTCTGCGCACCTAGTGGGCCTACTATGAGCCGATATACGTCAACATACTCGCGAAGGAGCCCTTAATTAAGAAGATCATTTGTTAAATATTTATTTGGGCAGCTCGGTACTGGAGTGGTACTGGAGTGAGCCCTATGGCAAAATCTCGAAATATAAGCCAGCAGGGGCGGGTTTTTTGCGTCTGCGCACCTAGTGGGCCTACTAAGAGCCGATATACGTCAACATACTCGCGAAGGAGCCCTTAATTAAGAAGATCATTTGTTAAATATTTATTTGGGCAGCTCGGTACTGGAGTGGTACTGGAGTGAGCCCTATAGCAAAATCTCGAAATATAAGCCAACAGGAGCGGGTTTTTTGCGTCTGCGCACCTAGTGGGCCTACTATGAGCCGATATACGTGAACATACTCGCGGAGGAGCCCTTAATTAAGAAGATAATTTTTTAAATATTTATTTGGGCAGCTCGGTACTGGAGTGGTACTGGAGTGAGCCCTATGGCAAAATCTCGAAATATAAGCCAGCAGGGGCGGGTTTTTTGCGTCTGCGCACCTAGTGGGCCTACTAAGAGCCGATATACGTGAACATACTCGCGGAGGAGCCCTTAATTGAGAAGATAATTTTTTAAATATTTATTTGGGCAGCTTGGTACTGGAGTGGTACTGGAGTGAGCCCTATAGCAAAATCTCGAAATATAAGCCAGCAGGGGCGGGTTTTTTGCGTCTGCGCACCTAGTGGGCCTACTAAGAGCCGATATACTCGCGGAGGAGCCCTTAATTGAGAAGATAATTGTTAAATATTTATTTGGGCAGCTCGGTACTGGAGTGGTACTGGAGTGAGCCCTATAGCAAACTATAAGCCAGCAGGGGCGGGTTTTTTGCGTCTGCGCACCTAGTGGGCCTACTAAGATCCGATATACGTGATCATACTCGCGGAGGAGCCCTTAATTAAGAAGATAATTTTTAAAAATTTATTTGGGCAGCTCGGTACTGGAGTGGTACTGGAGTGAGCCCTATAGCAAAATCTCGAAATATAAGCCAGCAGGGGCGGGTTATTTGCCTCTGCGCACCTAGTGGGCCTACTAAGAGCCGATATACGTGAACATACTCGCGGAGGAGTCCTTAATTGAGAAGATAGTTTTTTAAATATTTATTTGGGCAGCTCGGTACTGGAGTGGTACTGGAGTGAGCCCTATAGCAAAATCTCGAAATATAAGCCAGCAGGGGCGGGTTTTTTGCGTCTGCGCACCTAGTGGGCCTACTAAGAGCCGATATACGTGAACATACTCGCGGAGGAGCCCTTAATTGAGGAGATAATTTTTATATATTTATTTGGGCAGCTCGGTACTGTAGTGGTACTGCAGTGAGCCCTATAGCAAAATCTCGTAATATAAGCCAGCAGGGGCGGGTTTTTTGCGTCTGCGCACCTAGTGGGCCTACTAAGAGCCGATATACGTTAACATACTCGCGGAGGAACCCTTAATTAAGAAGATAATTTTTTAAATATTTATTTGGGCAGCTCGGTACTGGAGTGGTACTGGAGTGAGCCCTATAGCAAAATCTCGAAATATAAGCCAGCAGGGGCGGGTTTTTTGCGTCTGCGCACCTAGTGAGCCTACTAAGAGCCGATATACGTGAACATACTCGCGAAGGAGCCCTTAATTAAGAAGATCATTTGTTAAATATTTATTTGGGCAGCTCGGTACTGGAGTGGTACTGGAGTGAGCCCTATAGCAAAATCTCGAAATATAAGCCAGCAGGGGCGGGTTTTTTGCCTCTGCGCACCTAGTGGGCCTACTAAGAGCCGATATACGTGAACATACTCGCGGTGTAGCCCTTAATTAAGAAGATAATTTTTTAAATATTTATTTGGGTAGCTCGGTACTGGAGTGGTACTGGAGTGAGCCCTTTAGCAAAATCTCGAAATATAAGCCAGCAGGGGCGGGTTTTTTGCGTCTGCGCACCTAGTGGGCCTACTAAGAGCCGATATACGTAAACATACTCGCGGAGGAGCCCTTAATTAAGAAGATAATTTTTTAAATATTTATTTGGGCAGCTCGGTACTGGAGTGGTACTGGAGTGAGCCCTATAGCAAAATCTCGAAATATAAGCCAGCAGGGGCGGGTTTTTTGCGTCTGCGCACCTAGTGGGCCTACTAAGAGCCGATATACGTAAACATACTCGCGGAGGAGCCCTTAATTAAGAAGATAATTTTTTAATTATTTATTTGGGCAGCTCGGTACTGGAGTGGTACCGGAGTGAGCCCTATAGCAAAATCTCGAAATATAAGCCAGCAGGGGCGGGTTTTTTGCGTCTGCGCACCTAGTGGGCCTACTATGAGCCGATATACGTCAACATACTCGCGAAGGAGCCCTTAATTAAGAAGATCATTTGTTAAATATTTATTTGGGCAGCTCGGTACTGGAGTGGTACTGGAGTGAGCCCTATGGCAAAATCTCGAAATATAAGCCAGCAGGGGCGGGTTTTTTGCGTCTGCGCACCTAGTGGGCCTACTAAGAGCCGATATACGTCAACATACTCGCGAAGGAGCCCTTAATTAAGAAGATCATTTGTTAAATATTTATTTGGGCAGCTCGGTACTGGAGTGGTACTGGAGTGAGCCCTATAGCAAAATCTCGAAATATAAGCCAACAGGGGCGGGTTTTTTGCGTCTGCGCACCTAGTGGGCCTACTATGAGCCGATATACGTCAACATACTCGCGAAGGAGCCCTTAATTAAGAAGATCATTTGTTAAATATTTATTTGGGCAGCTCGGTACTGGAGTGGTACTGGAGTGAGCCCTATAGCAAAATCTCGAAATATAAGCCAACAGGGGCGGGTTTTTTGCGTCTGCGCACCTAGTGGGCCTACTATGAGCCGATATACGTCAACATACTCGCGAAGGAGCCCTTAATTAAGAAGATCATTTGTTAAATATTTATTTGGGCAGCTCGGTACTGGAGTGGTACTGGAGTGAGCCCTATGGCAAAATCTCGAAATATAAGCCAACAGGGGCGGGTTTTTTGCGTCTGCGCACCAAGTGGGCCTACTATGAGCCGATATACGTGAACATACTCGCGGAGGAGCCCTTAATTAAGAAGATAATTTTTAAATATTTATTTGGGCAGCTCGGTACTGGAGTGGTACTGGAGTGAGCCCTATGGCAAAATCTCGAAATATAAGCCAGCAGGGGCGGGTTTTTTGCGTCTGCGCACCTAGTGGGCCTACTAAGAGCCGATATACTCGCGGAGGAGCCCTTAATTGAGAAGATAATTGTTAAATATTTATTTGGGCAGCTCGGTACTGGAGTGGTACTGGAGTGAGCCCTATAGCAAACTATAAGCCAGCAGGGGCGGGTTTTTTGCGTCTGCGCACCTAGTGGGCCTACTAAGATCCGATATACGTGAACATACTCGCGGAGGAGCCCTTAATTAAGAAGATAATTTTTAAAAATTTATTTGGGCAGCTCGGTCCTGGAGTGGTACTGGAGTGAGCCCTATAGCAAAATCTCGAAATATAAGCCAGCAGGGGCGGGTTATTTGCCTCTGCGCACCTAGTGGGCCTACTAAGAGCCGATATACGTGAACATACTCGCGGAGGAGCCCTTAATTGAGAAGAATGTTTTTTAAATATTTATTTGGGCAGCTCGGTACTGGAGTGGTACTGGAGTGAGCCCTATAGCAAAATCTCGAAATATAAGCCAGCAGGGGCGGGTTTTTGCGTCTGCGCACCTAGTGGGCCTACTAAGAGCCGATATACGTGAACATACTCGCGGAGGAGCCCTTAATTGAGAAGATAATTTTTATATATTTATTTGGGCAGCTCGGTACCTACTGTAGTGGTACTGCAGTGAGCCCTATAGCAAAATCTCGTAATATAAGCCAGCAGGGGCGGGTTTTTTGCGTCTGCGCACCTAGTGGGCCTACTAAGAGCCGATATACGTTAACATACTCGCGGAGGAACCCTTAATTAAGAAGATAATTTTTTAAATATTTATTTGGGCAGCTCGGTACTGGAGTGGTACTGGAGTGAGCCCTATAGCAAAATCTCGAAATATAAGCCAGCAGGGGCGGGTTTTTTGCGTCTGCGCACCTAGTGAGCCTACTAAGAGCCGATATACGTGAACATACTCGCGGAGGAGCCCTTAATTAAGAAGATAATTTTTTAAATATTTATTTGAGCAGCTCGATACTGGAGTGGTACTGGAGTGAGCCCTATAGCAAAATCTCGAAATATAAACCAGCAGGGGCGCGTTTTTTGCGTCTGCGCACCTAGTGGGCCTACTATGAGCCGATATACGTGAACATACTCGCGGAGGAGCCCTTAATTAAGAAGATAATTTTTTAAATATTTATTTGGGCAGCTCGGTACTGGAGTGGTACTGGAGTAAGCCCTATAGCATAATCTCGAAATATAAGCCAGCAGGGGCGGGTTTTTTGCGTCTGCGCACCTAGTGGGCCTACTAATATCCGATATACGTGAACATACTCGCGGAGGAGCCCTTAATTAAGAAGATAATTTTTTAAATATTTATTTAAGCAGCTCGGTACTGGAGTGGTACTGGAGTGAGCCCTATATCAAAATCTCGAGGAGACTCACAGAACTCAGGACTCAGGACTCACAGAACTCACAGGACTCACAAGACTCAGGACTCACAGGACTCAGGACTCACAGGACTCAAAGGACTCAGGACTCAGGACTCAGGACTCACAGGACTCAGGACTCACAGGACTCACAGGACTCAGGACTCAGGACTCACAGGACTCACAGGACTCACAGGACTCACAAGACTCAGGACTCACAGGACTCACAGGACTCACAGGACTCACAGGATTCACAGGAATCAAAGGAATCAGGACTCAGTACTCACAGGACTCACAGGACTCACAGGACTCAGGACTCAGGACTCACAGGACTCACAGGACTCAGGACTCAAGACTCACAGGACTCACAGGACTCACAGGACTCACATGACTCAGGACTCAGGACTCATAGGACTCAGGACTCAGGACTCACAGGACTCACAGGACTCACAGGACTCAGGACTCACAGGACTCAGGACTCAGGACTCACAGGACTCACAGGACTCACAGGACTCAGGACTCACAGGACTTACAGGACTCACATGACTCACAGGACTCAGGACTCAGGACTCACAGGACTCACAGGACTCACAAGACTCAGGACTCACAGGACTCACAGGACTCACAGGACTCACAGGACTCAGGACTCAGGACTCACAGGACTCAGGACTCAGGACTCACAGGACTCATAGGACTCACAGGACTCACAGGACTCAGGACTCACAGGACTCACAGGACTCAGGACTCAGGACTCACAGGGCTCAGGACTCACAGGACTTACAGGACTCACAAGACTCAGGACTCACAGGACTCACAGGACTCAGGACTCAGGACTCACAGGGCTCACAAGACTCAGGACTCAGGACTCACAGGACTCACAAGACTCAGGACTCACAGGACTCACAGGACTCACAGGACTCAGGACGCAGGACTCACAGGACTCACAGGACTCAAAGGACTCACAGGACTCAGGACTCACAGGACTTACAGGACTCACAAGACTCAGGACTCACAGGACTCACAGGACTCAGGACTCAGGACTCACAGGACTCACAAGACTCAGGACTCACAGGACTCGCAGGACTCACAGGACTCAGGACTCAGGACTCACAGGACTCACAAGACTCAGGACTCACAGGACTCACAGGACTCACAGGACTCAGGACTCACAGGACTCAGGACTCAGGACTCACAGGACTCACAGGACTCACAGGACTCACAAGACTCAGGACTCAGGACTCACAGGACTCACAAGACTCAGGACTCACAGGAATCACAGGACTCACAGGACTCAGGACTCAGGACTCACAGAACTCACAGGACTCAGGACTCACAGGACTCACAGGACTCAGGACTCAGGACTCACAGGACTCATAGGACTCACAGTACTCAGGACTCAGGACTCACAGGACTCACAGGACTCAGGACTCAGGACTCACAGGACTCAGGAGTCAGGACTCACAGGACTCACAGGACTCAGGACTCAGGACTCACAGGACTCACAGGACTCACAGGACTCACAGGACTCACAGGACTCACAGGACTCAGGACTCAGGACTCACAGGACTCACAGGACTCACAGGACTCACAAGACTCAGGACTCACAGGACTCACAGGACTCACAGGACTCACAGGACTCAAAGGACTCAGGACTCAGGACTCAGGACTCACAGGACTCACAGGACTCACAGTACTCAGGACTCAGGACTCACAGGACTCGCAGGACTCACAGGACTCAGGACTCAGGACTCAGGACTCACAGGACTCACAGGACTCACAGGACTCACAGGACTCACAGGACTCACAGGACTCACAGGACTCAAAGGACTCAGGGCTCAGGACTCACAGGACTCACAGGACTCAGGACTCAGGACTCACAGGACTCACAGGACTCCCAAGACTCAGGACTCACAGGACTCACAGGACTCACAAGACTCAGGACTCACAGGACTCACAGGACTCAGGACTCAGGACTCACAGGACTCACAGGACTCACAAGACTCAGGACTCACAGGACTCGCAGGACTCACAGGACTCAGGACTCACAGGACTCACAGGACTCACAAGACTCAGGACTCACAGGACTCACAAGACCCAGGACTCACAGGAATCACAAGACTCACAGGACTCAGGACTCAGGACTCACAGGACTCACAAGACCCAGGACTCACAGGAATCACAAGACTTACAGGACTCAGGACTCACAGGACTCACAGGACTCACAGGACTCACAGAACTCAGGACTCAGGACTCACAGGACTCACAGGACTCACAGGACTCACAGGTCTTACAGGACTCAGGACTCACAGGACTCACAGGACTCAGGACTCACAGGACTCACAGGACTCACAGGACTCAGGACTCAGGACTCACAGGACTCACAGGACTCAGGACTCACAGGAATCACAAGACTCACAGGACTCAGGACTCAGGACTCACAGGACTCACAGGACTCACAGGACTCAGGACTCACAGGACTCACAGGACTCACAGGACTTACAGGACTCAGGACTCAGGACTCACAGGACTCACAGGACTCACAGGACTCAGGACTCAGGACTCACAGGACTCACAGGACTTACAGGACTCAGGAATCAGGACTCACAGGACTCACAGGACTCACAGGACTCATGACTCACAGGACTCAGGACTCAGGACTCACAGGACTCACAGTAGTCAGGACTCAGGACTCACAGGACTCAGGACTCGGGACTCAGGACTCAGGACTCAGGACTCACAGGACTCACAGGACTCACAAGACTCAGGACTCACAGGAGGAGGAATTTTTTAAATATTTATTTGGGCAGCTCGCTACTGGAGTGGTACTGGAGTGAGCCCTATAGTAAAATCTCGAAATATAAGCCAGCAGGGGCGGGTTTTTTGCGTTGGTGACCTAGTGGGCCTACTAAGAGCCGATATACGTCAACATACTCGCGAAGGAGCCCTTAATTAAGAAGATAATTTTTTAAATATTTATTTGGGCAGCTCGGTACTGGAGTGGTACTGGATTGAGCCCTATAGCAAAATCTCGAAATATAAGCCAGCAGGGGCGGGTTTTTTGCGTCTGCGCACCTAGTGGGCCTACTAAGAGCCGATATACGTGAACATACTCGCGGAGGAGCCCTTAATTAAGAAGATAATTTTTTAAATATTTATTTGGGCAGCTCGGTACTGGAGTGGTACTGGAGTGACCCCTATAGCAAAATCTCGAAATATAAGACAGCAGGGGCGGGTTTTTTGCGTCTGCGCACCTAGTGGGCCTACTAAGATCCGATATACGTGAACATACTCGCGGAGGAGCCCTTAATTAAGAAGATAATTTTTTAAATATTTATTTAAGCAGCTCGGTACTGGAGTGGTACTGGAGTGAGCCCTATATCAAAATCTCGAGGAGACTCACAGGACTCAGGACTGAGGACTCACAGGACTCACAAGACTCAGGACTCACAGGACTCACAGGACTCAAAGGACTCAGGACTCAGGACTCACACGACTCACAGGACTCACAGGACTCAGGACTCAGGACTCACAGCACTCACAGGACTCAGGACTCAGGACTCACAGGACTCACAGGACTCACAGTACTCAGGACTCAGGACTCACAGGACTCACAGGACTCAGGACTCAGGACTCAGGACTCACAGGACTCACAGGACTCACAGGACTCAGGACTCAGGACTCACAGGACTCAGGACTCAAGACTCACAGGACTCACAGGACTCACAGGACTCACATGACTCAGGACTCAGGACTCACAGGACTCACAGGACTCAGGACTCACAGGAATCACAGGACTCACAGGACTCACAGCACTCAAAGGACTCAGGACTCAGGACTCACAGGACTCACAGGACTCACAGGACTCAGGACTCACAGGACTCAGGACTCAGGACTCACAGGACTCACAGCACTTACAGGACTCAGGACTCACAGGACTCACAGGACTCACAGGACTCACAGGACTCAGGACTCAGGACTCACAGGACTCACAGGACTCACAAGACTCAGGACTCACAGGACTCACAGGACTCCCAAAACTCAGGACTCACAGGACTCACAGGACTCACAAGACTCAGGACTCACAGGACTCACAGGACTCAGGACTCACAGGACTCACAGGACTCAGGACTCACAGGACTCAGAACTCAGGACTCACAGGACTCACAGGACTCACAGGACTCAGGACTCACAGGACTCAGGACTCAGGACTCACAGGACTCACAGGACTCACAGGACTCAGGACTCACAGGACTCACAGGACTCACAGGACTCACAGGACTCACAGCAGTCACAGGACTCAGGACTCAGGACTCACAGGACTCACAGGACTCCCAAGACTCAGGACTCACAGGACTCACAGGACTCACAAGACTCAGGACTCACAGGACTCACAGGACTCAGGACTCACAGGACTCACAGGACTCAGGACTCACAGGACTCACAAGACTCAGGACTCAAAGGACTCACAGGACTCACAGGACTCAGGACTCAGGACTCACAGGACTCACAGGACTCACAAGACTCAGGACTCAAAGGACTCACAGGACTCAGGACTCACAGGACTCACAGGACTCACAAGACTCAGGACTCACAGGACTCACAGGACTCACAGGACTCAGGACTCACAGGACTCACAGGACTCACAGGACTCAGGACTCAGGACTCAGGACTCACAGGACTCACAGGACTCACAGGACTCAGGACTCACAGGACTCACAGGACTCACACGACTCACAGAACTCACAGGACTCCCAAGACTCAGGACTCACAGGACTCACAGGACTCACAAGACTCAGGACTCACAGGACTCACAGGACTCACAGGACTCAGGACTCAGGACTCACAGGACTCACAGGTCTCACAAGACTCAGGACTCACAGGACTCACGGGACTCACAGGACTCAGGACTCACAGGACTCACAGGACTCACAAGACTCAGGACTCACAGGACTCACAGGACTCACAGGACTCAGGACTCAGGACTCAGGACTCACAGGACTCACAGGATTCACAGCACTCAGGACTCAGGACTCACAGGACTCAGGACTCAGGACTCACAGGACTCACAGGACTCAGGACTCACAGGACTCACAGGACTCACAGGACTCAGGACTCACAGGACTCAGGACTCAGGACTCACAGGACTCACAGGACTCCCAAGACTCAGGACTCACAGGACTCACAGGACTCACAAGACTCAGGACTCACAGGACTCACAGGACTCAGGACTCAGGACTCACAGGACTCACAGGACTCACAGGACTCACAGGATTCACAGCACTCAGGACTCAGGACTCACAGGACTCAGGACTCAGGACTCACAGGACTCACAGGACTCAGGACTCACAGGACTCACAGGACTCAGGACTCACAGGACTCAAAGGACTCAGGACTCAGGACTCAGGACTCACAGGACTCAGGACTCACAGGACTCACAGGACTCAGGACTCAGGACTCACAGGACTCACAGGACTTACAGGACTCAGAACTCAGGACTCAGGACTCAGGACTCACAGGACTCACAGGACTCACAGGATTCACAGGACTCAAAGGAATCAGGACTCAGTACTCACAGGACTCACAGGACTCACAGGACTCAGGACTCAGGACTCACAGGACTCACAGGACTCACAGGACTCAGGACTCAGGACTCACAGGACTCACAGGACTCACAGGACTCACAAGACTCAGGACTCAC
Organism: Neoitamus cyanurus; assembly: GCA_947538895.1. Lineage (NCBI taxonomy): Eukaryota > Metazoa > Arthropoda > Insecta > Diptera > Asilidae > Neoitamus > Neoitamus cyanurus. Next base: position 47,577,279 of record OX384541.1, read on the forward strand.
AGGACTCACAGGACTCACAAGACTCAGGACTCACAGGACTCACAGGACTCACAGGACTCAGGACTCAGGACTCAGGAATCACAGGACTCACAGGACTCAGGACTCAGGACTCACAGGACTCATAGGACTCACAGGACTCAGGACTCACAGGACTCACAGGACTCAGGACTCAGGACTCACAGGACTCACAGGACTCACAGGACTCAGGACTCAGGACTCACAGGACTCACAAGACTCAGGACTCACAGGAATCACAGGACTCACAGGACTCAGGACTCAGGACTCAGGACTCACAGGACTCACAGGACTCACAGGACTCACAGGACTCACAGGACTCAGGACTCAGGACTCACAGGACTCACAGGACTCACAGGACTCACAGGACTCAGGACTCAGGACTCACAGGACTCACAAGACTCAGGACTCACAGGAATCACAGGACTCACAGGACTCAGGACTCAGGACTGAGGACTCACAGGACTCACAGGACTCACAGGACTCACAGGACTCAGGACTCACAGGACTTACAGGACTCACAAGACTCAGGACTCACAGGACTCACAGGACTCAGGACTCAGGACTCACAGGACTCACAAGACTCAGGACTCAGGACTCACAGGACTCACAAGACTCAGGACTCACAGGACTCAGGACTCAGGACTCACAGGACTCACAAGACTCAGGACTCACAGGAATCACAGGACTCACAGGACTCAGGACTCAGGACTCAGGACTCACAGAACTCACAGGACTCACAGGACTCAGGACTCACAGGACTTACAGGACTCACAAGACTCAGGACTCACAGGACTCACAGGACTCAGGACTCAGGACTCACAGGACTCACAAGACTCAGGACTCACAGGACTCACAGGACTCACAAGACTCAGGACTCACAGGACTCACAGGACTCACAAGACTCAGGACTCACAGGACTCACAGGACTCACAGGACTCACAGGACTCAGGACTCACAGGACTTACAGGACTCACAGGACTCACAGGACTCAGGACTCAGGACTCACAGGACTCACAGGACTCACAAGACTCAGGACTCACAGGACTCACAGGACTCACAAGACTCAGGACTCACAGGACTCACAGGACTCACAGGACTCAGGACTCAGGAATCACAGGACTCACAGGACTCACATGACTCAGGACTCAGGACTCATAGGACTCAGGACTCAGGACTCACAGGACTCACAGGACTCACAGGACTCAGGACTCACAGGACTCAGGACTCAGGACTCACAGGGCTCACAGGACTCAGGACTCACAGGACTTACAGGACTCACAGGACTCACAGGACTCAGGACTCAGGACTCACAGGACTCACAAGACTCAGGACTCACAGGACTCACAGGACTCACAAGACTCAGGACTCACAGGACTCACAGGACTCACAGGACTCAGGACTCAGGACTCAGGAATCACAGGACTCACAGGACTCAGGACTCAGGACTCACAGGACTCATAGGACTCACAGGACTCAGGACTCACAGGACTCACAGGACTCAGGACTCACAGGACTCACAGGACTCACAGGACTCAGGACTCAGGACTCACAGGACTCACAAGACTCAGGACTCACAGGAATCACAGGACTCACAGGACTCAGGACTCAGGACTCAGGACTCAGGACTCACAGGACTCACAGGACTCACAGGACTCACAGGACTCACAGGACTCAGGACTCAGGACTCACAGGACTCACAGGACTCACAGGACTCACAGGACTCAGGACTCAGGACTCACAGGACTCACAAGACTCAGGACTCACAGGAATCACAGGACTCACAGGACTCAGGACTCAGGACTCAGGACTCACAGGACTCACAGGACTCACAGCACTCAGGACTCACAGGACTTACAGGACTCACAAGACTCAGGACTCACAGGACTCACAGGACTCAGGACTCAGGACTCACAGGACTCACAAGACTCAGGACTCAGGACTCACAGGACTCACAAGACTCAGGACTCACAGGACTCACAGGACTCAGGACTCAGGACTCACAGGACTCACAAGACTCAGGACTCACAGGAATCACAGGACTCACAGGACTCAGGACTCAGGACTCACAGGACTCAGGACTCACAGGACTTACAGGACTCACAAGACTCAGGACTCACAGGACTCACAGGACTCAGGACTCAGGACTCACAGGACTCACAAGACTCAGGACTCACAGGACTCACAGGACTCACAAGACTCAGGACTCACAGGACTCACAGGACTCACAAGACTCAGGACTCACAGGACTCACAGGACTCACAGGACTCACAGGACTCAGGACTCACAGGACTCAGGACTCAGGACTCACAGGACTCACAGGACTCACAGGACTCACAGGACTCACAAGACTCAGGACTCAGGACTCACAGGACTCACAAGACTCAGGACTCACAGGAATCACAGGACTCACAGGACTCAGGACTCAGGACTCAGGACTCAGGACTCAGGACTCACAGGACTCACAGGACTCAGGACTCACAGGACTCACAGGACTCAGGACTCAGGACTCACAGGACTCATAGGACTCACAGTACTCAGGACTCAGGACTCACAGGACTCAGGACTCACAGGACTCAGGAGTCAGGACTCACAGGACTCACAGGACTCAGGACTCACAGGACTCACAGGACTCACAGGACTCACAGGACTCAGGACTCAGGAATCACAGGACTCACAGGACTCAGGACTCAGGACTCACAGGACTCATAGGACTCACAGGACTCACAGGACTCAGGACTCACAGGACACACAGGACTCAGGACTCAGGACTCACAGGACTCACAGGACTCACAGGACTCACAGGACTCAGGACTCAGGAATCAGAGGACTCACAGGACTCTGGACTCAGGACTCACAGGACTCATAGGACTCACAGGACTCACAGGACTCAGGACTCACAGGACTCACAGGACTCAGGACTCAGGACTCACAGGACTCACAGGACTCACAGGACTCAGGACTCAGGACTCAGGACTCACAGGACTCACAAGACTCAGGACTCACAGGAATCACAGGACTCACAGGACTCAGGACTCAGGACTCAGGACTCAGGACTCACAGGACTCACAGGACTCACAGGACTCACAGGACTCACAGGACTCAGGACTCAGGACTCACAGGACTCACAGGACTCACAGGACTCACAGGACTCACAAGACTCAGGACTCACAGGAATCACAGGACTCACAGGACTCAAAGGACTCAGGACTCAGGACTCACAGGACTCACAGGACTCACAGTACTCAGGACTCAGGACTCACAGGACTCGCAGGACTCACAGGACTCAGGACTCAGGACTCAGGACTCACAGGACTCACAGGACTCACAGGACTCACAGGACTCACAGGACTCACAGGACTCAAAGGACTCAGGACTCAGGACTCACAGGACTCACAGGACTCACAGGACTCAGGACTCAGGACTCACAGGACTCACAGGACTCCCAAGACTCAGGACTCACAGGACTCACAGGACTCACAAGACTCAGGACTCACAGGACTCACAGGACTCAGGACTCAGGACTCACAGGACTCACAGGACTCACAAGACTCAGGACTCACAGGACTCGCAGGACTCACAGGACTCAGGACTCACAGGACTCACAGGACTCACAAGACTCAGGACTCACAGGACTCACAAGACCCAGGACTCACAGGAATCACAAGACTCACAGGACTCAGGACTCAGGACTCACAGGACTCACAAGACCCAGGACTCACAGGAATCACAAGACTTACAGGACTCAGGACTCAGGACTCACAGGACTCACAGGACTCACAGGACTCACAGAACTCAGGACTCAGGACTCACAGGACTCACAGGACTCACAGGACTCACAGGTCTTACAGGACTCAGGACTCACAGGACTCACAGGACTCAGGACTCACAGGACTCACAGGACTCACAGGACTCAGGACTCACAGGACTCACAGGACTCAGGACTCACAGGAATCACAAGACTCACAGGACTCAGGACTCAGGACTCACAGGACTCACAGGACTCAGGACTCACAGGACTCACAGGACTCACAGGACTCACAGGACTCACAGGACTCAGGACTCAGGACTCACAGGACTCACAGGACTTACAGGACTCAGGACTCAGGACTCACAGGACTCACAGGACTCACAGGACTCAGGACTCAGGACTCACAGGACTCACAGGACTTACAGGACTCAGGAATCAGGACTCACAGGACTCACAGGACTCACAGGACTCAGGACTCAGGACTCACAGGACTCACAGGACTCACAGGACTCACAGGACTCATGACTCACAGGACTCAGGACTCAGGACTCACAGGACTCACAGTAGTCAGGACTCAGGACTCACAGGACTCAGGACTCGGGACTCAGGACTCAGGACTCAGGACTCACAGGACTCACAGGACTCACAAGACTCAGGACTCACAGGAGGAGGAATTTTTTAAATATTTATTTGGGCAGCTCGCTACTGGAGTGGTACTGGAGTGAGCCCTATAGTAAAATCTCGAAATATAAGCCAGCAGGGGCGGGTTTTTTGCGTTGGTGACCTAGTGGGCCTACTAAGAGCCGATATACGTCAACATACTCGCGAAGGAGCCCTTAATTAAGAAGATAATTTTTTAAATATTTATTTGGGCAGCTCGGTACTGGAGTGGTACTGGAGTGAGCCCTATAGCAAAATCTCGAAATATAAGCCAGCAGGGGCGGGTTTTTTGCGTCTGCGCACCTAGTGGGCCTACTAAGAGCCGATATACGTGAACATACTCGCGGAGGAGCCCTTAATTAAGAAGATAATTTTTTAAATATTTATTTGGGCAGCTCGGTACTGGAGTGGTACTGGAGTGACCCCTATAGCAAAATTTCGAAATATAAGACAGCAGGGGCGGGTTTTTTGCGTCTGCGCACCTAGTGGGCCTACTAAGATCCGATATACGTGAACATACTCGCGGAGGAGCCCTTAATTAAGAAGATCATTTGTTAAATATTTATTTGGGCAGCTCGGTACTGGAGTGGTACTGGAGTGAGCCCTATAGCAAAATCTCGAAATATAAGCCAACAGGAGCGGGTTTTTTGCGTCTGCGCACTTAGTGGGCCTACTAAGAGCCGATATACGTCAACATACTCGCGAAGGAGCCCTTAATTAAGAAGATCATTTGTTAAATATTTATTTGGGCAGCTCGGTACTGGAGTGAGCCCTATAGCAAAATCTCGAAATATAAGCCAGCAGGGGCGGGTTTTTTGCGTCTGCGCACCTAGTGGGCCTACTAAGAGCCGATATACGTTAACATACTCGCGAAGGAGCCCTTAATTAAGAAGATCATTTGTTAAATATTTATTTGGGCAGCTCGGTACTGGAGTGGTACTGGAGTGAGCCCTATAGCAAAATCTCGAAATATAAGCCAACAGGAGCGGGTTTTTTGCGTCTGCGCACCTAGTGGGCCTACTATGAGCCGATATACGTGAACATACTCGCGGAGGAGCCCTTAATTAAGAAGATAATTTTTTAAATATTTATTTGGGCAGCTCGGTACTGGAGTGGTACTGGAGTGAGCCCTATGGCAAAATCTCGAAATATAAGCCAGCAGGGGCGGGTTTTTTGCGTCTGCGCACCTAGTGGGCCTACTAAGAGCCGATATACGTGAACATACTCGCGGAGGAGCCCTTAATTGAGAAGATAATTTTTTAAATATTTATTTGGGCAGCTCGGTACTGGAGTGGTACTGGAGTGAGCCATATAGCAAAATCTCGAAATATAAGCCAGCAGGGGCGGGTTTTTTGCGTCTGCGCACCTAGTGGGCCTACTAAGAGCCGATATACTCGCGGAGGAGCCCTTAATTGAGAAGATAATTGTTAAATATTTATTTGGGCAGCTCGGTACTAGAGTGGTACTGGAGTGAGCCCTATAGCAAACTATAAGCCAGCAGGGGCGGGTTTTTTGCGTCTGCGCACCTAGTGGGCCTACTAAGATCCGATATACGTGATCATACTCGCGGAGGAGCCCTTAATTAAGAAGATAATTTTTAAAAATTTATTTGGGCAGCTCGGTACTGGAGTGGTACTGGAGTGAGCCCTATAGCAAAATCTCGAAATATAAGCCAGCAGGGGCGGGTTATTTGCCTCTGCGCACCTAGTGGGCCTACTAAGAGCCGATATACGTGAACATACTCGCGGAGGAGTCCTTAATTGAGAAGATAGTTTTTTAAATATTTATTTGGGCAGCTCGGTACTGGAGTGGTACTGGAGTGAGCCCTATAGCAAAATCTCGAAATATAAGCCAGCAGGGGCGGGTTTTTTGCGTCTGCGCACCTAGTGGGCCTACTAAGAGCCGATATACGTGAACATACTCGCGGAGGAGCCCTTAATTGAGAAGATAATTTTTATATATTTATTTGGGCAGCTCGGTACTGTAGTGGTACTGCAGTGAGCCCTATAGCAAAATCTCGTAATATAAGCCAGCAGGGGCGGGTTTTTTGCGTCTGCGCACCTAGTGGGCCTACTAAGAGCCGATATACGTTAACATACTCGCGGAGGAACCCTTAATTAAGAAGATAATTTTTTAAATATTTATTTGGGCAGCTCGGTACTGGAGTGGTACTGGAGTGAGCCCTATAGCAAAATCTCGAAATATAAGCCAGCAGGGGCGGGTTTTTTGCGTCTGCGCACCTAGTGAGCCTACTAAGAGCCGATATACGTGAACATACTCGCGAAGGAGCCCTTAATTAAGAAGATCATTTGTTAAATATTTATTTGGGCAGCTCGGTACTGGAGTGGTATTGGAGTGAGCCCTATAGCAAAATCTCGAAATATAAGCCAGCAGGGGCGGGTTTTTTGCATCTGCGCACCTAGTGGGCCTACTAAGAGCCGATATACGTGAACATACTCGCGGTGTAGCCCTTAATTAAGAAGATAATTTTTTAAATATTTATTTGGGTAGCTCGGTACTGGAGTGGTACTGGAGTGAGCCCTTTAGCAAAATCTCGAAATATAAGCCAGCAGGGGCGAGTTTTTTGCGTCTGCGCACCTAGTGGGCCTACTAAGAGCCGATATACGTGAACAATACTCGCGGAGGAGCCCTTAATTGAGAAGATAATTTTTTAAATATTTATTTGGGCAGTTCGGTACTGGAGTGGTACTGGAGTGAGCCCTATAGCAAAATCTCGAAATATAAGCCAGCAGGGGCGGGTTTTTTGCGTCTGCGCACCTAGTGGGCCTACTAAGAGCCGATATACGTAAACATACTCGCGGAGGAGCCCTTAATTAAGAAGATAATTTTTTAATTATTTATTTGGGCAGCTCGGTACTGGAGTGGTACCGGAGTGAGCCCTATAGCAAAATCTCGAAATATAAGCCAGCAGGGGCGGGTTTTTTGCGTCTGCGCACCTAGTGGGCCTACTATGAGCCGATATACGTCAACATACTCGCGAAGGAGCCCTTAATTAAGAAGATCATTTGTTAAATATTTATTTGGGCAGCTCGGTACTGGAGTGGTACTGGAGTGAGCCCTATGGCAAAATCTCGAAATATAAGCCAGCAGGGGCGGGTTTTTTGCCTCTGCGCACCTAGTGGGCCTACTAAGAGCCGATATACGTCAACATACTCGCGAAGGAGCCCTTAATTAAGAAGATCATTTGTTAAATATTTATTTGGGCAGCTCGGTACTGGAGTGGTACTGGAGTGAGCCCTATAGCAAAATCTCGAAATATAAGCCAACAGGGGCGGGTTTTTTGCGTCTGCGCACCTAGTGGGCCTACTATGAGCCGATATACGTCAACATACTCGCGAAGGAGCCCTTAATTAAGAAGATCATTTGTTAAATATTTATTTGGGCAGCTCGGTACTGGAGTGGTACTGGAGTGAGCCCTATAGCAAAATCTCGAAATATAAGCCAACAGGGGCGGGTTTTTTGCGTCTGCGCACCTAGTGAGCCTACTAAGAGCCGATATACGTGAACATACTCGCGGAGGAGCCCTTAATTAAGAAGATAATTTTTTAAATATTTATTTGAGCAGCTCGGTACTGGAGTGGTACTGGAGTGAGCCCTATAGCAAAATCTCGAAATATAAGCCAGCAGGGGCGGGTTTTTTGCGTCTGCGCACCTAGTGGGCCTACTAAGAGCCGATATACGTGAACATACTCGCGGAGGAGCCCTTAATTGAGAAGATAATTGTTAAATATTTATTTGGGCAGCTCGGTACTGGAGTGGTACTGGAGTGAGCCCTATAGCAAACTATAAGCCAGCAGGGGCGGGTTTTTTGCGTCTGCGCACCTAGTGGGCCTACTAAGATCCGATATACGTGAACATACTCGCGGAGGAGCCCTTAATTAAGAAGATAATTTTTAAAAATTTATTTGGGCAGCTCGGTCCTGGAGTGGTACTGGAGTGAGCCCTATAGCAAAATCTCGAAATATAAGCCAGCAGGGGCGGGTTATTTGCCTCTGCGCACCTAGTGGGCCTACTAAGAGCCGATATACGTGAACATACTCGCGGAGGAGCCCTTAATTGAGAAGAATGTTTTTTAAATATTTATTTGGGCAGCTCGGTACTGGAGTGGTACTGGAGTGAGCCCTATAGCAAAATCTCGAAATATAAGCCAGCAGGGGCGGGTTTTTTGCGTCTGCGCACCTAGTGGGCCTACTAAGAGCCGATATACGTGAACATACTCGCGGAGGAGCCCTTAATTGAGAAGATAATTTTTATATATTTATTTGGGCAGCTCGGTACCTACTGTAGTGGTACTGCAGTGAGCCCTATAGCAAAATCTCGTAATATAAGCCAGCAGGGGCGGGTTTTTTGCGTCTGCGCACCTAGTGGGCCTACTAAGAGCCGATATACGTTAACATACTCGCGGAGGAACCCTTAATTAAGAAGATAATTTTTTAAATATTTATTTGGGCAGCTCGGTACTGGAGTGGTACTGGAGTGAGCCCTATAGCAAAATCTCGAAATATAAGCCAGCAGGGGCGGGTTTTTTGCGTCTGCGCACCTAGTGAGCCTACTAAGAGCCGATATACGTGAACATACTCGCGGAGGAGCCCTTAATTAAGAAGATAATTTTTTAAATATTTATTTGAGCAGCTCGATACTGGAGTGGTACTGGAGTGAGCCCTATAGCAAAATCTCGAAATATAAACCAGCAGGGGCGCGTTTTTTGCGTCTGCGCACCTAGCGGGCCTACTATGAGCCGATATACGTGAACATACTCGCGGAGGAGCCCTTAATTAAGAAGATAATTTTTTAAATATTTATTTGGGCAGCTCGGTACTGGAGTGGTACTGGAGTAAGCCCTATAGCATAATCTCGAAATATAAGCCAGCAGGGGCGGGTTTTTTGCGTCTGCGCACCTAGTGGGCCTACTAAGATCCGATATACGTGAACATACTCGCGGAGGAGCCCTTAATTAAGAAGATAATTTTTTAAATATTTATTTAAAAATAGGACTCACAGGACTCACAGGACTCACAGGACTCAGGACTCACAGGACTCACAGGACTCAGGACTCACAGGAATCACAAGACTCACAGGACTCAGGACTCACAGGACTCACAGGACTCAGGACTCAGGACTCACAGGACTCACAGGACTCACAAGACTCAGGACTCACAGGACTCGCAGGACTCACAGGACTCAGGACTCACAGGACTCACAGGACTCACAAGACTCAGGACTCACAGGACTCACAAGACCCAGGACTCACAGGAATCACAAGACTCACAGGACTCAGGACTCAGGACTCACAGGACTCACAAGACCCAGGACTCACAGGAATCACAAGACTTACAGGACTCAGGACTCAGGACTCACAGGACTCACAGGACTCACAGGACTCACAGAACTCAGGACTCAGGACTCACAGGACTCACAGGACTCACAGGTCTTACAGGACTCAGGACTCACAGGACTCACAGGACTCAGGACTCACAGGACTCACAGGACTCACAGGACTCAGGACTCACAGGACTCACAGGACTCAGGACTCACAGGAATCACAAGACTCACAGGACTCAGGACTCAGGACTCACAGGACTCACAGGACTCAGGACTCACAGGACTCACAGGACTCACAGGACTCACAGGACTCACAGGACTCAGGACTCAGGACTCACAGGACTCACAGGACTTACAGGACTCAGGACTCAGGACTCACAGGACTCACAGGACTCACAGGACTCAGGACTCAGGACTCACAGGACTCACAGGACTTACAGGACTCAGGAATCAGGACTCACAGGACTCACAGGACTCACAGGACTCAGGACTCAGGACTCACAGGACTCACAGGACTCACAGGACTCACAGGACTCATGACTCACAGGACTCAGGACTCAGGACTCACAGGACTCACAGTAGTCAGGACTCAGGACTCACAGGACTCAGGACTCGGGACTCAGGACTCAGGACTCAGGACTCACAGGACTCACAGGACTCACAAGACTCAGGACTCACAGGAGGAGGAATTTTTTAAATATTTATTTGGGCAGCTCGCTACTGGAGTGGTACTGGAGTGAGCCCTATAGTAAAATCTCGAAATATAAGCCAGCAGGGGCGGGTTTTTTGCGTTGGTGACCTAGTGGGCCTACTAAGAGCCGATATACGTCAACATACTCGCGAAGGAGCCCTTAATTAAGAAGATAATTTTTTAAATATTTATTTGGGCAGCTCGGTACTGGAGTGGTACTGGAGTGAGCCCTATAGCAAAATCTCGAAATATAAGCCAGCAGGGGCGGGTTTTTTGCGTCTGCGCACCTAGTGGGCCTACTAAGAGCCGATATACGTGAACATACTCGCGGAGGAGCCCTTAATTAAGAAGATAATTTTTTAAATATTTATTTGGGCAGCTCGGTACTGGAGTGGTACTGGAGTGACCCCTATAGCAAAATCTCGAAATATAAGACAGCAGGGGCGGGTTTTTTGCGTCTGCGCACCTAGTGGGCCTACTAAGATCCGATATACGTGAACATACTCGCGGAGGAGCCCTTAATTAAGAAGATCATTTGTTAAATATTTATTTGGGCAGCTCGGTACTGGAGTGGTACTGGAGTGAGCCCTATAGCAAAATCTCGAAATATAAGCCAACAGGAGCGGGTTTTTTGCGTCTGCGCACTTAGTGGGCCTACTAAGAGCCGATATACGTCAACATACTCGCGAAGGAGCCCTTAATTAAGAAGATCATTTGTTAAATATTTATTTGGGCAGCTCGGTACTGGAGTGAGCCCTATAGCAAAATCTCGAAATATAAGCCAGCAGGGGCGGGTTTTTTGCGTCTGCGCACCTAGTGGGCCTACTAAGAGCCGATATACGTTAACATACTCGCGAAGGAGCCCTTAATTAAGAAGATCATTTGTTAAATATTTATTTGGGCAGCTCGGTACTGGAGTGGTACTGGAGTGAGCCCTATAGCAAAATCTCGAAATATAAGCCAACAGGAGCGGGTTTTTTGCGTCTGCGCACCTAGTGGGCCTACTATGAGCCGATATACGTGAACATACTCGCGGAGGAGCCCTTAATTGAGAAGATAATTTTTTAAATATTTATTTGGGCAGCTCGGTACTGGAGTGGTACTGGAGTGAGCCCTATGGCAAAATCTCGAAATATAAGCCAGCAGGGGCGGGTTTTTTGCGTCTGCGCACCTAGTGGGCCTACTAAGAGCCGATATACGTGAACATACTCGCGGAGGAGCCCTTAATTGAGAAGATAATTTTTTAAATATTTATTTGGGCAGCTCGGTACTGGAGTGGTACTGGAGTGAGCCATATAGCAAAATCTCGAAATATAAGCCAGCAGGGGCGGGTTTTTTGCGTCTGCGCACCTAGTGGGCCTACTAAGAGCCGATATACTCGCGGAGGAGCCCTTAATTGAGAAGATAATTGTTAAATATTTATTTGGGCAGCTCGGTACTAGAGTGGTACTGGAGTGAGCCCTATAGCAAACTATAAGCCAGCAGGGGCGGGTTTTTTGCGTCTGCGCACCTAGTGGGCCTACTAAGATCCGATATACGTGATCATACTCGCGGAGGAGCCCTTAATTAAGAAGATAATTTTTAAAAATTTATTTGGGCAGCTCGGTACTGGAGTGGTACTGGAGTGAGCCCTATAGCAAAATCTCGAAATATAAGCCAGCAGGGGCGGGTTATTTGCCTCTGCGCACCTAGTGGGCCTACTAAGAGCCGATATACGTGAACATACTCGCGGAGGAGTCCTTAATTGAGAAGATAGTTTTTTAAATATTTATTTGGGCAGCTCGGTACTGGAGTGGTACTGGAGTGAGCCCTATAGCAAAATCTCGAAATATAAGCCAGCAGGGGCGGGTTTTTTGCGTCTGCGCACCTAGTGGGCCTACTAAGAGCCGATATACGTGAACATACTCGCGGAGGAGCCCTTAATTGAGAAGATAATTTTTATATATTTATTTGGGCAGCTCGGTACTGTAGTGGTACTGCAGTGAGCCCTATAGCAAAATCTCGTAATATAAGCCAGCAGGGGCGGGTTTTTTGCGTCTGCGCACCTAGTGGGCCTACTAAGAGCCGATATACGTTAACATACTCGCGGAGGAACCCTTAATTAAGAAGATAATTTTTTAAATATTTATTTGGGCAGCTCGGTACTGGAGTGGTACTGGAGTGAGCCCTATAGCAAAATCTCGAAATATAAGCCAGCAGGGGCGGGTTTTTTGCGTCTGCGCACCTAGTGAGCCTACTAAGAGCCGATATACGTGAACATACTCGCGAAGGAGCCCTTAATTAAGAAGATCATTTGTTAAATATTTATTTGGGCAGCTCGGTACTGGAGTGGTATTGGAGTGAGCCCTATAGCAAAATCTCGAAATATAAGCCAGCAGGGGCGGGTTTTTTGCCTCTGCGCACCTAGTGGGCCTACTAAGAGCCGATATACGTGAACATACTCGCGGTGTAGCCCTTAATTAAGAAGATAATTTTTTAAATATTTATTTGGGTAGCTCGGTACTGGAGTGGTACTGGAGTGAGCCCTTTAGCAAAATCTCGAAATATAAGCCAGCAGGGGCGGGTTTTTTGCGTCTGCGCACCTAGTGGGCCTACTAAGAGCCGATATACGTGAACAATACTCGCGGAGGAGCCCTTAATTGAGAAGATAATTTTTTAAATATTTATTTGGGCAGTTCGGTACTGGAGTGGTACTGGAGTGAGCCCTATAGCAAAATCTCGAAATATAAGCCAGCAGGGGCGGGTTTTTTGCGTCTGCGCACCTAGTGGGCCTACTAAGAGCCGATATACGTAAACATACTCGCGGAGGAGCCCTTAATTAAGAAGATAATTTTTTAATTATTTATTTGGGCAGCTCGGTACTGGAGTGGTACCGGAGTGAGCCCTATAGCAAAATCTCGAAATATAAGCCAGCAGGGGCGGGTTTTTTGCGTCTGCGCACCTAGTGGGCCTACTATGAGCCGATATACGTCAACATACTCGCGAAGGAGCCCTTAATTAAGAAGATCATTTGTTAAATATTTATTTGGGCAGCTCGGTACTGGAGTGGTACTGGAGTGAGCCCTATGGCAAAATCTCGAAATATAAGCCAGCAGGGGCGGGTTTTTTGCCTCTGCGCACCTAGTGGGCCTACTAAGAGCCGATATACGTCAACATACTCGCGAAGGAGCCCTTAATTAAGAAGATCATTTGTTAAATATTTATTTGGGCAGCTCGGTACTGGAGTGGTACTGGAGTGAGCCCTATAGCAAAATCTCGAAATATAAGCCAACAGGGGCGGGTTTTTTGCGTCTGCGCACCTAGTGGGCCTACTATGAGCCGATATACGTCAACATACTCGCGAAGGAGCCCTTAATTAAGAAGATCATTTGTTAAATATTTATTTGGGCAGCTCGGTACTGGAGTGGTACTGGAGTGAGCCCTATAGCAAAATCTCGAAATATAAGCCAACAGGGGCGGGTTTTTTGCGTCTGCGCACCTAGTGGGCCTACTATGAGCCGATATACGTCAACATACTCGCGAAGGAGCCCTTAATTAAGAAGATCATTTGTTAAATATTTATTTGGGCAGCTCGGTACTGGAGTGGTACTGGAGTGAGCCCTATGGCAAAATCTCGAAATATAAGCCAACAGGGGCGGGTTTTTTGCGTCTGCGCACCAAGTGGGCCTACTATGAGCCGATATACGTGAACATACTCGCGGAGGAGCCCTTAATTAAGAAGAAAATTTTTAAATATTTATTTGGGCAGCTCGGTACTGGAGTGGTACTGGAGTGAGCCCTATGGCAAAATCTCGAAATATAAGCCAGCAGGGGCGGGTTTTTTGCGTCTGCGCACCTAGTGGGCCTACTAAGAGCCGATATACGTGAACATACTCGCGGAGGAGCCCTTAATTGAGAAGATAATTTTTTAAATATTTATTTGGGCAGCTCGGTACTGGAGTGGTACTGGAGTGAGCCCTATAGCAAAATCTCGAAATATAAGCCAGCAGGGGCGGGGTTTTTGCGTCTGCGCACCTAGTGGGCCTACTAAGAGCCGATATACTCGCGGAGGAGCCCTTAATTGAGAAGATAATTGTTAAATATTTATTTGGGCAGCTCGGTACTGGAGTGGTACTGGAGTGAGCCCTATAGCAAACTATAAGCCAGCAGGGGCGGGTTTTTTGCGTCTGCGCACCTAGTGGGCCTACTAAGATCCGATATACGTGAACATACTCGCGGAGGAGCCCTTAATTAAGAAGATAATTTTTAAAAATTTATTTGGGCAGCTCGGTCCTGGAGTGGTACTGGAGTGAGCCCTATAGCAAAATCTCGAAATATAAGCCAGCAGGGGCGGGTTATTTGCCTCTGCGCACCTAGTGGGCCTACTAAGAGCCGATATACGTGAACATACTCGCGGAGGAGCCCTTAATTGAGAAGAATGTTTTTTAAATATTTATTTGGGCAGCTCGGTACTGGAGTGGTACTGGAGTGAGCCCTATAGCAAAATCTCGAAATATAAGCCAGCAGGGGCGGGTTTTTTGCGTCTGCGCACCTAGTGGGCCTACTAAGAGCCGATATACGTGAACATACTCGCGGAGGAGCCCTTAATTGAGAAGATAATTTTTATATATTTATTTGGGCAGCTCGGTACCTACTGTAGTGGTACTGCAGTGAGCCCTATAGCAAAATCTCGTAATATAAGCCAGCAGGGGCGGGTTTTTTGCGTCTGCGCACCTAGTGGGCCTACTAAGAGCCGATATACGTTAACATACTCGCGGAGGAACCCTTAATTAAGAAGATAATTTTTTAAATATTTATTTGGGCAGCTCGGTACTGGAGTGGTACTGGAGTGAGCCCTATAGCAAAATCTCGAAATATAAGCCAGCAGGGGCGGGTTTTTTGCGTCTGCGCACCTAGTGAGCCTACTAAGAGCCGATATACGTGAACATACTCGCGGAGGAGCCCTTAATTAAGAAGATAATTTTTTAAATATTTATTTGAGCAGCTCGATACTGGAGTGGTACTGGAGTGAGCCCTATAGCAAAATCTCGAAATATAAACCAGCAGGGGCGCGTTTTTTGCGTCTGCGCACCTAGCGGGCCTACTATGAGCCGATATACGTGAACATACTCGCGGAGGAGCCCTTAATTAAGAAGATAATTTTTTAAATATTTATTTGGGCAGCTCGGTACTGGAGTGGTACTGGAGTAAGCCCTATAGCATAATCTCGAAATATAAGCCAGCAGGGGCGGGTTTTTTGCGTCTGCGCACCTAGTGGGCCTACTAAGATCCGATATACGTGAACATACTCGCGGAGGAGCCCTTAATTAAGAAGATAATTTTTTAAATATTTATTTAAAAATAGGACTCACAGGACTCACAGGACTCACAGGACTCAGGACTCACAGGACTCACAGGACTCAGGACTCACAGGAATCACAAGACTCACAGGACTCAGGACTCAGGACTCACAGGACTCACGGGACTCACAGGACTCAGGACTCACAGGACTCACAGGACTCACAGGACTCATAGGACTCACAGGACTCAGGACTCAGGACTCACAGGACTCACAGGACTCAGGACTCAGGACTCACAGGACTCACAGGACTCACAGGACTCAGGACTCAGGACTCACAGGACTCACAGGACTTACAGGACTCAGGAATCAGGACTCACAGGACTCACAGGACTCACAGGACTCATGACTCACAGGACTCAGGACTCAGGACTCAGGACTCACAGGACTCACAGTAGTCAGGACTCAGGACTCACAGGACTCAGGACTCGGGACTCGGGACTCAGGACTCAGGACTCACAGGACTCACAGGACTCACAAGACTCAGGACTCACAGGAGGAGGAATTTTTTAAATATTTATTTGGGCAGCTCGCTACTGGAGTGGTACTGGAGTGAGCCCTATAGTAAAATCTCGAAATATAAGCCAGCAGGGGCGGGTTTTTTGCGTTGGTGACCTAGTGGGCCTACTAAGAGCCGATATACGTCAACATACTCGCGAAGGAGCCCTTAATTAAGAAGATAATTTTTTAAATATTTATTTGGGCAGCTCGGTACTGGAGTGGTACTGGAGTGAACCCTATAGCAAAATCTCGAAATATAAGCCAGCAGGGGCGGGTTTTTTGCGTCTGCGCACCTAGTGGGCCTACTAAGAGCCGATATACGTGAACATACTCGCGGAGGAGCCCTTAATTAAGAAGATAATTTTTTAAATATTTATTTGGGCAGCTCGGTACTGGAGTGGTACTGGAGTGAGCCCTATATCAAAATCTCGAGGAGACTCACAGGACTCAGGACTGAGGACTCACAGGACTCACAAGACTCAGGACTCACAGGACTCACAGGACTCAAAGGACTCAGGACTCAGGACTCACACGACTCACAGGACTCACAGGACTCAGGACTCAGGACTCACAGCACTCACAGGACTCAGGACTCAGGACTCACAGGACTCACAGGACTCACAGTACTCAGGACTCAGGACTCAGGACTCACAGGACTCACAGGACTCAGGACTCACAGGACTCAGGACTCAGGACTCACAGTACTCACAGGACTCAGGAGTCACGACTCACAGGACTCACAGGACTCAGGACTCAGGACTCACAGGACTCACAGGACTCACAGGACTCACAAGACTCAGGACTCACAGGACTCACAGGACTCAAAGGACTCAGGACTCAGGACTCAGGACTCACAGGACTCACAGGACTCACAGGACTCAGGACTCAGGACTCACAGGACTCACAGGACTCAGGACTCAAGACTCACAGGACTCACAGGACTCACAGGACTCACATGACTCAGGACTCACAGGACTCACAGGACTCAGGACTCACAGGAATCACAGGACTCACAGGACTCACAGCACTCAAAGGACTCAGGACTCAGGACTCACAGGACTCACAGGACTCACAGGACTCAGGACTCACAGGACTCAGGACTCAGGACTCAGGACTCACAGGACTCACAGCACTCACAGGACTCAGGACTCACAGGACTCACAGGACTCAAAGGACTCAGGACTCAGGACTCACACGACTCACAGGACTCACAGGACTCAGGACTCAGGACTCACAGCACTCACAGGACTCAGGACTCAGGACTCACAGGACTCACAGGACTCACAGTACTCAGGACTCAGGACTCAGGACTCACAGGACTCACAGGACTCAGGACTCACAGGACTCAGGACTCAGGACTCACAGTACTCACAGTACTCACAGGACTCAGGAGTCACGACTCACAGGACTCACAGGACTCAGGACTCAGGACTCACAGGACTCACAGGACTCACAAGACTCAGGACTCACAGGACTCACAGGACTCAAAGGACTCAGGACTCAGGACTCAGGACTCACAGGACTCACAGGACTCAGGACTCAGGACTCACAGGACTCACAGGACTCAGGACTCAAGACTCACAGGACTCACAGGACTCACAGGACTCACATGACTCAGGACTCAGGACTCACAGGACTCACAGGACTCAGGACTCACAGGAATCACAGGACTCACAGGACTCACAGCACTCAAAGGACTCAGGACTCAGGACTCACAGGACTCACAGGACTCACAGGACTCAGGACTCACAGGACTCAGGACTCAGGACTCAGGACTCACAGGACTCACAGCACTCACAGGACTCAGGACTCACAGGACTCACAGGACTCACAGGACTCACAGGACTCAGGACTCAGGACTCACAGGACTCACAGGACTCACAAGACTCAGGACTCACAGGACTCACAGGACTCCCAAAACTCAGGACTCACAGGACTCACAGGACTCACAAGACTCAGGACTCACAGGACTCACAGGACTCAGGACTCACAGGACTCACAGGACTCAGGACTCACAGGACTCAGAACTCAGGACTCACAGGACTCACAGGACTCACAGGACTCAGGACTCACAGGACTCAGGACTCAGGACTCACAGGACTCACAGGACTCACAGGACTCAGGACTCACAGGACTCACAGGACTCACAGGACTCACAGGAGTCACAGGACTCAGGACTCAGGACTCACAGGACTCACAGGACTCCCAAGACTCAGGACTCACAGGACTCACAGGACTCACAAGACTCAGGACTCACAGGACTCACAGGACTCAGGACTCACAGGACTCACAGGACTCAGGACTCACAGGACTCACAAGACTCAGGACTCAAAGGACTCACAGGACTCACAGGACTCAGGACTCAGGACTCACAGGACTCACAGGACTCACAAGACTCAGGACTCAAAGGACTCACAGGACTCACAGGACTCACAGGACTCACAGGACTCACAAGACTCAGGACTCACAGGACTCACAGGACTCACAGGACTCAGGACTCACAGGACTCACAGGACTCACAGGACTCAGGACTCAGGACTCACAGGACTCACAGGACTCAGGACTCACAGGACTCACAGGACTCACAGGACTCACAGAACTCACAGGACTCCCAAGACTCAGGACTCACAGGACTCACAGGACTCACAAGACTCAGGACTCACAGGACTCACAGGACTCAGGACTCAGGACTCACAGGACTCACAGGTCTCACAAGACTCAGGACTCACAGGACTCACGGGACTCACAGGACTCAGGACTCACAGGACTCACAGGACTCACAAGACTCAGGACTCACAGGACTCACAGGACTCACAGGACTCACAGGACTCACAGGACTCAGGACTCAGGACTCAGGACTCACAGGACTCACAGGATTCACAGCACTCAGGACTCAGGACTCACAGGACTCAGGACTCAGGACTCACAGGACTCACAGGACTCAGGACTCACAGGACTCACAGGACTCACAGGACTCAGGACTCACAGGACTCAGGACTCAGGACTCACAGGACTCACAGGACTCCCAAGACTCAGGACTCACAGGACTCACAGGACTCACAAGACTAAGGACTCACAGGACTCACAGGACTCAGGACTCAGGACTCACAGGACTCACAGGACTCACAGGACTCACAGGATTCACAGCACTCAGGACTCAGGACTCACAGGACTCAGGACTCAGGACTCACAGGACTCACAGGACTCCGGACTCACAGGACTCACAGGACTCAGGACTCACAGGACTCAAAGGACTCAGGACTCAGGACTCAGGACTCACAGGACTCAGGACTCACAGGACTCAGGACTCAGGACTCACAGGACTCACAGGACTTACAGGACTCAGAACTCAGGACTCAGGACTCAGGACTCACAGGACTCACAGGACTCACAGGATTCACAGGACTCAAAGGAATCAGGACTCAGTACTCACAGGATTCACAGGACTCACAGGACTCAGGACTCAGGACTCACAGGACTCACAGGACTCACAGGACTCACAGGACTCAGGACTCACAGGACTCACAGGACTCACAGGACTCACAAGACTCAGGACTCACAGGACTCACAGGACTCACAAGACTCAGGACTCACAGGACTCACAGGACTCACAGGACTCAGGACTCAGGACGCAGGAATCACAGGACTCACAGGACTCAGGACTCAGGACTCACAGGACTCATAGGACTCACAGGACTCAGGACTCACAGGACTCACAGGACTCAGGACTCAGGACTCACAGGACTCACAGGACTCACAGGACTCAGGACTCAGGACTCACAGGACTCACAAGACTCAGGACTCACAGGAATCACAGGACTCACAGGACTCAGGACTCAGGACTCAGGACTCAGGACTCACAGGACTCACAGGACTCACAGGACTCACAGGACTCACAGGACTCACAGGACTCAGGACTCAGGACTCACAGGACTCACAGGACTCACAGGACTCACAGGACTCAGGACTCAGGACTCACAGGACTCACAAGACTCAGGACTCACAGGAATTACAGGACTCACAGGACTCAGGACTCAGGACTCAGGACTCACAGGACTCACAGGACTCACAGGACTCACAGGACTCAGGACTCACAGGACTCAGAACTCAGGACTCACAGGACTCACAGGACTCACAGGACTCAGGACTCACAGGACTCAGGACTCAGGACTCACAGGACTCACAGGACTCACAGGACTCAGGACTCACAGGACTCACAGGACTCACAGGACTCACAGGACTCACAGGAGTCACAGGACTCAGGACTCAGGACTCACAGGACTCACAGGACTCCCAAGACTCAGGACTCACAGGACTCACAGGACTCACAAGACTCAGTACTCACAGGACTCACAGGACTCAGGACTCACAGGACTCACAGGACTCAGGACTCACAGGACTCACAAGACTCAGGACTCAAAGGACTCACAGGACTCACAGGACTCAGGACTCAGGACTCACAGGACTCACAGGACTCACAAGACTCAGGACTCAAAGGACTCACAGGACTCACAGGACTCACAGGACTCACAAGACTCACAAGACTCAGGACTCACAGGACTCACAGGACTCACAGGACTCAGGACTCACAGGACTCACAGGACTCACAGGACTCAGGACTCAGGACTCACAGGACTCACAGGACTCACAGGACTCAGGACTCACAGGACTCACAGGACTCACAGGACTCACAGAACTCACAGGACTCCCAAGACTCAGGACTCACAGGACTCACAGGACTCACAAGACTCAGGACTCACAGGACTCACAGGACTCAGGACTCAGGACTCACAGGACTCACAGGTCTCACAAGACTCAGGACTCACGGGACTCACGGGACTCACAGGACTCAGGACTCACAGGACTCACAGGACTCACAAGACTCAGGACTCACAGGACTCACAGGACTCACAGGACTCAGGACTCAGGACTCAGGACTCACAGGACTCACAGGACTCACAAGACTCAGGACTCACAGGACTCACAAGACCCAGGACTCACAGGAATCACAAGACTCACAGGACTCAGGACTCAGGACTCACAGGACTCACAAGACCCAGGACTCACAGGAATCACAAGACTTACAGGACTCAGGACTCACAGGACTCACAGGACTCACAGGAATCACAAGACTTACAGGACTCAGGACTCACAGGACTCACAGGACTCACAGGACTCACAGAACTCAGGACTCAGGACTCACAGGACTCACAGGACTCACAGGACTCACAGGTCTTACAGGACTCAGGACTCACAGGACTCACAGGACTCAGGACTCACAGGACTCACAGGACTCACAGGACTCAGGACTCACAGGACTCACAGGACTCAGGACTCACAGGAATCACAAGACTCACAGGACTCAGGACTCAGGACTCACAGGACTCACAGGACTCACAGGACTCACAGGACTCAGGACTCAGGACTCACAGGACTCACAGGACTCAGGACTCAGGACTCACAGGACTCACAGGACTCACAGGACTCAGGACTCAGGACTCACAGGACTCACAGGACTTACAGGACTCAGGAATCAGGACTCACAGGACTCACAGGACTCACAGGACTCACAGGACTCATGACTCACAGGACTCAGGACTCAGGACTCACAGGACTCACAGTAGTCAGGACTCAGGACTCACAGGACTCAGGACTCGGGACTCAGGACTCAGGACTCAGGACTCACAGGACTCACAGGACTCACAAGACTCAGGACTCACAGGAGGAGGAATTTTTTAAATATTTATTTGGGCAGCTCGCTACTGGAGTGGTACTGGAGTGAGCCCTATAGTAAAATCTCGAAATATAAGCCAGCAGGGGCGGGTTTTTTGCGTTGGTGACCTAGTGGGCCTACTAAGAGCCGATATACGTCAACATACTCGCGAAGGAGCCCTTAATTAAGAAGATAATTTTTTAAATATTTATTTGGGCAGCTCGGTACTGGAGTGGTACTGGAGTGAACCCTATAGCAAAATCTCGAAATATAAGCCAGCAGGGGCGGGTTTTTTGCGTCTGCGCACCTAGTGGGCCTACTAAGAGCCGATATACGTGAACATACTCGCGGAGGAGCCCTTAATTAAGAAGATAATTTTTTAAATATTTATTTGGGCAGCTCGGTACTGGAGTGGTACTGGAGTGACCCCTATAGCAAAATCTCGAAATATAAGACAGCAGGGGCGGGTTTTTTGCGTCTGCGCACCTAGTGGGCCTACTAAGATCCGATATACGTGAACATACTCGCGGAGGAGCCCTTAATTAAGAAGATAATTTTTTAAATATTTATTTAAGCAGCTCGGTACTGGAGTGGTACTGGAGTGAGCCCTATATCAAAATCTCGAGGAGACTCACAGGACTCAGGACTGAGGACTCACAGGACTCACAAGACTCAGGACTCACAGGACTCACAGGACTCAAAGGACTCAGGACTCAGGACTCACACGACTCACAGGACTCACAGGACTCAGGACTCAGGACTCACAGCACTCACAGGACTCAGGACTCAGGACTCACAGGACTCACAGGACTCACAGTACTCAGGACTCAGGACTCAGGACTCACAGGACTCACAGGACTCAGGACTCACAGGACTCAGGACTCAGGACTCACAGTACTCACAGGACTCAGGAGTCACGACTCACAGGACTCACAGGACTCAGGACTCAGGACTCACAGGACTCACAGGACTCACAGGACTCACAAGACTCAGGACTCACAGGACTCACAGGACTCAAAGGACTCAGGACTCAGGACTCAGGACTCACAGGACTCACAGGACTCAGGACTCAGGACTCACAGGACTCACAGGACTCAGGACTCAAGACTCACAGGACTCACAGGACTCACAGGACTCACATGACTCAGGACTCAGGACTCACAGGACTCACAGGACTCAGGACTCACAGGAATCACAGGACTCACAGGACTCACAGCACTCACAGGACTCAGGACTCACAGGACTCACAGGACTCACAGGACTCACAGGACTCAGGACTCAGGACTCACAGGACTCACAGGACTCACAAGACTCAGGACTCACAGGACTCACAGGACTCCCAAAACTCAGGACTCACAGGACTCACAGGACTCACAAGACTCAGGACTCACAGGACTCACAGGACTCAGGACTCACAGGACTCACAGGACTCAGGACTCACAGGACTCAGAACTCAGGACTCACAGGACTCACAGGACTCACAGGACTCAGGACTCACAGGACTCAGGACTCAGGACTCACAGGACTCACAGGACTCACAGGACTCAGGACTCACAGGACTCACAGGACTCACAGGACTCACAGGACTCACAGGAGTCACAGGACTCAGGACTCAGGACTCACAGGACTCCCAAGACTCAGGACTCACAGGACTCACAGGACTCACAAGACTCAGGACTCACAGGACTCACAGGACTCAGGACTCACAGGACTCACAGGACTCAGGACTCAAAGGACTCACAGGACTCACAGGACTCAGGACTCAGGACTCACAGGACTCACAGGACTCACAAGACTCAGGACTCAAAGGACTCACAGGACTCACAGGACTCACAGGACTCACAAGACTCAGGACTCACAGGACTCACAGGACTCACAGGACTCAGGACTCAAAGGACTCACAGGACTCACAGGACTCAGGACTCAGGACTCACAGGACTCACAGGACTCACAAGACTCAGGACTCAAAGGACTCACAGGACTCACAGGACTCACAGGACTCACAAGACTCAGGACTCACAGGACTCACAGGACTCACAGGACTCAGGACTCACAGGACTCACAGGACTCACAGGACTCAGGACTCAGGACTCACAGGACTCACAGTCCTGAGTCCTGTGAGTCCTATGAGTCCTGTGAGTCCTGAGTCCTGAGTCCTGTGAGTCCTGTGATTCCTGAGTCCTGAGTCCTGAGTCCTGTGAGTCCTGTGAGTCCTGTGAGTCCTGAGTCTTGTGAGTCCTGTGAGTCCTGTGAGTCCTGAGTCTTGTGAGTCCTGTGAGTCCTGTGAGTCCTGAGTCCTGAGTCCTGTGAGTCCTGTGAGTCCTGTAAGTCCTGTGAGTCCTAAGTCCTGTGAGCCCTGTGAGTCCTGAGTCCTGAGTCCTGTGAGTCCTGAGTCCTGTGAGTCCTGTGAGTCCTGTGAGTCCTGAGTCCTGAGTCCTATGAGTCCTGAGTCCTGAGTCATGTGAGTCCTGTGAGTCCTGTGATTCCTGAGTCCTGAGTCCTGAGTCCTGTGAGTCCTGTGAGTCCTGTGAGTCCTGAGTCTTGTGAGTCCTGTGAGTCCTGTGAGTCCTGAGTCTTGTGAGTCCTGTGAGTCCTGTGAGTCCTGAGTCCTGAGTCCTGTGAGTCCTGTGAGTCCTGTAAGTCCTGTGAGTCCTGAGTCCTGTGAGTCCTGAGTCCTGAGTCCTGTGAGTCCTGAGTCCTGAGTCCTGAGTCCTTTGAGTCCTGTGAGTCCTGTGAGTCCTGTGAGTCCTGTGAGTCCTGAGTCCTGAGTCCTGTGAGTCCTGTGAGTCCTGTGAGTCCTGTGAGTCCTGAGTCCTGTGAGTCCTGTGAGTCCTGTGAGTCCTGAGTCTTGTGAGTCCTGTGAGTCCTGTGAGTCCTAAGTCCTGAGTCCTGTGAGTCCTGTGAGTCCTGACTCCTGAGTCCTGTGAGTCCTGTGAGTCCTGAGTCCTGTGAGTCCTGAGTCCTGTGAGTCCTGAGTCCTGAGTCCTGTGAGTCCTGAGTCCTGAGTCCTGAGTCCTTTGAGTCCTGTGAGTCCTGTGAGTCCTGTGAGTCCTGTGAGTCCTGAGTCCTGAGTCCTGTGAGTCCTGTGAGTCCTGTGAGTCCTGTGAGTCCTGAGTCCTGTGAGTCCTGTGAGTCCTGTGAGTCCTGTGATTCCTGTGAGTCCTGAGTCTTGTGAGTCCTGTGAGTCCTGAGTCCTGAGTCCTGTGAGTCCTGTGAGTCCTGTGAGTCCTGAGTCCTGAGTCCTGAGTCCTGTGAGTCCTGTGAGTCCTGTGAGTCCTGTGAGCCCTGAGTATTGTGAGTCCTGTGAGTCCTGTGAGTCCTGTGAGTCCTGACTCCTGAGTCCTGTGAGTCTGAGTCCTGTGAGTCCTGTGAGTCCTGTGAGTCCTGAGTCCTGAGTCCTTTGAGTCCTGTGAGTCCTGAGTCCTGAGGACTGTGAGTCCTGTGAGTCTTGTGAGTCCTGAGTCCTGAGTCCTGTGAGTCCTGAGTCCTGTGAGGCCTGTGAGTCCTGTGAGTCCTGTGAGTCCTGAGTCCTGTGGGTCCTGTGAGTCCTGTGAGTCCTGAGTCTTGTGAGTCCTGTGAGTCCTGTGAGTCCTGAGTCCTGAGTCATGTGAGTCCTGTGAGTCCTGAGTCTTGTGAGTCCTGTGAGTCCTGTGAGTCCTGAGTCTTGGGAGTCCTGTGAGTCCTGTGAGTCCCGAGTCCTGAGTCCTGTGAGTCCTGAGTCCTGTGAGTCCTGTGAGTCCTGTGAGTCCTGAGTCCTGTGAGTCCTGTGAGTCCTGAGTCCTGAGTCCTGTGAGTCCTGAGTCCTCAGTGCTGTGAATCCTGTGAGTCCTGTGAGTCCTGTGAGTCCTGTGAGTCCTGAGTCCTGAGTCCTGAGTCCTGTGAGTCCTGTGAGTCCTGTGAGTCCTGTGAGTCCTGAGTCTTGTGAGTCCTGTGAGTCCTGAGTCCTGTGAGTCCTGCGAGTCCTGTGAGTCCTGAGTCTTGTGAGTCCTGTGAGTCCCGAGTCCTGAGTCCTGTGAGTCCTGAGTCCTGTGAGTCCTGTGAGTCCTGTGAGTCCTGAGTCCTGTGAGTCCTGTGAGTCCTGAGTCCTGAGTCCTGTGAGTCCTGAGTCCTCAGTGCTGTGAATCCTGTGAGTCCTGTGAGTCCTGTGAGTCCTGTGAGTCCTGAGTCCTGAGTCCTGAGTCCTGTGAGTCCTGTGAGTCCTGTGAGTCCTGTGAGTCCTGAGTCTTGTGAGTCCTGTGAGTCCTGAGTCCTGTGAGTCCTGCGAGTCCTGTGAGTCCTGAGTCTTGTGAGTCCTGTGAGTCCTGAGTCTTGGGAGTCCTGTGAGTCCTGTGAGTCCTGTGAGTCCTGAGTCCTGTGAGTCCTGTGAGTCCTGTGAGTCCTGAGTCCTGAGTCCTGTGAGTCCTGCGAGTCCTGTGAGTCCTGAGTCCTGAGTCCTGAGTCCTGAGTCTTGGGAGTCCTGTGAGTCCTGTGAGTCCTGTGAGTCCTGAGTCCTGTGAGTCTTGTGATTCCTGTGAGTCTTGTGATTCCTGTGAGTCCTGGGTCTTGTGAGTCCTGTGAGTCCTGTGAGTCCTGAGTCCTGAGTCCTGTGAGTCCTGAGTCCTGTGAGTCCTGTGAGTCCTGAGTCCTGTGAGTCCTGTGAGTCCTGAGTCTTGTGAGTACTGTGAGTCCTGTGAGTTTGAGTCTTGTGAGTCCTGTGAGTCCTGAGTCTTGTGAGTCCTGTGAGTTTGAGTCTTGTGAGTCCTGTGAGTCCTGAGTCTTGTGAGTCCTGTGAGTCTTGTGAGTCCTGAGTCCTGAGTCCTGTAAGTCCTGTGAGTCCTGTGAGTCCTGAGTCCTGAGGACTGTGAGTCCTGTGAGTCCTGTGAGTCCTGAGTCCTGAGTCCTGTGAGTCCTGAGTCCTGTGAGGCCTGTGAGTCCTGTGAGTCCTGATTCCTGTGAGTCCTGTGAGTCCTGTGAGTCCTGAGTCTTGTGACTCCTGTGAGTCCTGTGAGTCCTGAGTCCTGAGTCCTGTGAGTCCTGAGTCCTGAGTCCTGTGAGTCCTGTGAGTCCTGTGAGTCCTGAGTCTTGTGAGTCCTGTGAGTCCTGTGAGTCCTGAGTCTTGTGAGTCCTGTGAGTCCTGTGAGTCCTGTGAGTCCTGTGAGTCCTGTGAGTCCTGTGAGTCCTGAGTCTTGTGAGTCCTGTGAGTCCTGAGTCTTGTGAGTCCTGTGAGTCCTGTGAGTCCTGTGAGTCCTGTGAGTCCTGAGTCTTGTGAGTCCTGAGTCTTGTGAGTCCTGTGAGTCCTGTGAGTCCTGTGATTTCTGAGTCCTAAGTCCTGTGAGTCCTGTGAGTCCTGAGTCTTGTGAGTCCTGTGAGTCCTGTGAGTCCTGAGTCCTGAGTCCTGTGAGTCCTGTGAGTCCTGAGTCTTGTGAGTCCTGTGAGTCCTGTGAGTCCTGAGTCTTGTGAGTTCTGTGAGTCCTGTGATTTCTGAGTCCTGAGTCCTGTGAGTCCTGTGAGTCCTGTGAGTCCTGTGAGTTTTGTGAGTCCTGTGAGTCCTGAGTCTTGTGAGTCCTGTGAGTCCTGTGAGTCCTGAGTCCTGAGTCCTGTGAGTCCTGTGAGTTCTCAGTCTTGTGAGTCCTGTGAGTCCTGAGTCTTGTGAGTCCTGTGAGTCCTATGAGTCCTGAGTCCTGTGAGTCCTGTGAGTCCTGCGAGTCCTGAGTCCTGTGAGTCCTGAGTCCTGTGAGTCCTGCGAGTCCTGTGAGTCCTGAGTCTTGTGAGTCCTGTGAGTCCTGAGTCCTGAGTCCTGTGAGTCCTGTGAGTCCTGAGTCTTGTGAGTCCTGTGAGTCCTGAGTCTTGGGAGTCCTGTGAGTCCTGTGAGTCCTGTGAGTCCTGAGTCCTGTGAGTCCTGTGAGTCCTGTGAGTCCTGAGTCCTGAGTCCTGTGAGTCCTGCGAGTCCTGTGAGTCCTGAGTCCTGAGTCCTGAGTCTTGGGAGTCCTGTGAGTCCTGTGAGTCCTGTGAGTCCTGTGAGTCCTGAGTCCTGTGAGTCTTGTGATTCCTGTGAGTCTTGTGATTCCTGTGAGTCCTGGGTCTTGTGAGTCCTGTGAGTCCTGTGAGTCCTGAGTCCTGAGTCCTGTGAGTCCTGAGTCCTGTGAGTCCTGTGAGTCCTGAGTCCTGTGAGTCCTGTGAGTCCTGAGTCTTGTGAGTACTGTGAGTCCTGTGAGTTTGAGTCTTGTGAGTCCTGTGAGTCCTGAGTCTTGTGAGTCCTGTGAGTTTGAGTCTTGTGAGTCCTGTGAGTCCTGAGTCTTGTGAGTCCTGTGACTCTTGTGAGTCCTGAGTCCTGAGTCCTGTAAGTCCTGTGAGTCCTGAGTCCTGAAGACTGTGAGTCCTGTGAGTCCTGTGAGTCCTGAGTCCTGTGAGTCCTGACTCCTGAGTCCTGTGAGGCCTGTGAGTCCTGTGAGTCCTGATTCCTGTGAGTCCTGTGAGTCCTGAGTCCTGAGTCTTGTGAGTCCTGTGAGTCCTGTGAGTCCTGAGTCCTGAGTCCTGTGAGTCCTGAGTCCTGAGTCCTGTGAGTCCTGAGTCTTGTGAGTCCTGTGAGTCCTGTGAGTCCTGAGTCTTGTGAGTCCTGTGAGTCCTGTGAGTCCTGTGAGTCCTGTGAGTCCTGTGAGTCCTGTGAGTCCTGAGTCTTGTGAGTCCTGTGAGTCCTGAGTCTTGTGAGTCCTGTGAGTCCTGTGAGTCCTGTGAGTCCTGTGAGTCCTGTGAGTCCTGTGAGTCCTGAGTCTTGTGAGTCCTGAGTCTTGTGAGTCCTGTGAGTCCTGTGAGTCCTGTGATTTCTGAGTCCTAAGTCCTGTGAGTCCTGTGAGTCCTGAGTCTTGTGAGTCCTGTGAGTCCTGTGAGTCCTGAGTCCTGAGTCCTGTGAGTCCTGTGAGTCCTGAGTCTTGTGAGTCCTGTGAGTCCTGTGAGTCCTGAGTCTTGTGAGTTCTGTGAGTCCTGTGATTTCTGAGTCCTGAGTCCTGTGAGTCCTGTGAGTCCTGTGAGTCCTGTGAGTCCTGAGTCTTGTGAGTCCTGTGAGTCCTGTGAGTCCTGAGTCCTGAGTCCTGTGAGTCCTGTGAGTCCTCAGTCTTGTGAGTCCTGTGAGTCCTGAGTCTTGTGAGTCCTGTGAGTCCTATGAGTCCTGAGTCCTGTGAGTCCTGTGAGTCCTGTGAGTCCTGAGTCCTGTGAGTCCTGTGAGTCCTGAGTCTTGTGAGTCCTTTGAGTCCTGTGAGTCCTGTGAGTCCTGTGAGTCCTGAGTCTTGTGAGTCCTGTGAGTCCTGTGAGTCCTGAGTCCTGTGAGGCCTGTGAGTCCTGTGAGTCTTGTGAGTCCTGAGCCCTGAGTCCTTTGAGTCCTGTGAGTCCTGTGAGTCCTGTGAGTCCTGTGAGTCCTGTGAGTCCTGTGAGTCCTGAGTCCTGAGTCCTGTGAGTCCTGACTCCTGAGTCCTGTGAGTCCTGTGAGTCCTGAGTCCTGTGAGTCCTGAGTCCTGTGAGTCCTGAGTCCTGAGTCCTGTGAGTCCTGAGTCCTGAGTCCTGAGTCCTTTGAGTCCTGTGAGTCCTGTGAGTCCTGTGAGTCCTGTGAGTCCTGAGTCCTGTGAGTCCTGTGAGTCCTGTGAGTCCTGAGTCTTGTGAGTCCTGTGAGTGCTGTGAGTCCTGTGAGTCCTGAGTCTTGTGAGTCCTGTGAGTCCTGTGAGTCCTGTGAGTCCTGTGAGTCCTGTGAGTCCTGTGTCCTGAGTCCTGTAAGTCCTGTGAGTCTTGTGAGTCCTGAGTCCTGAGTCCTGTGAGTCCTGAGTCCTGTGAGGCCTGTGAGTCCTGTGAGTCCTGTGAGTCCTGAGTCCTGTGAGTCCTATGAGTCCTGTGAGTCCTGAGTCTTGTGAGTCCTGTGAGTCCTGTGAGTCCTGAGTCCTGAGTCCTGTGAGTCCTGTGAGTCCTGAGTCCTGTGAGTCCTATGAGTCCTGTGAGTCCTGAGTCTTGTGAGTCCTGTGAGTCCTGTGAGTCCTGAGTCCTGAGTCCTGTGAGCCCTGTGAGTCCTGAGTCCTGTGAGTCCTGTGAGTCCTGAGTCCTGAGTCCTGTGAGTCCTGAGTCCTGAGTGCTGTGAATCCTGTGAGTCCTGTGAGTCCTGTGAGTCCTGTGAGTCCTGAGTCCTGAGTCCTGAGTCCTGTGAGTCCTGTGAGTCCTGTGAGTCCTGTGAGTCCTGAGTCCTGTGAGTCCTGCGAGTCCTGTGAGTCCTGAGTCTTGTGAGTCCTGTGAGTCCTGAGTCCTGAGTCCTGTGAGTCCTGTGAGTCCTGAGTCTTGTGAGTCCTGTGAGTCCTGTGAGTCCTGAGTCTTGGGAGTCCTGTGAGTCCTGTGAGTCCTGTGAGTCCTGTGAGTCCTTTGAGTCCTGTGAGTCCTGTGAGTCCTGTGAGTCCTGTGAGTCCTGAGTCCTGAGTCCTGTGAGCCCTGCGAGTCCTGTGAGTCCTGAGTCTTGGGAGTCCTGTGAGTCCTGTGAGTCCTGTGAGTCCTGAGTCCTGAGTCCTGTGAGTCCTGAGTCCTGTGAGTCCTGTGAGTCCTGTGAGTCCTGAGTCCTGTGAGTCCTGTGAGTCCTGTGAGTCCTGAGTCTTGTGAGTCCTGTGAGTCCTGTGAGTCCTGTGAGTCCTGACTCCTGAGTCCTGTGAGTCCTGAGTCCTGTGAGTCCTGTGAGTCCTGAGTCCTGTGTACTGTGAGTCCTATGAGTCCTGTGAGTCCTGAGTCCTGAGTCCTGTGAGTCCTAAGTCCTGAGTCCTTTGAGTCCTGTGAGTCCTGTGAGTCCTGTGAGTCCTGTGAGTCCTGAGTCCTGTGAGTCCTGTGAGTCCTGAGTCCTGAGTCCTGTGAGTCTTGTGATTCCTGTGAGTCCTGGGTCTTGTGAGTCCTGTGAGTCCTGAGTCCTGAGTCCTGTGAGTCCTGAGTCCTGTGAGTCCTGAGTCTTGTGAGTCCTGTGAGTCCTGAGTCCTGTGAGTCCTGTGAGTCCTAAGTCCTGAGTCCTTTGAGTCCTGTGAGTCCTATGAGTCCTGTGATTCCTGAGTCCTGTGAGTCCTGAGTCCTGTGAGTCTTGTGATTCCTGTGAGTCCTGGGTCTTGTGAGTCCTGTGAGTCCTGAGTCCTGAGTCCTGTGAGTCCTGAGTCCTGAGTCCTGTGAGTCCTGTGAGTCCTGTGAGTCCTGAGTCCTGTGAGACCTGTGAGTCCTGAGTCCTGAGTCTTGTGAGTCTTGTGAGTCCTGTGAGTCTTGAGTCTTGTGAGTCCTGTGAGTCCTGTGAGTCCTGAGTCTTGGGAGTCCTGTGAGTCCTGTGAGTCCTGTGAGTCCTGAGTCCTGTGAGTCTTGTGATTCCTGTGAGTCCTGGGTCTTGTGAGTCCTGTGAGTCCTGTGAGTCCTGAGTCCTGAGTCCTGTGAGTCCTGAGTCCTGTGAGGCCTGTGAGTCCTGTGAGTCCTGTGAGTCCTGAGTCCTGTGAGTCCTGTGAGTCCTGTGAGTCCTGAGTCTTGTGAGTCCTGTGAGTCCAGTGAGTCCTGAGTCCTGAGTCCTGTGAGTCCTGTGAGTCCTGAGTCTTGTGAGTCCTGTGAGTCCTGAGTCTTGTGAGTCCTGTGAGTCCTGTGAGTCCTGAGTCCTGTGAGTCCTGAGTCCTGTGAGTCCTGAGTCCTGTGAGTCCTGTGAGTCCTGTGAGTGCTGAGTCCTGAGTCCTGAGTGCTGTGAATCCTGTGAGTCCTGTGAGTCCTGTGAGTCCTGAGTCCTGAGTCCTGTGAGTCCTGTGAGTCCTGAGTCCTGAGTCCTGTGAGTCCTGTGAGTCCTGTGAGTCCTGTGAGTCCTGTGAGTCCTGTGAGTCCTGAGTCTTGTGAGTCCTGTGAGTCCTGAGTCCTGTGAGTCCTGTGAGTCCTGAGTCTTGTGAGTCCTGTGAGTCCTGTGAGTCCTGAGTCCTGAGTCCTGTGAGTCCTGTGAGTCCTGTGAGTCCTGAGTCTTGTGAGTCCTGTGAGTCCTGAGTCTTGTGAGTCCTGTGAGTCCTGTGAGTCCTGAGTCTTGGGAGTCCTGTGAGTCCTGTGAGTCCTGAGTCCTGTGAGTCCTGAGTCCTGTGAGTCCTGAGTCCTGAGTCCTGAGTCCTGTGAGTCCTGTGAGTCCTGTGAGTCCTGAGTCCTGTGAGTCCTGTGAGTCCTGTGAGTCCTGAGTCTTGTGAGTCCTGTGAGTCCTGTGAGTCCTGAGTCCTGTGAGTCCTGTGAGTCCTTTGAGTCCTGAGTCTTGTGAGTCCTGTGAGTCCTGTGAGTCCTGAGTCCTGAGTCCTGTGAGTCCTGTGAGTCCTTTGAGTCCTGAGTCTTGTGAGTCCTGTGAGTCCTGTGAGTCCTGAGTCCTGTGAGTCCTGTGAGTCCTGAGTCCTGTGAGTCCTGTGAGTCCTGAGTCTTGTGAGTCCTGTGAGTCCTGTGAGTCCTGAGTCTTGGGAGTCCTGTGAGTCCTGTGAGTCCTGAGTCCTGAGTCCTGTGACTCCTGTGAGTCCTGTGAGTCCTGTGAGTCCTGTGAGTCCTGTGAGTCCTGAGTCCTGTGAGTCCTGTGAGTCCTGTGAGTCCTGAGTCCTGAGTCCTGTGAGTCCTGAGTCCTGTGAGTCCTGCTGTGAGGCCTGTGAGTCCTGTGAGTCCTGTGAGTCCTGAGTCCTGTGAGTCCTGTGAGTCCTGTGAGTCCTGAGTCTTGTGAGTCCTGTGAGTCCTGTGAGTCCTGAGTCCTGAGTCCTGTGAGTCCTGTGAGTCCTGAGTCTTGTGAGTCCTGTGAGTCCTGTGAGTCCTGTGAGTCCTGAGTCCTGTGAGTCCTGTGAGTCCTGTGAGTCCTGAGTCCTGAGTCCTGTGAGTCCTGAGTCCTGTGAGTCCTGTGAGTCCTGTGAGTCCTGAGTTCTGAGTCCTGTGAGTCCTGAGTCCTGTGAGTCCTGTGAGTCCTGAGTCCTGTGAGTCCTGTGAGTCCTGTGAGTCCTGAGTCTTGTGAGTCCTGTGAGTCCAGTGAGTCCTGAGTCCTGAGTCCTGTGAGTCCTGTGAGTCCTGAGTCCTGTGAGTCCTGTGAGTCCTGTGAGTCCTGAGTCTTGTGAGTCCTGTGAGTCCAGTGAGTCCTGAGTCCTGAGTCCTGTGAGTCCTGTGAGTCCTGAGTCTTGTGAGTCCTGTGAGTCCTGTGAGTCCTGAGTCTTGGGAGTCCTGTGAGTCCTGTTAGTCCCGAGTCCTGAGTCCTGTGAGTCCTGAGTCCTGTGAGTCCTGTGAGTCCTGTGAGTCCTGAGTCCTGTGAGTCCTGTGAGTCCTGAGTCCTGAGTCCTGTGAGTCCTGAGTCCTGAGTGCTGTGAATCCTGTGAGTCCTGTGAGTCCTGTGAGTCCTGTGAGTCCTGAGTCCTGAGTCCTGAGTCCTGTGAGTCCTTTGAGTCCTGTGAGTCCTGTGAGTCCTGAGTCTTGTGAGTCCTGTGAGTCCTGAGTCCTGTGAGTCCTGCGAGTCCTGTGAGTCCTGAGTCCTGTGAGTCCTGAGTCCTGAGTCCTGTGAGTCTTGTGATTCCTGTGAGTCCTGGGTCTTGTGAGTCCTGTGAGTCCTGTGAGTCCTGAGTCCTGGGTCTTGTGAGTCCTGTGAGTCCTGTGAGTCCTGAGTCCTGAGTCCTTTGAGTCCTGAATCCTGTGAGGCCTGTGAGTCCTGTGAGTCCTGTGAGTCCTGAGTCCTGTGAGTCCTGTGAGTCCTGAGTCCTGTGAGTCCTGTGAGTCCTGTGAGTCCTGAGTCCTGAGTCCTGTGAGTCCTGAGTTCTGAGTCCTGTGAGTCCTGAGTCCTGTGAGTCCTGTGAGTCCTGAGTCCTGTGAGTCCTGTGAGTCCTGAGTCTTGTGAGTCCTGTGAGTCCTGAGTCCTGTGAGTCCTGAGTCCTGTGAGTCCTGTGAGTCCTGAGTCCTGTGAGTCCTGTGAGTCCTGTGAGTCCTGAGTCTTGTGAGTCCTGTGAGTCCAGTGAGTCCTGAGTCCTGAGTCCTGTGAGTCCTGTGAGTCCTGAGTCTTGTGAGTCCTGTGAGTCCTGTGAGTCCTGAGTCTTGGGAGTCCTGTGAGTCCTGTTAGTCCCGAGTCCTGAGTCCTGTGAGTCCTGAGTCCTGTGAGTCCTGTGAGTCCTGTGAGTCCTGAGTCCTGTGAGTCCTGTGAGTCCTAAGTCCTGAGTCCTGTGAGTCCTGAGTCCTGAGTGTTGTGAATCCTGTGAGTCCTGTGAGTCCTGTGAGTCCTGTGAGTCCTGAGTCCTGAGTCCTGTGAGTCCTTTGAGTCCTGTGAGTCCTGTGAGTCCTGAGTCTTGTGAGTCCTGTGAGTCCTGAGTCCTGTGAGTCCTGCGAGTCCTGTGAGTCCTGAGTCCTGTGAGTCCTGAGTCCTGAGTCCTGTGAGTCTTGTGATTCCTGTGAGTCCTGGGTCTTGTGAGTCCTGTGAGTCCTGTGAGTCCTGAGTCCTGGGTCTTGTGAGTCCTGTGAGTCCTGTGAGTCCTGAGTCCTGAGTCCTTTGAGTCCTGAATCCTGTGAGGCCTGTGAGTCCTGTGAGTCCTGTGAGTCCTGAGTCCTGTGAGTCCTGTGAGTCCTGAGTCCTGTGAGTCCTGTGAGTCCTGTGAGTCCTGAGTCCTGAGTCCTGTGAGTCCTGAGTCCTGTGAGTCCTGTGAGTCCTGTGAGTCCTGAGTTCTGAGTCCTGTGAGTCCTGTGAGTCCTGAGTCCTGTGAGTCCTGTGAGTCCTGAGTCTTGTGAGTTCTGTGAGTCCTGAGTCCTGTGAGTCCTGAGTCCTGAGTCCTGAGTCCTGTGAGTCCTGTGAGTCCTGTGAGTCCTGAGTCCTGCGAGTCCTGTGAGTCCTGAGTCTTGTGAGTCCTGTGAGTCCTGTGAGTCCTGAGTCCTGTGAGTCCTGTGAGTCCTTTGAGTCCTGAGTCTTGTGAGTCCTGTGAGTCCTGTGAGTCCTGAGTCCTGAGTCCTGTGAGTCCTGTGAGTCCTTTGAGTCCTGAGTCTTGTGAGTCCTGTGAGTCCTGTGAGTCCTGAGTCCTGTGAGTCCTGTGAGTCCTGAGTCCTGTGAGTCCTGTGAGTCCTGAGTCTTGTGAGTCCTGTGAGTCCTGTGAGTCCTGAGTCTTGGGAGTCCTGTGAGTCCTGTGAGTCCTGAGTCCTGAGTCCTGTGAGTCCTGTGAGTCCTGTGAGTCCTGAGTCTTGTGAGTCCTGTGAGTCCTGTGAGTCCTGAGTCTTGTGAGTTCTGTGAGTCCTGAGTCCTGTGAGTCCTGTGAGTCCTGTGAGTCCTGAGTTCTGAGTCCTGTGAGTCCTGAGTCCTGTGAGTCCTGTGAGTCCTGAGTCCTGTGAGTCCTGTGAGTCCTGAGTCTTGTGAGTCCTGTGAGTCCTGTGAGTCCTGAGTCCTGAGTCCTGTGAGGCCTGTGAGTCCTGTGAGTCCTGAGTCCTGTGAGTCCTGAGTCTTGTGAGTCCTGTGAGTCCTGTGAGTCCTGAGTCCTGAGTCCTGTGAGTCCTGTGAGTCCTGTGAGTCCTGAGTCCTGAGTCCTGTGAGTCCTCTGAGTCCTGAGTCTTGTGAGTCCTGTGAGTCCTGTGAGTCCTGTGAGTCCTGAGTCTTGTGAGTCCTGTGAGTCCTGTGAGTCCTGTGAGTCCTGTGAGTCCTGAGTCTTGTGAGTCCTGTGAGTCCTGAGTCTTGTGAGTCCTGTGAGTCCTGTGAGTCCTGTGAGTCCTGAGTCCTGAGTCCTGTAAGTCCTGTGAGTCGTGTGAGTCCTGAGTCCTGAGGACTGTGAGTCCTGTGAGTCTTGTGAGTCCTGAGTCCTGAGTCCTGTGAGTCCTGAGTCCTGTGAGGCCTGTGAGTCCTGGAGTCCTGTGAGTCCTGAGTCCTGTGAGTCCTGTGAGTCCTGAGTCTTGTGAGTCCTGTGAGTCCTGTGTGTCCTGAGTCTTGTGAGTCCTGTGAGTCCTGTGAGTCCTGAGTCCTGAGTCCTGTGAGTCCTGTGATTCCTGTGAGTCCTGAGACCTGTGAGTCCTGAGTCCTCAGTGCTGTGAATACTGTGAGTCCTGTGAGTCCTGTGAGTCCTGTGAGTCCTGAGTCCTGAGTCCTGAGTCCTGTGAGTCCTGTGAGTCCTGTGAGTCCTGTGAGTCCTGAGTCTTGTGAGTCCTGTGAGTCCTGAGTCCTGTGAGTCCTGCGAGTCCTGTGAGTCCTGAGTCTTGTGAGTCCTGTGAGTCCTGAGTCCTGAGTCCCGTGAGTCCTGTGAGTCCTGAGTCTTGTGAGTCCTGTGAGTCCTGTGAGTCCTGAGTCTTGGGAGTCCTGTGAGTCCTGTGAGTCCTGTGAGTCCTGTGAGTCCTGAGTCCTGTGAGTCCTGTGAGTCCTGTGAGTCCTGTGAGTCCTGAGTCCTGAGTCCTGTGAGTCCTGCGAGTCCTGTGAGTCCTGAGTCCTGAGTCCTGAGTCCTGAGTCTTGGGAGTCCTGTGAGTCCTGTGAGTCCTGTGAGTCCTGAGTCCTGTGAGTCTTGTGATTCCTGTGAGTCTTGTGATTCCTGTGAGTCCTGGGTCTTGTGAGTCCTGTGAGTCCTGTGAGTCCTGAGTCCTGAGTCCTGTGAGTCCTGAGTCCTGTGAGTCCTGTGAGTCCTGAGTCCTGTGAGTCCTGTGAGTCCTGAGTCTTGTGAGTACTGTGAGTCCTGTGAGTTTGAGTCTTGTGAGTCCTGTGAGTCCTGAGTCTTGTGAGTCCTGTGAGTTTGAGTCTTGTGAGTCCTGTGAGTCCTGAGTCTTGTGAGTCCTGTGAGTCTTGTGAGTCCTGAGTCCTGAGTCCTGTAAGTCCTGTGAGTCCTGTGAGTCCTGAGTCCTGAGGACTGTGAGTCCTGTGAGTCCTGTGAGTCCTGAGTCCTGAGTCCTGTGAGTCCTGAGTCCTGTGAGGCCTGTGAGTCCTGTGAGTCCTGATTCCTGTGAGTCCTGTGAGTCCTGAGTCTTGTGAGTCCTGTGAGTCCTGTGAGTCCTGAGTCCTGAGTCCTGTGAGTCCTGAGTCCTGAGTCCTGTGAGTCCTGTGAGTCCTGAGTCTTGTGAGTCCTGTGAGTCCTGTGAGTCCTGAGTCTTGTGAGTCCTGTGAGTCCTGTGAGTCCTGTGAGTCCTGTGAGTCCTGTGAGTCCTGAGTCTTGTGAGTCCTGTGAGTCCTGAGTCTTGTGAGTCCTGTGAGTCCTGTGAGTCCTGTGAGTCCTGTGAGTCCTGTGAGTCCTGAGTCTTGTGAGTCCTGAGTCTTGTGAGTCCTGTGAGTCCTGTGAGTCCTGTGATTTCTGAGTCCTAAGTCCTGTGAGTCCTGTGAGTCCTGAGTCTTGTGAGTCCTGTGAGTCCTGTGAGTCCTGAGTCCTGAGTCCTGTGAGTCCTGTGAGTCCTGAGTCTTGTGAGTCCTGTGAGTCCTGTGAGTCCTGAGTCTTGTGAGTTCTGTGAGTCCTGTGATTTCTGAGTCCTGAGTCCTGTGAGTCCTGTAAGTCCTGTGAGTCCTGTGAGTCCTGAGTCTTGTGAGTCCTGTGAGTCCTGTGAGTCCTGAGTCCTGAGTCCTGTGAGTCCTGTGAGTCCTCAGTCTTGTGAGTCCTGTGAGTCCTGAGTCTTGTGAGTCCTGTGAGTCCTATGAGTCCTGAGTCCTGTGAGTCCTGTGAGTCCTGTGAGTCCTGAGTCCTGTGAGTCCTGTGAGTCCTGAGTCTTGTGAGTCCTTTGAGTCCTGTGAGTCCTGTGAGTCCTGTGAGTCCTGAGTCTTGTGAGTCCTGTGAGTCCTGTGAGTCCTGAGTCCTGTGAGGCCTGTGAGTCCTGTGAGTCTTGTGAGTCCTGAGCCCTGAGTCCTTTGAGTCCTGTGAGTCCTGTGAGTCCTGTGAGTCCTGTGAGTCCTGTGAGTCCTGAGTCCTGAGTCCTGTGAGTCCTGACTCCTGAGTCCTGTGAGTCCTGTGAGTCCTGAGTCCTGTGAGTCCTGAGTCCTGTGAGTCCTGAGTCCTGAGTCCTGTGAGTCC
The DNA here is from genome assembly GCA_947538895.1 of Neoitamus cyanurus. Classification (NCBI taxonomy): domain Eukaryota; kingdom Metazoa; phylum Arthropoda; class Insecta; order Diptera; family Asilidae; genus Neoitamus; species Neoitamus cyanurus. The sequence continues at coordinate 47,615,233 of OX384541.1, forward strand.
TGAGTCCTGAGTCCTGAGTCCTTTGAGTCCTGTGAGTCCTGTGAGTCCTGTGAGTCCTGTGAGTCCTGTGAGTCCTGAGTCCTGTGAGTCCTGTGAGTCCTGTGAGTCCTGAGTCTTGTGAGTCCTGTGAGTCCAGTGAGTCCTGAGTCCTGAGTCCTGTGAGTCCTGAGTCTTGTGAGTCCTGTGAGTCCTGAGTCTTGTGAGTCCTGTGAGTCCTGTGAGTCCTGAGTCTTGGGAGTCCTGTGAGTCCTGTGAGTCCTGAGTCCTGAGTCCTGTGAGTCCTGAGTCCTGTGAGTCCTGAGTCCTGAGTCTTGTGAGTCTTGTGAGTCCTGTGAGTCCTGTGAGTCCTGAGTCCTGAGTCCTGTGAGTCCTGTGATTCCTGTGAGTCCTGAGTCCTGTGAGTCCTGAGTCCTCAGTGCTGTGAATACTGTGAGTCCTGTGAGTCCTGTGAGTCCTGTGAGTCCTGAGTCCTGAGTCCTGAGTCCTGTGAGTCCTGTGAGTCCTGTGAGTCCTGAGTCTTGTGAGTCCTGTGAGTCCTGAGTCCTGTGAGTCCTGCGAGTCCTGTGAGTCCTGAGTCTTGTGAGTCCTGTGAGTCCTGAGTCCTGAGTCCCGTGAGTCCTGTGAGTCCTGAGTCTTGTGAGTCCTGTGAGTCCTGTGAGTCCTGAGTCTTGGGAGTCCTGTGAGTCCTGTGAGTCCTGTGAGTCCTGTGAGTCCTGAGTCCTGTGAGTCCTGTGAGGCCTGTGAGTCCTGAGTCCTGAGTCCTGTGAGTCCTGCGAGTCCTGTGAGTCCTGAGTCCTGAGTCCTGAGTCTTGGGAGTCCTGTGAGTCCTGTGAGTCCTGTGAGTCCTGTGAGTCCTGAGTCCTGTGAGTCTTGTGATTCCTGTGAGTCTTGTGATTCCTGTGAGTCCTGGGTCTTGTGAGTCCTGTGAGTCCTGAGTCCTGAGTCCTGTGAGTCCTGAGTCCTGTGAGTCCTGTGAGTCCTGAGTCCTGTGAGTCCTGTGAGTCCTGAGTCTTGTGAGTCCTGTGAGTCCTGTGAGTTTGAGTCTTGTGAGTCCTGTGAGTCCTGAGTCTTGTGAGTCCTGTGAGTTTGAGTCTTGTGAGTCCTGTGAGTCCTGAGTCTTGTGAGTCCTGTGAGTCTTGTGAGTCCTGAGTCCTGAGTCCTGTAAGTCCTGTGAGTCCTGTGAGTCCTGAGTCCTGAGGACTGTGAGTCCTGTGAGTCCTGAGTCCTGTGAGTCCTGAGTCCTGTGAGGCCTGTGAGTCCTGTGAGTCCTGATTCCTGTGAGTCCTGTGAGTCCTGAGTCTTGTGAGTCCTGTGAGTCCTGAGTCCTGAGTCCTGTGAGTCCTGAGTCCTGACTCCTGTGAGTCCTGTGAGTCCTGAGTCTTGTGAGTCCTGTGAGTCCTGTGAGTCCTGAGTCTTGTGAGTCCTGTGAGTCCTGTGAGTCCTGTGAGTCCTGTGAGTCCTGTGAGTCCTGTGAGTCCTGTGAGTCCTGTGAGTCCTGAGTCTTGTGAGTCCTGTGAGTCCTGAGTCTTGTGAGTCCTGTGAGTGCTGTGAGTCCTGTGAGTCCTGAGTCTTGTGAGTCCTGTGAGTCCTGTGAGTCCTGTGAGTCCTGTGAGTCCTGTGAGTCCTGTGTCCTGAGTCCTGTAAGTCCTGTGAGTCTTGTGAGTCCTGAGTCCTGAGTCCTGTGAGTCCTGAGTCCTGTGAGGCCTGTGAGTCCTGTGAGTCCTGTGAGTCCTGAGTCCTGTGAGTCCTATGAGTCCTGTGAGTCCTGAGTCTTGTGAGTCCTGTGAGTCCTGTGAGTCCTGAGTCCTGAGTCCTGTGAGTCCTGTGAGTCCTGTGAGTCCTGAGTCTTATGAGTCCTGTGAGTCCTGTGAGTCCTGAGTCTTGGGAGTCCTGTGAGTCCTGTGAGTCCCGAGTCCTGAGTCCTGTGAGTCCTGAGTCCTGTGAGTACTGTGAGCCCTGTGAGTCCTGAGTCCTGTGAGTCCTGTGAGTCCTGAGTCCTGAGTCCTGTGAGTCCTGAGTCCTGAGTGCTGTGAATCCTGTGAGTCCTGTGAGTCCTGTGAGTCCTGTGAGTCCTGAGTCCTGAGTCCTGAGTCCTGTGAGTCCTGTGAGTCCTGTGAGTCCTGTGAGTCCTGAGTCCTGTGAGTCCTGCGAGTCCTGTGAGTCCTGAGTCTTGTGAGTCCTGTGAGTCCTGAGTCCTGAGTCCTGTGAGTCCTGTGAGTCCTGAGTCTTGTGAGTCCTGTGAGTCCTGTGAGTCCTGAGTCTTGGGAGTCCTGTGAGTCCTGTGAGTCCTGTGAGTCCTGTGAGTCCTGAGTCCTGTGAGTCCTGTGAGTCCTGTGAGTCCTGAGTCCTGAGTCCTGTGAGTCCTGTGAGTCCTGAGTCCTGAGTCCTGAGTCCTTTGAGTCCTGTGAGTCCTGTGAGTCCTGTGAGTCCTGTGAGTCCTGAGTCCTGAGTCCTGTGAGTCCTGCGAGTCCTGTGAGTCCTGAGTCTTGGGAGTCCTGTGAGTCCTGTGAGTCCTGTGAGTCCTGAGTCCTGAGTCCTGTGAGTCCTGAGTCCTGTGAGTCCTGTGAGTCCTGTGAGTCCTGAGTCCTGTGAGTCCTGTGAGTCCTGTGAGTCCTGAGTCTTGTGAGTCCTGTGAGTCCTGTGAGTCCTGTGAGTCCTGACTCCTGAGTCCTGTGAGTCCTGAGTCCTGTGAGTCCTGTGAGTCCTGAGTCCTGTGTACTGTGAGTCCTATGAGTCCTGTGAGTCCTGAGTCCTGAGTCCTGTGAGTCCTAAGTCCTGAGTCCTTTGAGTCCTGTGAGTCCTGTGAGTCCTGTGAGTCCTGTGAGTCCTGAGTCCTGTGAGACCTGTGAGTCCTGAGTCCTGAGTCTTGTGAGTCTTGTGAGTCCTGTGAGTCTTGAGTCTTGTGAGACCTGTGAGTCCTGTGAGTCCTGAGTCTTGGGAGTCCTGTGAGTCCTGTGAGTCCTGAGTCCTGTGAGTCTTGTGATTCCTGTGAGTCCTGGGTCTTGTGAGTCCTGTGAGTCCAGTGAGTCCTGAGTCCTGAGTCCTGTGAGTCCTGTGAGTCCTGTGAGTCCTGAGTCTTGTGAGTCCTGTGAGTCCTGAGTCTTGTGAGTCCTGTGAGTCCTGTGAGTCCGGAGTCTTGGGAGTCCTGTGAGTCCTGTGAGTCCTGAGTCCTGTGAGTCCTGAGTCCTGTGAGTCCTGTGAGTCCTGTGAGTCCTGAGTCCTGTGAGTCCTGTGAGTCCTGTGAGTCCTGAGTCTTGTGAGTCCTGTGAGTCCTGTGAGTCCGGAGTCCTGTGAGTCCTGCGAGTCCTGTGAGTCCTGAGTCTTGTGAGTCCTGTGAGTCCTGAGTCCTGAGTCCTGTGAGTCCTGTGAGTCCTGAGTCTTGTGAGTCCTGTGAGTCCTGTGAGTCCTGAGTCTTGGGAGTCCTGTGAGTCCTGTGAGTCCTGTGAGTCCTGTGAGTCCTGAGTCCTGTGAGTCCTGTGAGTCCTGTGAGTCCTGAGTCCTGAGTCCTGTGAGTCCTGTGAGTCCTGAGTCCTGTGAGTCCTGAGTCTTGAGAGTCCTGTGAGTCCTGTGAGTCCTGTGAGTCCTGAGTCCTGTGAGTCCTGCGAGTCCTGTGAGTCCTGAGTCTTGTGAGTCCTGTGAGTCCTGAGTCCTGAGTCCTGTGAGTCCTGAGTCTTGTGAGTCCTGTGAGTCCTGTGAGTCCTGAGTCTTGGGAGTCCTGTGAGTCCTGTGAGTCCTGTGGGTCCTGTGAGTCCTGTGAGTCCTGTGAGTCCTGTGAGTCCTGAGTCCTGAGTCCTGTGAGTCCTGTGAGTCCTGAGTCCTGAGTCCTGAGTCCTGAGTCCTTTGAGTCCTGTGAGTCCTGTGAGTCCTGTGAGTCCTGTGAGTCCTGAGTCCTAAGTCCTGCGAGTCCTGTGAGTCCTGTGAGTCCTGTGAGTCCTGAGTCTTGGGAGTCCTGTGAGTCCTGTGAGTCCTGTGAGTCCTGTGAGTCCTGAGTCCTGTGAGTCTTGTGATTCCTGTGAGTCCTCGGTCTTGTGAGTCCTGTGAGTCCTGACTCCTGAGTCCTGTGAGTCCTGAGTCCTGTGAGTCCTGTGAGTCCTGTGAGTCCTGAGTCCTGTGAGTCCTGTGAGTCCTGTGAGTCCTGAGTCTTGTGAGTCCTGTGAGTCCTGTGAGTCCTGTGAGTCCTGACTCCTGAGTCCTGTGAGTCCTGAGTCCTGTGAGTCCTGTGAGTCCTGAGTCCTGTGTACTGTGAGTCCTATGAGTCCTGTGAGTCCTGAGTCCTGAGTCCTGTGAGTCCTAAGTCCTGAGTCCTTTGAGTCCTGTGAGTCCTGTGAGTCCTGTGAGTCCTGAGTCCTGAGTCCTGTGAGTCTTGTGATTCCTGTGAGTCCTGGGTCTTGTGAGTCCTGTGAGTCCTGAGTCCTGAGTCCTGTGAGTCCTGAGTTCTGTGAGTCCTGTGAGTCCTGTGAGTCCTGAGTCTTGTGAGTCCTGTGAGTCCTGTGAGTCCTGAGTCCTGTGAGTCCTGTGAGTCCTAAGTCCTGAGTCCTTTGAGTCCTGTGAGTCCTGTGAGTCCTGTGAGTCCTGAGTCCAGTGAGTCCTGTGAGTCCTGTGAGTCCTGAGTCCTGTGAGTCTTGTGATTCCTGTGAGTCCTGGGTCTTGTGAGTCCTGTGAGTCCTGAGTCCTGTGAGTCCTGAGTTCTGAGTCCTGTGAGTCCTGTGGGTCCTGTGAGTCCTGAGTCCTGTGAGACCTGTGAGTCCTGAGTCCTGAGTCTTGTGAGTCTTGTGAGTCCTGTGAGTCCTGAGTCTTGTGAGTCCTGTGAGTCCTGTGAGTCCTGAGTCTTGGGAGTCCTGTGAGTCCTGAGTCCTGTGAGTCTTGTGATTCCTGTGAGTCCTGGGTCTTGTGAGTCCTGTGAGTCCTGAGTCCTGAGTCCTGTGAGTCCTGAGTCCTGTGAGGCCTGTGAGTCCTGTGAGTCCTGAGTCCTGTGAGTCCTGAGTCTTGTGAGTCCTGTGAGTCCTATGAGTCCTGAGTCCTGAGTCCTGTGAGTCCTGTGAGTCCTGTGAGTCCTGAGTCTTGTGAGTCCTGTGAGTCCTGAGTCTTGTGAGTCCTGTGAGTCCTGTGAGTCCTGAGTCTTGGGAGTCCTGTGAGTCCTGTGAGTCCTGAGTCCTGTGAGTCCTGAGTCCTGTGAGTCCTGTGAGTCCTGTGAGTCCTGAGTCCTGTGAGTCCTGTGAGTCCTGAGTCCTGAGTCCTGTGAGTCCTGAGTCCTGAGTGCTGTGAATCCTGTTAGTCCTGTGAGTCCTGTGAGTCCTGTGAGTCCTGTGAGTCCTGAGTCCTGAGTCCTGTGAGTCCTGTGAGTCCTGAGTCTTGTGAGCCCTGTGAGTCCTGTGAGTCCTGAGTCTTGGGAGTCCTGTGAGTCCTGTGAGTCCTGAGTCCTGAGTCCTGTGAGTCCTGAGTCCTGTGAGTCCTGTGAGTCCTGTGAGTCCTGAGTCCTGTGAGTCCTGTGAGTCCTGAGTCCTGAGTCCTGTGAGTCCTGAGTCCTGAGTGCTGTGAATCCTGTGAGTCCTGTGAGTCCTGTGAGTCCTGTGAGTCCTGAGTCCTGAGTCCTGTGAGTCCTGTGAGTCCTGTGAGTCCTGTGATTCCTGAGTCTTGTGAGTCCTGTGAGTCCTGTGAGTCCTGAGTCCTGTGAGTCCTGTGAGTCCTGAGTCTTGTGAGTCCTGTGAGTCCTGTGAGTCCTGAGTCCTCAGTCCTGTGAGTCCTGTGAGTCCTGTGAGTCCTGAGTCTTGTGAGTCCTGTGAGTCCTGTGAGTCCTGTGAGTCCTGAGTCTTGGGAGTCCTGTGAGTCCTGTGAGTCCTGTGAGTCCTGTGAGTCCTGTGAGTCCTGAGTCCTGTGAGTCCTGTGAGTCCTGTGAGTCCTGAGTCCTGAGTCCTGAGTCCTGTGAGTCCTGTGAGTCCTGTGAGTCCTGAGTCCTGCGAGTCCTGTGAGTCCTGAGTCTTGTGAGTCCTGTGAGTCCTGTGAGTCCTGAGTCCTGTGAGTCCTGTGAGTCCTTTGAGTCCTGAGTCTTGTGAGTCCTGTGAGTCCTGTGAGTCCTGAGTCCTGAGTCCTGTGAGTCCTGTGAGTCCTTTGAGTCCTGAGTCTTGTGAGTCCTGTGAGTCCTGTGAGTCCTGAGTCCTGTGAGTCCTGTGAGTCCTGAGTCCTGTGAGTCCTGTGAGTCCTGAGTCTTGTGAGTCCTGTGAGTCCTGTGAGTCCTGAGTCTTGGGAGTCCTGTGAGTCCTGTGAGTCCTGAGTCCTGAGTCCTGTGAGTCCTGTGAGTCCTGTGAGTCCTGAGTCTTGTGAGTCCTGTGAGTCCTGTGAGTCCTGAGTCTTGTGAGTTCTGTGAGTCCTGAGTCCTGTGAGTCCTGTGAGTCCTGTGAGTCCTGAGTTCTGAGTCCTGTGAGTCCTGAGTCCTGTGAGTCCTGTGAGTCCTGAGTCCTGTGAGTCCTGTGAGTCCTGAGTCTTGTGAGTCCTGTGAGTCCTGTGAGTCCTGAGTCCTGAGTCCTGTGAGGCCTGTGAGTCCTGTGAGTCCTGAGTCCTGTGAGTCCTGAGTCTTGTGAGTCCTGTGAGTCCTGTGAGTCCTGAGTCCTGAGTCCTGTGAGTCCTGTGAGTCCTGTGAGTCCTGAGTCCTGAGTCCTGTGAGTCCTCTGAGTCCTGAGTCTTGTGAGTCCTGTGAGTCCTGTGAGTCCTGTGAGTCCTGAGTCTTGTGAGTCCTGTGAGTCCTGTGAGTCCTGTGAGTCCTGTGAGTCCTGAGTCTTGTGAGTCCTGTGAGTCCTGAGTCTTGTGAGTCCTGTGAGTCCTGTGAGTCCTGTGAGTCCTGAGTCCTGAGTCCTGTAAGTCCTGTGAGTCCTGTGAGTCCTGAGTCCTGAGGACTGTGAGTCCTGTGAGTCTTGTGAGTCCTGAGTCCTGAGTCCTGTGAGTCCTGAGTCCTGTGAGGCCTGTGAGTCCTGGAGTCCTGTGAGTCCTGAGTCCTGTGAGTCCTGTGAGTCCTGAGTCTTGTGAGTCCTGTGAGTCCTGTGTGTCCTGAGTCTTGTGAGTCCTGTGAGTCCTGTGAGTCCTGAGTCCTGAGTCCTGTGAGTCCTGTGATTCCTGTGAGTCCTGAGACCTGTGAGTCCTGAGTCCTCAGTGCTGTGAATACTGTGAGTCCTGTGAGTCCTGTGAGTCCTGTGAGTCCTGAGTCCTGAGTCCTGAGTCCTGTGAGTCCTGTGAGTCCTGTGAGTCCTGTGAGTCCTGAGTCTTGTGAGTCCTGTGAGTCCTGAGTCCTGTGAGTCCTGCGAGTCCTGTGAGTCCTGAGTCTTGTGAGTCCTGTGAGTCCTGAGTCCTGAGTCCCGTGAGTCCTGTGAGTCCTGAGTCTTGTGAGTCCTGTGAGTCCTGTGAGTCCTGAGTCTTGGGAGTCCTGTGAGTCCTGTGAGTCCTGTGAGTCCTGTGAGTCCTGAGTCCTGTGAGTCCTGTGAGTCCTGTGAGTCCTGTGAGTCCTGAGTCCTGAGTCCTGTGATTCCTGCGAGTCCTGTGAGTCCTGAGTCTTGAGTCCTGAGTCCTGAGTCTTGGGAGTCCTGTGAGTCCTGTGAGTCCTGTGAGTCCTGAGTCCTGTGAGTCTTGTGATTCCTGTGAGTCTTGTGATTCCTGTGAGTCCTGGGTCTTGTGAGTCCTGTGAGTCCTGTGAGTCCTGAGTCCTGAGTCCTGTGAGTCCTGAGTCCTGTGAGTCCTGTGAGTCCTGAGTCCTGTGAGTCCTGTGAGTCCTGAGTCTTGTGAGTACTGTGAGTCCTGTGAGTTTGAGTCTTGTGAGTCCTGTGAGTCCTGAGTCTTGTGAGTCCTGTGAGTTTGAGTCTTGTGAGTCCTGTGAGTCCTGAGTCTTGTGAGTCCTGTGAGTCTTGTGAGTCCTGAGTCCTGAGTCCTGTAAGTCCTGTGAGTCCTGTGAGTCCTGAGTCCTGAGGACTGTGAGTCCTGTGAGTCCTGTGAGTCCTGAGTCCTGAGTCCTGTGAGTCCTGAGTCCTGTGAGGCCTGTGAGTCCTGTGAGTCCTGATTCCTGTGAGTCCTGTGAGTCCTGTGAGTCCTGAGTCTTGTGAGTCCTGTGAGTCCTGTGAGTCCTGAGTCCTGAGTCCTGTGAGTCCTGAGTCCTGAGTCCTGTGAGTCCTGTGAGTCCTGAGTCTTGTGAGTCCTGTGAGTCCTGTGAGTCCTGAGTCTTGTGAGTCCTGTGAGTCCTGTGAGTCCTGTGAGTCCTGTGAGTCCTGTGAGTCCTGTGAGTCCTGTGAGTCCTGAGTCTTGTGAGTCCTGTGAGTCCTGAGTCTTGTGAGTCCTGTGAGTCCTGTGAGTCCTGTGAGTCCTGAGTCTTGTGAGTCCTGAGTCTTGTGAGTCCTGTGAGTCCTGTGAGTCCTGTGATTTCTGAGTCCTAAGTCCTGTGAGTCCTGTGAGTCCTGAGTCTTGTGAGTCCTGTGAGTCCTGTGAGTCCTGAGTCCTGAGTCCTGTGAGTCCTGTGAGTCCTGAGTCTTGTGAGTCCTGTGAGTCCTGTGAGTCCTGAGTCTTGTGAGTTCTGTGAGTCCTGTGATTTCTGAGTCCTGAGTCCTGTGAGTCCTGTGAGTCCTGTGAGTCCTGTGAGTCCTGAGTCTTGTGAGTCCTGTGAGTCCTGTGAGTCCTGAGTCCTGAGTCCTGTGAGTCCTGTGAGTCCTCAGTCTTGTGAGTCCTGTGAGTCCTGAGTCTTGTGAGTCCTGTGAGTCCTATGAGTCCTGAGTCCTGTGAGTCCTGTGAGTCCTGTGAGTCCTGAGTCCTGTGAGTCCTGTGAGTCCTGAGTCTTGTGAGTCCTTTGAGTCCTGTGAGTCCTGTGAGTCCTGTGAGTCCTGAGTCTTGTGAGTCCTGTGAGTCCTGTGAGTCCTGTGAGTCCTGAGTCCTGAGTCCTGAGTCCTTTGAGTCCTGTGAGTCCTGTGAGTCCTGTGAGTCCTGTGAGTCCTGAGTCCTGAGTCCTGTGAGTCCTGCGAGTCCTGTGAGTCCTGAGTCTTGGGTGTCCTGTGAGTCCTGTGAGTCCTGTGAGTCCTGAGTCCTGAGTCCTGTGAGTCCTGAGTCCTGTGAGTCCTGTGAGTCCTGTGAGTCCTGAGTCCTGTGAGTCCTGTGAGTCCTGTGAGTCCTGAGTCTTGTGAGTCCTGTGAGTCCTGTGAGTCCTGTGAGTCCTGACTCCTGAGTCCTGTGAGTCCTGAGTCCTGTGAGTCCTGTGAGTCCTGAGTCCTGTGTACTGTGAGTCCTATGAGTCCTGTGAGTCCTGAGTCCTGTGAGTCCTGTGAGTCCTGAGTCCTGTGTACTGTGAGTCCTATGAGTCCTGTGAGTCCTGAGTCCTGAGTCCTGTGAGTCCTAAGTCCTGAGTCCTTTGAGTCCTGTGAGTCCTGTGAGTCCTGTGAGTCCTGTGAGTCCTGAGTCCTGTGAGACCTGTGAGTCCTGAGTCCTGAGTCTTGTGAGTCTTGTGAGTCCTGTGAGTCTTGAGTCTTGTGAGACCTGTGAGTCCTGTGAGTCCTGAGTCTTGGGAGTCCTGTGAGTCCTGTGAGTCCTGTGAGTCCTGAGTCCTGTGAGTCTTGTGATTCCTGTGAGTCCTGGGTCTTGTGAGTCCTGTGAGTCCAGTGAGTCCTGAGTCCTGAGTCCTGTGAGTCCTGTGAGTCCTGTGAGTCCTGAGTCTTGTGAGTCCTGTGAGTCCTGAGTCTTATGAGTCCTGTGAGTCCTGTGAGTCCGGAGTCTTGGGAGTCCTGTGAGTCCTGTGAGTCCTGAGTCCTGTGAGTCCTGAGTCCTGTGAGTCCTGTGAGTCCTGAGTCCTGTGAGTCCTGTGAGTCCTGTGAGTCCTGAGTCTTGTGAGTCCTGTGAGTCCTGTGAGTCCTGAGTCCTGTGAGTCCTGCGAGTCCTGTGAGTCCTGAGTCTTGTGAGTCCTGTGAGTCCTGAGTCCTGAGTCCTGTGAGTCCTGTGAGTCCTGAGTCTTGTGAGTCCTGTGAGTCCTGTGAGTCCTGAGTCTTGGGAGTCCTGTGAGTCCTGTGAGTCCTGTGAGTCCTGTGAGTCCTGAGTCCTGTGAGTCCTGTGAGTCCTGTGAGTCCTGAGTCCTGAGTCCTGTGAGTCCTGTGAGTCCTGAGTCCTGTGAGTCCTGAGTCTTGAGAGTCCTGTGAGTCCTGTGAGTCCTGTGAGTCCTGAGTCCTGTGAGTCCTGCGAGTCCTGAGTCTTGTGAGTCCTGTGAGTCCTGAGTCCTGAGTCCTGTGAGTCCTGAGTCTTGTGAGTCCTGTGAGTCCTGTGAGTCCTGAGTCTTGGGAGTCCTGTGAGTCCTGTGAGTCCTGTGGGTCCTGTGAGTCCTGTGAGTCCTGTGAGTCCTGTGAGTCCTGAGGCCTGAGTCCTGTGAGTCCTGTGAGTCCTGAGTCCTGAGTCCTGAGTCCTTTGAGTCCTGTGAGTCCTGTGAGTCCTGTGAGTCCTGTGAGTCCTGAGTCCTAAGTCCTGCGAGTCCTGTGAGTCCTGTGAGTCCTGTGAGTCCTTAGTCTTGGGAGTCCTGTGAGTCCTGTGAGTCCTGTGAGTCCTGAGTCCTGTGAGTCTTGTGATTCCTGTGAGTCCTCGGTCTTGTGAGTCCTGTGAGTCCTGACTCCTGAGTCCTGTGAGTCCTGAGTCCTGTGAGTCCTGTGAGTCCTGTGAGTCCTGAGTCCTGTGAGTCCTGTGAGTCCTGTGAGTCCTGAGTCTTGTGAGTCCTGTGAGTCCTGTGAGTCCTGTGAGTCCTGACTCCTGAGTCCTGTGAGTCCTGAGTCCTGTGAGTCCTGTGAGTCCTGAGTCCTGTGTACTGTGAGTCCTATGAGTCCTGTGAGTCCTGAGTCCTGAGTCCTGTGAGTCCTAAGTCCTGAGTCCTTTGAGTCCTGTGAGTCCTGTGAGTCCTGTGAGTCCTGAGTCCTGAGTCCTGTGAGTCTTGTGATTCCTGTGAGTCCTGGGTCTTGTGAGTCCTGTGAGTCCTGAGTCCTGAGTCCTGTGAGTCCTGAGTCCTGTGAGTCCTGTGAGTCCTGTGAGTCCTGAGTCTTGTGAGTCCTGTGAGTCCTGTGAGTCCTGAGTCCTGTGAGTCCTGTGAGTCCTAAGTCCTGAGTCCTTTGAGTCCTGTGAGTCCTGTGAGTCCTGTGAGTCCTGAGTCCAGTGAGTCCTGTGAGTCCTGTGAGTCCTGAGTCCTGTGAGTCTTGTGATTCCTGTGAGTCCTGGGTCTTGTGAGTCCTGTGAGTCCTGAGTCCTGTGAGTCCTGAGTTCTGAGTCCTGTGAGTCCTGTGGGTCCTGTGAGTCCTGAGTCCTGTGAGACCTGTGAGTCCTGAGTCCTGAGTCTTGTGAGTCTTGTGAGTCCTGTGAGTCCTGAGTCTTGTGAGTCCTGTGAGTCCTGTGAGTCCTGAGTCTTGGGAGTCCTGTGAGTCCTGTGAGTCCTGAGTCCTGTGAGTCTTGTGATTCCTGTGAGTCCTGGGTCTTGTGAGTCCTGTGAGTCCTGAGTCCTGAGTCCTGTGAGTCCTGAGTCCTGTGAGGCCTGTGAGTCCTGTGAGTCCTGAGTCCTGTGAGTCCTGAGTCTTGTGAGTCCTGTGAGTCCTATGAGTCCTGAGTCCTGAGTCCTGTGAGTCCTGTGAGTCCTGTGAGTCCTGAGTCTTGTGAGTCCTGTGAGTCCTGAGTCTTGTGAGTCCTGTGAGTCCTGAGTCTTGGGAGTCCTGTGAGTCCTGTGAGTCCTGAGTCCTGTGAGTCCTGAGTCCTGTGAGTCCTGTGAGTCCTGTGAGTCCTGAGTCCTGTGAGTCCTGTGAGTCCTGAGTCCTGAGTCCTGTGAGTCCTGTGAGTCCTGTGAGTCCTGAGTCCTGAGTCCTGTGAGTCCTGTGAGTCCTTTGAGTCCTGAGTCTTGTGAGTCCTGTGAGTCCTGTGAGTCCTGAGTCCTGAGTCCTGTGAGTCCTGAGAGTCCTTTGAGTCCTGAGTCTTGTGAGTCCTGTGAGTCCTGTGAGTCCTGAGTCCTGTGAGTCCTGTGAGTCCTGAGTCCTGTGAGTCCTGTGAGTCCTGTGAGTCCTGAGTCTTGGGAGTCATGTGAGTCCTGTGAGTCCTGAGTCCTGAGTCCTGTGACTCCTGTGAGTCCTGTGTGTCCTGTGAGTCCTGTGAGTCCTGAGTCCTGTGAGTCCTGTGAGTCCTGTGAGTCCTGAGTCCTGAGTCCTGTGAGTCCTGAGTCCTGTGAGTCCTGTGAGTCCTGAGTTCTGAGTCCTGTGAGTCCTGAGTCCTGTGAGTCCTGTGAGTCCTGAGTCCTGTGAGTCCTGTGAGTCCTGAGTCTTGTGAGTCCTGTGAGTCCTGTGAGTCCTGAGTCTTGGGAGTCCTGTGAGTCCTGTGAGTCCTGAGTCTTGTGAGTCCTGTGAGTCCTGTGAGTCCTTAGTCCTGAGTCCTGTGAGTCCTGTGAGTCCTGTGAGTCCTGTGAGTCCTGAGTCCTGTGAGTGCTGTGAGTCCTGCGAGTCCTGAGTCCTGAGTCCTGTGAGTCCTGAGTCCTGTGAGTCCTGTGAGTCCTGTGAGTCCTGAGTCCTGAGTCCTTTGAGTGCTGTGAGTCCTGTGAGTCCTGTGATTCCTGTGAGTCCTGAGTCCTGTGAGTCCTGTGAGTCCTGAGTGCTGAGTCATGTGAGTCCTGTGAGTCCTGTGAGTCTTGAGTCCTGAGTCCTGTGAGTCCTGTGAGTCCTGAGTCCTGAGTCCTGTGAGTCCTGTGAGTCCTGTGAGTCCTGAGTCCTGAGTCCTGAGTCCTTTAAGTCCTGTGAGTCCTGTGAGTCCTGAGTCTTGTGAGTCCTGTGAGTCCTGTGAGTCCTGTGAGTCCTGAGTCCTGAGTCCTGTGAGTCCTGTGAGTCGTGACTCCTGCGTCCTGTGAGTACTGCGAGTCCTGAGTCCTGAGTCCTGTGAGTCCTGAGTCCTGTGAGTCCTGTGAGTCCTGAGTCCTGAGTCCTGAGTACTGTGAGTCCTGTGGGTCCTGTGAGTCCTGAGTCCTGAGTCCTGTGAGTGCTGTGAGTCCTGAGTCCTGAGTCCTGTGAGTCCTGTGAGTCGTGTGAGTCCTGAGTCCTGAGTCCTTTGAGTCCTGTGAGTCCTGTGAGTCCTGTGAGTCCTGAGTCTTGTGAGTCCTGTGAGTCCTCAGTCCTGAGTCCTGTGAGTCTCCTCGAGATTTTGATATAGGGCTCACTCCAGTACCGAGCTGCTTAAATAAATATTTAAAAAATTATCTTCTTAATTAAGGGCTCCTTCGCGAGTATGTTGACGTATATCGGCTCATAGTAGGCCCACTAGGTGCGCAGACGCAAAAAACCCGCCCCTGTTGGCTTATATTTCGAGATTTTGCTATAGGGCTCACTCCAGTACCACTCCAGTACCGAGCTGCCCAAATAAATATTCAAAAAATTATCTTCTTAATTAAGAGCTCCTCCGCGAGTATGTTCACGTATATCGGCTCTTAGTAGACCCACTAGGTGCGCAGACGCAAAAAACCCGCCCCTGCTGGCTTATATTTCGAGATTTTGCTATAGGGCTCACTCCGGTACCGAGCTGCCCAAATAAATAATTAAAAAATTATCTTCTTAATTAAGGGCTCCTCCGCGAGTATGTTTACGTATATCGGCTCTTAGTAGGCCCACTAGGTGCGCAGACGCAAAAAACCCGCCCCTGCTGGCTTATATTTCGAGATTTTGCTATAGGGCTCACTCCAGTACCACTCCAGTACCGAGCTGCCCAAATAAATATTTAAAAAATTATCTTCTCAATTAAGGGCTCCTCCGCGAGTATTGTTCACGTATATCGGCTCTTAGTAGGCCCACTAGGTGCGCAGACGCAAAAAACCCGCCCCTGCTGGCTTATATTTCGAGATTTTGCTAAAGGGCTCACTCCAGTACCACTCCAGTACCGAGCTACCCAAATAAATATTTAAAAAATTATCTTCTTAATTAAGGGCTACACCGCGAGTATGTTCACGTATATCGGCTCTTAGTAGGCCCACTAGGTGCGCAGAGGCAAAAAACCCGCCCCTGCTGGCTTATATTTCGAGATTTTGCTATAGGGCTCACTCCAGTACCACTCCAGTACCGAGCTGCCCAAATAAATATTTAAAAAATTATCTTCTTAATTAAGGGCTCCTCCGCGAGTATGTTTACGTATATCGGCTCTTAGTAGGCCCACTAGGTGCGCAGATGCAAAAAACCCGCCCCTGCTGGCTTATATTTCGAGATTTTGCTATAGGGCTCACTCCAGTACCACTCCAGTACCGAGCTGCCCAAATAAATATTTAAAAAATTATCTTTACAATTAAGGGCTCCTCCGCGAGTATTGTTCACGTATATCGGCTCTTAGTAGGCCCACTAGGTGCGCAGACGCAAAAAACCCGCCCCTGCTGGCTTATATTTCGAGATTTTGCTATAGGGCTCACTCCAGTACCACTCCAGTACCGAGCTACCCAAATAAATATTTAAAAAATTATCTCCTTAATTAAGGGCTACACCGCGAGTATGTTCACGTATATCGGCTCTTAGTAGGCCCACTAGGTGCGCAGAGGCAAAAAACCCGCCCCTGCTGGCTTATATTTCGAGATTTTGCTATAGGGCTCACTCCAGTACCACTCCAGTACCGAGCTGCCCAAATAAATATTTAAAAAATTATCTTCTCAATTAAGGGCTCCACCGCGAGTATGTTGACGTATATCGGCTCATAGTAGGCCCACTAGGTGCGCAGAGGCAAAAAACCCGCCCCTGCTGGCTTATATTTCAAGATTTTGCTATAGGGCTCACTCCAGTACCACTCCAGTACCGAGCTGCCCAAATAAATATTCAAAAAATTATCTTCTTAATTAAGGGCTCCTCCGCGAGTATGTTCACGTATGTCGGCTCTTAGTAGGCCCACTAGGTGCGCAGATGCAAAAAACCCGCCCCTGCTGGCTTATATTTCGAGATTTTGCTATAGGGCTCACTCCAGTACCACTCCAGTACCGAGCTGCCCAAATAAATATTTAAAAAATTCCTCCTCCTGTGAGTCCTGTGAGTCCTGAGTCTTGTGAGTCCTGTGAGTCCTGTGAGTCCTGAGTCCTGAGTACTGTGAGTCCTGTGAGTCCTGTGAGTCCTGAGTCCTGAGTCCTGTGAGTCCTGTGAGTCCTATGAGTCCTGAGTCCTGAGTCCTGTGAGTCCTGAGTCCTGAGTCCTTTGAGTCCTGTGAGTCCTGTAAGTCCTGTGAGACCTGTGAGTCCTGAGTCCTGTGAGTCCTGTGAGCCCTGTGAGCCCTGTGAGTCCTGAGTCCTGTGAGTCTTGTGATTCCTGTGAGTCCTAGGTCTTGTGAGTCCTGTGAGTCCTGTGAGTCCTGTGAGTCCTGAGTCTTGTGAGTCCTGTGAGTCCTGTGAGTTCTGAGTCCTGAGTACTGTGAGTCCTGAGTCTTGTGAGTCCTGTGAGTCCTGTGAGTCCTGTGAGTCCTGAGTCCTGTGAGTCCTGTGAGTCCTGAGTCCTGTGAGTCCTGAGTACTGTGAGTCCTGTGAGTCCTGAGTCCTGTGAGTCCTGAGTCCTGTGAGTCCTGTGAGTCCTGTGAGTCCTGAGTCTTGTGAGTCCTGTGAGTCCTGTGAGTCCTGAGTCCTAAGTCCTGAGTTATGAGTCCTGTGATTCCTGAGTCCTGTGAGTCCTGAGTCCTGAGTCCTGTGAGTCCTGTGAGTCCTGTGAGTCCTGCGAGTCCTGTGAGTCCTGAGTCCTGAGTCCTGTGAGTCCTGTGATTTCTGAGTCCTGAGTCCTGTGAGTCCTGTGAGTCCTGTGAGTCCTGAGTCTTTTGAGTCCTGTGAGTCCTGTGAGTCCTGAGTCCTGAGTCCTGTGAGTCCTGTGAGTCCTGAGTCTTGTGAGTCCTGTGAGTCCTGTGAGTCCTGAGTCTTGTGAGTCCTGTGAGTCCTGTGAGTCCTGAGTCCTGTGAGTCCTGTGAGTCCTGTGAGTCCTGAGTCCTGTGAGTCCTGTGAGTCCTGTGAGTCCTGTGAGTCCTGTGAGTCCTGTGAGTCCTGAGTCTTGTGAGTCCTGTGAGTCCTGCGTCCTGTGAGTCCTGTGAGTCCTGTGAGTCCTAAGTCCTGAGTCCTGTGAGTCCTGTGAGTCCTAAGTCCTGAGTCCTAAGTCCTGAGTTATGAGTCCTGTGAGTCTTGTGAGTCCTGAGACCTGAGTCCTGTGAGTCCTGACTCCTGAGTCCTGAGTCCTGTGAGTCCTGTGAGTCCTGTGAGTCCTGTGAGTCCTGTGAGTCCTGAGTCCTGAGTCCTGTGAGTCCTGTGAGTCCTGAGTCTTGTGAGTCCTGTGAGTCCTGTGAGTCCTGAGTCTTGTGAGTTCTGTGAGTCCTGTGATTTCTGAGTCCTGAGTCCTGTGAGTCCTGTGAGTCCTGTGAGTCCTGTGAGTCCTGAGTCTTGTGAGTCCTGTGAGTCCTGTGAGTCCTGAGTCCTGAGTCCTGTGAGTCCTGTGAGTCCTCAGTCTTGTGAGTCCTGTGAGTCCTGTGAGTCCTGAGTCTTGTGAGTCCTGTGAGTCCTGTGAGTCCTGAGTCCTGTGAGTCCTGTGAGTCATGTGAGTCCTGAGTCCTGTGAGTTCTGTGAGTCCTGAGTCTTGTGAGTCCTGTGAGTCCTGTGAGTCCTGTGAGTCCTGAGTCTTGTGAGTCCTGTGAGTCCTGTGAGTCCTGTGAGTCCTGAGTCCTGAGTCCTGAGTCCTGTGAGTCTTGTGATTCCTGTGAGTCCTGGGTCTTGCGAGTCCTGTGAGTCCTGAGTCCTGTGAGTCCTGAGTCCTGTGAGTCCTGAGTCCTGTGAGTCCTGTGAGTCCTGTGAGTCCTGAGTCCTGAGTCCTGTGAGTCCTGTGAGTCCTGAGTCCTAAGTCCTGAGTTATGAGTCCTGTGAGTCTTGTGAGTCCTGAGACCTGAGTCCTGTGAGTCCTGTAAGTCCTGTGAGTCCTGTGAGTCCTGAGTCCTGAGTCTTGTGAGTCCTGTGAGTCCTGTGAGTCCTGACTCCTTTGAGTCCTGTGAGTCCTGTGAGTCCTGTGAGTCCTGTGAGTCCTGTGAGTCCTGAGTCCTGTGAGTCCTGTGAGTCCTGAGTCTTGTGAGTCCTTTGAGTCCTGTGACTCCTGTGAGTCCTGTGAGTCCTATGAGTCTTGAGTCCTGTGAGTCCTGTGAATCCTGTGAGTCCTGAGTCCTGAGTCCTGTGAGTCTTGTGATTCCTGTGAGTCCTGGGTCTTGCGAGTCCTGTGAGTCCTGAGTCCTGTGAGTCCTGAGTCCTGTGAGTCCTGAGTCCTGTGAGTCCTGTGAGTCCTGTGAGTCCTGAGTCCTGAGTCCTGTGAGTCCTGTGAGTCCTGAGTCCTAAGTCCTGAGTTATGAGTCCTGTGAGTCTTGTGAGTCCTGAGACCTGAGTCCTGTGAGTCCTGTAAGTCCTGTGAGTCCTGTGAGTCCTGAGTCCTGAGTCTTGTGAGTCCTGTGAGTCCTGTGAGTCCTGACTCCTTTGAGTCCTGTGAGTCCTGTGAGTCCTGTGAGTCCTGTGAGTCCTGTGAGTCCTGAGTCCTGTGAGTCCTGTGAGTCCTGTGAGTCCTGAGTCCTGTGAGTCCTGTGAGTCCTAAGTCCTGAGTCCTTTGAGTCCTGTGAGTCCTGTGAGTCCTGTGAGTCCTGTGAGTCCTGAGTCCTGACTCCTGAGTCCTGTGAGTCCTGAGTCTTGTGAGTCCTGTGAGTCCTGTGAGTCCTGAGTCCTGTAAGTCCTGTGAGTCCTGTGAGTGCTAAGTCCTGAGTCCTGTGAGTCCTGACTCCTGAGTTCTGTGAGTCCTGAGTCCTGAGTACTGTGAGTCCTATGAGTCCTGTGAGTCCTGAGTCCTGAGTCCTGTGAGTCCTAAGTCCTGAGTCCTTTCAGTCCTGTGAGTCCTGTGAGTCCTGTGAGTCCTGTGAGTCCTGTGAGTCCTGTGAGTCCTGAGTCCTGTGAGTCCTGTGAGTCCTGTGAGTCCTGTGAGTCCTGAGTCCTGAGTCCTGTGAGTCTTGTGATTCCTGTGAGTCCTGGGTCTTGTGAGTCCTGTGAGTCCTGAGTCCTGAGTCCTGTGAGTCCTGAGTCCTGTGAGTCCTGTGAGTCCTGAGTCTTGTGAGTCCTGTGAGTCCTGTGAGTCCTGAGTCCTGTGAGTCCTGTGAGTCCTAAGTCCTGAGTCCTTTGAGTCCTGTGAGTCCTGTGAGTCCTGTGAGTCCTGAGTCCTGTGAGTCCTGTGAGTCCTGTGAGTCCTGAGTCCTGTGAGTCTTGTGATTCCTGTGAGTCCTGGGTCTTGTGAGTCCTGTGAGTCCTGAGTCCTGAGTCCAGTGAGTCCTGAGTCCTGAGTCCTGTGAGTCCTGTGAGTCCTGTGAGTCCTGAGTCCTGTGAGACCTGTGAGTCCTGAGTCTTGTGAGTCCTGTGAGTCCTGTGAGTCCTGAGTCTTGGGAGTCCTGTGAGTCCTGTGAGTCCTGTGAGTCCTGAGTCCTGTGAGTCCTGTGAGTCCTGAGTCCTGTGAGTCCTGAGTCCTGTGAGTCCTGTGAGTCCTGTGAGTCCTGAGTCCTGAGTCCTGTGAGTCCTGTGAGTCCTGAGTCCTAAGTCCTGAGTTATGAGTCCTGTGAGTCTTGTGAGTCCTGAGACCTGAGTCCTGTGAGTCCTGTAAGTCCTGTGAGTCCTGTGAGTCCTGAGTCCTGAGTCTTGTGAGTCCTGTGAGTCCTGTGAGTCCTGACTCCTTTGAGTCCTGTGAGTCCTGTGAGTCCTGTGAGTCCTGTGAGTCCTGTGAGTCCTGAGTCCTGTGAGTCCTGTGAGTCCTGTGAGTCCTGAGTCCTGTGAGTCCTGTGAGTCCTAAGTCCTGAGTCCTTTGAGTCCTGTGAGTCCTGTGAGTCCTGTGAGTCCTGTGAGTCCTGAGTCCTGACTCCTGAGTCCTGTGAGTCCTGAGTCTTGTGAGTCCTGTGAGTCCTGTGAGTCCTGAGTCCTGTAAGTCCTGTGAGTCCTGTGAGTGCTAAGTCCTGAGTCCTGTGAGTCCTGACTCCTGAGTTCTGTGAGTCCTGAGTCCTGAGTACTGTGAGTCCTATGAGTCCTGTGAGTCCTGAGTCCTGAGAGTCCTAAGTCCTGAGTCCTTTCAGTCCTGTGAGTCCTGTGAGTCCTGTGAGTCCTGAGTCTTGGGAGTCCTGTGAGTCCTGTGAGTCCTGTGAGTCCTGAGTCCTGTGAGTCCTGTGAGTCCTGAGTCCTGTGAGTCCTGAGTCCTGTGAGTCCTGTGAGTCCTGTGAGTCCTGAGTCCTGAGTCCTGTGAGTCCTGTGAGTCCTGAGTCCTAAGTCCTGAGTTATGAGTCCTGTGAGTCTTGTGAGTCCTGAGACCTGAGTCCTGTGAGTCCTGTAAGTCCTGTGAGTCCTGTGAGTCCTGAGTCCTGAGTCTTGTGAGTCCTGTGAGTCCTGTGAGTCCTGACTCCTTTGAGTCCTGTGAGTCCTGTGAGTCCTGTGAGTCCTGTGAGTCCTGTGAGTCCTGAGTCCTGTGAGTCCTGTGAGTCCTGTGAGTCCTGAGTCCTGTGAGTCCTGTGAGTCCTAAGTCCTGAGTCCTTTGAGTCCTGTGAGTCCTGTGAGTCCTGTGAGTCCTGTGAGTCCTGAGTCCTGACTCCTGAGTCCTGTGAGTCCTGAGTCTTGTGAGTCCTGTGAGTCCTGTGAGTCCTGAGTCCTGTAAGTCCTGTGAGTCCTGTGAGTGCTAAGTCCTGAGTCCTGTGAGTCCTGACTCCTGAGTTCTGTGAGTCCTGAGTCCTGAGTACTGTGAGTCCTATGAGTCCTGTGAGTCCTGAGTCCTGAGTCCTGTGAGTCCTAAGTCCTGAGTCCTTTCAGTCCTGTGAGTCCTGTGAGTCCTGTGAGTCCTGTGAGTCCTGTGAGTCCTGTGAGTCCTGAGTCCTGTGAGTCCTGTGAGTCCTGTGAGTCCTGAGTCCTGAGTCCTGTGAGTCTTGTGATTCCTGTGAGTTCTGGGTCTTGTGAGTCCTGTGAGTCCTGAGTCCTGAGTCCTGTGAGTCCTGAGTCCTGTGAGTCCTGTGAGTCCTGAGTCTTGTGAGTCCTGTGAGTCCTGTGAGTCCTGAGTCCTGTGAGTCCTGTGAGTCCTAAGTCCTGAGTCCTTTGAGTCCTGTGAGTCCTGTGAGTCCTGTGAGTCCTGAGTCCTGTGAGTCCTGTGAGTCCTGTGAGTCCTGAGTCCTGTGAGTCTTGTGATTCCTGTGAGTCCTGGGTCTTGTGAGTCCTGTGAGTCCTGAGTCCTGAGTCCAGTGAGTCCTGAGTCCTGAGTCCTGTGAGTCCTGTGAGTCCTGTGAGTCCTGAGTCCTGTGAGACCTGTGAGTCCTGAGTCTTGTGAGTCCTGTGAGTCCTGTGAGTCCTGAGTTTTGGGAGTCCTGTGAGTCCTGTGAGTCCTGTGAGTCCTGAGTCCTGTGAGTCTTGTGATTCCTGTGAGTCCTGGGTCTTGTTAGTCCTGTGAGTCCTGTGAGTCCTGAGTCCTGAGTCCTGTGAGTCCTGAGTCCTGTGAGGCCTGTGAGTCCTGTGAGTCCTGAGTCCTGTGAGTCCTGTGAGTCCTGAGTCCTGAGGACTGTGAGTCCTGTGAGTCTTGTGAGTCCTGAGTCCTGTGAGTCCTGTGAGTCCTGTGAGTCCTGAGTCTTGTGAGTCCTGTGAGTCCTGTGAGTCCTGAGTCCTGAGTCATGTGAGTCCTGTGAGTCCTGAGTCTTGTGAGTCCTGTGAGTCCTGTGAGTCCTGAGTCTTGGGAGTCCTGTGAGTCCTGTGAGTCCCGAGTCCTGAGTCCTGTGAGTCCTGAGTCCTGTGAGTCCTGTGAGTCCTGTGAGTCCTGAGTCCTGTGAGTCCTGTGAGTCCTGAGTCCTGTGAGTCCTGAGTCCTCAGTGCTGTGAATCCTGTGAGTCCTGTGAGTCCTGTGAGTCCTGAGTCCTGAGTCCTGAGTCCTGTGAGTCCTGTGAGTCCTGTGAGTCCTGTGAGTCCTGAGTCTTGTGAGTCCTGTGAGTCCTGAGTCCTGTGAGTCCTGCGAGTCCTGTGAGTCCTGAGTCTTGTGAGTCCTGTGAGTCCTGAGTCCTGAGTCCTGTGAGTCCTGTGAGTCCTGAGTCTTGTGAGTCCTGTGAGTCCTGTGAGTCCTGAGTCTTGGGAGTCCTGTGAGTCCTGTGAGTCCTGTGAGTCCTGAGTCCTGTGAGTCCTGTGAGTCCTGTGAGTCCTGAGTCCTGAGTCCTGAGTCCTGTGAGTCCTGCGAGTCCTGTGAGTCCTGAGTCCTGAGTCCTGAGTCTTGGGAGTCCTGTGAGTCCTGTGAGTCCTGTGAGTCCTGAGTCCTGAGTCCTGTGAGTCTTGTGATTCCTGTGAGTCTTGTGATTCCTGTGAGTCCTGGGTCTTGTGAGTCCTGTGAGTCCTGTGAGTCCTGAGTCCTGAGTCCTGTGAGTCCTGAGTCCTGTGAGTCCTGTGAGTCCTGAGTCCTGTGAGTCCTGTGAGTCCTGAGTCTTGTGAGTCCTGTGAGTCCTGTGAGTTTGAGTCTTGTGAGTCCTGTGAGTCCTGAGTCTTGTGAGTCCTGTGAGTTTGAGTCTTGTGAGTCCTGTGAGTCCTGAGTCTTGTGAGTCCTGTGAGTCTTGTGAGTCCTGAGTCCTGAGTCCTGTAAGTCCTGTGAGTCCTGTGAGTCCTGAGTCCTGAGGACTGTGAGTCCTGTGAGTCCTGTGAGTCCTGAGTCCTGAGTCCTGTGAGTCCTGAGTCCTGTGAGGCCTGTGAGTCCTGTGAGTCCTGATTCCTGTGAGTCCTGTGAGTCCTGTGAGTCCTGAGTCTTGTGAGTCCTGTGAGTCCTGTGAGTCCTGAGTCCTGAGTCCTGTGAGTCCTGAGTCCTGAGTCCTGTGAGTCCTGTGAGTCCTGAGTCTTGTGAGTCCTGTGAGTCCTGTGAGTCCTGAGTCTTGTGAGTCCTGTGAGTCCTGTGAGTCCTGTGAGTCCTGTGAGTCCTGTGAGTCCTGTGAGTCCTGAGTCTTGTGAGTTCTGTGAGTCCTGTGATTTCTGAGTCCTGAGTCCTGTGAGTCCTGTGAGTCCTGTGAGTCCTGTGAGTCCTGAGTCTTGTGAGTCCTGTGAGTCCTGTGAGTCCTGAGTCCTGAGTCCTGTGAGTCCTGTGAGTCCTGAGTCTTGTGAGTCCTGTGAGTCCTGAGTCTTGTGAGTTCTGTGAGTCCTGTGATTTCTGAGTCCTGAGTCCTGTGAGTCCTGTGAGTCCTGTGAGTCCTGTGAGTCCTGAGTCTTGTGAGTCCTGTGAGTCCTGTGAGTCCTGAGTCCTGAGTCCTGTGAGTCCTGTGAGTCCTCAGTCTTGTGAGTCCTGTGAGTCCTGAGTCTTGTGAGTCCTGTGAGTCCTGTGAGTCCTGAGTCCTGTGAGTCCTGTGAGTCCTGTGAGTCCTGAGTCCTGTGAGTCCTGAGTCTTGTGAGTCCTTTGAGTCCTGTGAGTCCTGTGAGTCCTGTGAGTCCTGAGTCTTGTGAGTCCTGTGAGTCCTGTGAGTCCTGAGTCCTGTGAGGCCTGTGAGTCCTGTGAGTCTTGTGAGTCCTGAGCCCTGAGTCCTTTGAGTCCTGTGAGTCCTGTGAGTCCTGTGAGTCCTGTGAGTCCTGTGAGTCCTGTGAGTCCTGTGAGTCCTGAGTCCTGAGTCCTGTGAGTCCTGACTCCTGAGTCCTGTGAGTCCTGTGAGTCCTGAGTCCTGTGAGTCCTGAGTCCTGTGAGTCCTGAGTCCTGAGTCCTGTGAGTCCTGAGTCCTGAGTCCTGAGTCCTTTGATTCCTGTGAGTCCTGTGAGTCCTGTGAGTCCTGTGAGTCCTGAGTCCTGAGTCTTGTGAGTCCTGTGAGTCCTGTGAGTCCTGTGAGTCCTGTGAGTCCTGTGAGTCCTGTGAGTCCTGTGAGTCCTGAGTCTTGTGAGTCCTGTGAGTCCTGTGAGTCCTGAGTCTTGTGAGTCCTGTGAGTCCTGTGAGTCCTGTGAGTCCTAAATCCTGAGTCCTGTGAGTCCTGTGAGTCCTGACTCCTGAGTCCTGTGAGTCCTGAGTACTGTGAGTCCTGTGAGTCCTGACTCCTGAGTCCTGTGAGTCCTGAGTCTTGGGAGTCCTGTGAGTCCTGTGAGTCCTGTGAGTCCTGTGAGTCCTAAGTCCTGAGTCCTTTGAGTCCTGTGAGTCCTGTGAGTCCTGTGAGTCCTGTGAGTCCTGAGTCCTGTGAGTCCTGTGAGTCCTGAGTCCTGAGTCCTGTGAGTCTTGTGATTCCTGTGAGTCCTGGGTCTTGTGAGTCCTGTGAGTCCTGAGTCCTGAGTCCTGAGTCCTGTGAGTCCTGAGTCCTGTGAGTCCTGTGAGTCCTGAGTCTTGTGAGTCCTGTGAGTCCTGTGAGTCCTGAGTCCTGTGAGTCCTGTGAGTCCTAAGTCCTGAGTCCTTTGAGTCCTGTGAGTCCTGTGAGTCCTGTGATTCCTGAGTCCTGTGAGTCCTGTGAGTCCTGAGTCCTGTGAGTCTTGTGATTCCTGTGAGTCCTGGGTCTTGTGAGTCCTGTGAGTCCTGAGTCCTGAGTCCTGTGAGTCCTGAGTCCTGAGTCCTGTGAGTCCTGTGAGTCCTGTGAGTCCTGAGTCCTGTGAGACCTGTGAGTCCTGAGTCCTGAGTCTTGTGAGTCTTGTGAGTCCTGTGAGTCTTGAGTCTTGTGAGTCCTGTGAGTCCTGTGAGTCCTGAGTCTTGGGAGTCCTGTGAGTCCTGTGAGTCCTGTGAGTCCTGTGAGTCCTGAGTCCTGTGAGTCTTGTGATTCCTGTGAGTCCTGGGTCTTGTGAGTCCTGTGAGTCCTGTGAGTCCTGTGAGTCCTGAGTCCTGTGAGTCCTGTGAGTCCTGAGTCTTGTGAGTCCTGTGAGTCCAGTGAGTCCTGAGTCCTGAGTCCTGTGAGTCCTGTGAGTCCTGTGAGTCCTGAGTCTTGTGAGTCCTGTGAGTCCTGAGTCTTGTGAGTCCTGTGAGTCCTGTGAGTCCTGAGTCCTGTGAGTCCTGAGTCCTGTGAGTCCTGAGTCCTGTGAGTCCTGTGAGTGCTGAGTCCTGAGTCCTGAGTGCTGTGAATCCTGTGAGTCCTGTGAGTCCTGTGAGTCCTGAGTCCTGAGTCCTGTGAGTCCTGTGAGTCCTGAGTCTTGTGAGTCCTGTGAGTCCTGTGAGTCCTGTGAGTCCTGTGAGTCCTGAGTCTTGTGAGTCCTGTGAGTCCTGTGAGTCCTGTGAGTCCTGAGTCCTGAGTCCTGTGAGTCCTGTGAGTCCTGTGAGTCCTGAGTCTTGTGAGTCCTGTGAGTCCTGAGTCTTGTGAGTCCTGTGAGTCCTGTGAGTCCTGTGAGTCCTGAGTCTTGGGAGTCCTGTGAGTCCTGAGTCCTGTGAGTCCTGAGTCCTGTGAGTCCTGAGTCCTGAGTCCTGAGTCCTGTGACTCCTGAGTCCTGTGAGTCCTGTGAGTCCTGAGTCTTGTGAGTCCTGTGAGTCCTGTGAGTCCTGAGTCCTGAGTCCTGTGAGTCCTGTGAGTCCTGTGAGTCCTGAGTCTTGTGAGTCCTGTGAGTCCTGAGTCTTGTGAGTCCTGTGAGTCCTGTGAGTCCTGTGAGTCCTGAGTCTTGGGAGTCCTGTGAGTCCTGAGTCCTGTGAGTCCTGAGTCCTGTGAGTCCTGAGTCCTGAGTCCTGAGTCCTGTGAGTCCTGTGAGTCCTGTGAGTCCTGAGTCCTGTGAGTCCTGTGAGTCCTGAGTCTTGTGAGTCCTGTGAGTCCTGTGAGTCCTGAGTCCTGTGAGTCCTGTGAGTCCTTTGAGTCCTGAGTCTTGTGAGTCCTGTGAGTCCTGTGAGTCCTGAGTCCTGTGAGTCCTGTGAGACCTTTGAGTCTTGTGAGTCCTGTGAGTCCTGTGAGTCCTGAGTCCTGTGAGTCCTGTGAGTCCTGAGTCCTGTGAGTCCTGTGAGTCCTGAGTCTTGTGAGTCCTGTGAGTCCTGTGAGTCCTGAGTCTTGGGAGTCCTGTGAGTCCTGTGAGTCCTGAGTCCTGAGTCCTGTGACTCCTGTGAGTCCTGCGAGTCCTGTGAGTCCTGAGTCTTGTGAGTCCTGAGTCCTGAGTTCTGTGAGTCCTGTGAGTCCTGAGTCTTGTGAGTCCTGTGAGTCCTGTGAGTCCTGAGTCTTGGGAGTCCTGTGAGTCCTGAGTCCTGAGTCCTGTGAGTCTTGTGATTCCTGTGAGTCCTGGGTCTTGTGAGTCCTGTGAGTCCTGAGTCCTGAGTCCTGTGAGTCCTGAGTCCTGTGAGTCCTGTGAGTCCTGAGTCTTATGAGTCCTGTGAGTCCTGAGTCCTGTGAGTCCTGTGAGTCCTAAGTCCTGAGTCCTTTGAGTCCTGTGAGTCCTGTGAGTCCTGTGATTCCTGAGTCCTGTGAGTCCTGTGAGTCCTGTGAGTCCTGGGTCTTGTGAGTCCTGTGAGTCCTGAGTCCTGAGTCCTGTGAGTCCTGAGTCCTGAGTCCTGTGAGTCCTGTGAGTCCTGTGAGTCCTGAGTCCTGTGAGACCTGTGAGTCCTGAGTCCTGAGTCTTGTGAGTCTTGTGAGTCCTGTGAGTCTTGAGTCTTGTGAGTCCTGTGAGTCCTGTGAGTCCTGTGAGTCCTGAGTCTTGGGAGTCCTGTGAGTCCTGTGAGTCTTGTGAGTCCTGTGAGTCCTGAGTCCTGTGAGTCTTGTGATTCCTGTGAGTCCTGGGTCTTGTGAGTCCTGTGAGTCCTGTGAGTCCTGAGTCCTGAGTCCTGTGAGTCCTGAGTCCTGTGAGGCCTGTGAGTCCTGTGAGTCCTGTGAGTCCTGAGTCCTGTGAGTCCTGTGAGTCCTGTGAGTCCTGAGTCTTGTGAGTCCTGTGAGTCCAGTGAGTCCTGAGTCCTGAGTCCTGTGAGTCCTGTGAGTCCTGTGAGTCCTGAGTCTTGTGAGTCCTGTGAGTCCTGAGTCTTGTGAGTCCTGTGAGTCCTGTGAGTCCTGAGTCCTGTGAGTCCTGAGTCCTGTGAGTCCTGAGTCCTGTGAGTCCTGTGAGTCCTGTGAGTGCTGAGTCCTGAGTCCTGAGTGCTGTGAATCCTGTGAGTCCTGTGAGTCCTGTGAGTCCTGAGTCCTGAGTCCTGTGAGTCCTGAGTCTTTTGAGTCCTGTGAGTCCTGAGTCTTGGGAGTCCTGTGAGTCCTGAGTCCTGAGTCCTGTGAGTCCTGAGTCCTGTGAGTCCTGTGAGTCCTGTGAGTCCTGAGTCCTGTGAGTCCTGTGAGTCCTGAGTCCTGAGTCCTGTGAGTCCTGAGTCCTGAGTGCTGTGAGTCCTGTGAGTCCTGTGAGTCCTGAGTCCTGAGTCCTGAGTCCTGTGAGTCCTGTGAGTCCTGTGAGTCCTGTGAGTCCTGTGAGTCCTGAGTCTTGTGAGTCCTGTGAGTCCTGAGTCCTGTGAGTCCTGTGAGTCCTGTGAGTCCTGAGTCTTGTGAGTCCTGTGAGTCCTGTGAGTCCTGAGTCCTGTGAGTCCTGTGAGTCCTGAGTCCTGTGAGTCCTGAGTCCTGAGTGCTGTGAGTCCTGTGAGTCCTGAGTCCTGTGAGTCCTGTGAGTCCTGTGAGTCCTGAGTCCTGTGAGTCCTGAGTCCTGAGTGCTGTGAGTCCTGTGAGTCCTGTGAGTCCTGAGTCCTGAGTCCTGAGTCCTGTGAGTCCTGTGAGTCCTGAGTCCTGTGAGTCCTGTGAGTCCTGAGTCTTGTGAGTCCTGTGAGTCCTGTGAGTCCTGAGTCTTGGGAGTCCTGTGAGTCCTGTGAGTCCTGAGTCCTGAGTCCTGTGACTCCTGTGAGTCCTGTGAGTCCTGAGTCCTGTGAGTCCTGTGAGTCCTGTGAGTCCTGAGTCCTGAGTCCTGTGAGTCCTGAGTCCTGTGAGTCCTGAGTTCTGAGTCCTGTGAGTCCTGAGTCCTGTGAGTCCTGTGAGTCCTGAGTCCTGTGAGTCCTGTGAGTCCTGAGTCTTGTGAGTCCTGTGAGTCCTGAGTCCTGTGAGTCCTGTGAGTCCTGTGAGTCCTGAGTCCTGTGAGTCCTGTGAGTCCTGTGAGTCCTGAGTCTTGTGAGTCCTGTGAGTCCTGTGAGTCCTGAGTCCTGTGAGTCCTGTGAGTCCTTTGAGTCCTGAGTCTTGTGAGTCCTGTGAGTCCTGTGAGTCCTGAGTCCTGAGTCCTGTGAGTCCTGTGAGTCCTTTGAGTCCTGAGTCTTGTGAGTCCTGTGAGTCCTGTGAGTCCTGAGTCCTGTGAGTCCTGTGAGTCCTGAGTCCTGTGAGTCCTGTGAGTCCTGAGTCTTGTGAGTCCTGTGAGTCCTGTGAGTCCTGAGTCTTGGGAGTCCTGTGAGTCCTGTGAGTCCTGAGTCCTGAGTCCTGTGAGTCCTGTGAGTCCTGTGAGTCCTGAGTCTTGTGAGTCCTGTGAGTCCTGTGAGTCCTGAGTCTTGTGAGTTCTGTGAGTCCTGAGTCCTGTGAGTCCTGTGAGTCCTGTGAGTCCTGTGAGTCCTGTGAGTCCTGAGTCCTGTGAGTCCTGTGAGTCCTGAGTCCTGTGAGTCCTGTGAGTCCTGAGTCTTGTGAGTCCTGTGAGTCCTGTGAGTCCTGAGTCCTGAGTCCTGTGAGGCCTGTGAGTCCTGTGAGTCCTGAGTCCTGTGAGTCCTGAGTCTTGTGAGTCCTGTGAGTCCTGTGAGTCCTGAGTCCTGTGAGTCCTGTGAGTCCTGTGAGTCCTGAGTCCTGAGTCCTGTGAGTCCTGTGAGTCTTGTGAGTCCTGTGAGTCCTGTGAGTCCTGAGTCTTGTGAGTCCTGTGAGTCCTGTGAGTCCTGTGAGTCCTGTGAGTCCTGAGTCTTGTGAGTCCTGTGAGTCCTGAGTCTTGTGAGTCCTGTGAGTCCTGTGAGTCCTGTGAGTCCTGAGTCCTGAGTCCTGTAAGTCCTGTGAGTCCTGTGAGTCCTGAGTCCTGAGGACTGTGAGTCCTGTGAGTCTTGTGAGTCCTGAGTCCTGAGTCCTGTGAGTCCTGAGTCCTGTGAGGCCTGTGAGTCCTGTGAGTCCTGTGAGTCCTGAGTCCTGTGAGTCCTGTGAGTCCTGTGAGTCCTGAGTCTTGTGAGTCCTGTGAGTCCTGAGTCTTGTGAGTCCTGTGAGTCCTGTGAGTCCTGAGTCCTGAGTCCTGTGAGTCCTGTGAGTCCTGTGAGTCCTGAGTCCTGTGAGTCCTGTGAGTCCTGAGTCTTGTGAGTCCTGTGAGTCCTGTGAGTCCTGAGTCCTGTGAGTCCTGTGAGTCCTTTGAGTCCTGAGTCTTGTGAGTCCTGTGAGTCCTGTGAGTCCTGAGTCCTGTGAGTCCTGTGAGTCCTGAGTCTTGTGAGTCCTGTGAGTCCTGTGAGTCCTGAGTCTTGGGAGTCCTGTGAGTCCTGTGAGTCCTGTGAGTCCTGAGTCCTGTGAGTCCTGTGAGTCCTGTGAGTCCTGAGTCTTGTGAGTCCTGTGAGTCCTGTGAGTCCTGAGTCCTGTGAGTCCTGTGAGTCCTGAGTCCTGTGAGTCCTGTGAGTCCTGAGTCCTGAGTTCTGTGAGTCCTGTGAGTCCTGTGAGTCCTGTGAGTCCTGAGTCCTGAGTCCTGTAAGTCTTGTGATTCCTGTGAGTCCTGGGTCTTGTGAGTCCTGTGAGTCCTGAGTCCTGAGTCCTGTGAGTCTTGTGATTCCTGTGAGTCCTGGGTCTTGTGAGTCCTGTGAGTCCTGAGTCTTGTGAGTCCTGTGAGTCCTGTGAGTCCTGAGTCCTGTGAGTCCTGCGAGTCCTGTGAGTCCTGAGTCTTGTGAGTCCTGTGAGTCCTGTAAGTCCTGAGTCCTGAGTCCTGTGAGTCCTGTGAGCCCTGAGTCTTGTGAGTCCTGTGAGTCCTGTGAGTCCTGAGTCTTGGGAGTCCTGTGAGTCCTGTGAGTCCTGAGTCCTGAGTCCTGTGAGTCCTGTGAGTCCTGTGAGTCCTGAGTCCTGAGTCCTTTGAGTCCTGTGAGTCCTGTGAGTCCTGTGAGTCCTGTGAGTCCTGTGAGTCCTGTGAGTCCTGAGTCCTGAGTCCTGTGAGTCCTGCGAGTCCTGTGAGTCCTGAGTCCTGAGTACTGTGAGTCCTGTGAGTCCTGTGAGTCCTGAGTCCTGAGTCCTTTGAGTCCTGTGAGTCCTGTGATTCCTGTGAGTCCTGAGTCTTGTGAGTCCTGTGAGTCCTGTGAGTCCTGTGAGTCCTGTGAGTCCTGTGAGTCCTGAGTCCTGAGTCCTGTGAGTCCTGTGAGTCCTGTGAGTCCTGTGAGTCCTGTGAGTCCTGAGTCCTGAGTCCTGAGTCCTGAGTCCTGAGTCCTGTGATTCCTGTGATTCCTGTGAGTCCTGAGTCTTGTGAATCCTGTGAGTCCTGAGTCCTGAGTCCTGTGAGTCCTGTGAGTCCTGTGAGTCCTGAGTCCTGAGTCCTGTGAGTCCTGTGAGTCCTGAGTCCTGTGAGTCCTGTGAGTCCTATGAGTCCTGTGAGTCCTAAGTCCTGAGTCCTGTGAGTCCTCTGATTCCTGAGTCCTGAGTCCTGTGAGTCCTGTGAGTCCTGTGAGTCCTGTGAGTCCTGAGTCCTGAGCCCTGTGTGTCCTGTGAGTCCTGAGTCCTGTGAGTCCTGTGAGTCCTATGAGTCCTGTGAGTCCTGAGTCCTGAGTCCTGTGAGTCCTGTGATTCCTGAGTCCTGAGTCCTGTGAGTCCTGAGTCCTGTGAGTCCTGTGAGTCCTGTGAGTCCTGTGAGTCCTGAGTCCTGAGTCCTGTGAGTCCTGTGAGTCCTGACACCTGAGTCCTGTGAGTCCTGAGTCCTGAGTCCTGTGAGTCCTGAGTCCTGAGTACTGTGAGTCCTATGAGTCCTGTGAGTCCTGAGTCCTGAGTCCTGTGAGTCCTGTGAGTCCTGAGTCCTGTGAGTCCTGTGAGTCCTGAGTCCTGAGTCCTGAGTCCTGAGTCCTGTGAGTCCTGTGAGTCCTGTGATTCCTGTGAGTCCTGAGTCTTGTGAGTCCTGTGAGTCCTGAGTCCTGAGTCTTGTGAGTCCTGTGAGTCCTGTGAGTCCTGTGAGTCCTGTGAGTCCTAAGTCCTGAGTCCTGTGAGTCCTGAGTCCTGTGAGTCCTGTGAGTCCTGTGAGTCCTGTGAGTCCTGAGTCTTGTGAGTCCTGTGAGTCCTGTGAGTCCTGAGTCTTGTGAGTCCTGTGAGTCCTGTGAGTCCTGAGTCTTGTGAGTCCTGTGAGTCCTGAGTCCTGAGTCCTGTGAGTCCTGTGAGTCCTGAGTCTTGTGAGTCCTGTAAGTCCTGTGAGTCCTGAGTCCTGTGAGTCCTGTGAGTCCTGTGAGTCCTGAGTCCTGAGTCCTGTGAGTCCTGTGATTCCTGTGAGTCCTGAGTCTTGTGAGTCCTGTGAGTCCTGAGTCCTGAGTCCTGTGAGTCCTGTGAGTCCTGAGTCTTGTGAGTCCTGTGAGTCCTGAGTCCTGAGTCTTGTGAGTCCTGTGAGTCCTGAGTCCTGAGTCCTGTGAGTCCTGTGAGTCCTGAGTCTTGTGAGTCCTGTAAGTCCTGTGAGTCCTGAGTCCTGTGAGTCCTGTGAGTCCTGAGTCTTGTGAGTCCTGTGAGTCCTGTGAGTCCTGAGTCTTGTGAGTCCTGTGAGTCCTGTGAGTCCTGAGTCCTGAGTCCTTTGAGTCCTGTGAGTCCTGTAAGTCCTGTGAGTCCTGTGAGTCCTGTGAGTCCTGTGAGTCCTGAGTCTTGTGAGTCCTGTGAGTCCTGAGTCCTGAGTCCTGTGAGTCCTGTGAGTCCTGTGAGTCCTGAGTCCTGAGTCCTGTGAGTCCTGTGAGTCCTGAGTCCTGTGAGTCCTATGAGTCCTGTGAGTCCTGAGTCCTGAGTCCTGTGAGTCCTGTGATTCCTGAGTCCTGAGTCCTGAGTCCTGTGAGTCCTGTGAGTCCTGTGAGTCCTGAGTCTTGTGAGTCCTGTGAGTCCTGTGAGTCCTGAGTCTTGTGAGTCCTGTGAGTCCTGTGAGTCCTGAGTCCTGAGTCCTGTGAGTCCTGTGAGTCCTGTAAGTCCTGTGAGTCCTAAGTCCTGTGAGCCCTGTGAGTCCTGAGTCCTGAGTCCTGTGAGTCCTGAGTCCTGTGAGTCCTGTGAGTCCTGTGAGTCCTGAGTCCTGAGTCCTATGAGTCCTGAGTCCTGAGTCATGTGAGTCCTGTGAGTCCTGTGATTCCTGAGTCCTGAGTCCTGAGTCCTGTGAGTCCTGTGAGTCCTGTGAGTCCTGAGTCTTGTGAGTCCTGTGAGTCCTGAGTCTTGTGAGTCCTGTGAGTCCTGTGAGTCCTGAGTCCTGAGTCCTGTGAGTCCTGTGAGTCCTGTGAGTCCTGTAAGTCCTGTGAGTCCTGAGTCCTGTGAGTCCTGTGAGTCCTGAGTCCTGAGTCCTGAGTCCTGTGAGTCCTGTGATTCCTGTGAGTCCTGAGTCTTGTGAGTCCTGTGAGTCCTGAGTCCTGAGTCCTGTGAGTCCTGAGTCTTGTGAGTCCTGTGAGTCCTGAGTCCTGTGAGTCCTGTGAGTCCTGAGTCCTGAGTCCTGTGAGTCCTGTGAGTCCTGTAAGTCCTGTGAGTCCTGTGAGTCCTGAGTCCTGAGTCTTGTGAGTCCTGTGAGTCCTGAGTCCTTTGAGTCCTGTGAGTCCTGTGAGTCCTGTGAGTCCTGTGAGTCCTGAGTCCTGAGTCCTGTGAGTCCTATGAGTCCTGTGAGTCCTGAGTCCTGTGAGTCCTGTGAGTCCTAAGTCCTGAGTCCTTTGAGTCCTGTGAGTCCTGTGAGTCCTGTGAGTCCTGTGAGTCCTGAGTCCTGTGAGTCCTGTGAATCCTGTGAGTCCTGAGTCCTGAGTCCTGTGAGTCTTGTGATTCCTGTGAGTCCTGGGTCTTGCGAGTCCTGTGAGTCCTGAGTCCTGTGAGTCCTGAGTCCTGTGAGTCCTGAGTCCTGTGAGTCCTGAGTCCTGAGTCCTGTGAGTCCTGTGAGTCCTGAGTCCTAAGTCCTGAGTTATGAGTCCTGTGAGTCTTGTGAGTCCTGAGACCTGAGTCCTGTGAGTCCTGTAAGTCCTGTGAGTCCTGTGAGTCCTGAGTCCTGAGTCTTGTGAGTCCTGTGAGTCCTGTGAGTCCTGTAAGTCCTGTGAGTCCTGTGAGTCCTGAGTCCTGAGTCTTGTGAGTCCTGTGAGTCCTGTGAGTCCTGAGTCCTTTGAGTCCTGTGAGTCCTGTGAGTCCTGTGAGTCCTGTGAGTCCTGAGTCCTGAGTCCTGTGAGTCCTGTGAGTCCTGTGAGTCCTGAGTCCTGTGAGTCCTGTGAGTCCTAAGTCCTGAGTCCTTTGAGTCCTGTGAGTCCTGTGAGTCCTGTGAGTCCTGAGTCCTGTGAGTCCTGAGTCCTGTGAGTCCTGTGAGTCCTGTGAGTCATGAGTCCTGTGAGTCTTGTGATTCCTGTGAGTCCTGGGTCTTGCGAGTCCTGTGAGTCCTGAGTCCTGAGTCCTGTGAGTCCTGAGTCCTGTGAGTCCTGTGAGTCCTGTGAGTCCTGTGAGTCCTAAGTCCTGAGTCCTGTGAGTCCTGTGAGTCCTAAGTCCTGAGTCCTAAGTCCTGAGTTATGAGTCCTGTGAGTCTTGTGAGTCCTGAGACCTGAGTCCTGTGAGTCCTGACTCCTGAGTCCTGAGTCCTGTGAGTCCTGTGAGTCCTGTGAGTCCTGTGAGTCCTGAGTCCTGAGTCCTGTGAGTCCTGTGAGTCCTGAGTCCTGTGAGTCCTGTGAGTCCTGAGTCTTGTGAGTTCTGTGAGTCCTGTGATTTCTGAGTCCTGAGTCCTGTGAGTCCTGTGAGTTCTGTGAGTCCTGAGTCTTGTGAGTCCTGTGAGTCCTGTGAGTCATGAGTCCTGTGAGTCCTGTGAGTCCTGAGTCTTGTGAGTCCTGTGAGTCCTGTGAGTCCTGAGTCCTGTGAGTCCTGTGAGTCCTGTGAGTCCTGAGTCTTGTGAGTCCTGTGAGTCCTGTGAGTCCTGTGAGTCCTGTGAGTCCTGAGTCTTGTGAGTCCTGTGAGTCCTGTGAGTCCTGA
Organism: Neoitamus cyanurus; assembly: GCA_947538895.1. Taxonomy (NCBI): domain Eukaryota; kingdom Metazoa; phylum Arthropoda; class Insecta; order Diptera; family Asilidae; genus Neoitamus; species Neoitamus cyanurus. The sequence continues at coordinate 47,648,200 of OX384541.1, forward strand.
GTCCTGTGAGGCCTGTGAGTCCTGTGAGTCTTGTGAGTCCTGAGCCCTGAGTCCTTTGAGTCCTGTGAGTCCTGTGAGTCCTGTGAGTCCTGTGAGTCCTGTGAGTCCTGTGAGTCCTGTGAGTCCTGAGTCCTGAGTCCTGTGAGTCCTGTGAGTCCTGACTCCTGAGTCCTGTGAGTCCTGAGTCCTGTGAGTCCTGAGTCCTGTGAGTCCTGAGTCCTGAGTCCTGTGAGTCCTGAGTCCTGAGTCCTGAGTCCTTTGAGTCCTGTGAGTCCTGTGAGTCCTGTGAGTCCTGTGAGTCCTGTGAGTCCTGAGTCCTGAGTCCTGTGAGTCCTGTGAGTCCTGTGAGTCCTGTGAGTCCTGAGTCCTGTGAGTCCTGTGAGTCCTGTGAGTCCTGTGAGTCCTGTGAGTCCTGAGTCTTGTGAGTCCTGTGAGTCCTGTGAGTCCTAAGTCCTGAGTCCTGTGAGTCCTGTGAGTCCTGACTCCTAAGTCCTGTGAGTCCTGTGAGTCCTGAGACCTGTGAGTCCTGAGTACTGTGAGTCCTGTGAGTCCTGAGTCCTGAGTCCTGTGAGTCCTGTGAGTCCTGAGTCTTGTGAGTCCTGTGAGTCCTGTGAGTCCTGAGTCTTGTGAGTCCTGTGAGTCCTGTGAGTCCTGAGTCCTAAGTCCTGAGTTATGAGTCCTGTGAGTCCTGATTCCTGTGAGTCCTGAGTCCTGTGAGTCCTGAGTCCTGAGTCCTGTGAGTCCTGTGAGTCCTGTGAGTCCTGAGTCCTGAGTCCTGTGAGTCCTGAGTCCTGAGTCCTTTGAGTCCTGTGAGTCCTGTGAGTCCTGTGAGTCCTGAGTCCTGAGTCCTGTGAGTCCTGTGAGTCCTGACTCCTGAGTCCTGTGAGTCCTGAGTCCTGTGAGTCCTGTGAGTCCTGAGTCCTGAGTCCTGTGAGTCCTTTGAGTCCTGAGTCCTGTGAGTCCTGAGTCCTTGTGAGTCCTGTGAGTCCTGAGTTTTGTGAGTCCTGTGAGTCCTGTGAGTCCTGAGTCTTGTGAGTCCTGTGAGTCCTGTGAGTCCTGAGTCCTGTGAGGCCTGTGAGTCCTGTGAGTCCTGTGAGTCCTGAGCACTGAGTCCTTTGAGTCCTGTGAGTCCTGTGAGTCCTGTGAGTCCTGTGAGTCCTGTGAGTCCTGTGAGTCCTGAGTCCTGTGAGTCCTGTGAGTCCTGACTCCTGAGTCCTGTGAGTCCTGTGAGTCCTGAGTCCTGTGAGTCCTGAGTCCTGTGAGTCCTGAGTCCTGAGTCCTGAGTCCTGTGAGTCCTGAGTCCTGAGTCCTGAGTCCTTTGAGTCCTGTGAGTCCTGTGAGTCCTGTGAGTCCTGAGTCCTGAGTCCTGTGAGTCCTGAGTCCTGTGAGTCCTGTGAGTCCTGTGAGTCCTAAGTCCTGAGTGCTGTGAGTCCTGTGAGTCCTAAGTCCTGAGTCCTAAGTCCTGAGTTATGAGTCCTGTGAGTCTTGTGAGTCCTGAGACCTGAGTCCTGTGAGTCCTGACTCCTGAGTCCTGAGTCCTGTGAGTCCTGTGAGTCCTGTGAGTCCTGTGAGTCCTGAGTCCTGAGTCCTGTGAGTCCTGTGAGTCCTGAGTCTTGTGAGTCCTGTGAGTCCTGTGAGTCCTGAGTCTTGTGAGTTCTGTGAGTCCTGTGATTTCTGAGTCCTGAGTCCTGTGAGTCCTGTGAGTCCTGTGAGTCCTGAGTCTTGTGAGTCCTGTGAGTCCTGTGAGTCATGAGTCCTGTGAGTCCTGTGAGTCCTGAGTCTTGTGAGTCCTGTGAGTCCTGTGAGTCCTGAGTCTTGTGAGTCCTGTGAGTCCTGAGTCCTGTGAGTCCTGTGAGTCCTGTGAGTCCTGAGTCCTGTGAGTCCTGTGAGTCCTGTGAGTCCTGAGTCTTGTGAGTCCTGTGAGTCCTGTGAGTCCTGTGAGTCCTGAGTCTTGTGAGTCCTGTGAGTCCTGTGAGTCCTGAGTCCTGTGAGGCCTGTGAGTCCTGTGAGTCTTGTGAGTCCTGAGCCCTGAGTCCTTTGAGTCCTGTGAGTCCTGTGAGTCCTGTGAGTCCTGTGAGTCCTGTGAGTCCTGTGAGTCCTGTGAGTCCTGAGTCCTGTGAGTCCTGTGAGTCCTGTGAGTCCTGAGTCTTGTGAGTCCTGTGAGTCCTGTGAGTCCTGTGAGTCCTGTGAGTCCTGAGTCTTGTGAGTCCTGTGAGTCCTGTGAGTCCTGAGTCCTGTGAGGCCTGTGAGTCCTGTGAGTCTTGTGAGTCCTGAGCCCTGAGTCCTTTGAGTCCTGTGAGTCCTGTGAGTCCTGAGTCCTAAGTCCTGAGTTATGAGTCCTGTGAGTCTTGTGAGTCCTGAGACCTGAGTCCTGTGAGTCCTGTAAGTCCTGTGAGTCCTGTGAGTCCTGAGTCCTGAGTCTTGTGAGTCCTGTGAGTCCTGTGAGTCCTGTAAGTCCTGTGAGTCCTGAGTCCTGTGAGTCCTGAGTCTTGTGAGTCCTGTGAGTCCTGTGAGTCCTGTGAGTCCTGAGTCTTGTGAGTCCTGTGAGTCCTGTGAGTCCTGAGTCCTGTGAGGCCTGTGAGTCCTGTGAGTCTTGTGAGTCCTGAGCCCTGAGTCCTTTGAGTCCTGTGAGTCCTGTGAGTCCTGTGAGTCCTGTGAGTCCTGTGAGTCCTGTGAGTCCTGTGAGTCCTGTGAGTCCTGAGTCCTCAGTCCTGTGAGTCCTGTGAGTCCTGACTCCTGAGTCCTGTGAGTCCTGAGTCCTGTGAGTCCTGAGTCCTGTGAGTCCTGAGTCCTGAGTCCTGTGAGTCCTGAGTCCTGAGTCCTGAGTCCTTTGAGTCCTGTGAGTCCTGTGAGTCCTGTGAGTCCTGTGAGTCCTGAGTCCTGTGAGTCCTGTGAGTCCTGTGAGTCCTGTGAGTCCTGTGAGTCCTGAGTCTTGTGAGTCCTGTGAGTCCTGTGAGTCCTAAGTCCTGAGTCCTGTGAGTCCTGTGAGTCCTGACTCCTGAGTCCTGTGAGTCCTGTGAGTCCTGAGACCTGTGAGTCCTGAGTACTGTGAGTCCTGTGAGTCCTGAGTCCTGAGTCCTGTGAGTCCTGTGAGTTCTGAGTCTTGTGAGTCCTGTGAGTCCTGTGAGTCCTGAGTCTTGTGAGTCCTGTGAGTCCTGTGAGTCCTGAGTCCTAAGTCCTGAGTTATGAGTCCTGTGAGTCCTGAGTCCTGTGAGTCCTGAGTCCTGTGAGTCCTGAGTCCTGAGTCCTGTGAGTCCTGTGAGTCCTGTGAGTCCTGAGTCCTGAGTCCTGTGAGTCCTGTGAGTCCTGAGTCCTGAGTCCTTTGAGTCCTGTGAGTCCTGTGAGTCCTGTGAGTCCTGTGAGTCCTGAGTCCTGAGTCCTGTGAGTCCTGTGAGTCCTGACTCCTGAGTCCTGTGAGTCCTGAGTCCTGTGAGTCCTGTGAGTCCTGAGTCCTGAGTCCTGTGAGTCCTGTGAGTCCTGAGTCCTGTGAGTCCTGAGTCCTTGTGAGTCCTGTGAGTCCTGAGTCTTGTGAGTCCTGTGAGTCCTGAGTCTTGTGAGTCCTGTGAGTCCTGTGAGTCCTGAGTCCTGTGAGGCCTGTGAGTCCTGTGAGTCTTGTGAGTCCTGAGCCCTGAGTCCTTTGAGTCCTGTGAGTCCTGTGAGTCCTGTGAGTCCTGTGAGTCCTGTGAGTCCTGAGTCCTGAGTCCTGTGAGTCCTGTGAGTCCTGACTCCTGAGTCCTGTGAGTCCTGAGTCCTGTGAGTCCTGTGAGTCCTGAGTCCTGAGTCCTGTGAGTCCTGTGAGTCCTGAGTCCTGAGTCCTGTGAGTCCTGAGTCCTGAGTCCTGTGAGTCCTGTGAGTCCTGACTCCTGAGTCCTGTGAGTCCTGAGTCCTGTGAGTCCTGAGTCCTGTGAGTCCTGAGTCCTGAGTCCTGTGAGTCCTGAGTCCTGAGTCCTGAGTCCTTTGAGTCCTGTGAGTCCTGTGAGTCCTGTGAGTCCTGTGAGTCCTGAGTCCTGAGTCCTGAGTCCTGTGAGTCCTGTGAGTCCTGTGAGTCCTGTGAGTCCTGAGTCCTGTGAGTCCTGTGAGTCCTGTGAGTCCTGTGAGTCCTGTGAGTCCTGTGAGTCCTGAGTCTTGTGAGTCCTGTGAGTCCTGTGAGTCCTAAGTCCTGAGTCCTGTGAGTCCTGTGAGTCCAGACTCCTGAGTCCTGTGAGTCCTGTGAGTCCTGAGACCTGTGAGTCCTGAGTACTGTGAGTCCTGTGAGTCCTGAGTCCTGAGTCCTGTGAGTCCTGTGAGTCCTGAGTCTTGTGAGTCCTGTGAGTCCTATGAGTCCTGAATCCTAAGTCCTGAGTTATGAGTCCTGTGAGTCCTGAGTCCTGTGAGTCCTGAGTCCTGTGAGTCCTGAGTCCTGTGAGTCCTGTGAGTCCTGTGAGTCCTGAGTCCTGAGTCCTGTGAGTCCTGTGAGTCCTGTGAGTCCTGAGTCCTGAGTCCTTTGAGTCCTGTAAGTCCTGTGAGTCCTGTGAGTCCTGTGAGTCCTGTGAGTCCTGTGAGTCCTGAGTCCTGAGTCCTGTGAGTCCTGTGAGTCCTGACTCCTGAGTCCTGTGAGTCCTGAGTCCTGTGAGTCCTGTGAGTCCTGAGTCCTGAGTCCTGTGAGTCCTGTGAGTCCTGAGTCCTGAGTCCTGTGAGTCCTGAGTCCTGAGTCCTGTGAGTCCTGTGAGTCCTGTAAGTCCTGTGAGTCCTGTTAGTCCTGAGTCCTGAGTCTTGTGAGTCCTGTGAGTCCTGTGAGTCCTGAGTCCTTTGAGTCCTGTGAGTCCTGTGAGTCCTGTGAGTCCTGTGAGTCCTGAGTCCTGAGTCCTGTGAGTCCTGTGAGTCCTGTGAGTCCTGAGTCCTGTGAGTCCTGTGAGTCCTAAGTCCTGAGTCCTTTGAGTCCTGTGAGTCCTGTGAGTCCTAAGTCCTGAGTCCTAAGTCCTGAGTTATGAGTCCTGTGAGTCTTGTGAGTCCTGAGACCTGAGTCCTGTGAGTCCTGACTCCTGAGTCCTGAGTCCTGTGAGTCCTGTGAGTCCTGTGAGTCCTGTGAGTCCTATGAGTCCTGTGAGTCCTGAGTCCTGAGTCCTGTGAGTCCTGTGAGTCCTGAGTCTTGTGAGTCCTGTGAGTCCTGTGAGTCCTGAGTCTTGTGAGTTCTGTGAGTCCTGTGATTTCTGAGTCCTGAGTCCTGTGAGTCCTGTGAGTCCTGTGAGTCCTGAGTCTTGTGAGTCCTGTGAGTCCTGTGAGTCCTGAGTCCTGAGTCCTGTGAGTCCTGTGAGTCCTCAGTCTTGTGAGTCCTGTGAGTCCTGAGTCTTGTGAGTCCTGTGAGTCCTGTGAGTCCTGAGTCCTGTGAGTCCTGTGAGTCCTGAGTCCTGTGAGTCCTGTGAGTCCTGAGTCTTGTGAGTCCTGTGAGTCCTGTGAGTCCTGTGAGTCCTGTGAGTCCTGAGTCTTGTGAGTCCTGTGAGTCCTGTGAGTCCTGAGTCCTGTGGGGCCTGTGAGTCCTGTGAGTCTTGTGAGTCCTGAGCCCTGAGTCCTTTGAGTCCTGTGAGTCCTGTGAATCCTGTGAGTCCTGTGAGTCCTGTGAGTCCTGTGAGTCCTGAGTCCTGAGTCCTGTGAGTCCTGACTCCTGAGTCCTGTGAGTCCTGTGAGTCCTGAGTCCTGTGAGTCCTGAGTCCTGTGAGTCCTGAGTCCTGAGTCCTGTGAGTCCTGAGTCCTGAGTCCTGAGTCCTTTGAGTCCTGTGAGTCCTGTGAGTCCTGTGAGTCCTGAGTCCTGAGTCCTGTGAGTCCTGTGAGTCCTGTGAGTCCTGTGAGTCCTGAGTCCTGTGAGTCCTGTGAGTCCTGTGAGTCCTGAGTCTTGTGAGTCCTGTGAGTCCTGTGAGTCCTAAGTCCTGAGTCCTGTGAGTCCTGTGAGTCCTGACTCCTGAGTCCTGTGAGTCCTGTGAGTCCTGAGTCCTGTGAGTCCTGTGAGTCCTGAGTCCTGTGAGTCCTGAGTACTGTGAGTCCTGTGAGTCCTGAGTCCTGAGTCCTGTGAGTCCTGAGTCCTGTGAGTCCTGTGAGTCCTGTGAGTCCTGAGTCTTGTGAGTCCTGTGAGTCCTGTGAGTCCTGAGTCCTAAGTCCTGAGTTATGAGTCCTGTGAGTCCTGAGTCCTGTGAGTCCTGAGTCCTGAGTCCTGTGAGTCCTGTGAGTCCTGTGAGTCCTGCGAGTCCTGTGAGTCCTGAGTCCTGAGTCCTGTGAGTCCTGTGAGTCCTGTGAGTCCTGAGTCCTGAGTCCTTTGAGTCCTGTGAGTCCTGTGAGTCCTGTGAGTCCTGTGAGTCCTGTGAGTCCTGTGAGTCCTGTGAGTCCTGAGTCCTGAGTCCTGTGAGTCCTGTGAGTCCTGACTCCTGAGTCCTGTGAGTCCTGAGTCCTGTGAGTCCTGTGAGTCCTGTGAGTCCTGAGTCCTGAGTCCTAAGTCCTGAGTTATGAGTCCTGTGAGTCTTGTGAGTCCTGAGACCTGAGTCCTGTGAGTCCTGACTCCTGAGTCCTGAGTCCTGTGAGTCCTGTGAGTCCTGTGAGTCCTGTGAGTCCTGAGTCCTGAGTCCTGTGAGTCCTGTGAGTCCTGTGAGTCCTGTGAGTCCCGTGAGTCCTGAGTCTTGTGAGTCCTGTGAGTCCTGTGAGTCCTTAGTCTTGTAATTCTGTGAGTCCTGTGATTTCTGAGTCCTGAGTCCTGTGAGTCCTCTGAGTCCTGTGAGTCCTGAGTCTTGTGAGTCCTGTGAGTCCTGTGAGTCCTGAGTCCTGAGTCCTGTGTGTCCTGTGAGTCCTGAGTCTTGTGAGTCCTGTGAGTCCTGTGAGTCCTGAGTCTTGTGAGTCCTGTGAGTCCTGTGAGTCCTGAGTCCTGTGAGTCCTGTGAGTCCTGTGAGTCCTGAGTCCTGTGAGTCCTGTGAGTCCTGAGTCTTGTGAGTCCTGTGAGTCCTGTGAGTCCTGTGAGTCCTGAGTCTTGTGAGTCCTGTGAGTCCTGTGAGTCCTGAGTCCTGTGAGGCCTGTGAGTCCTGAGCCCTGAGTCCTTTGAGTCCTGTGAGTCCTGTGAGTCCTGTGAGTCCTGTGAGTCCTGTGAGTCCTGTGAGTCCTGAGTCCTGAGTCCTGTGAGTCCTGACTCCTGAGTCCTGTGAGTCCTGTGAGTCCTGAGTCCTGTGAGTCCTGAGTCCTGTGAGTCCTGAGTCCTGAGTCCTGTGAGTCCTGAGTCCTGAGTCCTGAGTCCTTTGAGTCCTGTGAGTCCTGTGAGTCCTGTGAGTCCTGTGAGTCCTGAGTCCTGAGTCCTGTGAGTCCTGTGAGTCCTGTGAGTCCTGAGTCTTGTGAGTCCTGTGAGTCCTGTGAGTCCTGTTAGTCCTAAGTCCTGAGTCCTGTGAGTCCTGTGAGTCCTGACTCCTGTGAGTCCTGTGAGTCCTGTGAGTCCTGTGAGTCCTGAGTCCTGAGTCCTGTGAGTCCTGTGAGTCCTGAGTCTTGTGAGTCCTGTGAGTCCTGTGAGTCCTGAGTCTTGTGAGTTCTGTGAGTCCTGTGATTTCTGAGTCCTGAGTCCTGTGAGTCCTGAGTCTTGTGAGTCCTGTGAGTCCTGAGTCCTGAGTCCTGTGAGTCATGTGAGTCCTCAGTCTTGTGAGTCCTGTGAGTCCTGTGAGTCCTGATTCTTGTGAGTCCTGTGAGTCCTGTGAGTCCTGTGAGTCCTGAGTCCTGTGAGTCCTGTGAGTCCTGTGAGTCCTGAGTCCTGTGAGTCCTGTGAGTCCTGAGTCTTGTGAGTCCTGTGAGTCCTGTGAGTCCTGTGATTCCTGTGAGTCCTGAGTCTTGTGAGTCCTGTGAGTCCTGTGAGTCCTGAGTCCTGTGGGGCCTGTGAGTCCTGTGAGTCTTGTGAGTCCTGAGCCCTGAGTCCTTTGAGTCCTGTGAGTCCTGTGAGTCCTGTGAGTCCTGTGAGTCCTGTGAGTCCTGTGAGTCCTGTGAGTCCTGAGTCCTGAGTCCTGTGAGTCCTGACTCCTGAGTCCTGTGAGTCCTGTGAGTCCTGAGTCCTGTGAGTCCTGAGTCCTGTGAGTCCTGAGTCCTCAGTGCTGTGAATCCTGTGAGTCCTGTGAGTCCTGTGAGTCCTGAGTCCTGAGTCCTGAGTCCTGTGAGTCCTGTGAGTCCTGTGAGTCCTGTGAGTCCTGAGTCTTGTGAGTCCTGTGAGTCCTGAGTCCTGTGAGTCCTGCGAGTCCTGTGAGTCCTGAGTCTTGTGAGTCCTGTGAGTCCTGAGTCCTGAGTCCTGTGAGTCCTGAGTCTTGTGAGTCCTGTGAGTCCTGTGAGTCCTAAGTCTTGGGAGTCCTGTGAGTCCTGTGAGTCCTGTGAGTCCTGTGAGTCCTGAGTCCTGTGAGTCCTGTGAGTCCTGTGAGTCCTGAGTCCTGAGTCCTGCGAGTCCTGTGAGTCCTGAGTCCTGAGTCCTGAGTCTTGGGAGTCCTGTGAGTCCTGTGAGTCCTGTGAGTCCTGAGTCCTGTGAGTCTTGTGATTCCTGTGAGTCTTGTGATTCCTGTGAGTCCTGGGTCTTGTGAGTCCTGTGAGTCCTGTGAGTCCTGAGTCCTGAGTCCTGTGAGTCCTGAGTCCTGTGAGTCCTGAGTCCTGTGAGTCCTGTGAGTCCTGAGTCTTGTGAGTCCTGTGAGTCCTGTGAGTTTGAGTCTTGTGAGTCCTGTGAGTCCTGAGTCTTGTGAGTTCTGTGAGTTTGAGTCTTGTGAGTCCTGTGAGTCCTGAGTCTTGTGAGTCCTGTGAGTCTTGTGAGTCCTGAGTCCTGAGTCCTGTAAGTCCTGTGAGTCCTGTGAGTCCTGAGTCCTGTGAGGCCTGTGAGTGCTGTGAGTCCTGATTCCTGTGAGTCCTGTGAGTCCTGTGAGTCCTGAGTCTTGTGAGTCCTGTGAGTCCTGTGAGTTCTGAGTCCTGAGTCCTGTGAGTCCTGAGTCCTGAGTCCTGTGAGTCCTGTGAGTCCTGAGTCTTGTGAGTCCTGTGAGTCCTGTGAGTCCTGTGAGTCCTGTGAGTCTTGTGAGTCCTGAGTCTTGTGAGTCCTGTGAGTCCTGAGTCTTGTGAGTCCTGTGAGTCCTGTGAGTCCTGTGAGTCCTGTGAGTCCTGTGAGTCCTGAGTCTTGTGAGTCCTGTGAGTCCTGAGTCTTGTGAGTCCTGTGAGTCCTGTGAGTCCTGTGAGTCCTGAGTCTTGTGAGTCCTGTGAGTCCTGAGTCTTGTGAGTCCTGTGAGTCCTGTGATTTCTGAGTCCTGAGTCCTGTGAGTCCTGTGAGTCCTGTGAGTCCTGAGTCTTGTGAGTCCTGTGAGTCCTGAGTCCTGAGTCCTGTGAGTCCTGAGTCTTGTGAGTCCTGTGAGTCCTGTGAGTCCTGAGTCTTGTGAGTTCTGTGAGTCCTGTGATTTCTGAGTCCTGAGTCCTGTGAGTCCTGTGAGTCCTGTGAGTCCTGTGAGTCCTGAGTCTTGTGAGTCCTGTGAGTCCTGAGTCCTGAGTCCTGTGAGTCCTGAGTCTTGTGAGTCCTGTGAGTCCTGTGAGTCCTGAGTCTTGTGAGTTCTGTGAGTCCTGTGATTTCTGAGTCCTGAGTCCTGTGAGTCCTGTGAGTCCTGTGAGTCCTGAGTCTTGTGAGTCCTGTGAGTCCTGTGAGTCCTGAGTCCTGAGTCCTGTGAGTCCTGTGAGTCCTCAGTCTTGTGAGTCCTGTGAGTCCTGTGAGTCCTGAGTCTTGTGAGTCCTGTGAGTCCTGTGAGTCCTGAGTCCTGTGAGTCCTGTGAGTCCTGTGAGTCCTGAGTCCTGTGAGTCCTGTGAGTCCTGAGTCTTGTGAGTCTTGTGAGTCCTGTGAGTCCTGTGAGTCCTGAGTCCTGTGAGGCCTGTGAGTCCTGTGAGTCCTGTGAGTCCTGAGTCCTGTGAGGCCTGTGAGTCCTGTGAGTCTTGTGAGTCCTGAGCCCTGAGTCCTTTGAGTCCTGTGAGTCCTGTGAGTCCTGTGAGTCCTGTGAGTCCTGTGAGTCCTGTGAGTCCTGTGAGTCCTGAGTCCTGAGTCCTGTGAGTCCTGACTCCTGAGTCCTGTGAGTCCTGTGAGTCCTGAGTCCTGTGAGTCCAGAGTCCTGTGAGTCCTGAGTCCTGAGTCCTGTGAGTCCTGAGTCCTGAGTCCTGAGTCCTTTGAGTCCTGTGAGTCCTGTGAGTCCTGTGAGTCCTGTGAGTCCTGAGTCCTGAGTCCTGTGAGTCCTGTGAGTCCTGTGAGTCCTGTGAGTCCTGAGTCCTGTGAGTCCTGTGAGTCCTGTGAGTCCTGTGAGTCCTGTGAGTCCTGAGTCTTGTGAGTCCTGTGAGTCCTGTGAGTCCTGTGAGTCCTAAGTCCTGAGTCCTGTGAGTCCTGTGAGTCCTGACTCCTGAGTCTTGTGAGTCCTGTGAGTCCTGTGAGTCCTGAGTCCTGTGAGTCTTGTGAGTCCTGAGCCCTGAGTCCTTTGAGTCCTGTGAGTCCTTTGAGTCCTGTGAGTCCTGTGAGTCCTGTGAGTCCTGTGAGTCCTGAGTCCTGAGTCCTGTGAGTCCTGTGAGTCCTGACTCCTGAGTCCTGTGAGTCCTGAGTCCTGTGAGTCCTGAGTCCTGTGAGTCCTGAGTCCTGAGTCCTGTGAGTCCTGAGTCCTGAGTCCTGAGTCCTTTGAGTCCTGTGAGTCCTGTGAGTCCTGTGAGTCCTGTGAGTCCTGAGTCCTGAGTCCTGTGAGTCCTGTGAGTCCTGTGAGTCCTGTGAGTCCTTAGTCCTGTGAGTCCTGTGAGTCCTGTGAGTCCTGTGAGTCCTGTGAGTCCTGAGTCTTGTGAGTCCTGTGAGTCCTGTGAGTCCTAAGTCCTGAGTCCTGTGAGTCCTGTGAGTCCAGACTCCTGAGTCCTGTGAGTCCTGTGAGTCCTGAGACCTGTGAGTCCTGAGTACTGTGAGTCCTGTGAGTCCTGAGTCCTGAGTCCTGCGAGTCCTGTGAGTCCTGAGTCTTGTGAGTCCTGTGAGTCCTGTGAGTCCTGAATCCTAAGTCCTGAGTTATGAGTCCTGTGAGTCCTGAGTCCTGTGAGTCCTGAGTCCTGTGAGTCCTGAGTCCTGAGTCCTGTGAGTCCTGTGAGTCCTGTGAGTCCTGAGTCCTGAGTCCTGTGAGTCCTGTGAGTCCTGTGAGTCCTGAGTCCTGAGTCCTTTGAGTCCTGTAAGTCCTGTGAGTCCTGTGAGTCCTGTGAGTCCTGTGAGTCCTGTGAGTCCTGAGTCCTGAGTCCTGTGAGTCCTGTGAGTCCTGACTCCTGAGTCCTGTGAGTCCTGAGTCCTGTGAGTCCTGTGAGTCCTGAGTCCTGAGTCCTGTGAGTCCTGTGAGTCCTGAGTCCTGAGTCCTGTGAGTCCTGAGTCCTGAGTCCTGTGAGTCCTGTGAGTCCTGTAAGTCCTGTGAGTCCTGTTAGTCCTGAGTCCTGAGTCTTGTGAGTCCTGTGAGTCCTGTGAGTCCTGAGTCCTTTGAGTCCTGTGAGTCCTGTGAGTCCTGTGAGTCCTGTGAGTCCTGAGTCCTGAGTCCTGTGAGTCCTGTGAGTCCTGTGAGTCCTGAGTCCTGTGAGTCCTGTGAGTCCTAAGTCCTGAGTCCTTTGAGTCCTGTGAGTCCTGTGAGTCCTGTGAGTCCTGTGAGTCCTGAGTCCTGTGAGTCCTGTGAATCCTGTGAGTCCTGAGTCCTGTGAGTCTTGTGATTCCTGTGAGTCCTGGGTCTTGCGAGTCCTGTGAGTCCTGAGTCCTGTGAGTCCTGAGTCCTGTGAGTCCTGAGTCCTGTGAGTCCTGTGAGTCCTGTGAGTCCTAAGTGCTGAGTCCTGTGAGTCCTGTGAGTCCTGAGTCCTAAGTCCTGAGTTATGAGTCCTGTGAGTCTTGTGAGTCCTGTGACCTGAGTCCTGTGAGTCCTGTAAGTCCTGTGAGTCCTGTGAGTCCTGAGTCCTGAGTCTTGTGAGTCCTGTGAGTCCTGTGAGTCCTGTAAGTCCTGTGAGTCCTGAGTCCTGAGTCTTGTGAGTCCTGTGAGTCCTGTGAGTCCTGTGAGTCCTGAGTCCTGAGTCCTGAGTCCTGTGAGTCCTGTGAGTCCTGAGTCCTGAGTCCTGTGAGTCCTGAGTCCTGAGTCCTGTGAGTCCTGTGAGTCCTGTAAGTCCTGTGAGTCCTGTTAGTCCTGAGTCCTCAGTCTTGTGAGTCCTGTGAGTCCTGAGTCCTTTGAGTCCTGTGAGTCCTGTGAGTCCTGTGAGTCCTGTGAGTCCTGTGAGTCCTGTGAGTCCTGAGTCCTTTGAGTCCTGTGAGGTCTGTGAGTCCTGTGAGTCTTGTGAGTACTGAGCCCTGAGTCCTTTGAGTCCTGTGAGTCCTGTGAGTCCTGTGAGTCCTGTGAGTCCTGTGAGTCCTGTGAGTCCTGTGAGTCCTGAGTCCTGAGTCCTGTGAGTCCTGACTCCTGAGTCCTGTGAGTCCTGTGAGTCCTGAGTCCTGTGAGTCCTGAGTCCTGTGAGTCCTGAGACCTGAGTCCTGTGAGTCCTGAGTCCTGAGTCCTGAGTCCTTTGAGTCCTGTGAGTCCTGTGAGTCCTGTGAGTCCTGAGTCCTGAGTCCTGTGAGTCCTGTGAGTCCTGTGAGTCCTGTGAGTCCTGAGTCCTGTGAGTCCTGTGAGTCCTGTGAGTCCTGTGAGTCCTGTGAGTCCTGAGTCTTGTGAGTCCTGTGAGTCCTGTGAGTCCTAAGTCCTGAGTCCTGTGAGTCCTGTGAGTCCTGACTCCTGAGTCCTGTGAGTCCTGTGAGTCCTGAGTCCTGTGAGTCCTGTGAGTCCTGAGTCCTGTGAGTCCTGAGTACTGTGAGTCCTGTGAGTCCTGAGTCCTGAGTCCTGTGAGTCCTGAGTCCTGTGAGTCCTGAGTCTTGTGAGTCCTGTGAGTCCTGTGAGTCCTGAGTCTTAAGTCCTGAGTTATGAGTCCTGTGAGTCCTGAGTCCTGTGAGTCCTGAGTCCTGAGTCCTGTGAGTCCTGTGAGTCCTGTGAGTCCTGCGAGTCCTGTGAGTCCTGAGTCCTGAGTCCTGTGAGTCCTGTGATTTCTGAGTCCTGAGTCCTGTGAGTCCTGTGAGTCCTGAGTCTTGTGAGTCCTGAGTCTTGTGAGTCCTGTGAGTCCTGAGTCCTGAGTCCTGTGAGTCCTGTGAGTCCTGAGTCTTGTGAGTCCTGTGAGTCCTGTGAGTCCTGAGTCTTGTGAGTCCTGTGAGTCCTGAGTCCTGTGAGTCCCGTGAGTCCTGTGAGTCCTGAGTCCTGTGAGTCCTGTTAGTCCTGTGAGTCCTGAGTCTTGTGAGTCCTGTGAGTCCTGTGAGTCCTGTGAGTCCTGTGAGTCCTGAGTCTTGTGAGTCCTGTGAGTCCTGTGAGTCTTGAGTCCTGTGAGGCCTGTGAGTCCTGTGAGTCTTGTGAGTCCTGAGCCCTGAGTCCTTTGAGTCCTGTGAGTCCTGTGAGTCCTGAGTCCTAAGTCCTGAGTTATGAGTCCTGTGAGTCTTGTGAGTCCTGAGACCTGAGTCCTGTGAGTCCTGTAAGTCCTGTGAGTCCTGTGAGTCCTGAGTCCTGAGTCTTGTGAGTCCTGTGAGTCCTGTGAGTCCTGTAAGTCCTGTGAGTCCTGAGTCCTGTGAGTCCTGTGAGTCCTGTGAGTCCTAAGTCCTGAGTCCTGTGAGTCCTGTGAGTCCTAAGTCCTGAGTCCTAAGTCCTGAGTTATGAGTCCTGTGAGTCTTGTGAGTCCTGAGACCTGAGTCCTGTGAGTCCTGACTCCTGAGTCCTGAGTCCTGTGAGTCCTGTGAGTCCTGTGAGTCCTGTGAGTCCTGTGAGTCCTGTGAGTCCTGAGTCCTGAGTCCTGTGAGTCCTGTGAGTCCTGAGTCTTGTGAGTCCTTTGAGTCCTGTGAGTCCTGAGTCTTGTGAGTTCTGTGAGTCCTGTGATTTCTGAGTCCTGAGTCCTGTGAGTCCTGTGAGTCCTGTGAGTCCTGTGAGTCCTGAGTCTTGTGAGTCCTGTGAGTCCTGTGAGTCCTGTGAGTCCTGTGAGTCCTGTGAGTCCTGTGAGTCCTGAGTCCTGAGTCCTGTGAGTCCTGACTCCTGAGTCCTGTGAGTCCTGTGAGTCCTGAGTCCTGTGAGTCCTGAGTCCTGTGAGTCCTGAGTCCTGAGTCCTGTGAGTCCTGAGTCCTGAGTCCTGAGTCCTGAGTCCTGAGTCCTGAGTCCTTTGAGTCCTGTGAGTCCTGTGAGTCCTGTGAGTCCTGTGAGTCCTGAGTCCTGAGTCCTGTGAGTCCTGTGAGTCCTGTGAGTCCTGTGAGTCCTGAGTCCTGTGAGTCCTGTGAGTCCTGTGAGTCCTGTGAGTCCTGAGTCTTGTGAGTCCTGTGAGTCCTGTGAGTCCTGTGAGTCCTGTGAGTCCTAAGTCCTGAGTCCTGTGAGTCCTGACTCCTGAGTCCTGTGAGTCCTGTGAGTCCTGAGTCCTGTGAGTCCTGTGAGTCCTGAGTCCTGTGAGTCCTGAGTACTGTGAGTCCTGAGTCCTGAGTCCTGTGAGTCCTGAGTCCTGTGAGTCCTGTGAGTCCTGTGAGTCCTGAGTCTTGTGAGTCATGTGAGTCCTGTGAGTCCTGAGTCCTAAGTCCTGAGTTATGAGTCCTGTGAGTCCTGAGTCCTGTGAGTCCTGAGTCCTGAGTCCTGTGAGTCCTGTGAGTCCTGTGAGTCCTGCGAGTCCTGTGAGTCCTGAGTCCTGAGTCCTGTGAGTCCTGTGATTTCTGAGTCCTGAGTCCTGTGAGTCCTGTGAGTCCTGAGTCTTGTGAGTCCTGTGAGTCCTGTGAGTCCTGAGTCCTGAGTCCTGTGAGTCCTGTGAGTCCTGAGTCTTGTGAGTCCTGTGAGTCCTGTGAGTCCTGAGTCTTGTGAGTCCTGTGAGTCCTGTGAGTCCTGAGTCCTAAGTCCTGAGTTATGAGTCCTGTGAGTCCTGAGTCCTGTGAGTCCTGAGTCCTGAGTCCTGTGAGTTCTGTGAGTCATGTGAGTCCTGCGAGTCCTGTGAGTCCTGAGTCCTGAGTCCTGTGAGTCCTGTGATTTCTGAGTCCTGAGTCCTGTGAGTCCTGTGAGTCCTGTGAGTCCTGAGTCTTGTGAGTCCTGTGAGTCCTGTGAGTCCTGTGAGTCCTGAGTCTTGTGAGTCCTGTGAGTCCTGTGAGTCCTGTGAGTCCTGAGTCTTGTGAGTCCTGTGAGTCCTGAGTCCTGTGAGTCCTGTGAGTCCTGTGAGTCCTAAGTCCTGAGTCCTGTGAGTCCTGTGAGTCCTAAGTCCTGAGTCCTAAGTCCTGAGTTATGAGTCCTGTGAGTCTTGTGAGTCCTGAGACCTGAGTCCTGTGAGTCCTGACTCCTGAGTCCTGAGTCCTGTGAGTCCTGTGAGTCCTGTGAGTCCTGTGAGTCCTGTGAGTCCTGTGAGTCCTGAATCCTGAGTCCTGTGAGTCCTGTGAGTCCTGAGTCTTGTGAGTCCTGTGAGTCCTGTGAGTCCTGAGTCTTGTGAGTTCTGTGAGTCCTGTGATTTCTGAGTCCTGAGTCCTGTGAGTCCTGTGAGTCCTGTGAGTCCTGAGTCTTGTGAGTCCTGTGAGTCCTGTGAGTCCTGAGTCCTGAGTCCTGTGAGTCCTGTGAGTCCTCAGTCTTGTGAGTCCTGTGAGTCCTGAGTCTTGTGAGTCCTGTGAGTCCTGTGAGTCCTGAGTCCTGTGAGTCCTGTGAGTCCTGAGTCCTGTGAGTCCTGTGAGTCCTGAGTCTTGTGAGTCCTGTGAGTCCTGTGAGTCCTGTGAGTCCTGTGAGTCCTGAGTCTTGTGAGTCCTGTGAGTCCTGTGAGTCCTGAGTCCTGTGGGGCCTGTGAGTCCTGTGAGTCTTGTGAGTCCTGAGCCCTGAGTCCTTTGAGTCCTGTGAGTCCTGTGAGTCCTGTGAGTCCTGTGAGTCCTGTGAGTCCTGTGAGTCCTGAGTCCTGAGTCCTGTGAGTCCTGACTCCTGAGTCCTGTGAGTTCTGTGAGTCCTGAGTCCTGTGAGTCCTGAGTCCTGTGAGTCCTGAGTCCTGAGTCCTGTGAGTCCTGAGTCCTGAGTCCTGAGTCCTTTGAGTCCTGTGAGTCCTGTGAGTCCTGTGAGTCCTGAGTCCTGAGTCCTGTGAGTCCTGTGAGTCCTGTGAGTCCTGTGAGTCCTGAGTCCTGTGAGTCCTGTGAGTCCTGTGAGTCCTGTGAGTCCTGTGAGTCCTGAGTCTTGTGAGTCCTGTGAGTCCTGTGAGTCCTAAGTCCTGAGTCCTGTGAGTCCTGTGAGTCCTGACTCCTGAGTCCTGTGAGTCCTGTGAGTCCTGAGTCCTGTGAGTCCTGTGAGTCCTGAGTCCTGTGAGTCCTGAGTACTGTGAGTCCTGTGAGTCCTGAGTCCTGAGTCCTGTGAGTCCTGAGTCCTGTGAGTCCTGTGAGTCCTGAGTCTTGTGAGTCCTGTGAGTCCTGTGAGTCCTGAGTCCTAAGTCCTGAGTTATGAGTCCTGTGAGTCCTGAGTCCTGTGAGTCCTGAGTCCTGAGTCCTGTGAGTCCTGTGAGTCCTGTGAGTCCTGCGAGTCCTGTGAGTCCTGTGTCCTGAGTCCTGTGAGTCCTGTGAGTCCTGTGAGTCCTGAGTCCTGAGTCCTTTGAGTCCTGTGAGTCCTGTGAGTCCTGTGAGTCCTGTGAGTCCTGTGAGTCCTGTGAGTCCTGAGTCCTGAGTCCTGTGAGTCCTGTGAGTCCTGACTCCTGAGTCCTGTGAGTCCTGAGTCCTGTGAGTCCTGTGAGTCCTGAGTCCTGAGTCCTGTGAGTCCTGTGAGTCCTGAGTCCTGAGTCCTAAGTCCTGAGTTATGAGTCCTGTGAGTCTTGTGAGTCCTGAGACCTGAGTCCTGTGAGTCCTGACTCCTGAGTCCTGAGTCCTGTGAGTCCTGTGAGTCCTGTGAGTCCTGTGAGTCCTGAGTCCTGAGTCCTGTGAGTCCTGTGAGTCCTGTGAGTCCTGTGAGTCCTGTGAGTCCTGTGAGTCCTGAGTCTTGTGAGTCCTGTGAGTCCTGAGTCTTGTAATTCTGTGAGTCCTGTGATTTCTGAGTCCTGAGTCCTGTGAGTCCTCTGAGTCCTGTGAGTCCTGAGTCTTGTGAGTCCTGTGAGTCCTGTGAGTCCTGAGTCCTGAGTCCTGTGTGTCCTGTGAGTCCTGAGTCTTGTGAGTCCTGTGAGTCCTGTGAGTCCTGAGTCTTGTGAGTCCTGTGAGTCCTGTGAGTCCTGAGTCCTGTGAGTCCTGTGAGTCCTGTGAGTCCTGAGTCCTGTGAGTCCTGTGAGACCTGAGTCTTGTGAGTCCTGTGAGTCCTGTGAGTCCTGTGAGTCCTGAGTCTTGTGAGTCCTGTGAGTCCTGTGAGTCCTGAGTCCTGTGAGGCCTGTGAGTCCTGAGCCCTGAGTCCTTTGAGTCCTGTGAGTCCTGTGAGTCCTGTGAGTCCTGTGAGTCCTGTGAGTCCTGAGTCCTGAGTCCTGTGAGTCCTGACTCCTGAGTCCTGTGAGTCCTGTGAATCCTGAGTCCTGTGAGTCCTGAGTCCTGTGAGTCCTGAGTCCTGAGTCCTGTGAGTCCTGAGTCCTGAGTCCTGAGTCCTTTGAGTCCTGTGAGTCCTGTGAGTCCTGTGAGTCCTGTGAGTCCTGAGTCCTGAGTCCCGTGAGTCCTGTGAGTCCTGTGAGTCCTGAGTCTTGTGAGTCCTGTGAGTCCTGTGAGTCCTGTGAGTCCTAAGTCCTGAGTCCTGTGAGTCCTGTGAGTCCTGACTCCTGAGTCCTGTGAGTCCTGTGAGTCCTGTGAGTCCTGTGAGTCCTGAGTCCTGAGTCCTGTGAGTCCTGTGAGTCCTGAGTCTTGTGAGTCCTGTGAGTCCTGTGAGTCCTGAGTCTTGTGAGTTCTGTGAGTCCTGTGATTTCTGAGTCCTGAGTCCTGTGAGTCCTGTGAGTCCTGAGTCTTGTGAGTCCTGTGAGTCCTGTGAGTCCTGAGTCCTGAGTCCTGTGAGTCCTGTGAGTCCTCAGTCTTGTGAGTCCTGTGAGTCCTGTGAGTCCTGAGTCTTGTGAGTCCTGTGAGTCCTGTGAGTCCTGAGTCCTGTGAGTCCTGTGAGTCCTGTGAGTCCTGAGTCCTGTGAGTCCTGTGAGTCCTGAGTCTTGTGAGTCCTGTGAGTCCTGTGAGTCCTGTGATTCCTGTGAGTCCTGAGTCTTGTGAGTCCTGTGAGTCCTGTGAGTCCTGAGTCCTGTGGGGCCTGTGAGTCCTGTGAGTCTTGTGAGTCCTGAGCCCTGAGTCCTTTGAGTCCTGTGAGTCCTGTGAGTCCTGTGAGTCCTGTGAGTCCTGTGAGTCCTGTGAGTCCTGTGAGTCCTGAGTCCTGAGTCCTGTGAGTCCTGACTCCTGAGTCCTGTGAGTCCTGTGAGTCCTGAGTCCTGTGAGTCCTGAGTCCTGTGAGTCCTGAGTCCTCAGTGCTGTGAATCCTGTGAGTCCTGTGAGTCCTGTGAGTCCTGTGAGTCCTGAGTCCTGAGTCCTGAGTCCTGTGAGTCCTGTGAGTCCTGTGAGTCCTGTGAGTCCTGAGTCTTGTGAGTCCTGTGAGTCCTGAGTCCTGTGAGTCCTGCGAGTCCTGTGAGTCCTGAGTCTTGTGAGTCCTGTGAGTCCTGAGTCCTGAGTCCTGTGAGTCCTGAGTCTTGTGAGTCCTGTGAGTCCTGTGAGTCCTAAGTCTTGGGAGTCCTGTGAGTCCTGTGAGTCCTGAGTCCTGTGAGTCCTGTGAGTCCTGTGAGTCCTGAGTCCTGAGTCCTGCGAGTCCTGTGAGTCCTGAGTCCTGAGTCCTGAGTCTTGGGAGTCCTGTGAGTCCTGTGAGTCCTGTGAGTCCTGTGAGTCCTGAGTCCTGTGAGTCTTGTGATTCCTGTGAGTCTTGTGATTCCTGTGAGTCCTGGGTCTTGTGAGTCCTGTGAGTCCTGTGAGTCCTGAGTCCTGAGTCCTGTGAGTCCTGAGTCCTGTGAGTCCTGAGTCCTGTGAGTCCTGTGAGTCCTGAGTCTTGTGAGTCCTGTGAGTCCTGTGAGTTTGAGTCTTGTGAGTCCTGTGAGTCCTGAGTCTTGTGAGTTCTGTGAGTTTGAGTCTTGTGAGTCCTGTGAGTCCTGAGTCTTGTGAGTCCTGTGAGTCTTGTGAGTCCTGAGTCCTGAGTCCTGTAAGTCCTGTGAGTCCTGTGAGTCCTGAGTCCTGTGAGGCCTGTGAGTGCTGTGAGTCCTGATTCCTGTGAGTCCTGTGAGTCCTGTGAGTCCTGAGTCTTGTGAGTCCTGTGAGTCCTGTGAGTTCTGAGTCCTGAGTCCTGTGAGTCCTGAGTCCTGAGTCCTGTGAGTCCTGTGAGTCCTGAGTCTTGTGAGTCCTGAGTCTTGTGAGTCCTGTGAGTCCTGTGAGTCCTGAGTCTTGTGAGTCCTGTGAGTCTTGTGAGTCCTGAGTCCTGAGTCCTGTAAGTCCTGTGAGTCCTGTGAGTCCTGAGTTCTGTGAGTCCTGTGATTTCTGAGTCCTGAGTCCTGTGAGTCCTGTGAGTCCTGTGAGTCCTGTGAGTCCTGAGTCTTGTGAGTCCTGTGAGTCCTGAGTCCTGAGTCCTGTGAGTCCTGAGTCTTGTGAGTCCTGTGAGTCCTGTGAGTCCTGAGTCTTGTGAGTTCTGTGAGTCCTGTGATTTCTGAGTCCTGAGTCCTGTGAGTCCTGTGAGTACTGTGAGTCCTGAGTCTTGTGAGTCCTGTGAGTCCTGTGAGTCCTGAGTCCTGAGTCCTGTGAGTCCTGTGAGTCCTCAGTCTTGTGAGTCCTGTGAGTCCTGTGAGTCCTGAGTCTTGTGAGTCCTGTGAGTCCTGTGAGTCCTGAGTCCTGTGAGTCCTGTGAGTCCTGTGAGTCCTGAGTCCTGTGAGTCCTGTGAGTCCTGAGTCTTGTGAGTCCTGTGAGTCCTGTGAGTCCTGTGAGTCCTGTGAGTCCTGAGTCTTGTGAGTCCTGTGAGTCCTGTGAGTCCTGAGTCCTGTGAGGCCTGTGAGTCCTGTGAGTCTTGTGAGTCCTGAGCCCTGAGTCCTTTGAGTCCTGTGAGTCCTGTGAGTCCTGTGAGTCCTGTGAGTCCTGTGAGTCCTGTGAGTCCTGAGTCCTGAGTCCTGTGAGTCCTGACTCCTGAGTCCTGTGAGTCCTGTGAGTCCTGAGTCCTGTGAGTCCAGAGTCCTGTGAGTCCTGAGTCCTGAGTCCTGTGAGTCCTGAGTCCTGAGTCCTGAGTCCTTTGAGTCCTGTGAGTCCTGTGAGTCCTGTGAGTCCTGTGAGTCCTGAGTCCTGAGTCCTGTGAGTCCTGTGAGTCCTGTGAGTCCTGTGAGTCCTGAGTCCTGTGAGTCCTGTGAGTCCTGTGAGTCCTGTGAGTCCTGAGTCTTGTGAGTCCTGTGAGTCCTGTGAGTCCTGTGAGTCCTAAGTCCTGAGTCCTGTGAGTCCTGTGAGTCCTGACTCCTGAGTCTTGTGAGTCCTGTGAGTCCTGTGAGTCCTGAGTCCTGTGAGTCCTGTGAGTCCTGAGTCTTGTGAGTCCTGTGAGTCCTGTGAGTCCTGTGAGTCCTGTGAGTCCTGAGTCTTGTGAGTCCTGTGAGTCCTGTGAGTCCTGAGTCCTTTGAGGCCTGTGAGTCCTGTGAGTCTTGTGAGTCCTGAGCCCTGAGTCCTTTGAGTCCTGTGAGTCCTGTGAGTCCTGTGAGTCCTGTGAGTCCTGTGAGTCCTGTGAGTCCTGAGTCCTGAGTCCTGTGAGTCCTGTGAGTCCTGACTCCTGAGTCCTGTGAGTCCTGAGTCCTGTGAGTCCTGAGTCCTGTGAGTCCTGAGTCCTGAGTCCTGTGAGTCCTGAGTCCTGAGTCCTGAGTCCTTTGAGTCCTGTGAGTCCTGTGAGTCCTGTGAGTCCTGTGAGTCCTGAGTCCTGAGTCCTGTGAGTCCTGTGAGTCCTGTGAGTCCTGTGAGTCCTTAGTCCTGTGAGTCCTGTGAGTCCTGTGAGTCCTGTGAGTCCTGTGAGTCCTGAGTCTTGTGAGTCCTGTGAGTCCTGTGAGTCCTAAGTCCTGAGTCCTGTGAGTCCTGTGAGTCCAGACTCCTGAGTCCTGTGAGTCCTGTGAGTCCTGAGACCTGTGAGTCCTGAGTACTGTGAGTCCTGAGTCCTGAGTCCTGCGAGTCCTGTGAGTCCTGAGTCTTGTGAGTCCTGTGAGTCCTGTGAGTCCTGAATCCTAAGTCCTGAGTTATGAGTCCTGTGAGTCCTGAGTCCTGTGAGTCCTGAGTCCTGTGAGTCCTGAGTCCTGAGTCCTGTGAGTCCTGTGAGTCCTGTGAGTCCTGAGTCCTGAGTCCTGTGAGTCCTGTGAGTCCTGTGAGTCCTGAGTCCTGAGTCCTTTGAGTCCTGTAAGTCCTGTGAGTCCTGTGAGTCCTGTGAGTCCTGTGAGTCCTGTGAGTCCTGAGTCCTGAGTCCTGTGAGTCCTGTGAGTCCTGACTCCTGAGTCCTGTGAGTCCTGAGTCCTGTGAGTCCTGTGAGTCCTGAGTCCTGAGTCCTGAGTCCTGTGAGTCCTGTGAGTCCTGAGTCCTGAGTCCTGTGAGTCCTGATTCCTGAGTCCTGTGAGTCCTGTGAGTCCTGTAAGTCCTGTGAGTCCTGTTAGTCCTGAGTCCTGAGTCTTGTGAGTCCTGTGAGTCCTGTGAGTCCTGAGTCCTTTGAGTCCTGTGAGTCCTGTGAGTCCTGTGAGTCCTGTGAGTCCTGAGTCCTGAGTCCTGTGAGTCCTGTGAGTCCTGTGAGTCCTGAGTCCTGTGAGTCCTGTGAGTCCTAAGTCCTGAGTCCTTTGAGTCCTGTGAGTCCTGTGAGTCCTGTGAGTCCTGTGAGTCCTGAGTCCTGTGAGTCCTGTGAATCCTGTGAGTCCTGAGTCCTGTGAGTCTTGTGATTCCTGTGAGTCCTGGGTCTTGCGAGTCCTGTGAGTCCTGAGTCCTGCGAGTCCTGAGTCCTGTGAGTCCTGAGTCCTGTGAGTCCTGTGAGTCCTAAGTGCTGAGTCCTGTGAGTCCTGTGAGTCCTGAGTCCTAAGTCCTGAGTTATGAGTCCTGTGAGTCTTGTGAGTCCTGTGACCTGAGTCCTGTGAGTCCTGTAAGTCCTGTGAGTCCTGTGAGTCCTGAGTCCTGAGTCTTGTGAGTCCTGTGAGTCCTGTGAGTCCTGTAAGTCCTGTGAGTCCTGAGTCCTGAGTCTTGTGAGTCCTGTGAGTCCTGTGAGTCCTGTGAGTCCTGAGTCCTGAGTCCTGAGTCCTGTGAGTCCTGTGAGTCCTGAGTCCTGAGTCCTGTGAGTCCTGAGTCCTGAGTCCTGTGAGTCCTGTGAGTCCTGTAAGTCCTGTGAGTCCTGTTAGTCCTGAGTCCTGAGTCTTGTGAGTCCTGTGAGTCCTGTGAGTCCTGAGTCCTTTGAGTCTATTTATTTTATTTTTATTTATTTATTCGATTCGCTTAATACAAGCTACAAAAAAACATACAATAAAGAAAATAATCATTATAAAAAAAAAACTAAGACTAAAGTAAACAAGAAGGAACAACGAAGCCTTAACCAACCATAAACAACGACGATAAAATTATAAGGGAGGGTTGGGGGGGTAAAGGGTGTGTTTGAGGGAGACCTTGTCAAAATGGAGATCAAAGCCCACTGTGTTGTTGACTTTCCGCAGCATTCTTGTGATGGGTTCGGAGTGACCGTAGTTGGTACGGTGACTATCGAGGCGAAAGGTAGGAAAAGACCTAACGTTGCGGGGGTTAGTGTTAAAGGAAATACTGTGAAGGATCTCGGGACAGTCAATGGAGCCAGTTAGGACTTGGTGGATGAAGGTGATATCAGCGACATCGCGACGTTTGGCGAGAGGTTGGAGGTTAATCAATTTTAGGCGGTGTTCATATGGTGGAAGGTTAAAATTGTCTGCCCAAGGAAGATCGCGCAGTGCAAAACGGATGAATCTACGCTGGACTGATTCGATCCTGTTAATGAGAGTAGATTGAGAGGGGGACCAAACTTGACAGGCATACTCCAGAAGAGGCCTAACGAAGAAGATGTAGAGTGATTTGGTGACATAAGGATCGGAAAATTCCTTAGACCAACGCTTTACAAAGCCAAGAGCGGAGTTAGCTCTATTTATGATGTGGTCAATGTGGGAGCGGAAGTTGAGCTCACTATCACAGATGACACCCAGGTCACGAAGAGAGCTAACAGACGGAATTTGTTCGCCTGAGAGAACATAGGCTCTAGGAGAGGTGGGGGAACGTTTACGGGAGTAAGTGATCGATTGGCATTTGGATACGTTGAGATCAAGGAAGTTTTTCATGCACCAGGTAGAGAAACTGTTCAGGTCGTTTTGAAGGAGCATAGAGTCCGACATGCTGGATATTTGTTTGAAGATTTTCATATCATCAGCATAAATTGAAATTTCGGAGTGGTTTATGACCTTCTCAACATCGTTTATGGTTAATATGAAGATCAACGGACCCAGGTGACTGCCCTGAGGGACGCCGGAATGGGATGTGAAGGGGTTAGAAATCGTGGAGTCGAAACGAACCCTGTAATGGCGATTACTAAGGTATGATTTAATCCACGAGATGAGACGTGGTGGAAAGCCAAGATAATTTAGTTTGAGGGCGATAATTTGATGGGAGATTTTGTCAAAAGCTTTGCTAAAATCCGTGGCAATAACGTCAATATCTACGCCGCTTTCCATTGCTATAAGGGTGCGAGACACAAAGCATGCTAAATTGGTAGTTGTGGACCTACCTTTGAGGAATCCGTGCTGAGATGTAGACAAGATGGACTTGCAGTGGAAAGACATGGACTCGTAGATAAGGCTTTCAAAGAGTTTAGGGATGCAGGATAGTTTGGCTATAGGACGATAATTTGATACGTCACCCTTACAACCTTTTTTATGGATTGGGGTGATATAGGAGTCTTTCCAAAAGTCAGGAAAAGATCCCTCGGAGAGAGAAAGTTGGAAAATATTAGTAAGAGGATTAATTAGATGGGTAGCACATTCCTTTAAAACAATAGCAGGTATCCCATCAGGGCCTGGGTCTAAGTCAGCGGCAAGAGAACTAATTTTATTGGCAACAAGAGAGGGATCAATAACAATGGACACAAGGGAGGTTTGTGCGCAGTTTCTCATGAAGGAGAAATAAGTAAGATCGGGGACTGAGTCGAGGTCATTAAAAGACTGGCTAAAGAATTCCGCGAAAAGGTTGGCGATGACTAGAGGGTTAGAAGAGGAAGAGTCTCCGAGTCTGAGAATCGAGGGGTAGCCATTCGATTTCCTTTTTATGTTGATGAAATTGTAGAATTGTTTGGGCTCGGAGATAAGTTTGGACTGGATACTGGTGAGGTAGTCTTTGTAGAGGGACTCGCAACGTTCGGAAAAAAGGGAAGAGGTATTGAGGTATGAAGAGTGGTCCGAGTCGGACCTTGAAATAAGATAGGAGTGCCACAATTTGTTCCGTTTGTTGCGTAGAGAGCGGAGATCTCTATCATACCAAGGTGGAGATGAGGAACGGTTCTTTAAGCGTTCGAAAGGGACACATTGGGACAGGCAGCTGAATAATTCTGTATAAAACAGGGTGACTCGGTTATTTAGAGGCAGATGGGAGTCGCTTAAGCCGGAGAGGATGGAAGAGTTACTTAGTAGGAAGTTAAGCTTGGGAAAGTCAGCTTTGCGGAAGTTATAGTGAAAAAGGGGCTCGGAATCAGTAGGAATATTGGATGCTTCAAGGAAAAAGGTGAGGAAGAGAGGAGGATGATGCAGGTCAAGAGTAGAAAGAAGGTGATTGCTTTCGGTTACAACAGAGTCAATGGGATTTGAGCAGAAAATTAAATCAAGCTGTCTACCAAGGTGGTTTTTCACACCGCTGATTTGACATAAGCCTGAGTCAGAGAGGTGGTCAGTAATTAATGATTCAGATGCGGCGGAAACATTGGTGGGAGAATAAAAGGAGTCATCGTCGGAGAGGGACCATAGGAGACGGGGGAGGTTGAAATCACCTAGGACTATAATCTCGTCAAGAGGATTGGCATGAGCAGATAATGCATCAATAGCTATGATTGCTTGCTCATAGGCAACGAGAGGCTGCGCGGGACGAATATAGCAGCATAAAATATAAAGAGATCGACTATTCAGGGAGATTTTAACAGAGACAGACTCAAACAGAGATGAAAACGGGGAGTTGACTTGGGTAGCGCTTAAACGATTGTGGACCGCGAGAAGAACGCCGCGACCGGAATAACCCGATTCGTTTAAGCAACCGTCGGCGCGAAAGATACTGAAATCGGAGGAGAATAGTTCATTGTCAGTGATACACGGAATTAAATTAGTTTCTGTAAGTGCAAAGATGTCATAAGGGAGGGACTGGGATTTTAGGAAGATGTGATGAGTTTTAGAACGCAGTCCCCTGACATTTTGGTAATAAAGGGAGATGCAGTTTAACAAGTCTTTGTTGCTGGGCGGAGGAGAGCGAGAACGGGGAGAGGAGATGCAAGAACGGTTGGGAAAAGAGGTGATGGTATTATTAGTGCAACGTGCGACCGGGGGAAGGCTGAGGAAGGAATGAGTAGCGAGGGAAGGAGAAGAATTCGGCGGATCAGGGACGATAATAATAGTTTCGGGAGTCCATGCGGCTTTTTTGAAGGTAGGAGACACGACGGGAACTGACATAGGAGGAAAAGGCTTTAAGATCGTCTGATACTTTTTTAGATGGGATGTCGAAATTCTCGTGGTACTTGAAGAAAAGCTGCCTAAGGGTACCGAGGTCGGTAGGAAGACCTTCCTGGTGAATGGAGACTAGAACGTTAGTTTTAGTCTTACCGTCAATACATACGTCATCTGATTTATCATGGAGATAGGCCAGGAGTAAGCGCACATTGTCATAAATTTTACGATCACGAAGACGGGATAAAAGATAACGTCCATCGCTGGAGTCGGCAGACCTCATAGTAAGTTTAACGACAGGAGGAAGAAGGGGGTCTAGAAAAGATGGCTTGGATGTCTGTGAGGTAGTAGGGTGCAGAATGTTGGGGGAATTAGTAGATGCTGGGGAGGGAGCCATTGGGGCTACTGCAGAAGTATTGTTGGAAGTTTGCGTGGAGGAGTTAGTGCTAGCTACTACTGGTGACTCGGTAGAAGAGAAAGAAGGATAAGGGACACTGGGAGCTGGATGGTCTGAACAATCAGCTGTA
This sequence comes from Neoitamus cyanurus, assembly GCA_947538895.1. Classification (NCBI taxonomy): domain Eukaryota; kingdom Metazoa; phylum Arthropoda; class Insecta; order Diptera; family Asilidae; genus Neoitamus; species Neoitamus cyanurus. Next base: position 47,674,380 of record OX384541.1, read on the forward strand.
GCAGGTTTCACAGGAGAGGGTAGAGGAGGACAGGAGACCTCTGCGGGAGGAACGGAGGACGTAGCAGTAGAGCGGGTAACGCAAGGATTGAGAGTATGCGATTTTACGAAGTTGGGGTATTTAATCATAGTGCTTAGATTGAAATTAGGAAAGAGTCCTGCTTTGAGAAGCCAGTTGGAGTTTGGTTCGGTGGTTAAGGGACGGGGGTTGGACGAAGTGGAGCGCTGCCGGGGTAGGGCTTTACTGTTATCGGGGCGAGACTTGGACAACTTGTGGAGGGTATTACGTGGTTGGGCTTTGTTGTGAGTGGGAGTGACAGAATTGGCATTTGGAATAATAGAGTTAGAATTGCGGGGGACAGATTTGGGGGTTGAGATAGAAGGGCGGAGGGGAGTGCCGGGAGGGTTTTGAACGTTCTTCCTATACTTAACTCCCTTAGATCTAATGTTAGACTTAGAATTAGGTAGTTTATTATTGCTGAGGTTAGGTTTAGCAGTGGAAGTAGAATTATAAAACCTGACGGATTTGGTGACCCATTCGGTGATGCTGATATTTCCGGATGAAAAGCAGCTGCCAGAGAAAAGCCAAGAGTATTTCAACGGGATGGAGACTTTAAAGCAAGATGAACTCTCACGTTTCCCAGATGTTAGTTTTTTACAGTTGAGGGGGGCGAACGAGAAGCGACTGATGAAAAACTTCCGGACCCAGGATGTGTCAGCAAGTCGTGGGGCACCTTTTAGGACCAACAGAGTCGTCAACGAGCATAGAGCACTATTTGCCTTGTGGAGTTTCTCCAGCCTTCTGTTCCAGTCGTTTTCAGTCCATAGGGACCCAAATTTGGTGACGGATTGTTCTGTGTGTACAGCAGGTGCAGAGATAGAGGGTGGAAGGCTAGGTCCAGCTCGGGTGGGATGTTGTTCGACTGCATACGGTAGGGATGGAGCCAAGGTGGAGGGAGGTGAGTTGGATTCCATCCGTCTACTTGAAACGTCGAGGAGTTCCGTGTGAAGAGAGGAGTTGATGTGGTGCTTCGATACAGGGCTCTGTAATCTGGAGGTCTCTGTGAGGGATTTCAGTTCGTCAGAAATATCACTGAAGGCGCGCCGGACACTGTTGAGCTCAACAACGGCAGAGTGGATGTTAGTTGCGGCATCAGTCATTGGAGAGCACCGCTGTTCAGTTGGCTGAGGCAGAAGGGGAGTGATACGAGCAGGAAGCTCCGCAAGCAAACGAGATGAATGCGCTTGGTTATCAGTAAGAGCCGCACGTAATAAGCTCATTTCCTTCGAGAAAGTAGAGTGAGTAAGCAGATTTCCCACGATGACACGCAGATCTTTAAAATGCTCGATGATGCGCTCGTCAAGGTCGGTGTTAGGCGAAGACGAATAAAGGGCTGTTAGAGACTTTTCCAAGCTTAAAAGTCTCGATTTATGGGCATCGGCATGGTGCACAGCCATTGATATGAGATCGTCGATACCTTTGGAGATAACCTCGATCA